>CM034706.1:254824788-254837022 GCA_020142125.1 Phrynosoma platyrhinos | reverse complement strand
CCTAAATGTGTGTAAGCAGCCTTTATAAACCTTTTGGCCCAGGCATGAAACTGGAGAATGTTTGGCTAGGAACAGTTCTGTAGATGGGAAAGATAGGGTTTTGGACCAAAACCTCCTGGATACCTCTGCTTAGGTCCTGTAAATTCAGGCCTGTGACCTCTCTAATTAAATCTATTAATCTGGCGTGTGGTCTTTCTCTCTTTTTCCATCTCCCTTTCCTAGCATTATCATCTTTTCTAATGAGTCATACCTTCTCATGATATGTCCAAAATACAAGAGCCTCAATTTGATCATCTTGGCTTCCAGGAAGATTTCAGGCTTGCTCTGTTCATTTGTTTGACTGTTTTGTTTTTTGTTTGTTTTGTTTTGCTGTTCATGGTATTCTCAGCACTCCTCTCCAGCTTTTTGGTGTTGTCAAGTCATTTCTGACTTCTCCAGCTTGTTGTTGTTGGTTTTGCGATCAATTGGGCCCTGCAGAATTGACGACAATTCTTAAGTGAGCACCTCCCACCCCTTTGAGGTTTGGACAGCACCACAACAATTTAGAGGTGTTATAGACCTTGAGCAAGTGGAGCCCAAAGCAGAGTAAATGGGCCAAGGAATTTTACCACTTTAAATTCCAATGGAAGTTTTTTCCTGGAAAGCAAAATGTGTTAGCAGATGCCTTATCTAGATTACTCCAACATGAAAGCAAGAGACAAGTCCCACTAGAGACAGTGTTCACCCTGGAGCAATTGGGATTGGTGGTAACCACCTGAAGACAAGCTTACAAAGAGAAGGAGGATAAGACCTCACCTCCAGACCTGCTGTTGCAAATTTTCTGTGAAGCAGTGGGGAGAGACCAGTGGCTTCAGGAGCATCCAGAGGTTCTAGAGTTAAAAGGGACTATGGTACCAGGCAGTTAGAGTCTATGTCCCAGACTCAAAGTTTTGCAGTTGTGCCATTACACAAAGCAGTGGGACATTGGGGATTCTTAAGGACTTGGCACCTGGTCCAGAAACAGTACTGGTGGGATGGAATCTGGCACGATGTGGAAACCTATATGCCTGCACCAAGATGGTGGGAGAAAAGTCTCAGGGGTTGCTACGACCACTGCCCACACCCAGTGCCCCCTGAAAGCACATAGCGATGGACTTTATACCAGATTTTCCTGACAGCAGGGGGCAAAACACCACATGGGTAGTAACAGATTTATTCTCAAAGCAGGTGCACTTTGTGGGATGCAAAGGCTTACCGAGCATGGCCAAGCTGGCCAATCTGTTCATTGGCTATGAATGCAAATTACACGGGCTACCCAAGAAGATTGTGACAGATAGAGGTGGCTAGTTCACTTTGCAGTTTTGGAAGATTTTGCAATGATAATTAAGAATTGAGCAGGCAATGAATACCTCCCATCAGGAGATAGATGGATAATTTGAAAGAATCAACACTACTCAGGAGCAATACCTCCAATGTTATGGGACCTATTTGCAGGATGATTGATTTGACTTACTGCTCCATGTGAAGGTTGCTTACAATGAGGCCATCAACCAGAGTACAGGTCACTCCCCATTTGAGATTGTTTATGGCTACAAGCCAAAGAACCTGCCCTCACTAACTGCAGAAACCAAGGACCCTGTCTCGCTATCCCAATGGATTACAAAATTTAAGGAAACCTGGCCTCAAATTGTGATGGCTCTGGATGAAGCAAAGAGGGACTATAAAAGGTTTGTGGATCATAGGAGAGGGGAGAAATGGGACTTGGTTCCAGGAAGTAAAATCTATTTGTCTGCCAAACACCTAAAGATTTGACAACTATCTAAAAAGCTAGGACCAAAATATGTGGGACCTTTTGTAGTACTATTCACAAATGCATGAAGACTACTTAATTATCACCACTCAGTAATTGTGAAACAGCTACATCAGTGATTATTATGCACAAACCCATTTAAATGGGCTATAAACATGTAATGGTGGCCTATGACTCTGGAAACCAGGGTTCAAATCCCCATTTGGCCATGGAAATTCATTAGATGATCTTGGGCAAGTCACACACTCTCAGCTTCAGAGGGAGGTAAAGGTAAACCCCCTTTGGACAAATCTCTCCAAGTAAACCCCATGATAGGTTTGCCTTAGGGTTGCCATGAGTTGGAAATTACTTGAAGGCACACAACAGCAACAACAAAGTATGTTTTACTGGAAAAAGTAGCAATTGCCTTGCAACAGTTGTACAGTTTTCTACTTGCATGTCATTATAGTTTTGTGAGACATTTAGCCTTCTCTGGCAGAGAGCACTGATGCTACAACAAACTACAATTCCTAGAATTCCATAGCATTGAGCCATGACAGTTAAAGTGGTGTCAAACTGGTTTATTTCTGCAGTGCAGATGTAGCCTAGGTGCTGTCCTGGTTTACCAAACACCCACTCCGGCTGGCTGGGAAGGAACTACCAGCTGATAATGCAGGCAGAGGCAGTGAGTTACAAACAGCTTGAAAGTGTCCTTGCCTGTGAGAGTCCATCAAGAGAAAGGCATTGGTCAAGCAGTCTGAATCAAGGGAGGTAACAGGATTCAAGGTCAACATGGTCCAAAGGTTGAAGAAGCCAAGAAGTCTGAAGTAGGAATTCAGAAGTCTAGAAAGAGGTACCAGGGATAGGAATGCTAGCCAGGAAACAGACTAGTTACTTCCAACAACTCCTTAGACAAACTCAGCTCTTAAATAGCCTGATACCAGTTGGTTCTAATCAGAGCTTGCTTACTTGGTCCTTAGCCTGCAGCCTGGCTGACTGCCTTAGCTCTATCTTTTGTTAGATCCTTTTGTTCCTCCTCCTTGACTGAGGACTTAAGGCCCCAGCTGTCTCATCAGTAGATGAGTTTTGCTGCAATTCCACAGGATGAGCTGGCTGAAACTCTTCAGCAGGGAGGGCTGGCTGCTCTGCAACAGAGAGGCTTGCAGGCTGTTCCCTGTCTGGAAGACTTGCCTGGGCCCCTTCCTCAGCCTCCTCATCGGACTCTTCCTCCATGTCCCAGTCCTGAAGCTCCTGGCCCATGACAGGTGTGAATGATTTTGAATGTCTTGCTCTCTGTAATTGTAGAAATCTGGGAATTCAAAGAAAAATCAGTGGCGGTGGGGGTGTTCTAATTTGGTGATGCACTCCTTAATTTTAGCCCCCTTCCATAGCTACACTCCTGTCTTCAAACAGGGGATGTACATCTGTCTTTTGTAAAGGAGGATAACAGTCACTACAATATTAATCTACCACTCAGGCGTCCACACCCAGTTATTATTTAAAGATGTTCACACCCCAAGCATTAATTTCTTGAAAGCACCACTGCCAAGCAGTAGTGTCACTGGGGGGTGGGGGTTGCGGGCTGCACCAGGTGACACCTCAGAAGGGGAATGACACCCAGTTGGCCCACTGCCGCTTGGGTGCTGCCCAGGCCTGTGTGGGTGCTTTTCAGGCCTATGCGGCTCCAGTTCCAGCTTGCACTGGTGCTGCTTCAGCCTGCACAGCTGCATCTCTGGCCACATGGGCACTGCTTCTGAACACACGACTGCCCCTCTGGTCATGTAGGTGCAATTTCCACCTGTGTGGCTGCCTCTCTGGCCATGTGGGTACCATTTCTGGTTATGTGGCTACCTCTCTGACTACACAGCTGGTGTTTCCAGCCATGTTGGTGCACTTCTGATTGTGCAGGTGCTCTTTCAGCCCATGTTGGTGCCCCTCCAGCTGCATGGCCACACCTCAGGCCTGCACAGCCACTCCCATGCACCCCCACCCCCAAAAGTCCCACCGGAAGTTCCACCCCTGGAAGCGCCACCCAAGGGGTCCCACCCCATCACCTCGCACTGGGTGACACCTGATGTGGGATTGCCACTGCTATCAAGCACCATTTAATTTCGTAGTCTTTTGAGTTTGTGTCTGATACTTCTCTTTTTTCTCCTCTTCCCTCCCTCCCTCCCTCTCTCTCACATATGCACACATATTTCCTTCACACTTTCAAGAAATACTCAGAAAGCATTTATTTCACATCTTGCCTCTCTGCTTGTTGGCAAAGTAAGTGATGATCTTCCTCTTATTTTGTTGTCATCTGAAAATATTTGCCAAATAATTCCTGGGAGAATTTCAGCAGGCATTTTCTGAGCAGTTTGTTGTTAGCATGTGATAGCCCAAATTCAAGCTGTGTTTGCACTGTTGCAGTAACTCACAGTTGCACAGTTTGCAACTGGTTTCTTTCCCTGACTGGATTGGCAGACATAAGCATGCTCTTTTCCTCTAATAACCCTTTCCTAAGTCAATGTCTACTTGTCATTTCTTTGGTGTTTAACTGAATATTAATTATTAACAAATTTTACTGGGTGCTACATGTCTTTTATAAAATTTTGAGGGGGAAAGGCATGAAACAAAAGCATACCTAACTGAATACAAATGTCAGACTTGGGGCTCATTCAGACTGGTCAAAAGCCTCAGGATTTGGTATAAGTTATAGTAAATGGTTTAAAAAAATCATATGATGTATCTCCTGTCTCGATCTAGAGAAGCCCTTAATATTATTTTTTTTTGTTTATGATCAGAAAATTTGTAGATTTCTTTATTGTTATCACTGACAGAATATTTTAAAAATCCAAATGTAGGAGAAGCCAAAACTGACAGATTTACCCATCCAGTCTCAGCAGTTTCAGTGCTTTGCTCTTACTTGTTTAGACTGAAATTCTTGTGTATTCAACCAGGTTCATGCTGAATTAAGGTTGCCACTTTTCTCCCCTTAACGAGCTCACCACCTTTAACTAATATAAGGCAAGCAGTGGTTTTCTCCATATTGAGAATAATGAGCCTAGTGAATCTGAACTGTGGAAATAAGGGAGAATTTCATTTCACTCCAGTTTTTAATATACTAAAATTCACAACTTTCTTTATATTGAAGAAGGAAAGAAAATGATGCTTTAAAACATTGATTATAGGCAGGGTGACTAGATGCCCTCATTTTCCAGGATATGTCCTACATTTCAACCTTCTGTGCAGGAGGAATGCCCTACATTTTGCAGTGCTTTGTCCTCTTTTGTGGTTATGACATCTGATCACTCTGATTATAGGATAAAGAAAAATTGATAGATTCTTGAGTTCCTACCAAGATATCATGAGTGTTCTTAATAGTAACTACTAAACTAGTTTCATGGTCCTAAGCAGCTCAGAATCAAGTCTGTCTTTTTTCCACACAGAATAGCTTGGTCTTACACCCTTCAGAACCCATTACTGTAGACGGATCAGCAATAAAGCCTGGAAATCACATTTGTATTTCAGATCACCTTTCTTGGCTAGCCAGAGTTTGATGCCAGCTGCCTTTGAAAAGAAGGCCAAAAATTATGGGAACTTCTCAAATTGTTTGAAGCAATCAAAACAACAGCTACTTCCAGATGTATATTGTTGTCTTGTGCAGCACTATACCAAATTGGAGGAGTCAACAGCCAGACTAGAACTGGCCTATGTTGATGTGCAAGAGAGAAAGAGAGAGAGAGGAGGAGTGAGAGCTAGGTGAAGATGTCTCTCTCTTGGGTGGCCCTGCATCAGTTCCAGCCACAGTTACAATGCTGTAGGGGATTTCAGAAATGCATCAAGGAAAATGGAGATGGGTGGGGCTATAGTTCTACATCCACCACCACTCATCCTTTAGTTGAGCCAAGCCATGCAGATTGGGGTTTCAGCAGCCCGTACATTGAGTGACTTGAAGAAGGTAATGTATCTCCTTCCATGGAGACATGATGCACCAATCCCTTTTATTATTATTATTACTTTCTTCAAACAAAGCCTATAAATCAAGATCATCAAAGATGCATGTTATGCAAAGCTTAATTGGATTTGGCACCTTGCCCAGTAGGAGCAGCACTTATCTGACTTCAGATCAGAGTTCCATTTTAATGGGTGGATTTGAGTCACCCACATTGGAGTTGCTAAATCCTGCTCTTAAATGCAGTGTGTGTGCATCTTTCACAGTGGGAAGCAGAGGAGTTGAGCATTGTTTTGCCCTTTGTGCAATATGAAGGAGAGGAGAGGCTCTCCAGAATGGAAAACAATGCCTTTATGCATGGATTCCAACTCCATGGAGATAGGCTAATCACCTAATAAGAGCTCTGGAGGCTTTTCAAACTTCTCATCCTGCTTTGCATCATGACAAGGTGTGCTGCTGGTTTGTGCAGTACCTCTCAACCAGAGCCAACCCAAGGCATCGTGCCACCTGAAGCAAAAGCAAGATGGCAGGCCTTCCTTGTTTCATATACAGATACTGACTTTACCAAAAATTGATTCTTATTTGAACCTGAGAGTGTGATAGCACTTTTTGCAATTGAAGCAGCAGGTTAGGTTAGGGGATAGGCTCTGTGCCATAGGTAAATCTATCCTTCAACAAAAGAGAAAAACCAGGGTATTCTGGTGGGAAAACCCCATGAAGACTGTTGCCCCCAACACCACAGCATCTGCTGCCTGTGGTGACTGACTCACTCTGTCCAAGAGTAGGG
Organism: Phrynosoma platyrhinos; assembly: GCA_020142125.1. Classification (NCBI taxonomy): domain Eukaryota; kingdom Metazoa; phylum Chordata; class Lepidosauria; order Squamata; family Phrynosomatidae; genus Phrynosoma; species Phrynosoma platyrhinos. The sequence continues at coordinate 254,830,530 of CM034706.1, read as the reverse complement.
CTGGTGCATCTCTCCAGGAGCATCACTAGGCAGGTGCAGGAGGTATGAACAGCACTGGATGACACCTCAGGGGAGGTGAACACCCAGTGAGGTGGTTGCTGATCACTTGTCCCAAGATCCTTGGTTGCCCCTCTCCATCAGCCAGGGCATCTGTGCCATTCATTGGCTACAGCCACTCGTGGGGGTGGAATGTTGCTGCTACTGCCTAGCAGCCCTTTCCAGGTCTGGCAGGGCTGCTGGCTGGGAGGAAAAGGGAAAAGGAGGAGTCCATGGCTGCCACTGCTTCCACTGTTGCTGACATCTCCCTTTCTCACCCAGCTAGCAGCCCTGCAAGACATGGAAGGGGCTACCACAAGGCAGTAGCACTCCACCATCACCAGTGACCACAGTGGACTGCTTTGCTCTCCATTCCTACATACACCAGAAAGAAGAGCAGGGAAGAGCAATGGGAGAGAAGGGAGGGCAAGGCAGTTAGTGGTGTGCCAGACATCTGGGAAAGGTGCTGCTGCCCTTTCATGCCTGACAGGGCTACTGGCTGGGCCAGGAAAAGGAGTGCCACTGGTGGCAGCAGGAATGGGTTAGGAAAAGAGTCCATGCCGCCACTGCTGCCATTGCCGTCAGCACCTCCTGACCCACTGACCAATTGGAAACAATTCCATTTCTCTGTATCTAGCAATAGCCTCTTGACCTGAGTACAAGTTATGAATCAGGACAATCAATTGTGGTGGTACACTCTTTCCTTAAAAAGTAATCCATAGTTTTTCCTTATCTATACAATTATAGGTTTTACTATAATTTCCAGTGGGACCTTGCCATCTGCAGGCTTGTCATCAGTGGATTTAAGCATCCATGAATGGCAAGTCCCATTGTCCCCAATGGTGACAGATGCCTGTGGCCATGCTAGCAGCTGCACGCATGTCACACATGTCATATTAGGGACAATGGGACTTGAAGTCTTACATTTTTCTATGTGCATAGGGAGTGCTAGAATGGATCCCCCACAGATACAAAGGTGCAAGTGTATAAAGCATAGGTTGACTTTCTTTTGAAATTTTGAAATTGAGTCCACTTTAATTGCCCTGGCTCAGTGCTAGGGAATCATGGGAATTGTATTTTTTTCTGAGACATTGAAACTTCTCTGTCAGAAAGCTCTGGTGCCACAATAAACTACAGTTTGCACTATTTCTGGCAGTCTGCAAAGGCCCTTAGTGCATTTGTCTGCAAGGGCCAGGATACTTAAGGGACAGCCCCAAAACTTCCCCAACCTCCCTCCATTATCTGGGGTCCTCTGTTGTGACGTTGGGTGGCTGTTCACACAAGGATCCTGCTCTGCTATCTTCTGCAGCCACCACATAAGTGAATCATTGGTTTCTGAGTTCAGAACAAGGTGCCCAGCTTCAATCATATGACAGGACACCTTGTTCTGATCTCAGAGTGAATGACTCTGTTTTTATTGTGTAGGAAGCTACATGGCAGGGAGTTGGACATGATGGCAATTGAGGTCTCTTCCAACTCTATGATTCTATGATTCTTTGACCTGACACAGTGGTGCTTCTGCTGGGTAGTGGAGTAGGATGCTTTTTGCTGCTCAGCATTGGAATTGAGGGCTCTGGATATTCTGGGGAGGTCCAGAGCAAATAGGGGCTTATTTTAGTCAAGTTTAGGGGAGGTATATCCCAGGCTTTGTGCTGAATGGGCCAGATATTATCTGGACTGTTCATGCCAGATTAAAGGATTGATCCCTGTGTCATAGAGACTCCGAGCTGAGATGACCAGGGGAGGTGGGTTTATTTGGTTTTATAGCCAGAAATAACTTTCTGAACACCCTCAGTTTCATTCAGAAACATTCACAGTCTAAATATCCCTCCCCTGTTGCTGGAGTTGTATTATTCACCATGGGGCCAGTATTGTACTGAAGCCAGACTTTATTATAGGGTCAAACCACCAAGACATTCTGGTTAGTACGGATGATTATGTCATCTGGCATTCCTCTCTTCCTTACGTTTCCCTGTTAATTCTTATCATAGGTATAATCCTCACAGTAATGGGGAAGAAAAAGCATTTCCACAGGAAATGGGAACTCCATCGAGTTGTCTGCCTGTCTCTCCACCTGTGCCTATAGTGTGTGCATGCATGCATGCATGTGTGTGTGTGCCTTTGCAAAATTGGGAGTTCAATAGTTAGGCAAAAAAAGGACATCATCAGAAGACTGGGGTTAAAATTATGAGACTTGGCAAGAAATGGGCTATTTTCTTGACTTCAAGGTTTGATTACCCTGGGAAAGGATTTTTGAGGAGACAGGTCTGCCTTCTGCTGTTAGTACAATTTAAAGCTTGTGTGTTACATCTTACATATGTAAAATCATGGGAACATTAATATAAAATTGGCTGACTCGTCTTGGCTTATAGATACCAGAACATTTTAGAGCAGTGGGTTAATTTAGAAAATGCCCTTGATGATTTTGAGGAGCCTTCTAGAGATGTTTGCTGATATTATTATTAAATATATGCTGCTGATCTTTTACAAGCATTGAAAATTGCAGTTTTCTGTCTGAATAGAACAAGATGTCTAGCCAGGCTGAGTTCCAGTTATCTGAAATGTATAATTCAAATGGTGTGTGAGAGGGGGGTAAGCATATATCTATAGCTCAGATAATCTTTCAAAGAGTTCTGTGTGACCCACACACTCATTAATATCTTGGTAGTAGGGTTAGCCTAATTTTAATTGGTGTCACAGGGACTAGCCAATAAGTATCTGAGACTTAGGCACAAGTTTCTTAGGAGTTAGGAAGGGTCTGGCAGTACCTTAGAAACTGATATATTTCAGCATAAACTATCAGAGACTTTGTCAGAGGCATGAAAGCTTATGCTGTCAGCCCCAAAGGTAAATCCCTTCTTTCTTTACCCATTACTTTTTATTCTAAAACAGAGTAATGCAGCAATCTCCTTGAAAAAAAGTAGAATTAAGGAGTTACACACAATTTAGTTAATTATAATCAGTTCATTAGAAAGAGAAGTAACAAGTTGTAACAAAGTAAGCTTCTGAATGCAATATAGCAAGCAGGAATGAAACTACCTTACTGGTATAACAATGTTTTGTCATTCTATTTAAAGGTTATTTTTTAAAGGGAGGGCTGACAAGCTTTTGATAGAAGTATTCTTTGCAGTTTTATGCCATTCTCTAATCTATTCTAAATCCACACCTTATTGAAGTAACCAAAAATATAATAAGCAATGAAACATGACCACTTATTTTTCAAATGCTGTAACAAGTAACACCAATGAATTGCTTATTAATCATTGCAATGAGTAATGGGAACTAACAATTTTTTTAAAGTAACTTTCCAACTTCTGTGTTGAGGAGCTTTGAAAACCTGCAAAACTAGTTGCAGCCCATGGGGAGGGGGGAAGAATAGAATAATTGAACAAGGTCAATAAATTTGTTGTTCCCTTCAAATAAAAGTAGCGCTACCCAGTTTCCAACTGACATGCTTTGTCCGATCCAATCCCTAAATTTATCTCCAGACTTGACAATATAGATTTTCCTACAAAGCACCCTTGAACTTTCCACTGGATAGAGGCAGACATGCTTTGTATACATGTGCTTTGGATCCTTGCCCATCCTGGTTCTGAAAGCAGGAAGAGGAGGACTGATCAAGTCAGTAAGGGGAGTGATGAATGCCTCACTGCAGCAAGGGAGGTTTCCATGCTGCCTAAAAGAGGCTGTGGTGTTATAACTAAAGAAAGATCTCCCAGGATCCCACCATTCTGAATAATTATAATCAGTCTCAAACATTTGGGCAAGATTCTGGGGCATATGGTGGCCTTCCAGCTCCAGGGGATTCTGGATGAGACGCATTATCTAGATCCATTTCAGTCTGGCTTCAGGACTGGTTATGGGATGAAGACAGCCTTGGTCACCTTGATGAATGACTTATGCAGGGACATGGACAGGGGGAGTGTGTCCCTGTTAATCCTGTTGGCTCTCTCAGCAGCTTATGATACCATCGACATGGTATCCTTCTGGTCCAACTCTCTGAGATGGGACTTGGGGGCACTGTTACACAGTGGTTTTGTTTTTTCTTGGAGGAGAAAACTCCAAAGGTGGTGCTGGGGGACTCCTACTTGATTCCATACTTCAGGCTTCTGTTTTGTTCCCCATGTTATTTAACATCTACATGAAACTGCTCGGAGAGATCATCCAGGGTTTGGGGGTGTCATGTCACCAATATTCTGATGACACCCAATTCTACTTCTCCTTCCCACCCAAGTCCAAGGAAGCTGCATCTGTATTGAAACAATGCCTGGTGTCAGTAATGGAGAGATGAGGGTACACAATTTGAAACTTCACGTAAACAAGATGTCTAGCCAGGCTTTGTCTTGTTTTTATTGGGAGGCAAAGAGCTTTTTCTTTAAGCAGGGTTTTGTTTAAGGAGAGCTTTTTATTAAGATGTTTTATTTATCTTTTTAAAAGTTTGTATGTCTTTTAAATTATTTTATATTTTTATGTGGTTTTAGAAATTTTATTGTAAAGGTTGTTTTTTTAACTGTCTTTGCCTGGGGACCTCCTTGGGTCCCACTTTGGGAGAAAGGTGGCATAAAAATGAAATACAACAACAACAACAACAACAATTTGTATTTTCAAATGCTCAACTTCTGCTAAATTTGATTGTCCTTCTTTTAGTGCCTTTGTCCCCATTTACTGCCTTTGTCCTCTTTGTCCTCTAATCAGATCATGGCCTTTGGAGTGTGGTCTTGATGCAGCAAACTAGAATTTGTGGCTGGGAGAAGGAATTTCACTTCAATCTGTTTTTAGAGTCCATAACAACTCTTCCCCTATACTAGTATTATTCTGGTCTAGGGACCACTGCTGGTCTGCAAGTTATCAACTGCCTATCCTGGATGATTTTCCAATAAAGAAAGAAACAATTTTAGCAAATGGGCACCTGTCCCTGGCACAGTGGGGAAAGAATTGCTGATCCCTCACATCATATAGCTTGAGAAGCACTGTTCTAAACCATCTCAGAAGAACATGCAGATTGTATGACTCTAATGCTATCATTGTCCTTCTTCTTCATGCTTTTTCACCATCATTACCCAATGACAAAGCCTGTGAGCTCAGAAAGCCAGTGCAGTGAATTTTGTGCATGATCTTTTTTATTCCATTTCAATATTTATTAAAACAACGTATATAAACATATATAACATAAACATTAAACATACAAACAACTTAAAATAATATAATTATATAATAATATAACTAATCTAACAACATAGCCTAACATCACAAAACACCACATAACATAAACTTCCATAGTTTTTTGACAGTATGTACAGATCCATTTCAGCTTATCACATCTTCTAGATCTTTATTTACCCCCTTTTTATTAGCTCTCATTATTCTGCTTATCATTTTAGTCATTTTATGCATTTTAATAAAACCTATTTTTCCCCACATTTGTTATGCCCTTTATGTTAACTTTGCTGTTTCATCCCCACATTGCTTTAATATATTCATCAATTGGAGCCCATTCTTTTTCCACTTTAGTAATATCTTTTTGATTAATTAGAGCTGTCAATCTGTCCATTTCCTTCATTTCCATTAGTTTTGTTAACCATTCCTCTGTAGTAGGAATTTGCTCTTTCTTCCATTTTTGGGCAACTAATAATCTTGCAGCAGTTTTCATATAAAGTATCCAGCATCTCTTCTCAAGCGTCTGTCCCAACTTATTCATCATATTTA
>CM034706.1:254811148-254824688 GCA_020142125.1 Phrynosoma platyrhinos | reverse complement strand
AAATTTTACTTACTCTTTTTGCCCGAGGTTGCATTAACAACTTGTCCACATCCGTAAATTCTTCTTCATTTTTTTTTAATTTTAAGTCCATTTTAAATCTCTCCCTCAGCTGAATGTATAGGAGCCAGTGCATTCTAGGGTCTAATTGTTCCATTTCCTCTATTGATTTAAGAATATATCCTTGCTCATCTGATTTTTTTAGTATATCTTTGTATCTCATCCATGTTTTTACAGCCATCCATTTCCCAAAGAAAGCTTCATGTGGAGATAACCATAGTGGTAGTCTTCTGTATATGTTCTTTTTAATTCCATCCCATATATTCAATAATCTTAAATGCATGATCTTAAAAGATCCTAATGATCTTAAAAGCTAAGCAGGATCAGCCCTGGTTAGTACTTGGATGGAAGACCACCAACGGATACCAGATGCTATAGGCTATATTTCAGAGGATAGAACTGGTGAAACTACCTCTGAGTATTCCTTAAGAAAACTATATGAAATTCATGTGGTCACCATAAACTGACAGGACTTGAATACACATACACACAATAAAGGTATCAGCACTAGATGGACTTTGGAATTTGTCTCATGGTCAATATGGCTACCCTTGGATTTGTATGGTCAACAAGAGGAGCCATATCATATGATCACAAGAAGAGTTTCACTGAACAAATCAGCCTGTTTGGGAACAATTAAGGGAATAGGGGGACAGAAGGAAAGACTAACACCAGGTGACTGCCAATATTGCAAGTGCAGCAATGTTTCTCACCTAGGAACTAGCACAATTTAGAGCCTATTGACTGGTTTCTCCCATCAATGAAAATGGATGCCCTAACCATGCTTCAGGCACACAGCAGCTACAAGTCAGAGGCATCATCATTACAGTCATGCAGCTGTAATCATGGTTTAAAAGCCATATGTAGTAATCTCCAAAGTCTCCCTCACCATCATAAGTTGTTGACATAGTTCCATTTAAATTATAGGAATTATATCTAACATTGTTCCTGCAAATTAGCATGTGCAATTTTAGACTGATCTGTACCTCTAATCTATCTTCTTTTTGGTGATACATTCTCCTTTTGGGATAGAACATGAAAAGTTACATTGCATACATAGTCATATATGGGGATTACTTCATTGGGCCCCGACCTGGTGTTGGTAAAGATATTTTTATTCATCCTATGGATTTTAGTGGTACTTCTGGTTTGTTTGTTTTTTATAATTGGTCTGCTCAGGACTGTTTTGTTCCCTGTAAGTTTATACTGTATGCTTGTTACTGCTTTTTATGCAATTCTGAAAATATTTATTAGGGCTTCTGAAGATGATCATAAGATGATTCTGAAGCATAGGACGTCTCATTTAAGATATATGAAATGTCAATAAACCAGGATTGAATTTGTAGGGGCCGTGGTGGACAATGTGAGAATGGAGAACCATACTCTCTGATGCCTGTGTAGTGCAGCAAGGGAAAATTCACAGCCACAAACACACAGACTTTTACTTTTAAACAAAGTACACATTAGGAGATGCATGTCTTGGGCTGGAGCCAAATTATCCTTCCAGGAGCACAAATTGGCTTTAAAACAAAATGCATATTCCCAGCATACCCTATTTTAAAGTGAAAGTGTGGATAGGTTGTTGCCACTGTATTGCCAATATGCAGCTGCATGGCTGCACATCTGGGAAGGCAGAGGCCACATAAAGCAGTGTGGGCCACATACGGCCTCCAAGCAAGATAGGCCATTCTGGTTAATACCTTAGTGTCTTCAACCATAACAAAAACACCCTAGGCCCTGCTATATTGCAGTTGTATTTATGTTTAAACTGCCAATAGCTGATGAATTAGACAGATAGACAGGCAAATAAATAGATCACAGATAGATGGACAGATCATAGAACAGAATAGGCTTGTTAGGATGTTCAGTGTTTATGAAAACAATTGTTCCTCCACAAACATATCTTCTGCTTCTTTCCTCCCCTCTCCCTTTGTTTGGTTTTTTGGAGGATTGTCATTTCAGACCACCACTTGGTTCTTAATTACAAATGTAGGAAGGAAATTAATTAAAGAAATAAAGCAAGGGCGATGCAGCCCTATTCACGCTCTGCTGCACTGTGTCGGGCAATGTGCTCCTGACAGTGACAGTGAAAACCAGTTGTCAGTCTAATATAATCAAACAGACAAGCAGCTCTGCTGGCAAGAACTGAATTAGTGTTTTCTGTCCAAATCAGTGTCATCAGCCAGAGAAGCAGTGAAGCTTACGTAGTGCTAACAAAACTCCCCCAGAAGCAGCCTTCATTATCACAAATATAGTGGGCATTTGGTGCTCTCCATGTAACCTCATTCTGTAAGAGAAATATACCTTGTGGTCATGCGATTGTTTTCATCACTCCTGTACAATGATGGAATTCACAGACCCAATGTCTGATCTAGTTGGACAACTGTAATTTTTTTTTAAAAAAAACCAAAAACCAAACCCCACTAAGACTGCTATGGAGAATGCCAGGAGTGCTTGTTTGGGGCTTGTAGGTGCAAATCCATCCCTGCTATAGGCATACATTTAAATACACAGTGTGCGTGGGCATGTGATATAAAAAAAACAAGCCCCAGATCAAACTAGGGCATTGGTGGTAGGGTTTGCTATTGTTTATGATTCATGAAATCGGTGGCTTCTGCTGCAGTATTCTTCTCTTGTCTGCCTGTATGTGTGAATGTTTGCTTGGGGAAAACTTTTGCTGCCAATAAGATTTTACAAGACCAACCAGCTCTTGCTATGAACATACAGGTCAGGTGAAATCCATTAAAAATGTAAGAATTGTCATATAGGATCACACTAAGATCTATTTTATCCACAATACTTTTTTCCTTTTAGCTACAGTTTACAAGCAGGCAATGAAGTGGATAACCTTTCATTGTTACAGAGCTGAGTAAACCTGTACTCCTCCTGATGTTTAGACTATGCCTCACCATTGGGCATGCTTGCTAGGACATTTGAGCATTGAAATTGAAAACATCTCAAGCCCAAAGTCTCCCTATTTTTACCTTTCTGCTTGTCTGCTGCATCTAATATTCAGAGGTGTACTGAATTATATGCCTATATAACCACAGCTGACCATCTTTTATGTATATATTACTGCCTCTTACAATATACTATGGGGTGAGGATTAGCAATTGCTTTTGAGCTGCATTTTGGACATTCCATTACACTCATCTAGGATTTCTTTATTATTTTATAATAAACCACAAGCAGGTGAGTTCTGGAAAGGCTATAGAGTTCTTCCAGGGAGGCTACTTGCACTGGCACCTCTCCTACCAATACATCTGCTGGCACTGTGTATCTACTGAATAATATGACCAGGCACTGCTAAGAGTAACACTTAGACTTATAGTCTACGATGATACTTCCTGGCATCATGTCAGAATCATCTCAGGTATGACAAGTCTACCCTGTTCTGCTGCCATTTACTGCAGTATGTCAGGTGGTCATGATAAAACTGACTCCATGGTGGTCAAAAGATGCACAGATCTTTCCCAAAATCAAATTACTCATCAAGATCTCTACCACTGCTGCACCACACAAAAGCTTGATGCACTGCTATCCTGCCTCATTATCATTGCTATTCTGTCCTTTTTCTCATTACATCACCACCACCACCACCATCATCAAATTCCATCTTGTTAACAGAAAAGGCAATTTTGTTTGGTCTGCATTTTTAAGACAAATGACCTAATTCATATTTCCTGGCCTAACAGTATGGTGTTTGGAACAAAACATTCCTTGGGCTCATGGATGTTTGCAATGCAGTAGATAGCTCCAGATGCAAAAAAGATAGAAACATTTATTAGGAAAAGTTGCATATAAACTTGAGCATGTTACAGACAGTTACATTATGTAATATACATTATCAACAGCATATATATATAAATGTAAAAATATATATTAAAAAGTGTGTGTGTTGTAGAATTTTCAGAACAATGTGGCAATTAGGTTGAATGGATTTATAAATGAATCACACCCGCCAATTATTAGATGCTCTTACTGAAATATACTTACTTATACTCTAAAGTGGGGTGGACAACTGCATGGGGGCCACAGGCCAATTCAGTCTTCCAGACCCCTGCACAGGTCAGTCAGTGGTGGTAGAGATAGAATGATGCTGCTATTCTGAATACGAGTTCTAGGCATAGTAGGTTCCTTCTGAACTATTTCTTCTGATTAGGACTTGGAATCATGGTGACCCAATATCACATTTGTGGCTCCATCCTCCAGCATTTATTCCAGCACGGTCTCCATTCTCTTTGGAAGGAAAGGTTCTGAATGTGATGCTGGGGGATTTTTGATCCACCCCCTAGCCACAAGCCTTCAGGATTCCTCAGTGCTCCATCTTGTTCATCATGTTTTTCAACCTCTACAAGCATGGCAAAGTGTTTTGAATGTTGGACTATTACTCTGGAGACCAGGGTTCAATTTCCAGCTCAGCCATGAAACCCACTGGGTGACCTTGGGTGAGTCATGTGCTCTCAGCAGCAATGGTAAACCACCTCTGAACAAATCTTGCCAAGAAAATCCCATGATAGGTTCACCTTGGGGTCATCATAAGTCAGAAACAACTTGAAGGCACACAACAGCAACAACAAACAAGATAATGCTGAGTTAAGTCATCTGGAAGTTTATGCAAAAATGCCAACAGTGTGGTGATGATATGTAGGTCTACCTCTCATTTCTGTACTGAAAAAGTAATAAAAACCTTGGGGAAAATTTTGTAGTGGATGAGGACAAACAAGTTGAAACATTCTCCTGAAAAGAAAGGTGTGTTATGTTTGTGGAAATCAGAATGAAGATGTGCAACTGAATTTAACCACCCAAAACATCAGGTCTGCAATTTGGGAATTGGAGATGATGCTTACCATGAAGGAGTGGGTGTTGTTGGCCCATAATTACTTTTTACCAGCGTTGGTTTGCTCAACAGCTGTGGTCCTGTCTAGAGAAAGTTCACCTTTCTTCAATAACACATACTTTGGCTGTATCCAGATTTGATTACAGAAATATACATTACATGGGACTCCCATTGAAATGGTCCAGAAACTAAATTAGCACAAAATTCAGCAGATAAACTGCTTTCAGAACCTAGGTACTTGGGTCATATTATGCCTGTTCCATACCTTCCAACTGTCCCAATTTGGCAGGGACGGTACCATTTTATTATCTGTCATCCCACTTTTTGCTTTTAAAATACTTTTTAAATGTCCCATCTCCTTTTCTATCTACTTTTCCCACTTTCCACCTTCATCTTCAGCTCACTTCAGTTGTTGCAAGCTGAGTTCAAAGTGCAGAAGTAATTTACACTCAGTTGACTCAGCAGTGGGAGAGGAGAGGAGAAGAGTAGAATCCTGCTTTTCCCAATAGGCTCAGGCAAAATCAAACTGCTGCAGCCTTCTTGGCTTGTCTGTTCTTCCTTATTGATAAGTTTTCCCATTTTGTCCAAACTAATATTGTTGTCCATTGAAGTCATGGTATTCATCTGTAAAATGTTGGAGAGTATTCTTTTCTGCCCCGTTTTCCCAATAGTTAAAATGTTATCCTGGGGATGTGTAGTACAATTTAAACTAAGGTTTTGTCTGCTACTGGTATCTTTTTCTTTTCTTTTCTTTTGGCTGTCTTCTTTATTGTTGTAATTATTCATGTACAAGACTGCTTACATATGATGCCTAACTAGTTCATATTGAATTTTCATATGCTTTTAAAAATGATTTCTTGAAATGTTTTTCTTTGAGCTACCTGAAGTGTCATCTTCATCAATATATCTCTACAAATCTATTCTGGTTTACTCCAGGTCTGAAACTGAAAAGACTGACTTTCCTCCTTACATTGAATCCTCATATTCCCTGATGAAGAACCTCTCAGTGCAAAACTCATGAGGATCCCCCACCCCTTTAAAGGGATTTGATACCTGCATCTCAATAGATGTTTTCTCACTTCACCTGATAATGTTTAGTCAACCTTCTGGACTATACTCCCCCCTTTTTTTTAAAGGTTGTTAATCATTTGTAATTTATCAGATCAGGAGATGAACTGGCATTCTGCAATATTCATGTGATTGAGAATTGAACCCTGAAGCAGAAACAACAGTAATATAACACCTTGTTTCTTGGCAATTTTCTGATTCCTAGTAGGTGGTCTTTTATTTACATGCTTGTAGCCTTGTTAATGAGTTGCAGCCAAAATCATCCCCTCCCCATTTATTTTTTTTTAAAGGTTGCTATTCACTTGTAAAGACCATTACATTACTTTTTGGCCTTTTGACTAAGATCAAGTGAAAAGACCATTACATTTACTCCAGTATATCTTTTCGTCAAGCTAAGAGAGACAATTTGTTCTACTTTTGGCATGTATTAAATTACATATCTACAGCACATCAGTCATGAGTGTTGTTTTTTTAAAACACCAAACTTTTCACTGAAAATTCACAATTGGTCCATTCACAGTTTCCCTTAAAATACAATGTTGCAGGTGTTGCAGACCATAAATCTCCATCTATGGATTTACAAATTGATTGTGCTATGTAACTGTTGTGTTGAATAGCAATACTGTGCAACTGGACCAAGGTACCAAATGTGCAACCTATCAGTTTATCACACCAGGCCTGTAAGGCAACCCAATAGCGTTTGCGTAGGAAACACAAACATACTAGGTTAGGGAATGTCAAGCTGCTTCCATAAGGGAACTTATATGTGCACAAGACATCAGCATGATTATGGGCTATATGGTTTTGTTTCACAGTTTTCCTCAGCCTATGGAAATTATCACACCGGGGAAAGTGGTGGGAGCATACCGGAATGCTCCTGTCACTATCGTGCTAGTGTGCTAAAATTATCAGATGATGTCATACAATGTCACCATAATCCTGTCATTATAGAATGAATAAAGATGAATTCTATAGCCACTTTTTATTTATGGGACACTTTTTATTCACGGGATGGGATTATGGTGACGTCATGCGACGTCATCTGATAATTTTAGCACACTAGCACAATAGTGACAGGAGCAACTTTGTATGCTCCTGTCACTTTCCCCAGTGTGATAATTTCCTGTGTGGTTTTGAATGTATTTTCTGAACCAAAAACTGTATCATACAATTCAGAGAAGTCTGAAATCTAAGGGACAACTAGTTTCTTTCCCTATGTTCATGGGAAGCATAAATTAAGCCAGTTCACTCAAAGATGCAGAGAAAATAAACTATTTCACCATGCCCACCCAAAGTTCACTTCTTCATCAGCTGTGTGAAGTGGTAACTTCAGTGCTTGCCTGCCCACACAAACAATACACACATTAGGAATAGGGACAGATTTCATTTCAGTGTGGCTTGGACAACAAAGTATCAATGCTGGAAAGAATGAGAGATTTGAAAGGATCACATGTTGAATACAAACCCAAAATTTGACAGATAAATCCATGCAGGCCCTGCAATTTCAGTGTTAAGTTCTTAAACATGCTGAATCCAGACTGCTATCTCTTTTTTCATGAGAGGATACTAGAAGAGCAGATGAGTCCAACATGGCTTTCATATATATATATATCACAGCCTTCCCTGAGGTACACATTGATGACATCTCTAAGAAATGTCATCAAGGTGTCTCTCCACTGGACAGCCAGCCATGATGGGCAGAGATCAAGAGGGCATGTCATCTTCATGTTTCCAAGGATTTTATCCACATCATCGCTATTCACCAACTCAAACCGATCCACTTTAATCTCAATAACAGGTTTATTGGACACTTCATCAGTCGATTCTGCTATAAACTTGGCATCTAAATAGGCTCTTATCTGAGAGATTTTATCTGCAAAGTAGTTGTTAAAATCATCACAGCAGGCTGTTGTCAGATTAAGTAAGGGGTTCTGCACAAGTGGAATCTATGTCAGTTCCCTTACCACCCTAAACAGCTCTGCTCGGTGAGACTCTGCAGACAAAATAGGTTCAGAGGAGAAAGATTTCTGCGCTACATGTATTGCCTCTCTATAGGAATGAAGGAATTTCCTATGATGAATCTTGTCAGATAAGAGTCAAGTTTTCCGCCAGATGCACTCTAGTTGTTGTCCAAGCTGCTTCATTTTCCTAAGATATTCAGTATACCATGGTTTGCGATTAGAAGTAGGTTGGAAAGGATGCTTGGGAGTGATTGTGTCAATCGCCTTGGCAAGATCAATGTTCCAGGTATTAACCAGAGCTTCGACAGAATCACTGGTATACTAACCATTAAACCCAATTGGTTCCATTAGCCTTTAAGGGCGGACCATTATAATGGGTCCTCCACTCCCGATGGAGCTAATAGTGGCTCTCAGTTCAAGCTTGACCAGAAAATGATTGGTCCATGACAATACAGTGGTATTGACTACTTCCACCTGCGGATATTCCGATTCCATACTAAAGACTGCATCAAGGGTATGACCCATGCAGTGAGTTGGTCCGGTGACTAATTGGGATAGGCCCATGCTTATCATGGATTCCATGAACTCCTGAGATGCACCTGTTAAACTGGTCTTGAGTAGGATGTTGAAGTCGCCCAGAACTAAAAGTCTGGGCGACTCCAATAGCAGCTCTGAGATCACTTGCATCAGCTCGGCTAGGGAGTCAGTTAAGCAACTGGATGGTATACCAACAGAATCCCTATACTATCCCTATCTTCAGGTTCAGGTACATACACTCAAAGTGGTCTGTTTTCCAGATAGGTATCCTGGTGAAGGTGAGGTTGTCTCTATAAACCAGAGCCATTCTGCCCTGTTGCATACTTTTCCGTACCAGCTCATTGACAGAGTACTCATCTGGAAGAACTTGAGTCCATATAATGGCACTGTAGTCTTCCAACTACAAGCCAGGTCAGCTTTCTCATCCACAAGAAGATTTTCCAATTCCTATAATCATGTTGGTTCTCTTCCAACTTTCAAGTGAATCCACAGAGGTCAGTGTTAGGGGCAACAGGTACAATTCTACCCAGTACTCAATGCATTAAAAGTCAAGAAGCTATCAGAAAAGAGTCACTGTCAACATCAATTACTTGTAGCTTTATCTTCAGCTGCTACCTGTCTGGACACAAAGCAGAAAGATAAGTTTCCCTGAAATTATTTTTCTCCAGAAAATCTGGCACAGAGTGGGTAAGTCTATACAGTTTATATACTTGTGTATCTTTAACCTCTTTAGCCTCCATCCCCCAGATTAATTGGGAAGGCAAATTTTAATTTACAACCACAGTTTTTAGCTCAAGCAGGCTGTTTTTCTCTCCCTCCCCCAATTTCTTTCGTAATCTTTTTCTTTTACTTAATCAATTGTGATTGCAAAACTGAAAAAAAAAATACAGACTGAGAGGCATGCTGGGTAGGACATAGGGCCAGAAGGTGGTTTATGAAGGCCAGCATGCAGAAGACAGAGTGTGGGACTCTTGAAGAGATGTGGAAAAACAGGTGTCTCCAAATATTTGTGTTGCCTATGCTAATACAATTGTGGTGTCTTAGCAACCTGGTGTGATAAATTCCATAAAGTATGTGTTCTGCAGCTGGGATGTGGTTCAATGCATCAGCCCAAATCTTATTGATAACTTATACCAGGTTTAATACTGTGCTACACCAATGTAAAACACTTTTTGGAGTGGTATGCAGCAGTAGTATTAGGGGAAATAGGAAAGAAAACTATATCCATCACTAGAGAAAACTGTACTGCCAATTCCCAGCTTGGCAGAATAGCCTATTTTACCCCTGCCACTGCATCACTGCCAAAGTAGACTATTTACACTGGATAACAGGAACACCATCCTGGAATTTTAGAAAATACTCTATTGTAAGAAACCCAATTGAACTGCTCGTTTTCCTGAATTTAAAGATATAGCCATGTTAGTCTGTAGAATTAATATGTATAGAGATTTTGTAGCACTTTTGAGACTAACTGAAAAAAAAAAGTTTGTAGCACGAGCTTTCTCAGCTTCTCTCTCAACAAATGCAAACAGCAGGATGTCATTCCTAAAAGCTTGCGTATGAAGAACCCTTTGCAAACTACATATCACACAGAACTCATGGGTTCTCCTAGCCAACATTCTTTTCAGTTTTCTTCATTTAAACCCTCCTGTCTGTTCCTGACTTCCACTCTGCCAAGGGCATCTGAGGAAGTAGAGCTTTTCTACGAAAGCTCATGCTACAAACTTCTTTCTTTTTTCTTTATTACATTTAGTCTCAAAGGTGCTACAAAATCTCTATACATTCTGCTGAATGTTAGTCTTATGTACCGGTATATTTATGCTGGTGTGGCATTATTAGTTACAGGTAATAATTTATTACAACTATTTATATTTTAATTTATGTGCATCATAACAGTAGTTATCTCAGGGCATAATATAATTAATAAAACCCTCCTGACTTTAACACTAGAGCTAATAATATATAAGACATCCCATGGGCCCCAACAAATTAAATTATTTCATATGAGAGCAAAGCTGGAAAAAAAATTCCAACATCATACCCTCCTTTCAGACATTCTCCCAAGGGCTCTAAGGACAAGGGCAGATATTCATACCACTTGCCAGTGACAGTGATCATACTCACACCCAAAGCCTGGAAAAGTTTTTTTTTTTAAAAATTGGACTACAGCTCTCCAAATCTCCCAACTAGCTTGAGTTTTACAGATATCACAGACTGCTGAAAAACAAATGAGTCAGTTTTACAGCAAATCAAGCTTGAACTTTCCCTAGAAGTGAAGATTAAACTGAGGCTGTCATACTTTGGATATATCATGGGATGATATGACCCAGAGGAAAAGATGATTTAATGTTTGGCAAAGTGGAAGTTGTTTTTGTTGTTTTTATGAGCCTTCAAGTCATTTCTTACTTATGGTGAACCTAAAGTGACTCTATCATGAGGTTTTCTGGGGCTGAGAGTGTGTGACTCACCCAAGGTCACCCAGTGAGTTTCAATGGCTGAGCAGAAAATCTAACCCTGATCTCCAGAGTCATAGTTCCAACACTCAGACCACTACACCATGCTGACTCTGGAAGGCAGTAGAAAGAGAGGAAGACCACACTACAGGTAGATCGATTCAATCAAGAAGGCCATTGTCCTAAGTTTGCAAGACCTAAGCAGGATAGTTGATGATGAGGAATCTTGGTGGTTTCTCATTCATGGCATTACCATAAAGTGAAGTTGATTTGATCTCAAATAGCAACAATTCCCCCCCCCCCTCATTACCTTTTCAAGCTCTGCTTCCACTGCTGATAGCCATTTCCATCCCATGTGCTTTCACCTCCTACATGATATCAGAGTGAGGACAGGAAGCATTTCTCTTGCTCAGATGTGGCTTTGGATGACATGCCAAATGAGATCAAATCTCACTGCTTATATGGCATTATCATGAAGCCAAGAGCCTTACTACATCTGACCAAAGCCTATCTAGTCCTGCAAATGCCTTTGGAACACCCACAATTAAAGTAGCCTTCTCAAGTTTTGTTCTCAAACAATTGAGATTCACAGGTGCTCCAGACATAGTATTTAACCAACTTTTCTAGATCTACAATATCCTTTTGAGTGAACAGAGGTATGAATGTAGTTACTCCGCAGACCCATACAAAGGCTCAGGTGCAGGATATTTGAAGGACTATGAGACCACTTTAACTGTTCTGGCTCAATGCTAGGGAATTCTGAGAACTGTAGTTTTGTGATAGCCTTCTCTATCAGAGAGCTCTGCTACCACAATAAACCACAATTCCTAGGATTCCCTAGCAATGAGCCAGGGCAGTTAAAGCAGTCTCAAATTGGATTATTTCTGCAGTGTATTTTGGACCTGTATCTGCTTATATGAGCCTATTCAAGCTCTGAGATCTTCCAGGGAGACCCTTCACTTATGTTCACTCATGTTCATTTCATTGGAATAAGGGAGAGAGCCTTCTCAGTGGCTACTCACATACTTTGGAACTTCTTCCTTAGGGAGGCTGGGTTTGTTCCCTTCATGCGCTCCTTCTGCCAATTTTTCTATTCCACCAGGACTTTAGGAACTGACTGTGATGGGCTTTTAGTGGTGTGTTGTTTTGTTGAATTTCATATTCTGTCTTTCAATGAATTTTAAATGTTTTTTAAGTTTATAGATTGTTTAATAAAGGCCCATTATTGGGGGAAAGGAAGAATGTAAATGAATAAAGTAATAAGTAATAAGGAAGGCATTACAATATTGGCAGTTAAGAACATAAGATGAAGTCTGCTGGATGAGACGCAAGGTGTATCTGTGCCAACCAGTTGCATTTGGGAGGGTCACAGGCAGGCCAAGAACACATGTCATTTTCTCCAGCATATGGTATTGAGAGGCTTACTGGCTGCCTTTGCTACTGCAGGGAACTAGCAAAGCTTCTGAAGGCAAATTTACTATGAGAGGCAAGACAGCTAGCCTCAGCTGGCAGGCATGGATGGCCACATGCTCTATGCTTATAATTTAATTTTCACCCCTTTCCTAACATTTGGGTTTTAAATTTGAGTTGCAAACATTTGGATTCCATTTTTTTGTCACACACTGAATCAGTATTTTCATTAAGTAAACTATCATAAATTCAAGATCACTTTTTCTACTCAATGCATCCCACAGATCCCACAGGTTTGGAAATCTTACCCTTTCAAGCTCCAACATCAGGAATCCCTCAGCCTCTGAGTATGCTGACTAGAGGATGCTTGAAGTTGTAGTCTAAGAGAAGGTTCAAGCTCTGATTAAGGCTTTCCCCTCCATGTGCATCACTTTATACTCGCTTATACTGAACTAAAGGTGCCATTTTAATGCCGATTCACTCTTTGAAGCTCTTTTCATTTCATTCAACCATTTTTTCAAGGACTCCTTTCAAGGTCTCATCAATTCTGTTTTGTTTTAATCACCATAATTAATTTCATATCATCACAAAATTTGGCTACTTTACTATTCACCCCTAATTCCATATAATTTATGAACAAATTGAGAAGCACTGGTCCCCTTACAAATCTTTGTGGGTTCCTACATACTATATTCCTTCACTGTGCAACCTGTTGATTTATTTTTGCTTTCCATCCTTTAACTAATTACCACTGTGTAAAATGATCTCTCTTCTTCTCTCAAGACTGCTAAGGTCTAAAACACACTGCAGAAATAATCCAGTTTGAGACCACTTTAACTGCCCTAATAATAATAATAATAATAATAATAATAATAATAATAATAATAATAATAAAATTTATTTATATCCCGCCCTTTGGGAACCCAATCAGGGTGGCTTACAACAATAAAACCATACAATATATCCCAAACATAATCCCTCCCCCCCCCTTAAGACAGTATTAAATCAATGAAAAATTAAAATAGCAAATTTGAACAATTAAAAATTAAAAAAACATTACAAACATAAAATTGGCCCAAGGCAATGTTCTTCATCCATCTGTAGATGGGGCCACGCGAAGATCATTGGGAGTGGGAGTAGGCGAGGCAGAGATAATTAATCTGGATAGGCCTGCCGGAAGAGATCCATCTTGACAGCCTTTTTAAAGCTGTCTA
>CM034706.1:254760490-254773150 GCA_020142125.1 Phrynosoma platyrhinos | reverse complement strand
AGTCCCTCGGCCCTTAAAGGGGAAAGGTTGCCTACCCCTGGCCTACTGCATTCAAAGTTAAATGAAGTAAAAGGAAACCTACCTTTGCATCCTTGTTACAGAAACTCTGGAACCATTTCCCTGAACTATAGGATGACTTGATTTGCTTAACAGCCAGTGTGAGGTAATGGTTTGAGTGTTGTACTATGACTCTGGAGACTGGGGTTCAAAACTCTGCGTGGCCATGGAAACCCACTGGGTGACTAGGCAAGTTTCTCTATCTCAGTCTCTAAAGGGAGGCACTGATAAAAACCCATCTGAACAAATCTTGCCAAGAAAATCCTGTGATAGGCTTGCTTTAGGGTCACTGTAAGTCAGAGACTACTTGAAGGCACATAACAACAAAAAGCTTAACTTTACTCTGAGCCAGAGCTGAGGCCATCATGAAATATAAGCATCCCTGAGCATGCACAGAACACTTGCACAGTTGATTAAGATGGACACAGTGATAGCCTGCAGCAACAGTGTAAAGACTGCTTGTATATGTTCTTTCCTTAATCTGTGTGCATTTAATTGATTTTTGTACTCTAAGCCCTTGTTGTTCCTTAATTTATTGCAGGCAAGAGGGCAGGGAATGTATTCTACCTGTAGCACAGCATATGTGGAATATAGGCATATCTCCCCTTTTCCAGAACACTTCGCTAAAAAGTCCCCATGGGCACCAATGGGAATTTGCATTCCACAGCATTTGTTCTAAACCTGTAGGGAAGACATCGACATTCCCCTGCCCCCCTCTGCACTCCAAGTAACATACAAATACACACACACATGCCTGTAATTAATTAAGAGAAAACAAGATACAAAGCGGCATGTGACATAACAACTAAATGTCTCCTTTGGCCCTTAACAGTGAAAGTTTAAGGCAGGAAGGGAGAGTGTGTAGCTCTCCAGGTGCTGCTAGATTGTAACAAGGGATTTAAATCCTGGTTTGACTCATCTTTGATAAATGAGATGAGAAAAATTCACTTCACTGGAAGGTTGTGATATTAATTTTTTATTTTATTTTATTTTGCCAGTCTCTGGAGATTTTGTACATTTTTCAAGACTGGGTTTTCAATATTTCCATAAAATGATCACAGAGGAAAAATACAACAACTCCTGCTTTATTGGATGGATCAGTTGAGTAGTAGCCCCGGATGGCTTGTTTGTGACTTTGTGATCCATCTGCCTCTCCTGATTTGCATCTTGTAGGTCTATGTGTGTGCCTAACTTCACAAAGGGCAAAGGATGCTAAATTTGCATATATACATTTTACATTCATTACAGCAACAGAAAAAGAAAGACAAAAAGGCACTTGATGTCTCCATCTCATGCTGGAGGCAAAATCTCTCATGGGGACTGACCGATCCTCACCCCATTGAAGATGCTCACCATATTGAGATTCTCAAAAAATTATTGTCATGTTGAGAGAATGTGTTTTAACTAGGATTGCCAGCTCTCATAGCCTTGATGCTCTTCTCAAGTCCTCAGGGTAAGAGGGAGGATCCCCAGGGTGAGTGCCACCTTGAAGGTAATGTGTGTTTTTGTGCTTCCTGATTTGTTGGACTGGGGGGGGGATGTTAGATGAGGATATTGACAATTTAGTGATAGAAGAATTGAAGCTACTGAAGCACTTTCCAATGATGCCAACTCTTGAACAGGAAGAAATATTATCCAATCTAAATCCTCTACAGGCAATTTGGGGACTCATCACTGGATTAGTGTGGCAGGATCAGAAAGAAATATTTCCCATCCCACCCTGGGAATCACATATTTTGGATTGGGATTGTATTACTAACTTAATAGAGTAAGTATGTAGATTAGACATAGGATGAGAGGTCTCTGTTCTGTGTCTATATGAAGCTAAATCTACCTTACTTGGATCTTAAATGAGGGTTGACCTCATTAAAATTGGAGTCTCATTCACAACAAATTTATTATCTTTTCTCAAAGTTTTTTACAAGGTGCTTACTGCTTTTATGTTCTTTTCCTGTGTTCCTAAATTCATAAACTTAAAGCATGCTGCTAAAGTAGCTTCATCAGAAAGCAATCCTGGGTGACAATCCCAGATTCCCAGAGTGGGATGAGAAATATTTCTTCCTGGTCCTTTGCCCCACTAATCCAGTGATGAGTGGTTTGAATTTTTGAGTACTGAGATTACTGAACTGCTGTATGGTCCCATTTTGTCTGACTTGAGGAATAAGATCTTGGATTTCCTAAAACCACATCTAATCCAGTCAGATCCTTCCAAAATCTCTAAAGTTGGTTTGATGCTGAAACAGGAATATATATATAAAAGGAATTCATAAAGCTCATTGGGAGTTTTACAAAAAATTGTTCTGAAAATTAATTTAACAGCCTGATTTAAAAATGAACTCAGTAAAAAGCCTTGTTGAACAGAAATAGGACTGGTTTATGGGCCAGAGCTGACAAGCAGAAAAAAGCAGCTCAATCCTGGGTTTTCTGAAACTGAGTCAAAACCCTGCTGTCCACATGGCCCCTCCTAGGCTGCTGGACACCCATGGGGTTGTCTACTCCATGCATGCACACCTTTGCACAAACCAAGCTGCACCTCCCCACCATGCATGCACACCATTGCACAAAACACTACCTGTGACCTCCAATCACTTCTCTCTTCCTGCCCAGATGCCATTCCATTGGATGCTCACCCATATGACAGGCCACACAGTCGCACATGTGATGTACTGTGCATCAAAGCATCGGTGTGCCAAGTGATACATTAGCAAAGCAAATCATGGAGGCCCCCATACATGCTCTCTTCACCCCATGCCCCCTATTGGACTGTCTGGTTTGTGTATGTTGTAATTACATCCATTGCATTATTGGCTATTGGCTATTGGCTATTTGCTATGCCAGAGTTTGCTGGGCTGTTTATATGCCAATACAATGACGAGCATTTTGTGCCTTGAGTCAGAGTATCACAATTTCTTTTTACTCTGTTTTTTAACCCTGGAGCACAGCTACATTTCACTTCCCACCTGCTTTTACCTCGTGCTGTCATCTAAACAGCCAGGCTTCAAAGTAGTTAGAAGTCACTTTATTGGGGTAATGCAGACTACCCCTATAAGGCAAAGGTGGGTGGATTTGATCTTGGCCATAAGGCAAAGAGAAGAAGTAAAATTCTGGAAAATGGTTCATTCATGTTTAAGGGTTTCCAAGCTCCTCCTAGAATCTCAAATCTCAATTTCTATATAGCAACAATTTTGGAGGGTATTTTTTCATGGTGAAAGCCAGCATGGCATAATGATTTAGGTGTTGAACTAGAACTTTGAAGGCCAGGGTTTCATTCCCTACTCAGCCATGAAACCCACTGGGTGACCTTAGCCAATTCACATGCTCTCAGCCTCAGGGGAAGGCAATGGCAAATCTCCTCTGAACAATTTTTGCTAAGAACCCTCCATGTTAACCCCATAAAAACTCCAGTCTTAGGGTCACCATAAGTTGGAAATGACATGAAGACATACAACAACAATATTTTTCATGGTCTTGAGCCAACTGTGGAAGGATTGGGGTTTGCAGTTCAGAAAATTTGGTTATTAACTATTCAAAAGAAAGTGAATTGTCTTCTCTAAGAGGAAGGACCTTCCTCTTAAATGGTCACTGGATTGATCAATGCCACAGTTTTAAATATCTGGGGGTACATTTTGTTTATAATAAAAACTGGAAACCTTACTTAGATCCAGCAAAACTTCTAACCTAGAAGACAGCCAAAGCAATACTATCATTGGGAAGGGTCACTGGAAGTGTCCCAGTAGGCCCCATCTTAAAGATCTTTATAGTCAAACATTTTCTGCAATCGCTGTATGGGATAGAGATATGGGGCCAAGTTCATGCTACAACATTTAAGATCATGCAGAATAACTTTTTGAAGGAACTGGTGTCAGTCCCTCCAGTGATAGCCTCCTCATTGCTAAAACTGGAGGTTGATCTCTCTTACATTAAGGTTAGAATCCACAAAGTGTTTATACTTTATGGTAAAATATTGATGAGCTTGGATAATTGTAATTTAGTACAACTATTGTTTCACTGAGCAACACGCTCGGTGTGGATGGCCCTGTTATTGGTCTTCATTGTCCCAGTCTTATTTTGAGTATGTCTAGACTTCTATAATCTAAAAGGACAAACATTTTATTAGTGATAATAATCTCTAATAAAACTATTGATTGATCCCATCACCAATGGCCTCAATGGCTGTGGCTGTTGGGAACTGGAATACGACAACAACTGGATGTCCACTGGTTTCCCCAGCACTGTTTTTGAAGAAAAACTCAAGAGGGGAAGCTACCAAGTGTTCCATGAACCATTACCAACAGTTCTCAGCTTATTCCTCTCAGCAAGCATATTTAAAATGTCAAGCCCCTCAAAGAGTGATTTTGTTGGTCATATGCAACATCTTGATATGAAAAAGTACTGTTTCACCCCCAAGTCATTAGCAATTCCTTAATTAATACCAACATAAAATATTAGAACAAATTCACTAGGCACTGCTTAGCCAGAAGCCATATGAGGCTGGGAGGTGAGGTTAGAGCAGGGTCTTTCTTTTCCAAAAGGGAAGAAGAAGAAACCCATCAAGCAGAAGAAAAGGCTGATGTGGGAATCAAAATGCAAATTTTCAAGCATGCAGCTAAAGCATGGATAAGCTAAAGAGAACCCAAGGGTTGCATGAAGCTGTACTGATTTTCTGGCCTGCCATGTTTGCCTTGAGGAAGTCACTCACTTAAGTTATAACTGTCCCCTGTAATCAGATTAGGACTAAGTAAAATGAAACAATCTTTCAGGAAGGGGAGCGAAAACCACCTTTCCTTGACACAATCAAGAGGGAATCCAGCGTTAGGATATGGAAGACATTTTTGGTGTAATCCTCTCTCCTCTGTGTGATGGGAATTTTCAGGATGCAATGGTCACTGGAGTTTTGTTTCATTTGAAAAATGAAATACCGTAGTCATTTCTGTGATACCTGTGTTTATTTGCTTACATATGGATTGAATCATATAATCAGGAGATTATCACACACACCTTTTTTGCACGATCCGGGCATGGGATGGGCTGGGCTGGGACAGGTATTATCGCACACGAAACTGCTACTGCACTACTGCCCGTCCCTCAGATGCACTTAGCTGGCCAATTTTGATAGTACAGAAATCTTCCATACTACCAAAATCTGCGGGCTAAGCGTGGCTGAGGGACGGTTGGTGGTCGGGCGGCAGTGCAGCAGCCATTTTGTGTGCAATAACACCCATCCCATCCCGATTCCATCCCATGCCCAGATCGGGCAAAAATAGTGTGTGTGATAATCTCCTTAGAATTGAAAGGGATCACAAGGACTATTTTGTCCAATCCCTGACAAGCAGGAATACTCCATTACAGCAAACCAGACAGATGTTGGATAGTGGGAATACAGACATGTATGATCTTATCCTATGAGTGACAGCAGCCCTGAATCTTGGGGCTCCCACACATTTAGCACAGTTTCTGCAAAGTGGCTACTTCATAGGGCATTTTCAAGTTTTATGTCAGCATCTTATTAGTCCTAAACTTCTCTTCCATGGGGAAAAAAATAATAAAAAACAGTGAGCAATATGCAAAGAAAGATAATGAGTTATTTTTATAGCAATATTGTATTTTCCAAATATTTTGGCAATGAATGGTAATAAATTACTTTTCAAAAATAACTGGAATAAAATACTTTTTAAAAAGTTGTTTTTTAATCTTTTAGTTGTCTTTCAGTTAGTTACTATCAGTTAGTTACTATCTCTCAGGCTAACTGCTATGCAATATAGTTGGGGGAGGATCATGTAGCAGCACCTTCTTCCCAGAAAAGAGTAAAGGAAATATTTTCTTGCAAGACGTGATTTGGAAGTCTTAAAAGATTTTCTGATTCAGAATCTCATGATGGGCAGCATTACTGTTGTCATATGATTGTACCACTGAGACTATGCCAGGCTATCGCACTTATTGGGTCCAATACCAAAGACCCTAAAGCCAACTCCCCATACCCACACAGGAACACAGCTGGGAGCTGCTAAGAATAATTGTATTTCAAGTAGCATCTTTATTGTACTTCCTTTCCAAATGTAATCTTTAATGATCATTACTAAAATAACAGCAAGCCTTACCCAGCCTTCCCATTCTGGCCCATATCAGATGTGTTGGTTACAACCCCCAACATCCCCAGTCATGCTGGCTGGAGGTGGCTTGAGCTGTAGTCTAATACATCTGGGAAAGATTGGGTAAAGATGGTAACCTTAGCCCAATCTGACCCAGTATGTTTAAGATCAACAGTAAACTATTAGATCCTTGCAGGGATGTGGAAGTACAAGTTGAAAATCCTTGCCAGAGAAAGGGGAGGGTGTGGTGCAAAATGAAATTATATTGAGATCTGCTGTATAATAATTGCTAAACTGGCCATTATTTGCTGTATACTGTATAGTGTTACTGTAGTACAATCCTTCCCCTGTGGGTGTGATGGAAAATGTCCTACAATAACTCACTCTTGTCATTTTAAATATACTGTAATCATTCTCTCCCATTCTACTATTTCCCATATCATTCTCCTCCATTTCTGAACAGTGGCAAGCTTTTCTTAAAATGCCCATAAATTTTGACATAAAGCCGCCATTCTAACATAATTATATTAGTTGTGGTGGAGATTTGCAGGTGTTCTTTTAGACACTCCAACTTGTCGTATTTATATTGAGCTGCCTCAGTTGTAAGGCTGTTGTAAACTTTATATCATGCAAGGTATATAATTACACTCAAGTCTTAAAACCCCTGCACAACTGCACACCTGGCCTGTTTGTTGAAGAGCTACATTCCTCTTAAAAATGGCCATAGCACTGACAGCAAGCTCTGTATCTTAGATGGCAAGAGACCCAGGACAAGTGAGGCCCTGTTTTTAAAAGGATCACAAAGAATTTTAAAATGCGGTTAGTATGCTCTTGCATTATAAAGGAAAACAAGAAAGGAAAACTGAATGTTGCATTGTTAAGCAGATGGTATTGCTATGTCTAATAATGGTCTAGTGTTTCTATTCTTTTTTATTCCTCTTGCTGACCTTTTTGTTCTAAATATCTTGGCCAAATAAAAAAAAAATGTTTTCAGAAGATATAAAGCTCCAAGGTATCTCTGCTATTTGAAGATTGAGTATTTTTTTTTGAGACATGCAATCACTGGATTGAATATCATGTCTCACATTTAATATGCTGATAAATGCATAAACATATTGTCCCCATAATCCACCCATTTACTCCTCCTCTATACAGCAGTGCAAACCAGGAATTACCCATCCAAGATGCCAGACATTAAAAACAACTAGAGGTATAATTTTCTTGAAAGTTAAATTTTTATCTGTAATGATGAAAAACAGTGGTGAAATGTTATATCATGTAATGTTAGTAGACTTGTTATCCCCTGGAAATTGTATTTGTTTCTAGTCCTGCTGCAAGCCCATGAATATCAGACCAATGAGTTTCCATATCAGACTCAGTAGGTTTCCATGGTTGAGCAGGGAATTGTACTCTGGTTTCCTAGCTGTAGCTGCCCTGTCCCTGACCCATCCCTTTTCAATCATGGAGGAAGCCCATGAATGAACTGCCAGTTGTGCAATGCCCTGAGTGCAAAAAGCCATTCCCGGGGTACTTACGTGATTGGCAGTCATGTGTCACTATCCCCTCCTTCCTGCCTCTATTTTATATTTTATTGCTCCTGTTTTTCATGCAACTCTGGAGCCTTGGAGTGCTGGAGTTTTACAAAATCTTTTTAGAAGGTTAAATCAGGGCTGCAGAGCTCCAGAATTGCAGGGAGAAAGTTTGAATATATAAATAAATAAACCTAGAGGCATGCCAGGTAAAGCATAAGGGAGGAAGAATGGAGTTATGGGAGAAGACAGAAAAGGAGCATGATAGGGGCAGCAGCCACTTCATTAAATTAAAAATGAATGCAGTGATGGCTGCTCTAAAATAGGCATGTTGCAATTCTCTTTTATGCCATGACTGCAGCCAGAAAGGGGCTGGTGTGATCATGCCCCTAGTCCAACACTCAAACCACTACCAGTGGCATCATTAGATTTGGCATCACCCAGTGCAATAACTCATGGTGTCACCACCCCATTGACCTCCTCCCATACCACACCATATTTATTTATTGTACTCATGTTATTTATTAATTGCAATTCCTGTATTTTACTGAATGCAATGGTAATACTTGTGACATAAACAACTAGCAAAATTAAACTTTTAACTTTAAATTACCAGTACAATTTCATATTCACAGCTTAAATGCAATAACATATACATAGCTTCATGTGGTGGAAGTGAATATTTGGTAACATGTGTTTGTTTTTTTAAAATAAAATTTAAATTTAAATTTAAAATCTGGGGCCTTTCCTTTCTCCTCCCACAAAGCCTCACCCACTCACACCATCTCTTCATCATTTTAAAGGGACAAAGGTGAGTGCCACAGCCTGTTTCTGCTCAAAGGCAGATGTTTGAGAAGCAGTAGTGTCACCTGGTGTAGTGTGAACACCTCGCACCCCCCTAGTGACCACTACATCACACTAGCTCCACCAATTATGTGTCTCCCCACCAAATTCTAATCATACAATTATTCTTGGGTCCATATTTGTCAGTGAAGACCCAAATGAATTCTGTGGCTCAGAGTGCTTGGTACCAGCTTCAACTGATGCCTCAGCTATGGCCTTTTCTGGACATGGATAACATAGCCACAGTAGTTCATTCACTGGCAACTTACACTCTATGTAGGGCTGCTCATGACAATGACTTGGAAACTTCAACTCATGCAAAATGCAGGAGCTAGCCTGCTGACCTGAACATCATACAGAAACTATGCCAGGCCAGGTTTAAAAGAACTGCACTGGCTGCCAATATGCTTCCAGCTGAATTCAGAGTACTGGTAATGATATTTAAAGCCCTAAACTGCTGGGGATCTTAATACCTGAAGGAGCATCTCTCCATATATAAAACTGTCTCAGCAACACTGAAAAAGCTGACATCAGTTTGCAGAAATTTGCACAGGTATAGTTGCAAATTTAGAAATTGTAACCAAGTGTTTTGCAAGGGAGTCAAGATTTACTCTTCGTGTGTAAAAAGTGGAAAGGGGAAATGTAGCAAACAACCAACAACAACCCTACCACCTTTTAAATGTTTAAAAGTTTAGAGTCAAAATGATCAGCCCAAAGCCACTTGTGGATGCTTGGGTATTGCATTAATTTTCAGTAATTCACAGCTATCTAACTGTTAGCACTTATCAGCACTTTCATCTTGTGGTTGAAAGGGAGGAGAGGTGAGTAAACAGAACCTGAGAGGAAAGGGAAGTAAAGCCAATTTACCAATGCAACCTGCCCGTCAACATTTGGCAGGAAAAAAGAGGCATCATGTAGAACAGAACATAGCTCAGCAGAACACGTAAGGGCTAGGAACTTGCTTTTAAAGGGGAGGGGGAACCAACTCAAAAACTAATAATTCTGCATAATATCAAATTGTAGATCTTTTTAAAAGACTTCTTTAGAATTGCATTAGCACAGAATGAAAGCAAAAGCACAAATAGTGAAAACGCAATGTTTCTATAATTGGCAAATAAATCAATGTACAACACTGGGACTCAAATGATAATTTGATTTGTATTAATTAAGTAAGTAATTAATTTTTACAATGGCATTATATATCTTTTTCTTAAACCTTGTATGTGCTCTTATTGGTATTTTTAATACAGCTTTGGAACGAGCGAATAAATAAATATTTTACAAACCTCAAAAAAACCCAAAAAAAACACAATATTAAAATACAAATACAATGAAAAGCAAAGTTTCTACCACACCCTATACTGCAAGGATACACACAATAAGTCATCATATAGAAATGAAACAAAATCCACCCTCAACTAAAATACCAGTATATGTACAAAACTAAAAATAAATTAAAAAATGACATCAAAGCCTTATTCAGTGGCTTTTGAACTACAGGTATAGATTTAGTATATTATTTTGAATTCTTTAGGTTTATATATTTGGAGAATCATTCACTCAATATATCTGAATTTTATATGTTGGTTTGCTTATCTTGTGATGGAATTTAGTTCCCTTTTTTTCAGTAGTCCATATAATTCAAAACAGGAGTCAACCAGTATAAAACAGGAGTAAGCTAATGTGACAATACAAGAGATCACAAGGGAAGGTGGCATTTATCTTCAACAGATCATGATGAGGCAAAAGTATCCTTGGGGCATAACTGAAACTCTGAATGGAAACACTTCCTGAGCAAATGGAAAATAAACACCAATTGACTAACATCAGTGTTGACCAACATCAATATCTGGTGTTGAATTGCATACCATAAGCAAAAGTTTATGCCTCTGTGACTTCATTCCAATTTGGCATACATTGCACCAGTCTGTGAACATTGTAAATTATGAACAAGATGTTTATGTTTCCCAAAAAGAGAGAGAACAATTGTGCTTCCAATTCATGCCTGATTTCCCAGATTTCTAATATATTTATTAGGTTAAAAATTGAAATCCATGATGAATTTAAATTCATAGGAAGAAAAGTCTGTCAAATTAATATTTCAACAATTAATCTGACATTTTAATGTTTCAACAGTCTTGAAATCTGAACTTGTGCTCTTACAAACTCCCTTATCTAAAAGACATAGTGAGAAGCCCTTATTCTTTTACATCATCAAATGTCATTAGGTGAAAGCGAGCCATTTTTGGTAGAGGAATAAGATGTAGGTGGTCTCAGGGGGTGGCATTATGAATACCTGTTGAGTAACACCTGACAACACTTGTTTTTGCTCCTCCTCTTCCTTATTTCTAATGCCTGGTCAACTCTTCTTGCTGAGTAAGTAAGCAAGGAGTAGAAGGAGCACTAACATTTTCAGTGGTTGCTCCATATCTGTGGCATTCCCTTGCTCTTTCACCACATAGTGGAGATCTCTGTGGGAGATGGTGCAAATTCAGCCCAGCCGGATTGGCAAGTAAAGTGGTCTCTCTAAGCAATTTTGTTACCTACAATGAAGGAAAAGATGACTTGTCTCCCACACTGTGTTCAGATGCTACCTAAACTTGCAGTTTTATTTCACTCATGGACTTTGGAACAGAGAAGGCAGGTGAGCTCAAGCCCCAGATACATTAACAGTGGCTGAAGCCACCCACCCTGAAACGGCCCAACAAGACTCCTATGTAGTTGAGCCCTCTCAGGAATTTTCAAGCTCAAGTGTACTAAATGATTGAGAACACGCATGCACAATTTTGGACAGCTGTTGTAGCGGAGTCCTCCCATGAATAACAAAGGCTGCAAGCAAGCAATCTTATACACCCTTACGTGAGGAGTAAGCTGCACTGAACACATGGAGGGGACTTTTAAGGCCACACTGTGCTGGTGCATACCCTCCAATATTTCTCAGATGAAAACCAGGTCACATTTGGTTAAAGAACATCACAGTGTGGCAAAAGTTATTAATGAGAAAGAACACACAAGCTAGGACAAGCTGCAGCAGTTTGCTTTTGCTGAACCTCCTGGGAAGGTCAAGATTCTGCGTCTAATCTCCCCACCACCACCACTGAGTTGAATATAAATTACTTTTGCACTTTGACCTCAGCTTGCAGAAGTTCAAGCAAGTCAAGAAGGAACGGTGGGAGGAAGAAAAAACTGGGACATTTTAAAAGCAATTAAAGAATTTGGACAGCAGAAAATTAATCATCACTGTGCCTGCCAGATCAAGACAGTTGAAGGGCATGTTTGCAAGATTCTTCATAATTAAGGATGATTGGATGATAATGGTTGGGAGAAGCAATTTACTGCCAAACTGACTGTGCCCTGCACTTGATACTCTACACCTCTAACTTGGTAGATATGAATATTTTTGCATTTTCTTTTGAAAGTACTATGTGTGTGATCTTCTATCTTCCAACATATCTCTACAGCTTTTGCATTTAAAATAATGAAATTGAAGGACAGATATGATAGGAGGCCTTAGAGGCACTTCTGCATTCACTAAATTGGGTCTTAAATATTTTTGTCTTTACTTGATTTTAACTTACTCAATTGTGTAATATTAATTCATTACTTTGCTATTGTTTGCATAGTTGTCAGATTGTCTCCTGCTTCAGCTAGTTGTTGATGTTATTTTCATGCGATGCATTCTGTGGTTTGACTGTTTTGTAAAAAAATGTAGGAAGTAGGCAAAATTAACAATGCCTTAAAAACAGTTCTTGGATCCCTGGTTTCAGTTTGACACTGACAATAATGTAGCAGAATCATCCTCTGTATCTCTGGACAGCAGACTAGATCGAGAGAACAAGCACACTATTCAGCATCCAGAGAAGTATTTTTCAGTACATAGCAATACCTGCTTATTACTTACCGGTAATACTTTCTGCCTGTGGCAGCCTCCTCACTGCCTAATGGTAGGTTTGACCCTGACCAGCAGCAACAGAAGTGAGGAAGAGGAGAAAGTAGGCAGTGAACCTGATGGTAAAGTAGAAACCTATGCGAGTGTATCTCCCCTGAGCTTCTGGTGCCTCCAGCTGTCCCACTTCAGTTTCAGATTGGGGCACACTCTTGTGGTTTATTAGGACCTTATCACACGGGGCCAAAAGCAGCAA
>CM034706.1:254715286-254728846 GCA_020142125.1 Phrynosoma platyrhinos | reverse complement strand
ATATTGTGGGGGACCTTGTCAAAAGCCTTACTGAAATCAAGATATGATTTCATCTTTGTATTCTGCCTGAGGGCTTCCTAAGAAATCCAACTGACCAATGTTAGGCACGAATTACTAGAGTAAATGGGCTTCATTGAGCAGGGTTGTCTTCATACTCTTAATAGTACTTCTGCAAACAAACCCTTTAAGATGAAGTTGGATGGATCTGCAGATGCTGATTTCTTTCATAGTTTTATTTCATATATGGAAGAACCAAAAACTGGTTCATCCAATCACAACTTCTGTAGAGATGAAACATGTCTTCCATCTGGCCTTGAATTGCAGACCCCAGGTTCAGACATTTTCTTGACTTGATTCAACTTAAATCCTCCATCTTTCCAAGCAACCTCTCACTTCATTGACCTGTGAAGCTATCAGACTGACCTGCTTCTCTGTGACCAAGTTATAAAGCAGATGAGAGACTAGAGAAGACACAGACTTTTAGCCCCAGAGTCTGGCAAAGAAGGCAGAAATGGCTTCATTTGCAAAACCATCTAGGTCAAGCCCAGAAATCCTTGGCTGTCATACAATATCTCTTCCCCCCCCCCCACAACCACAACAACAAAAGTAGCACTTATTGAAAGGCAAACCTCACACCTGCTATCTATATTCTCTGTGTGACTAAACCTTGAAATCATTTTGCACATGCTCTGGCTTTGGTCACTGGTTCTGAAAGAAGTATAAGCATCACATTTGCAGTGTGCATCCATGTGGAAGGTGTAAAAATATTTGGTATTTATGTGAGGAGAGTGCAACAGGCTATCCAATGTAAGCTGATGGTAAAAACAGGAGTAATCCTTCTGGATGTTACTGGTGAGGTTAAAAGAAAAAAAAATGTATGTTTGTTATCCCAAGAAATCTACCCAAGGTTAGTACAGAAGAGAATAAAATCCTGAGGCCCATTCACACTACAAACTTTTAGCACTCTATTGCACTTTAAGTGTTATAGCAACATCCCATGGAGTCCTGGGGCTGACAGTTTAGGAAGGGACTTTTAGAATTCTTAACCAGAGAGCTCTAGTAGTTCACCAAACTACAGGCCCCAGGATTCCATATGATCTTGACATGGCCATTAATGTAGAATATAATGTTCTGTAGTATGAATGAATCCATAGAGTTTGAAGAGATCACTAGGGGCATCTAGTCCAACTCCTTGCCAAGCACTCCCAAAAGATGGTCATCTAATCTCTGTCTGAAGACTTCCAAGGAAGGAGAATTCACCACCTTTCATGGTAGCCTGTTCCATTGTCAAACACCTCTTAGTGCCATGAAGTTCTTCCTAATTTTCAGGAAAGAAAAGAAAAATCAAGACTTGGTTACAAAGAACTGACTACAGAAGAAGGCTCCTGTGCATTAGTAATCTGGCAGTCATTCCTGGGGACAAGACCCCATAGGGCTGTGTTAGCATACCCTAAACCTCTCCTGATGGATGTGCAGTTTCATAACTAATATCTAGAGTTGGGCATGTTTCAGGATCACAATGACCTGTGGAAACTAGAATTATACATGTCATGATGACCAAAAAACATGAAGAGACATAGATAAATCTAAGGAGTTTATCACACGGAGGAAACTGGAAGTTTAAACAATGATTAACTGATGAAAATCATGCAATTGACATTAAAATGTGCTTAAAATGACATTAATGCAAGTGCTATTATTCCATGAACAACCAGAGAATGACTAGGCAAGAAATAGCAAAAAGTCATTCATGGGAAAATTCTGTGAATGAGTTACTGTTTCTTGCCTGGTTCTCAAGGGATAAATGGCACTTTAATCACATTTCATCTCAACATCATTTGAAAACCATTTGTGCAATTGTGCGCAAGTGCGGGTTAATCATGGATTCTGCACGGGATAACAGTGCTTTGCACATTGACATCATGTAAAAACCATTCATGCAATTGCATGTTAATCATGGGTTAATCACCGTTTATACTTCCAATTTTCCCCCCTGTGATAAACTCCTAAGATAAATGCTAATAGTTTTGCTGATCACCTCTCTCCCCGGGTGCTCCATGATGGGGTGAGCTCCTGTCACTAGTCACAGCTTCTGCCAACCTAGCAGTTTGAAAGCATGCAAATGCAAGTAGATAAACAGGTACCACTTCGGTGGGAAGATAACAGCTGGACCACCAGAGCAGTCCTAGGACAACATTGGCTCTTTGGCTTAGAAACGGAGATGAGCACCGCCCCCTACAGTTGATTACGACTAGACATTCATGTCAAGGGACTACCTTCACCTTTACCTTTTACTTTTAATTATGCCTGTCTCAAACCAGTTTGAATCAGAGAGTATACAACAACTTTTCACCTGTGAAGTGAGACACCAGGACCTACATCTGAACAACAAAAAGGAGAAGAAGAGGAGGAGAATGATCTCCCTGCTTAGCGTGAAGCAGTTTGGAATGGGAGTTGTCGTTTTTATTTCTCTCAATGCCCGAACTATAATGTCCACTTTGTATTATGATTGGAAATTAAAATAGAAGCTCCCATCCCTACTGCTAATCAGACTATTGTAACCCATCACTGTTAGTAGGCTAGCCTGCCAGGACCCATCTATATAGGAGGTTTGCAAGGGGGAGGGTGATTGGGGGTGTCCACAAATGAAGGGAGGAATCATCAGAGAGCATTTTGCTATGCCCCTGGATCTGGACCTGACTGCAATGTAAATTGTGCATCAGATTATATTTGAAAACAAGTGACCTGCTTAATGATAAACATGACCAGGCATGTCAAACCAATTTTTGTGGTGGAAAGATTGCAAGGAGAGAGCCAATCTAGTAGAGCAAGAGACCCATGAATGTTAGTCAGACAGTTCTCCTTCTCTGTCATAAAAGACAAAATCCTCCTCACCTTGCAAAATCAAATTCTTTGCGAGCTCCACTGAAGAATTAAACATTTACAAAGCAGTGCAAAATAAACACACACTGATATCTGAATCTCCCAGCCTGAAAGATAACAATGTTTGGAGTCATTTTTATTGAGGCAGACGTTGGCAAAATGACAAAATTCACTAAAGAATGGAGCAACTTTCCCTCCATAGTTTTCTTTCCCTGCAGAGGTTTTATATGCATAAGGACAAAGCTGAATCCATTTTCCAAATGCACCTGTCAGAGCTGTCACTTATCAACAGTGTTCTTTTGTTGCTGAGATATGTTGTGTGGATATCTGATCGTGTTTTCACCAAGAGGAGAGGTGTAACATTCATCTGAAAATGGCAAAACAAGATATAAGACTTTGGCATGGAAAAATGATACAGG
Organism: Phrynosoma platyrhinos; assembly: GCA_020142125.1. Classification (NCBI taxonomy): domain Eukaryota; kingdom Metazoa; phylum Chordata; class Lepidosauria; order Squamata; family Phrynosomatidae; genus Phrynosoma; species Phrynosoma platyrhinos. Next base: position 254,725,544 of record CM034706.1, on the reverse strand, counting down.
CATCACACTTTGTAATAAGGCACAAGAGATACCAAGATTTTTTTCAAAAAATCATAACAACTACAGATACCTTGGAGTTCAAAAAACAAACATGTAGAATTTGCCTTGCCTTTCTTCTCAACTAAAGATGTCTAGATATTTGTTACTCTTACTCAGAAGGGTGCTGCTGCCACCTTTTCTGTCTTAATTTTTGTTTGTGAGAACTCACTGCCATCTCATACCTACAATTATGCAGGAGGTCATTATTCATGGACTGTAGAAGAATGTCATGTTTACAAGTAGAATAGGTTCTGAAAATTATGGACAGGTGAATATGCATTAAATGAGGTGAAGGATTTCTTGCCCTTTCATAGTCTTCATACAAGAAAGTGAAGATCAGAAATGGCAAACAAAATATCAGGGCATCTGTAAGGCCCACATCTTATGTCAAAAATTAGAACATATTTAGGATTTCCAGAAAAAGTCAAGTGCTGAACATGCTCTGCATCCTAGTTTAAGATGCTCACATCTTCGCCAGTCATTATGATCATTCACAGGCTATATGCTTGGCAGCTGCATCAACTAAGTGCCAAAAGTCTGTGCTCCTATTTCCCCCACTTCATCATTGGAGCCAATAGTGGCATCTGGGTATATGGCAGGCTTCTTTGTTGGCATTAGTTCCGTTTTCCTTTTGCCTTCTTTCTTGGCTAAAGCTTTGCACAACTATCTATAGATCTAATAGATCTGGTAGCATGGTCAGTGGTTGAGAGAGGATCTTCCTCTGTATGGAGTTGTAGGTGGCAAAGAAGTTGGACAACACTTGAGATGGCTGGGTGTTATTGAAAAATGTTGGTTAGCATGTACAGATGTTCCCATGCTGCATTCTTTATTTTTAATTACACTGCTTCACTATATTAGTGATGCTGGAGTTCAGGGAAGGATGTAGCCAGCTTTCATCTCTAAGTGGGGCTTCAAAGAGATGAATAGAAAATCAGTGGCAACTGAGCCAAACCATTTAACCCTTTTCATGAGTGGACAAAGGGAAAGAATGAATTTCCCCCCTGCATGTTTGATTAATATCTGAGGATGCACTACAGAAATAATGCAGTTTGACACCACTTTAACTGCCATGATTCGATGCTATGGAATCCTGCGATTTGTAGTTTGCTGTGGCATGAGAGCTCTCTAATTGGGAAGGCTAAATATCTCACAAAGCTACAAATCTGAGAACTCCATGATATTTAGCCATGGCAGTTAAAGTGGTGTCAAACTACATTATCTCTGCAGTGCACATGCAACCTGAATGAGAGAGAATTTTGGTGGAGTGGCTTACGCTTAAAGACAAATGGCTGAGAACCACTTCTACCTTCTAGGAAAGGAAAAAAGAAGACTGGAAATTGAGGCAATTTTTTTTTCAGTATTCATTTTCCATCAACCTAAGGGGGGGGGATGCAGATAGGCAGCTCTGGGCTGCCCCGGGAAGCTGAGGATCGAGGCTGAGGTTGCCAGATGCCTTGGCCCCAATCCTTCCTTTTGCTGCCTCAGAAAGGAGCAGCAAAATGCTGGTCCTTTCAGAGCCGGCAAAAAGGGTGCCCTAAGAGCCAGTGTGTGGCTCTTTGACGCCACCTCCGGTGCAGCGAGTCAAAAGGCTGCACTGGAAGGATGTCCTGATGCTGCACGCCATGGATAACAGCGCATGGCATCAGGACCTCTTTGGGGAGGGGTTGAGGTGGCCGGCGTGCGGCTGCCCCTCCCCATCCCTGTCTCCAAGATGGCCCAAAGGGCCCATCTGTAGAGGCCCTAAATCAGGGGTAGGCAATCTTTCTCCTTTAAGAGCCAAGGGACTTCAGCTCCCAGAATCCCAGGAGCTATTGGCCAACATGGCTGAGGCTTCTGGGAGCTGAAGTCCCTCGGCCCTTAAAGGAGAAAGGTTGCCTACCCCTGCCCTGAATTATTTGACAAAATGTGTTCAAAACAGGTCCTTTTCTGTAGTAGGTGTGTAAGTTCTAGAAACATGGCTCAATTTTTTTCTGTACTTAACAAAAACCCTTTGGACAACTATGTACTGAACTGTAATTTGCTTGGACTCAACAGTTCTTCAACAAAAAGAACAGAGCTGTAACAAAATTTGTTCACCACCATTTTTTCACCATTCTTCCCATGTAGTGATCTGGCAGAGGGAATGTGCCAGTGATGTAGACTTGAGTTTATTGACTCATGCTCAACTCTGACTCAAGTCGCTTCAATTGGACTCGACTGGGCAACAAATAATGCACTGACTTGAGACTTGTATATTTTTAGTGACTGACTTGCTGGCCTAACTTCATCCAGAAACAGCAAATGTGTTAGACCAGGGGTCGGCATACCTTTTTGGGGGGGGGCGTTTCCGCTGTCCCCCAGATCATCAGCAGGCCAAAGAGGAAGGAAAAGGGTGCCGGAGGTGCACGCATGCACATGCATGTGCATTACTCCCCAGCATCAGGCACATGCGTGCACGAGCGCGGGGTACCATTTTGTGTTCCAAAATGGCTCCTGCGCTCACGTACACATGTGCACGATGCTGGGTGCCATTTTTGAATGCAAAATGGCACCAAGTGTTGCGAGCGCATGCGCACGACGGCAGCACCATTTTGTGTTCCAAAATGGCGCCCATCATCATGCGCATGCATTCACGAGCACAGGCACCATTTTGGAACACAAAATGGTGCCCTGCATCACATGCGCGCTAGAAAGGCGGCGGCAATGGTGGCAGGACTGGCCATGGGCTGATTCAAAGGCCTCAAGGGGCCGGGTTCGGCCCCCAGGCCATAGTTTGTCAACCTCTGTGTTAGACAATGGGTTAGAGGAAAGGGTTGAAGTCTACACAGCAGTCTGCCCCTGCTGAAGCTTTTGAAGCACTCCCCTGTGAGAATTACCCCTAATTTTGTGTACATCTTCTTGGTTTTCTATTTATTGAAATCCATCCCCCCCCCCCAACACATTATCACCTACCCTTTTCTGTTAAAGTTGGCTCCCAGACTTGAGACTTAACTTGAAAACGAGACTTGACTAGAGATGTGGAGTAAAATATTTGAATACATCACTGGAACATGAGATATGTTATAGGAATCACCTTCAATGGGAAGGTGTTTGGGAGATCCACCACTACAGGAGCAGCCAGTTTACCACCATTCCTCCTACAGCTGGTCCAAACTGAAAAGGAGCTCTGCTAGTAGTGAACTATAGTTCATCACTGGCAGAGCTCCTGTTCAAAATTCATAGCAGCTGTAGAAGGAGCGTCAGTAAAATCTAGACTGGATTTGCCATTTCCAAGGCAGCAGATCCACTGGTCATTCCTGGTGAGGCCCTAACAATACCCAAAATATACTGACTGCATCCTAAAAATATCACTGCAGTCTTCTGTAGCATGCAAGAATCCTATGGCAGACATGCAGATGTTGATGTAGTAGAAAGTATACTCTGAAGATAAAGCACTCCATGTTAAAATATCAAATACCATTGCATGTCAGCTCTCACATATTACAAAATATCATCATTCAGGTATCAGATATTCTGAGAGTATATCTCAAAAATATTCAGCATTAAAGCTGTAAAGGAGAATTTGAGGGAACAGATTTGCTCCAGCTGTACTGCAGAATGTGGATTATTTTCTTAAGCAGTGAGTACATATAGCCCTGCCTACAAATTATACACAAGTCATGTGGGCAAGAAATACCCAGGAACTAGTACATAAAAATAATTTGATGACAGAAGCATGACTAAGCTAGGATAGTGATTTTAATGAAGCCTTTTTTAAAAGGTATGCTGTCAAAGCATCTGTCTGTTTCTTTTAATGACACAAGGGAATCATTCTACTTAGATTCTTTATAATTTCATGGCCTCTTCAAGCTTCATGGCACTTAGGCAAACACTATGGGGTTTATGTAAATAGGCAGCAAATGAATTTTCATCAGCTGCCCCACCCAGAGACCCTACATCACAGAGGAGGTGCAGAGTAAAATACACCTTCCTTTGTATAGATTTAATTTAGAGTGCTGCAAATGTGTGAGTAGTATCCAAAAGGAGCAATCTGTGTCTGTGTCTGTGTTCTTCATATCCTAACCTGCAATATATGAAAAATATTAATATTGCAGGTTAAAATTGCCTAAAGGCTGCACTGCATCTGGAATAACAATGATGACTGCACGAAATACTAACACCCAAAAATTCGAGTGGTGCAAGTGTTTGCTACAACTCTGAGACAACAGGCTCCAAATCCCTGCTCAACCCATGAAAACCTACTGGGTAACCTTGAGCAAGTCACACCATCTCAACCTGAGAGGAAGACAATGGAAAACCCATCTGGATAAATCTTGCCATTGATACCCTATGCTAGAGTCACAACTTGATGTTGACTTGAAAGCACATAACAACAACAAAGGCTAGCTTTATTCCCCCACACATGAATAAGATGCCTAAAATTCCAACTGTATGGCATCTGTAGTGAAAGAAACAATGAAAAATGGGTCTTTGGGAAACAGTGTGATCATTTTGTGCCTTGCTCCTAATCTGGCATGCACAAGATCCCAGGATCAGCTCCTGCTTAGCATTTACAGGTAGTACTAGGAAAGAAAGAGGAACTTGTTTCATACCTTGTCAGAAGACAGGTCATTCTCAGCTTAGTGTTATTTACTTTAATGACTGATATTGCCTGTGTAGGCTGTTTCCTGACCCTAGCTGGACATGATAGGGATCTCATCAATAAGATTTGTATGTGAAACACCTGTTGTGCTTATAAGCTACAGTTCTTTCCTTTCAGAAGACTGTCTGAAACCAAGAGAAACTGCTGCCAGTAAATATAGCCAGTTTCCCAGATGGACTAGATTGTAATTCCCATCATTCTCGATGCATTGTCTTCCAGCAAATCTGGAGATTGCCTAGGTGGAAGAGCTTTGTCCATACAGTCCTCAGCTGGACTGACACAAATTACTGCAGAAGTCTGGTAATTTGATGAAAAAATATTTAGAGAAATTTCCTGCCTGGGATTCCAAGGGATTTTATAATAGATTAAAAAAAACAACAATAACAGCTAAAACATTTATTACTAAAGTTCAAAAAGAATTAAATAATAGTATTATTAAAACATGGTTAATTTTTTTTTAAAAAATAAAACCTATTTACAATGTTATTTCATTTAAAGATTAAAGATTCCAAAAATACAGCACACCACATTACACACACAGACACAAACACACTACAACTCCACAATTAAAATTCAAAAGGCCTGCCTAAATAAGAACACTGGATCACAGAAAGAGAGGAGGAAGGGAGACAACCATTCTTCCCATGGAAAGGAGTTTTACAGCTTGGGAGAAATCATGAAGAAGGATCTCTCCTAAGTCCTTACCAACCACACCTGCAAGGGTAGTGGGACTGAGAGAAAGCTTTCTGCTGGACATCTTAATGCATGCCCTGTCTTATATAAAGAGATAGGGTATTTCAAATAGTCTGGACCCAAGCTGTGTAGGGCTAGAAAGATCAAAACTAGCACATTCAATTCTGCCTGGAAATAGGCCACTAGTTAATGCAGCTGATTCAATGGGGGAGGGTCACATAATCCCTTTTCCCACCTCTGATCAACAATTGGGCCCCAGCACTTGGACCGACTGAGGTTTCCAAACAGTTTCAAAAGGCAGAACCAAGGAACGGGTGTAGCTGGCACACTAACTTTAACTGTGCAAATGTACTCCTAGTCACAGCTGAAACCTGACCATCCAGGCTCAGATCTGAGTCCAGAAGCATGCCCAAACTGCAAACCTGAGATTGTAAGTGAGTGTAACCCCATTCATCATAGTCTGAATCCCTATTCTCTGATCTACCTTACAACTGATCTGGAGCACCTCTGTCTTGTCTAGATTAAGTGTCAATTTGTTCATCAGTCATCACCCAGTCCATTATTGATAGCAGACATTAGAGCAGCACCTTCTGTATCCTCCCCTCCGAGAAGAACCAGAGCCAATTTAAAACAGTGCCACTAAGCACCATCTCAGAGATGCAACCCAGAAGGATACCATGGTCAATGGTATCAAAAGCCACTGAGAGGTCCACTAGAACCAACATGGACACACTCCCCCTGTCTAGTTCCCTATGTAAATCATCTACCAAGGCAACCAAAGCCTTCTCTGTCCCATAGCCAGTTCTGAAGCCAGACTGAAATGGGGCTAAATAATAAATTTCATCCAGAAATGTCTGGAGCTACACGCTCCAATATTCTGCCACTAACAGAATGCCAGCCATTATATGGGCTTTGCAGACGGTGCTTTGCGCTGTCTTAAAGCCAAGAAAGGGGAGGGGCAGCCAGACGCTGGGTGCCTCATTCCTTTCCTGAGGATGTCATCGGAGTGCCCGCCTTTCCACATGACGGGCACTCCGATGATGTCCTTCCGGCTCAGCGTCCAGACATGCTGAGCCGGAAGGGATGGAAAAGAGCCTCATGGCGACTCTTCAGGCGCCCCTTTTGCGACTTGTGGAGTTTGCAGTGAAAGGGAGGTTCAGGGCCGAGGCATAGGGCAGCCTCGGCCCCAATCTGCCACTTCCCAGGGTAGCTCATGGCCGCCCGTCTGCATCCCCCCTTCATATAACTTCCATGGGCTACAATCCATGAAATTCAGTTCATTGAGTCTGGATCCAAGCCAGCCAACTTTTTTAAAAAATATATAAAATATATAATTAATAATGCCATAATGAAGTAAGACTGCTCTACCATCCATAGTTTCATATGGATCATTCATGTTTTAGTAATCCTGTCCATAGCAAGTACCAAATTTACTTCAAATGTTTTTGTAGTACAAAATTAGTACAAAATATGGCAGCCAGAGTGGTCTCGGGATCATCTATGAGAGATCACATAACTCCAGTATTAAAGTCCCTTCAATGGCTGCCTATCAGTTTCCAGGCCCAATATAAGGTGTTGGCTATTACCTTTAAAGCCCTAAATGGCTTGAGCCCAACCTATCTTCAGGACTGCCTCTTCCCATATAATCTTCCTCGCACACACTGATCCTCTGGGAGGAATTTGCTCCAGCCAGTAAAATCAAGGCTGTCTGCAACCTCCCAGAGGGCATTTTCAGTAATCACCCCCAGGTTATGGAACAGCCTGCTGGACAAGATCCCTCAGATTACCAGCTTAAGCAGCTTTAAAAAGGCTGTGAAGACGGATCTCTTTCGGCAGGCCTTTCCTGATTAGATCCCAGCTTCAGGAGCTCCACATCTCCACCTCTTAGTTTTTGGCTCACCCACTGCTCTTGCTTGCTCATAGTCCCTTTAATTATTTCATTTTATTTTATTATTTTGTGCTTTGAGTTTTAAAGGATGGGTAGTTTAATACTTTTTTAATGGGGGAGGGTGGGGTCTTGGAGGTTTTTTAGTCTGTATTTCTTGTGTAATTTTAACTGTTGTAAGCCACCCTGATTGTTTGACAGAGGGTTGGGGTATAAATATATTATTATTATTATTATTATTATTATTATTATTATTATTATTATTATTATTATTAATTTATGTATTTGACTATGAATATATGTAACTATAAAGGCAAAATTACATGCTGGCTAGGGAGGGGGGAATTGTTATCTAACCCAGTAACTTTCCAAGCTCTGATGGAAGAAAATGTTTAGGCATGTTTGTGTTTAGTTGCCAAAATATATACATGAAACAGTGGAGAGGAAAGAATTTCTGAAAGTGGCTAACAACAACAACAACAATCCATCTCTTCCCATGGAGCACATATAAAATAATGGGATGAATACAGCCAGCCAACCAACCTATGTTGTGAAGAAACATAAGAGAATGTTGTTCAATGACATTTCCACTCAGAAACAAGAAACTGCATCACAGTATATTAAAGGGGCTAAAATGACAATTAGACAGTAGTAACCTGTATTCTCATCATTTACTAACTGAAATAATTAAAACACTTTTTCTAGATAACAACTGATTCTACTCAACTGCATTAAAGCTAATAATATTTGTTTTACATACATATATCACACATACAAAATGTGGGAACCAGTTGGACTACCACGGGGGTTGGCCGGTCGCTGTTCCCCAGGTCTTCCAGCAGGCCGAGGGGGGGGAATGGCGGGGGGCATGCTCATGTGTGCACGCGCAGCTCCCACCGCCACCACTGCGCATGCTGCCGCCACCGCCGCACATGTTCCTGCCACTGCGTCTCCACGCATGGTGCGGCCACCATTTTATTTGCCAAAATGGTGGCTGTGACTTGTTTGCACATGCGCAGTACTCCTGTGCATGCACAAACGAGTCGCAGCCTCCATTTTGGCAAACAAAATGGCGGCCACTACATGCGCGGCAATGCGGCGGCGGGAGCGCATGGCGGTGGCTGAGGTAGGTGGGGGTTGGCAGGGGTCGGCGGGCCGGGTGCGCCCCATGGGCCGTAGGTAGCTGACACCTGGACTACCAAGTTAAAACATGGTTGAAAGCTGATATATATATTTTCAGGGACCATTTTACTCCTTGTGAAAACTCATCCTGGGAGAATGGTGAACCTCATTTAAAAATGGAGACTCCTTTGTTAATACTTGCTCAAAAAAAAAAGCAAAATAAGAGAAAGTCCTTTAGTGGAAGCTTTTAACACACACAAAAGAAATTGACTTGGACATGTTGACTGTTTCATGATGGAGGTTTCTGGTATGTAGCTATGCTAAGGGGAGTTGGCACAGCATGGAAAACAATCGATGTGATACATAAATCCTCACTGTGCTGATTGTACACACCCAATTGAAAAATGTAAGTCAACAATAAATCCTGTTCTTTAAATATATATACATACATATATATATATGAGTACCCTCAAGCTGTAGCATGTCTTAATCCTACATTTTATTTGGTATCATTTACCTTATCCAACACATATAAAGGATATGTCCTGACTCTTAGACTACACTAAACTTTCCATGAAAGTAGCTTTAAGGAACAGGCCAATATTTGTATAGTAGATAATGCCAAAACAACAGATCTGGACTTTTAAATAAGCAAAAGAGAGGTAGAGAAAAGTCTCCATTTAGTATGTTTAAATAGGTTAGTCGCTGTTTATTTAGAGACACAGTGGGTGCTTCTGTTAAGGAATAGGCACTGCAAAATTCTTTGTCTTGCAAACATTGGGATCATTTTTTAAAATTGCTCATTTTTTATTGATAAAATGTTTTATCAGCCCTGTGTCTGTTATACAAGACATTTTAAAAAATGTTTATAAAACAAACGTCACAAAGGTACACTCCTAAAAGCTCAAGCAAAGGTATAAAATGGACTAATAGACAAATAAAGAGCAAAGGGGTGGGGGGATGAAAAGGTTTATTTCTGACAAATAGGCAACGGTGTAAGAGAGCAGAGCCTCACAAGGTGAGAGCACCAGGACTTCAAGTAGTAGGAAAGATAGTGTAATCTGACAAGTCAACCTCTTCTGTTTCACCTGGGCCTCATTCCCACTTAGAAATAAATCAGTTTGTGATCCGAATCAATGGATCGGTTCAACAGCGGAGCATGCTTCACACAACATTTGCCCCGACTGCATTTTCTTGTTGTAAAGTAACCCACTTGTCTTTCACATTAACTAATAAATGGATTAAAAATGGACCTTCTTCAGCCAGCCAGAAAATTTAAAGGGCAAATTTAATCAATTCTGATCCACATCCGATTCACACTTGCGCTGAATCAATGTATTGCAAAAGACATGGAAAAATGAACATCAAAAAGACACACATTAAATGATCTAGCACAGGGGGGCCCTTGCCAAACCACTTCAGCAATTTGGCTCAAGTGTGAACAAGGTCATTTAAACCACTTCAAACCAGTTAGCAAACTGGTTTATAACACAATGGGAATGAGGCCATGAATTTAGCTGCAATCCCGGCAACATTATATTGTTCTGAGCAACCCTTCTTGTAATACAAAGTATTTAGAAGTAGTGTTGTTCTGAATGGGCCATTAAGAGCCATTAATTTTGCAAATGACTGCTGATGGTGAAGAGGAAAACTGCTCACTAGTTTGTTGATATGGTTCAAAATGACAAAACTGAATGCTTTGTATTCCCTTTGGCCCATGGAGATTGTCATAATGGACAATGACTCTTAACCTTCTCTTCTCCAGGCTAAACATCGCCAGCTCCCTAAGTCTTTTCTCCAGGCTAAACACCCCCAAGCTCCCTAAGTCTTTTCTCCAGGCTAAACATCCCCGGCTCCTTTTCAACCTGGAAAGAAGTGACCAGTGGGGTGCCACAGGG
>CM034706.1:254696422-254707265 GCA_020142125.1 Phrynosoma platyrhinos | reverse complement strand
CTTTATTATCGCTTTCTGGCCCACGTGTGATAACGTCCATAGTGCAAACATACAATGGTTTAATGTGATTATTGAACACATCAATTTCAACCTCTAGTATGTGCTTTTGAATCAAAGAACATTCATCCTCTGTAGCCCATCCTTCTCCATTGTCTCTTAATTCTCTGAAATGTAATAGATTTTAGAGATAACAAAAAAGAGGGAAGTGGGAAAGGAATATTGAATATCTGTACTGTCAAGAAATACAGTCCATAGTTGTATAAAAAAACCTCTGTAGGTTTCATATCATTTAAGTTCAAAGCCTCCCTCCAAAGCAGGGGCAAAGTTGGGCTTCCATATGTTGTTGGATATCAACTCCCATCAGCCTCTAAGCAGAGCATCCAATTGTCAGGGGATTGTGGGAACTATAGTCTAGAAACTTCTGAAGAACCACCTTTTCCAAGTAATCCTATGGTATAATTTGATGGTGGATACTGAGAATCTGGCTAAAGATACTGATTTTTTTTAATTCCTAGGATTTCATCCTAAGAAAAGATATATGTTAAAAGTAGTTTTAAAATGATAGGTTTTTCCAAGATAGGAAAGGGAAACATGGTCTCAAGGAGCAAAGATTCTAAAAAACAGGAGCCTTGTTTCATCCAAAGGATGCCTTTTCTGTGCAGAAATGCAGAACTGACCACCTCCAATTTAAAGAACAATTTAAAGAACAGTACCCCAACCCCATTTTGTGTGGGGATACAACCCACAGTGGGTCCATACATTGGCCTCAAGTGTGCTTAAGCTTTAAGAGAACAGTACCCCTGGAATTCAAAGATGTTTCTCTCCAATAGCAATGCCTAACTAGGGCTGACTCTGCACTGCAGAATTAATACAGTTTGGCACACTTTAACTATCATGGCTCCATCCTATGAAATCCTGAGATATGTAGCATGTTGTGACACCAGCGTGCTCTGACAGAGAAAGTTAAATACCTCACAAATCTACAAATCCCAGAATGCCATGGCAGTTAAAGTGGTGTCAAATTGCATTATTTCAGCCAGAGACCAGTGTAAATTTCTCATCTACACCCACATGCATGCACAAAGAATTCCTTGAACACACACACGATTAGGGTAGCACCCCAAAAGTAATTATTCTGGGTAACTGCTAAGTTTTAGCCCAGCAGGTTATTCTCTACTGTTCTAATCATGAGGGTCAGATGGCAATTAAAACCTTCCAGAACAGCTGTTCAAGTCCTATTGATGTCCCTTCATCCTGCTGCGGTCCTGATGCACAAACCCCTGACCACAATTAACAAGGCACCAGGAGCTCATTTCCGAAACATCATGAATGGCGGCATCCCGAACAAGGAATGTTCCAGGATTTGTGGTTGACAACAATAAACACAAGCATCAGCAGGCAGAAAGGAAGGACAGTATATCCTGGGCAAAGAACCAGTTAGGACAAGCATTCTGAATTTGGGAACTACCAAGCTAATTATGCAGCTTCCCAGTGATGGATTTAGTGGCTCTCCAAAGGTTTGATAAAATCTCTGGTTTTCTGTGCCTGCCCAGAACAATCAAAATTGTTGTGGGGGACAGGGATGAGGAAACTGACCTCTACTGTAGAAAGGGTTTGTGAGAAGTTTCAGTTTAAAATTACAAAGGGTAGGGAGAATACGATGAAAGTTGTCTGAAACTACCTGCCCATTTTAGATCACCAGTTTAATTTCAAAGGTGGCATGCTCCCTGTCATTTTTATTTACCATAAAGCACCTGGAATTGACATTCTTTCATCATGTTGCTTCATATCAAGGTGTCCTGTTGCAACAAAATAGTGATGACTTGCTACCCAGAGAAGCAGTACTGTTGCCAGTAATGTTTCAATTTTTCACCCATCCTTATAAAAAAAATCTATCAGTTTTTCCCCCATGATCTGTAAATGGGATGGTGAATTGGGGTGCTCATTCTGCTACTGTTCCAATTTAAAGCACCCAGTTGGACATAGTTGCTGTCAGCCATCTTCTCTTTGCTTGGGAAATTCCTAGGATGAGCTGTTGAATCTTACTGTTGTGTTGTTGTTGATGATGTTGTGTGTCATTAAGTAATTTCCAACTTATGGCGACCCTAAGGCAAACGTATCAAAGTTTTCATCACAAGATTTGTTTAGATGGTCTTTGCTGTTATCATACTCTGAGGCTGAGAGAGTGTGACTTGCCCAAGGTCATCCAGTGGGTTTCCATGGCTAAGCAGACATTCAAACTCTGTTCTCCAGAGCTACAGTCCAGCGCTCAATCCACTATGCCACACTGGCTCTTAGGGCTTTCCTATGTTTTGAACTACAAATCTCATAATCCTTTACTATTGGCTATGGTGGCTGGGGCTTCTGGGAGTTGAAGTACAAAATATCTAGATGGTTATATCTAGGCTTTCTGTCTTGTTCTAGTTAGTCTCATGGTCCCATCCTTGGCACTGTGTACTGCATCATCCCTGTGCCACAACTACTGTACAATGTTAAGTTTGTGCAGAAGTCTGAGGAGAAGCAAGTGTGTGGATCATTGTCTATGCAGATCTCTGGACCTCATGAAGAAAAGAGTATTTGGAGAAAACTAGTTAGAAATAATAAGTTAATTGCAATTAATTCCTTGTTTGCAATAGCCCAGGCATAACTTATTTCTTTGTGATTATAATGCAATGAGGAACACCTTCTCTTCCATTGGCCGGACAAACCAATGCTCTCCAAGCTCTTCCTGTTACACTTAATACAACGCACTGCCTAGATCAGGGGTCGGCAACCTACAGCCCGCAGGCCGCAGCCAGCCCGTCGAGGCCTGCCGACCGGCCCCTGCCCGGTCCTGCCACCACCGCCTTTCACGACGGGAAAGGTCACATGAGACTCCGGGTGCCATTTTAGAACACAAAATGGTGCCCCAGAGGACCCCTGTGGCTGTGCTGGGCCCATCCGAGGCCCGGCGTGGTCGAGGGAGCCCTCCTGGGGGACCCTGTGGCTGCCAAAATGGCGCCCCACCATTGTGAGCATGTGCGCATGACACGGGGCACCATTTTGGTTTCCAAAATGGCGCTGTCCCCATGCACACACGCATGCGCACGACAGTGGGAGTCATGCGCATGTGCGTGCACGCCGGCTCCCAGAGCCATTTCCCTCCCCCTCAGCCCGCCAGCAAAAAATGTTGCCGACCCCTGGCCTAGATGGTCTTCTTTGATCATGGTCTCCTTTTGTTATAAAGGAGAACCATACTCTCCAAAGTTTCACAGGAGAGAACCAGGAAATCTATAGCCAAGCAACATCAGAGTGTGGTAAAGATGTCAAAAGTTATTAATAAGGACAAACACACAAGCTAGGAGAGGCTGCAGCAGTTTTCTTTGGGCTGTGCCTACTGCGAAGGGTAAACTTCAGTCCCCTCCTCTCCTGTTTGCTGAATTAATTGAGTGCAAATTACTTTTGCTCTTTGAACTCAGTTTGCAGCAATTGAAGTAAACTACACATGAAGGGGGGAAAGTGTGAGAAGAAAGAAACTGGGACATTTCAAAGGCAAATGAAAAAGTGGGGCAACAAAAGATTAATCAGGACAGTTGGAAGGTATGGCAAACTCATGCATATGCCTACTTTATAAATGAATTATAAATATCTTGAAAGGTGTTTTGTTTGACCCCCTAATCTACCCTTGAATAATCTTTTCAGTAGCAGCCGTAGATAGCTCCAGCTAGAGAGGCTCCACCTTTGTAAAAGTTAAGCGGTATCTTATCTCAAGATAATTTTGGCTCAACCGTCACAACACAGGTGACAACAACCTGTCTATTACAAAGCTACCTTATTAAGGAAAAGAAATCGGACCTGGTATCCTTGGGGCAATTGATTTTAATCTCTCCGTTGATATAGTTTTTCTTGCTGACAAGACTGGTTTGAAGGAGTGCCAAATAGCCACAGGCAGTTGACCTTCCTAGGAAGCGAAATGAAAGACGTTTTGACTATTATTGTCGGAGAAAGGATACTCACTCACTCACTGGGCACATAGTCTTTGGAAAGATAAACTCAGTGGCATTTAGACCTATGGATAAAATGTCCTTACCAAAGAAGAGCAAAGTTCTGAACAATAAAAGATGTGCAATTAGACTAATATCCTGGGATTTGCTTTTCAATTCAACCACCTTGGCCCTGGCCAAAATCCAAATGTGTTACAATTCTGCATGCAAATTTGTTTTTTCTGTATGATTTGATTTCCTCCCCCCATTCCTCCCCCACTCAAATCCCTGGCCAGAGTCCAGACTTTCCAAGGCAAGTACACGCATCCCACACACAAATAAGCCATTTTTGCATGTATCAGTGTGCATGTTGTTGCATGACTAACCTTTGAAGTTTGAGTTATAAAATGTCATCACATCTACAGCAAAGTTGGATGGGGGTGAGTGGGAGAGTTGAAAAGCCAGGTCTTGTCAGAGCTGGGCGTCCTTCTCATGCAGAACTTCATACGTAGCCAGTAGACAGATGGAAACATAATTCAAATTATATCTTCAGAAATAAATTATGCCAGGCTGCTTCAGACAATCATACTTCAATCCAACACCCTTTGTAGTGCTGAACTACAACTCCCATCATTCTCAGCCAGCGGGATCATGGATCATGATAGTTGGGGTGAAGAGAATTGCAATCCAACACACTGGATAATTCTGAACTGATGGCACTTGGTCTTTCTGTAGTTGGCACAATCTTATGTCAGTGCTGTATTTTTAATTTCACACAAATGTCTTTTTTTGTTGACATTTTTATTCACAACACAACAATAATGATGAAAACAACAACAAAAGAAAAACAACAATAGCATAAAAACAACCTCATATAAGAAAAATATCAATAACAACATAGCCCTATACAATAAAAAGAATCATTCAAATATCTCTCCAAATTGTTACATTTCTACTCATATCTATTCAGTTCTCTATTTTTCTTATGTTTGGTTTGAATCCCTGTACATTCAACCAAAGATGCCTAAAGACTCTGAAGGGACCAGATCCCATCTGATCTTAGAAGCTAAGCAGAGTCAGCTCTGATTAGTGCCTGGACGGGAGACCCCCACCCCCACCCCAAGGAATACCAGGTGCTGTAGGCGATATTTTAGAGAAAAGAATTGGCAAAAGCACCTCTGAGTGTTCCTTGCCTAAGAAAACTCCATGAGATTCATAGGGTCATCATAAGTTGACAGGCAACATGAAGGCATACGCATACACAGAGCCAAATTACTGTGCAATTAGGCTGTGACCTATTCTTCTGAGAAGCTCCTCCAGTCCAACAGGCAGGAACAAAAAAATGTCTTCTCCATGCTCAGAACACCTGTAATTCTTGAATTTGTCCCAGTTGTTCACAAACTTTACTGAATTTACAAATTTCATGTTCTCAGTGAACAGATTTTGAAGATCCCACTGCCCTGAATTAAATTGCACTGGCTGTGGGTGGATTAGATGGCTCTCAGATTTCCCCAATTTTGTAAATCTTGTGTGATTTGTTTAATAGCAGACATACTGTAGATTAAATCTTATACCTCTGGCACACAAAAATGTGCTCATCACTGAGATATTGACTCAGTATAAAGGGTATTAAGAAGGCTAGGGATGACAAGATGTGTGTTATATCAAATATAATATGGTTATATTTGATTCCCCACCCCAGACAGACAGACAGACTTCAAAGCATTACAAAGGTGCCATATTCTTGGAATCAATGGAAGGAAGGCTATGTTGTGTGTGTTCATCGAATCATAGAATCATAGAGCTGGAAGATACCACAAGGGCCATCCAGTCCAACCCCCTGCCATGCAGGAACTCAAAATCAAAGACTTCCTGACAGATGGCCATCCAGCCTCTGTTTAAAGACCTCCAAAGAAGGAGACTCCACTACACTCCAAGGGAGTGTGTTCCACTATTAAACAGCTCTCACTGTTAGGAAGTTCCTCCTAATACTGAGGTGGAATCTCTTTTCCTGTACCTTGCATCCGTTGTTCTGGGTCCTGTTCTCTGGAGCAGCAGAAAACAAGCTAGCTCCCTCCTCAATATGACATCCCTTCAAATATTTAAAAAGAGCTATCATATCACCTCTTAACCATCTCTTCTCCAGGCTAAACATACTCAGTTACCTAAGTCATTCCTCATAGGGCATGGTTTCCAAATCCTTCACCATTTTCCGGCAAGCTACAGGAAAAGAGATTCCACCTCAACATTAGATGGAACTTTCTGACAGTAAGGGTGGTTCGACAGTGGAATACGCTCCCTCGGAGTCAGGCGGAGTTTCCTTCTTTGGAGGTCTTTAAACAGAGGCTGGATGGCTATCTGTTAGGGATGCTTTGCTTGTGTATTCCTGCATGGCAGGGGGTTGGACTGGATAGCCCTTGTGGTCTCTTCCAACTCTATGATTCTATGATTCTATCACCAATTATATTTTTATCATTGTTTTCACAAGGTTAAAAAAATGAAAACTGTTAAATATTAAAAACATATCAATAAAGATAAAAATACAGCACCCCCACCAAAGACTCTCCACAACCTAGTCACTTTTTAATTTTATTTTTAATATGTTTATAGTCATTCTTTTCAGTGTACAGCTTTTTTCTGAATATATGTGTGTGTCTACATATACACCCATTTCAGTTATGTGAATTTGTTTATATATAGACACACACAAATGCATTCAGAAATGCTCAAGTCTCATTAAATACAATTGCATAGTAAAATGGTCTCCACTGTATACAATGGTAACATCTTTTATTAATTTATATATTTTTAAAATATTTTCAAGCTATGGATGGTTGAATCCATTGATACAGAATCCGTGGATATGGAGGGCCAATTGCACAACTGTAATATAAATTATCTAGATAAAAATACACAAACTGATTCATTATAATACAAAGATTATAATTAAATCATACCCCAAATACAAGATTATAAAAAAAATTAAAGTAAAATTGCAAAATGTTGTCAGCAACTTCATCCTAATATGTAGATAGAATCTTTTTTCTTGTAATTTGGTTTATGCCCAGTTCATTGAAGTACCAGAAAACAAATGTGCTCCATCAAATGTGACATTCTCGCAGATATTTCAAGATGGTTATTACAGTAGGCCTTTGGTATCTGGTGGGGTTTGATTCCAGGACCTCCCCCCAGTCATGGATACCAAAATCCATGGATGTTCAAGTCCCATTAAATACAATGGATAGTAAAATGGTGACCCTTATATAAAATGGCAAAACCAAGATTTACTTTCTGGAATGTATATATTTTTAAATATTTTCAAGCTGTGGATGCTTGAATCCATCAATAAAGAATCTGTGAATATGAAGGGCCTAAATACCCTAAAGACACCAGATCCTGTCTGATCTTGAATGTGAAGCAGAGTTAGCCATGGTTAGTACTTAGAATGGGGAACCACCAACAAATCCCAGGCACTCTAGGCTAGAGGTTCTTAAACTGTGGGGCAGACGAGGGGTGCGGGACTTGGAGACCCTGATCCCTCCTCTTCCTCCTCTTCCCACATTTTTTAATATGTAATATATTACACATGCATTGGTTTAAATATTGAATTTACTTAAATAAAGCAGTTCTAATTTGAATGATGTTATTTCCTTATAAAATATTAAAATATGAATATACATGAATGTGCAAATGAAAATACGCACACTAAATAAACAAAATCTTTTCATTCATATACTGCATCAACTGGGGAGGGGGCATAACATCCACATGTAGATGTAAAGGGGAGCCGCATAGGTTAAAAGATTGAATTGCACTGCTCTAAGCTATATTTTAGAGGAAGGAACTGGCAAAATCACCTCTGAGTATTCCTTGCCTAAACCCCCTATGACGTGCTTGGGATTGCCATAAGTCAAAGATGACTCGAAGGTACATACACCCATGTTATATCCTTCCCAGTCTTTTATTCTCCAAGCTAAACAAACCCAGTTCGCTTGGCTGTTCCTCATGGGACTTGGTTTCCAAAGTGATCTGTTTACTTCTGTTCATATGAACTAATCTAAAATATTTTCTGCCTGGTAAGTAAAGACATTTATGGACAGTTTGGAAGGCCCTTCAAATGCAAAACCTGGGATGTGCAATACGAGAACTACAATTCCCATGATCTCCGTCATATCTAGATATACTGTACAGATATAGAAACATCAAAAGCCTGAGGTCCCATTAACAGAATAAAAGTTACAAGGTATTTTAATGCCATGGATGGCCCCACATATGCATCAGACAGCACTCATTTATCTGTGTTTCTGAGAATCCTGCCCACTTTTAAGTCATATAATCAATTCTTCCTTTAGTGAGGGTTGGTTACCAGCTTGTTTAAAAGAAGTGGTGGTTAAGCCGCTTCTAAAAAAAACCTTCCCTAGACCCCCTGGCAAAAATAACTATAGGCTAGTCTCCCATTTTCCATTTTTGAGCAAGGTGATAGAGGGCCTTTGCAGACTGCCAGAAATAGTGCAAATTGAGTCTACTTTAAGGGTTAGGTTTAGTGCTAGGGAATCATGGGAATTGTGGGTTTTTTTCTGAGACATTGAGCCTTCTCTGTCAGAGAGCTCTGGTGCCACAATAAACTACAGTTCCCATGATTCCCTAAGCCTAAGCCTAACCCTTAAAGTGGACTCAATTTGCACTATTTATGGCAGTCTGCAAAGGCTGAGAGAGAGCTGTTGCCACTCAGCTCCAAGTAGTCTTGGATGAAACAGATTACCTAGATCCATTTCAAACTGGTTTTAGGACAGGATATGGAGTTGAGACCACCATGGTTGCCTTAGTTGATGATCTCCATGATTTTAAAATCTCTCCACTGGCTGTCAATTAGTTTCTGGGCACAATACAAAAAGTTGGTAATAACCTTTAAGGCCCTTCATGGCTTAGGTCCAGCTTACTTGCAGGAGTGCCATCTACCATATAATCCACCCTGCACACTCAGGTCCTCTGGACCTATTGCAGCCAAGGAAGATGAGGCTTGCTGTGGTGACCCAGAGGACCTTTTCATTCACTGCTCCTAAACTATGGAATGACCTGCTGGAGGAAATCTGTCACTTTACTACCCTTGACACTTTTAAGAAGGCTGTCAAGATGGATCTCTTCCAGCAAGCCTTCCCTCACAGATCAATTGATTATTCCATGACACTGATGTAGGCTGCCCTGTTTGTCCCATGATGCCATATTTTAATTATGTTTAATTTAGTCAATTTTATTCATTGAATGTATTTTATGATGCAGTGTTAGTTTCAGTTGGAGGAAAGGGGATCACATTTTATTGTTTGATAGCTGTATTGTTGCATTTTTATGATTGTTACCCACCTCAATCCTTTGGGGAGAGATGGGCTATAAATAAATTATTATTATTACTACCATTATTATTATTATTTCTCATTCAGTTTCCAAATTCAAACATACCATCTCTTTACAGTTCATATTGGGATGAAAGACTTCTTTTTCATCACCTGAATAGAAATGTGCATGAAATAGGGATTTCACTGCATATATTTCCTTATGTACAATTTCTTTTGCACATTGTTTTTTTTTTCCCTTCATGGACAAAACTGTGTTTGTGCACATTTTTGAAATATATGTCTTTTGAACCATTCACATTTACATTCTGAAAAAGAAAGAAAAAAATGTAAACAGAGGAAACTAGAAGATAGATGTGTGCTTTAATTAATAGTCTTGAGAGCAACAAAGACAATTTTTTTAAAATGCATTTTTTTCATCTGAACATTCTGTCTCATGTATTCTGCTTTGATTTTATCTCCTATGTTAGAAAACTAGAAAACTAAATTAGAAAAACTTACATTTGGGCAAACACAGACCTGTGCTTGTTTACTTATCAAACGCCTACTGAGGGCAATTTTGTTGCTCTCGTCTAAGCCAATCTGATGAAAATCTAGTCATAAACCAAAGGAAAACAAAGCCAAACTTTCTATTAATTACGTTACACTTTAAAATATATCTCTATGAGGCAGCTAATTGAAAAGAAATGACACACAAGGTTTTTGAAAGTGGGATAATTTAGTTGGATATCTGGCTGACAGTGAATGAAAAAGGTAAATTCCAATTCAAAAAAACAGGAGCAAAATACAGAGCCCCCCTGGCAGCTTCCGTGGACTATAACTCCTTTTTTTTCCCCTGCAAAAGCCTTAGGGGGTTTAATAGCTGCTGAAATCTCATAAAACAAACCTGTTAGCAAAATGTCAAAAAAAATGCAGTATATCCAGAAAAACTGGATCTGTTCAGTACAATTATTCAAAATGACATCTTAGCACAACCAAACTTGCTCTATCAGGACCAATGTCTAAGATGTCTAAAAGGCTGGGTAGATGGGGGGGGTGTGCGACAGATCTAAAACATTCAATGTTAAGAAATAAGCAAGATTTTGAAGTAATTATTCCTTTTCAGAGAAGCTGTATTCCAGAAAGAATCCTGTCTTGTGGTTTGTGTTTATGAGCTGGTGTTATGCAATGGGTACCTCAGTGATGGATTGAATGCTCCCAACATGGCTTAGAAAAAGCATACTATTTCCCTCAAAACTGGACTTCAGAATTTTACTTTTAATGGTAATTCATTATAGTTCTAGGGAAAAGATTCAAAATATAGGCAAGAAACAAATAATTTCATTTTTTTAAAAAAAAATGCCTTTAAGTAACTAAAATAGTTACATTTTCATCATGGTAATAAAACATCTGAATGATGCAAGCCTCTGGTGCAAAACACTCTCCACCCAGCTACCTTAAAGAAGCACAACAACCAAAACAGAGCATGAGGCACAAAATGAGCCAGTCCTTGAACCATGTGATATTCCTCCTCCAACATTTTACAAGGCC
>CM034706.1:254669188-254687524 GCA_020142125.1 Phrynosoma platyrhinos | reverse complement strand
ATTATTATTATTATTATTATTATTATTATTATTATTATTACCTCTCCCCCACCACCACTACCAAAGGTAACTGCACTTCTTGTAACTCATATTATCCAGATAATGGCAACGACAATATCTTAAAGCATTGCTTCTTCCACATTGTCAATCTGAAACTCCTGTAAACGTCTTCCACTCTGCTGGATCTAATGCTTGCTGTCCTTGGCTTAGTGACATTGATAGCTATATTTCAGGTGCCACTGGGGATAGATGGCCTCTTTCAAAGAAATGAATTTGAAGTGGCACCCAGAAGATATTGACACAACGTGTAAGTTCTTATTCTGTCAAAGCTTTATAGTGTTGCTAATCATCAAATCTGGCTGGCTTAGCCAGTCTCCCACTTGATTTCCAGTGACTGGGCTTTTTGTTGCTTCTCAGGATGATGGCACAGGAGTTCCATTTGCAAATTATACATTAGGGACCTCTAATACATCAGATTCCTTTCTGTTTAATGAAAGCTTTTCCTTCCGTGGTTTGTATACTATATCGGTGAATCTGGATTTCTTGATTGAGGCTTATTAATTAACCTATTAAGACTAAAAGTAACATTTACACTCAACTCTTAAAAGTTTTGACCAGCAGTATCAGACCATGCAAGAGAGAGATGATGGTCAGGCTTTGTAAAATGTCCACTATGAACAAGCCTGCTCCCTCCTCAATATGAAGGACTGTCATATTAAGAAGGAAGCAGGCTTGTTTTCTGTTGCTCCAGTCAACAGGACTAGGAGCAATGGATACAAGCTACAGAAAAAGAAATTCTACCTCAACATTAGGAATCAGTTCCTGACAGTAAGGGCTGTTAGACAATGGAACACTCTCCCTCGAAGAGTGGTGGAGTCCTTCTTTGGAGGTCTTTAAACAGAGGCTGGATGGCCATCTGTCGGGTATGCTTTCATTGAAAGTTCTTGCATGGCAGGGGGTTGGACTGGATGGCCCTTGTCTCTTTCAGCTCTATGATTCTATGATTTTATATTAGCATTACAATCCAATTTTTATTTTATTTTATTTTATTATTTTTTATTTTTTATTGTTAAAAAGAGAATACATGTGTACACATATCACCAACACCAATATCAAACAACTACAGAATAATAAAGCACAAACAACAGACAAGGAAAAACATAAAACACGAGTCCACAATTACACACACCTCACCTACCACAAACAAAAGACTAGAGCATTATTGACAGGATAGTTATAAAACAACCTCTATTCTTTAAAAAAAAATCATCCTGAGCTCTGACTAGGTAAATTACCTATCCCACCTATCTACATCTCTGGTGCTTATAAAGTAAAACAAAATTAAATATTCCTACTCTTCAATTTTTAGATTTATCTATTTTGACTTGCCATGTCCCCGTTTATTCAATAAGTCTACTCTAGCTGTGACTAACAATTGGATCTAGTCCTGCATCTCTTTGTCTGGTTTGCATTACTATTATAGTGAGCCAGCATGTTGCATTCTGAGCACTGGACTATGACTCTGGAGACCAGGGTTCAAATCCCTACTTGACCATGGACATCCACTGGGTGTCTTTGGGCAAGTCACACACTCAGCATCAGAAGAAGGCAAGGGAAAATTCTTTCTGTACAAATCTTGGTAAGAAAATACCATGATAGGGTAAATGACACAACAACAAGTCGTTTGAAATGTGGTGGTGGAGAAAAGTTCTATGGATGCCATGGACTGCTAAAAAGACAATTAAATGGGTCTTAGAGCAAATCAAGCCTGAACTGTCCCCAGAAGCCAAGATGACTAAACTGAGACTATGGTTCTTTGGCCATATCCTGAAAAGACCCGACTCACTAGAAAAGACAATATTGCTTGGTTAAGTAGAAGGCAACAGGAAAAGAAGAAGACTATTACAAATGGAAAGACTCAATCAAAGCACAGCCCTAAATCTGTAATACCTGTGTACCTGTGTAGGACTGTTGATGATAGGGTCAACATAAATTGAAGTCAACTTGATGGCAATTAACAACATCTCTCTTTCTCTTCCCAATCTCTCTTTCTTACACATACACAAACAACAGATGTGCTAGTTTCACCCACCACAGTCAATATCAAACCCAGAAGTCATTACCACTACCTGTGCATTTTCCACATGTGACGAGAGGCTAGTGGGAAAACTAACATGAAGGGTCAGTTCATAATTCTTTATAAGGAAAATCCTGTCAGATTGTGTAGTGTATCCATATTCTCATAAAGCCCCTTCTTATGTGTTTCAAACCTATAGATGACTGATGTCCTGGCCACTCAGCACATGTTCAGCAGGGGGCATGGGTAGGCTGAATGAGAAACATATACAAGCCCTTGTTGCAACAGCTTTGCTGGCTACTAGTCCATTTCTGGGTATAATTCAAAATGTTGATTATGACCTATAAAACCCTAGTTTAGGTCTAGTCTATATGAGAAACTGTATCCCATTGTGTGAGTCTTTCCAAGTTTTGAGGTCCTCTTGGGAGGGCTTTTGCTCAATTCCCTCTCCTCACATCAAAGGTAAGTTTGAGAGTCATCTCAATGGCTATTGCCAGGCTATGGAGTGCTTGCCTCCTCCTGTTTTCCTCCATCAACAAACAAAGACTTTTCAATTGAGATAGGCATTTGGATATTAACTGGTTAGATATGGAAGGGTGTTTTTTTTTAGGGGATGTGTGTTGAAATTTGATTCTAATTGTTATATTTTAAATGCTTTTAAACTTTGTTGTTTGTTGTTGTGTGCCTTCAAGTCAATTCTGACTTATGGAAACCCTAAAGGGAACCTATTACAAAGTTTTCTTGGCAAGATTTGTTCAGGGAGCATTTGCTTTTGTCTTCCTCTGAGGCTGTGATTGTGTGACTTGCCCAAGATTACCCAGTATAATGATTGTCATCCCCCCCCATATTTTGTTTTAAGCTGTGTGAGACCTCTCGTGCCTCATATGGATAGAAAAGTGGGATTAAAATTAAATGAATACATGACTTGCCTGTGTACCCCGTGACTCCCTTCCTATGTTCCTTGAACATGTGGAGTAGAAGGGAATGGACTGAATTCTTTGAAAGAGACAAAAATGTGGAATAATTTTCCAAAGGGCAAAACTGGGTAAAGATAAAGGAGGTTCCATATTGTTTTTTAGCATCTGTCCTGAGGTCTTATGGGGAAAGTGGAATAAAAATAAAATGTTGTGATCATGACTATGATAATACTGGAAAATGCCTATTCTTGAATTATTTTTTTAACAAGATCACTGAAAGATTTTGCAGTGATATAGTGAAATCTAGGTCTTTCTTTACAATTTTATTTTATTTTACTTTTGAAGCTAAAAACAACAACACAGCTAAAAACAGCAACACAGAGATGAATACATTACACATATACACATATGGGGGAATTTCTGCCCATGTTCTATATTATGAAATTTCCATCAATTTGTGGAATATGGAGCAGGAGAAAATAGAAAGTGTTTTTGGGGATCAGACTGGAAAAGATAGATCTTGAGTTGAGTTTCCCACACCCAGATGAAAAGGCACATCTAGCAAACCTATGTCACTCAGGAATGACTTCCATTCCTGACAGTATGAACTGAAGCATTTGTACTCCTTGCTCAGGCATAAATGTTATGCAAGAAAAACACAAAAGGCCAACAGAACAAGGAATTCAGATGTTCTTCAAGGTTATACAAAGAACTGTTGTGTGAATCATGCCTTCTGTTAGAGGTTATAGGTGGGAGAAGTGCCAGTCATGGGTGCTAGCAGTAAACATTCAGGGGAAAAGTGTGAAAGAGCTTTCATAAACATGGAATTCTGGCCCTATCATTTGGCAGAGTAAGGATGTTGCCTCAGGTGAGAGATGCTGAGCTACAATAAATGGTGTATCTCCCAACTGAATCCCAAATTTGGGGGGAAAGTAGGGTATAAATAGATGGAGGAGGAGGAGGAGGAGGAGGAGGAGGAGGAGGGTGTGAGAAATGAGTGCAAAGAAGAATTCTGCCTTCCTCCAAATAAGAATTCTGCCTCCACAGATGAATTTTTCCTCCAGCTCCCAAATTGCTTGCATTGTAATAACTTAAAGCGTCATTTAAGCATTAGAAGTACAATTTAGGCATCCAAAGGGGCAGGCAAAGGTACCAAGGGAACATGAAAGCAAATATAAGCGTTCTAGCTGTGAACAATTTTCAATATCTGTTTGTAAGGCTGCAAATTTGGGGACTGAAAAAAAATCATTTTGAGGGACAGAATGCTTATTTCAGGGGGCCATGAATTCATTTTGCCCTCCAATAGCTACATCCCTTGGGCAATCAGCGCAACCCCCAACCATTCCTCCTGAGTCTCTTTCTCATTCTTATATGGCCTGCCCTTCAAGCCCTAAACAAGCTAGCAGTGAAAGGCCCTGCCCCAGCACCAATGTTTCCAGTCCAGTCTGTTTCTGTAGGAGGAAAATGGGGATGGATGCTACCTTATCCTTTATCTCATGTATCAAAGTGTCTCAGGCATGTTTCCAAACAACACATACATAGAACTACTCATAGAATCACAGAATCATAGCTTTGGAAGAGACCACAAAGGCCATCCAGTCTAACCCCCTGCCATGCAGGAATACACAATCCAAGCACCCCCAAGCAGATGACCATCCGGCCTCTGTTTACAAATCTCCAAAGAAAGACTACACAACAATCCAAGGCAGGGTATTCCAATGTCAAACAGTTCTTATTGTCAGGAAGTTCTTCCCAATGTTGAGGCTGAATCTCTTTTCCTACACTTTGAATCCATTGCCCTATGTCATAGGAAATTATTTCACAGACCTTTTTCCTATGAGATTATTGCACAAACCTTATCCTGTCATTTTCCCGATGGGATACACACACATTTAACTGTCAAAGATGAGTCTTACCACATTCTCTCATATGCAGTCCATATACAACTCAGGGTAATTCCACATCAAACTCACTGCTCTGCAATGTTCTGCCTGCCTTCAACCTAAAAAAGGGAATTACCATTTAATATCCTTTTGACACTATCAAGACCAACCTGGTGATCATCACACCTGTTGTCCTACCCTGATTCCAAACCCTTTCCCAAATCTGATCCCCTAGCCAACCCATTTTATTTAAAAGCCAAAATTGTCAGCTATGGAGGATAATAAACAAATTCTCAAGCTGTCGTGGTTCATCATCACCTGCTCTCATGTGCTAGTCAAAACTGCAGCAGTCAGACACAACAACCCATCATACTCCTGCCTACGGGTGTTTTCTAATAAAGCCAACACAGCCGCAGCATTCAAATATGTCACAGTGAAATTAGTCATTTTAGAATGAGTCTCCTTTCCCATTTCTCTTGACAGAAAAAGAGAAGCATGTTTACTCTTAATTTAGAAGCATTTCTTCGAGTGTACATAACAACAAGTGGGACCTGCCACAAAATGTCAAGCAGGGAGCATTCCTGTTCAGGGTTCCAGTGAAGCGACCATGAAAGAGCTTCCAGGATTTGCCATTTCATTTCCAAAACTGACATAGCAGTTTGCCATTGAAATCCAGCAGCAAGTGATAAACACATACTGCAGGGAGATGAATGTTATTGACTTTGATACCATAGCAAGTATTACATTCAGTAGTCAGTATTATAGTAAATATTTAAATCCCTATAGGTACTTTAAATATATACATTTAATCAGCATTATTCATTGATCAAGTATCAGTGGGGTATTGTATTTGTTCATCTTTTGAAAGATTAAGCAAGGTTGAGGGGAAGTGCTTTTATTAATAATTAAATTTAAATACGTAGGAACAATAAAAGAACTCTACCCCTTTCCCTGGAGTTTCAGCCCTTCAGCATGGAACCCACAAACACTTTCTTAGCCAAAACTTCCTAACTCCTAGCATAGTGGAAGTTACCTATCCTGCTGGTCATTGTTAAGAACTTTGCATGAAGAACTAGAGCCTGGA
Source organism: Phrynosoma platyrhinos (assembly GCA_020142125.1). NCBI lineage: Eukaryota > Metazoa > Chordata > Lepidosauria > Squamata > Phrynosomatidae > Phrynosoma > Phrynosoma platyrhinos. The sequence continues at coordinate 254,681,563 of CM034706.1, read as the reverse complement.
TTCACTTTTTTCCTCCTCCCTCCCAAACTGTTTTCTTCTCATGTCATGCCTTTTCGATGGTAAGTAGGTGGAGACTTTCATGATCTTTATAAGCTGCTCTGTGAGCTTTTTTCGACTGTAGAATGTGGTTAAAATCCTTAAAACAAATTAAGGAAGGGAAGGAAAGCTGGATGGGACTATCAGTGGATACTAGTCATGATGGATAATCAGTATGCATCAGTATATCATGTTCTGAGATGCATGAGCAAGAAGAATATTGTTGCATTCATGCTCTCAAAGCTTGGAGAATATACCTTTTTTTGAACAACTTCCCAGTGGTCCAATATGCAATATGCAGAAATAATCTAGTTTGAGACTGCTTTAACTGCCCTGGCTCAGTGCTAAGGAATCTTGGGAACTGGAGTTTGTTATGGAACCAGAGCTTTCTGAAGGAGAAGGCTGTCTCACAAAACTACAGTTCCCAGAATTCCCTAGCATTGAGTCAGGGCAGTTACAGTGGTTTCAACCTGGATTATTTCTGCAGTGCAGATGCAGTCAAAGAGTCACATTTCTCCTACCATCAGAATAATCATCAGAATAATTATCTCATAGGTTTTATGTATTGAAATTATTATTATTATTATTATTATTATTATTATTATTATTATTATTATTATTAATTATCATCTCACTCCTCTGCATACGCAAGTGGGGCGGCTCACAGCATTAAAAATACAGTAAAAATACAGTACACCCCAAAACCCGCCTGCCCCTTAAAATAATATTAAACAATGGAACACTTAAAACATACTTAAATAAATCACAATAACACACAAACAGTCAACAAATATCATAAGTGCAGCAGAGATTAAGGGAGAAAGATAAACTGACTCTAGGGTCCAGGAAAGGTTCCTAGCATTAGTTCAACTCTTCACTCTGTAATGTTTTTTTTTCCTTGTAGGCATTCAAGTCTGAATTTTGATGGCCCAAAGGTGAGAACCCATCACATTATTTTCTTGGTAAGATTTGCTCAGAGCAGGTTTGCTACTGCATTCCTCTGAGGCTGAAACAGTGTTGGATCATACTGATATATCCAAGATTCATCCATGGTTACCAGACAACCAAATAAATCCTCTTCATCCTGTTCCAACAGTGTCAACATCTTTCTTGAAAGGTAACATTGTGTTTGTTTCTTGCAAGGGGTTAGCAAATATGGCACCCAGTGTTCAGACACCTTAGACATGTGCAGTTCATCATGAATAATTTTCCACACACTACCATAACTGAGACCAGTTTCATTCATGATCATTTGGATGGTTGCTCATCTGTCTTCCATGATTAAACACTCCACTTTCTTCACTGTGGCCGCATTGTCTATCAATAATGATCTTCCAGGTCTTGGCTCGTCTGTGAGAGACATGTGGCCAGTTTGGAAATTCCTTTTCCACTTCACAATAGTGTCATAAGATGAACAATCATTTCCATAAACTACCATCATCTCATTATGAATTTGCCAGGCACTATTACCCTTTTGCAGGAACTAATTCAGTCTTCTCCATCTTACACTTTAGTCAATTCTGGCACAACCTGTAACAAAAATAAAGGATACAAAGAGCTGATTTTCTCAACATCATGCACTTAGGGACCAAGGATGACACAGACAAAATTTCCTCAGTGTACCATAATAACTTCCAGGTGATAATTATTACTTTATGATACCCCCCTGTAGCTTTACAGTTGCAGATAGCAATAACAAGTACTTTTCTATACCACTTATCAGTGCACTTAAGCACTGCCTAAGCAGTTTGCAATGTGTAAGCTAATTGCCCCCAACAAGCTGGATACTCATTTTAGTGACCTCTGAAGGATATCAGACTGAGTCAACCCTAGAGACCCTGGCTGCAATTGAACTCACAACCTTATAACTCGTGACTGAGTGGCTGCAGTACCAGCATTTAACCACTGCGCCACCAGGGCTCCCTATTGTCTGTTTTCTTCATAGCTGCCCTTCCAAGTCTTGGGGTGCATTTACACTGCTAGAAATAATGACGTCTGAACACTTTAACTGGCATAGCTCCATCCTACAGAATGCTGAGATTTGTAGTTTTGTGAGGCACCAGCACTCTCTGGCAGAAAAGGTTAATAACCTTGTCAAACTACAAATCCATAGGATGGAGCTAGGGCACTTAAGTGGTGTCAAACTGCATTATTTCTACAGTGGAGATGGAGCTCTAGTCTTCTTCTGATTTCTTGACTACAGTCTCCATTTTGATGTATGAATGAAGCAAAGTATAGAGAGTCTTTGACTATTTCAGACTCTTCATCATCAACAGTCAGATAAATCATCTGGGGTCATTATTTCTGTTTTCTTAATGTTCAACTGTAACCTTGCCATTTTTTTCTAGGCTGGTGCTATCTTCCATTTAAATATTCCTAATGTAATCATATGAATTATTCATTTGGCCCAGTGGATTAGGAAACCCTATAAGAGATTGTGCTGTAGGCTCTATTTCAGAGGGGTCACCATAAATTGACAGGCACAACACACACACACACACACACTTATGAATTCAGCTCAGAAAGAGAGAGAGAGCTGCAGAGAAGAAGAGCTGCAGTGGCCAGAGATAAACTGCCTAAAATATACAATATTTTATGTAAAATATGATATAAAATCTGTTGATATAGGGAATAATATAAATATTTAATAAATAGTAATTAGGCTCTTCTCACTTTCAATAAGGTTGCAGGATTTTCAATTATGTATTTAGGAAGAGATGAAAGGGGCCATGGAAATCCACCGAGTGACCTCGGGCAAGTCATACTGTCTCATCTCAGAGGATGGTAATGGCAAACCCCCTCTGAAGAAACTTGCCAAGAAAACCCTATGATAGGTTTGCCTTTCAGTCACCATAGGTCAGAAATGACTTAAAGGCATGCAACAATAACAAGAAAAGGATAAATTCCTTATAATTGAATTTCTATTATTCAGTTGGATATATTTTGTATATTTTATTTAGGGCATTAAAGTTAGCATCCAAGGTTGCAATACTGCTGAGCAGCATATGTACAAAAATCCTGTAATTAAGTTTTGCACCTTATTGAATGCATGAAACTTTGGGGACAATTGATACATGTTCAATTTAGTATATAATTTGTTGTATTGTTAACATTATTTTCTTGTGGACTTAAAACTGTGACTGTGTTTGCAATATTCATTGTAACTTGCCCACAGAACCCAGCAAAACGTACACTAACACACTGGTGCTCACACCAGTTAAGATTATATCCTCCAAAATTTCATAGATGAAATGTGCAATATGTGTGGCCAAGAAACATCAGAGTGTGGTCAAGATGTCAAACATTATTAATGAGGAAGACCACACAAGCTAGGAGACGCCACAGCAGTTTGCTTTTGCTTAAGCCTACTAAAAAAGGGGAAATTTGCCCCCCTCATTTCCTATCCCCTCCTGAGTACAAACTACTTTTGCACTTTGAACCGAGTTTGCAGTAACTGAGGTAAGCCAAGAACAAAGAAGTAAACTAGGAGGAGGGAGAGAAAAATGGGGAAATTTCTGAACCAGATGAAAAGGTGGAATGGCAGAGGATTAACCAGGACTGTCCCTGCCAAATTCGGACCATTGGAGGATGTGGAAGCCAACCACCACCACCACCATCACACACACAAAACAGAGGGAGCTCAGTAGGGGGATCTTTGACCAGGGCCCCGCCAACTCATGAGCCAATTCTGTTCCTGGGCCATCATGATGTAACATGGCCTCTGGACTGAAGACCGTACCTTTTAATCATCCTGGTGGCATTTGATCACTCACTCTTTTCATCCTGCCTGAATGCAGATCATGTTTCTTTAGTCCTCTTATGTAGGAAGCCAACAAATAAAAGACATGAACTCTTTATTACTACAAGATAAACCCTTCCCTCTGTAGTATGTTCCAATCTGTAGTGCTCTGAACATTTTGCTAGTAAATCTAAACATTCTATAAAACAGTTGTAGAAGGATGACTCATAGCATAGCAGACATGTAGCCACAGCTGCCTTGCTATTTATTTCTTGTCTAAACCTAACTATGAATACGTTAAGCACCTTAATAGAAGTGAAATAATAAATACAGTCCAAATATAAGCAGAAATCCAACTCCGAGCATTGTGGCCTTCTTTTTTAAATCCTCTGTCTTTCAACAACACAAGCCATTAGAGCTCTTACCATTGTATAACAAGAAGGGGAGGAAAGTGGACCCAGTGTGATTGGCATGATCACTCTTCAATGGCAGCTTTTTCCTGTGTCCTTGTCTTTTTTAAGTGAGTTCACGGGAAGATTTTCAAATCCCTTTCAGCCATAAGAGACATTTAAGCGAATACAGAGAGAGGGCAGCTGACAAAAACTAAAAGGAAAACGTAGAGGGAAGGAAGGACTTCACTTGCCATATTTTTAGTTTCATTTTCAATGCCTCTATCATTTCTAGAACAAGAATAGATGGCCAAAGCTTTTCTTTCTCTGATCATGTGACTGTTTTTCTGTCTCTTTTTATGACAAAAAGTATATCACTTTCCCATACCCTCCTACATTTCATGTATGAAACCCAGGGCACATGTGGGCAAGGAACAACCAAGTGTGGTCAAGCTGGCAAAAGTTATGAATGAAGAAGACACACAAGCTAGAAGAAGCTGCAGCAGTTTGCTTTGACCTGAACCTGCTCCTTCTTCTGGCCCCTACTGAATATGATTGTTGTGTGCCTTCAAGTCATTTCTGACCCATGGTGAGCCTTTCACGGGGTTTTCTTGGCAAGATTTGTTCAAAGAAGGTTGCCTTTGCCTTCCTCTGATGCTGAGAAAGTGTGTTCTTATTCAAGGTCACCCAGTACGATTCCAAGGCCGAACAGTGATTCAAACCTTGGTCTTCCAGTGTCCTAGCCCAACGCTCAAACAGCTACATCTTGCTGGTTCTTTCTACTGAGTTCATTGAGTGCAAACTACACCTGCAATTTGAAGCAACTGAAGTAAGCTGAGGACAAAGGGGGAATGCAGTGGGGGAAAGAAACTGGACATTTTAAAAACAGCTGAAAAGGTGGGAGGGCAAAGGGTTAATCAGGATTATCCCTGCCAAATCAGGACAATTGGGGGGGGAAATATATTTTCCAGTCCTGAGGACACTTACCTGCATTATCAGAAGCAATAGAGTGTCCTAGGGGGGTTGCAGACTGCCAGAAATAGTGGAAATTGAGTCCACTTTAAGGGTTAGGGTTAGGGTTAGGGAATCATGGGAACTGTATTTTATTGTGGCACCAGAGCTCTCTGACAGAGAAGGCTCAATGTCTCAGAAAAAAATTCCCATGATTCCCTAGCACGTACCCTAACCCTAAAAGTGGACTCAATTTGCACTATTTCTGGCAGTCTGCAGCTCCCCCAGTCCACTCCTCTGACCTACATCACTAGCGTTCTCCAGTGGAGAATTCTAAGTACTATCCAAACTACAAATCCTCGGATTCCATAATATGGGGCCAAGTGGTATCAATTGTATAACTGTAATAAAGCTACAGTCTGAACTCTCTCATTGATTCCTTAGTTCCCTGTCTCCCTTTATTTCTTTTTCTCATATCTCTACTCTATCCTAGTTTAGGCATTCATATTCACGACATCCTGAGTCCTAGATGTCAAGATTCTTGAGTCCAGACTCTTGAGTCCTGGTTTTTGGAAGAAAAGTTGCACTTAAATTAAAAATACTGTAACTTAATAATAATTCTCCCAAGAAACTATAAGAGTCCAGAAGTCAATGAAGGAAAGATTACCAGAATCCCCTAGTACAGTTTACACTAAGTAACTTTATGCATACTTACCTATGTAACAGACACTAAGAAACTCTGGGTGCATCTACACTACAGAAATAATGCAGTCTGACACCGCTTTAAGTGCTATACCTCAACACTATGAAATCCTGGGATTTATTGTCTTACAAGATCTTTAGACTTCTCTGCCAAAGAGTGCAGGTGCCTCACAAAACTACAAAACCCACGATTCTGTAGGATGGAGCCATGACAATTAAAGTGGTGTCAAACTGCATTATTTCTAGCTTGGATGCACCCTTTGGTAGTGAATTGCGAAAATGTGTAACGGGACACCGGCAAAAGTGTCCCAGTGTGTACCAGGACTCCCTAGTTAGTGTCCTGATACACAAAAAGATTACTGCACAATGGGATCAATACATGTCAATCCCATTGTGCATCATTTACAATGTACATCCATCATTTAACTGGCTCCCCTATATAGTAATGTAACAACAGCCCTCTATAGGATACAGACCTTATGGAACTGCCCAGTTCTAATCCTTGCAGATTTAAGTGAACTTATAAAGACCTAAGTTTCCAACAGGATTCCAGCTGATATTTGTTAAAATGTTAAACAATGAAGAGAGGTACTGTAGTTCACCTACTTAAAAGGTGAATTGCTGCTCCTAGAAATTTCCAGGAGAGGGAATTCACCCTTCCTTTCTTAGCTCAAAAAGGGCAATCTGAAAAGCTGGAGAGGAGTCAAGGGTTACAAGAAAGCCTTGGGGCTACATGTGACCCCAGCTCCACACTTTACTACCTTGATTCAGAACATTATAAATCAAACTTGGCACCTTAGCTGAAATGGGCTCTGAAAATGAAACAGCAATAAACAACTAAGGACTCAACAGAAGAGTGGGGGGACACAATCTCTTGATGTATGAAGAATTTCCAATTCTTTTCCTTTTTCTTTTTATTCCAGCATGGAATACACAGGTGAATATGCAGTGTGGAATATGCAGTGAGCTAGTGTAGTGAGAAAGCCAGTATGATGTAGTGGTTTCAGCACTGTACTGTGACTCTGGAGACCAGGGTTCAAATCCCCACTCAGCCATAGAAACTCCCTGGGTGGCCTTGATTAAGTCACACTCTCTCAGCCTTAGAAGAAGGCAAAGGCAACCCCCCATTCTGACCAAATCCTGTCAAGAAAATAAAATGATAGATTCATCTTAGTGTCGCCATAAGTCAGAAACAACTTGAAGTACTTTTACACTTTGAACTCAGTTTGAAGCAAGTCAGATAAGCTGAGGACAAGGGGGGAAATGGAAAAAGGAGAAGTAAATTGGAACATTTATTTGTGTTATAGAAATCAAAGAAACTTAAGAAGTGGAGCAGCTTTGGGTTGTTGTAGTTTGCTGCCACACTATAGAGTTAATGAAGTTTGACACTGCTTTAACTTTCATCACTCTGTCCTATGAAATCCTAGGATTTGTTGTGGCACCAGAGCTCTCTGATAGGTAAAGGTAAAGGTATTTCCCGTTGGTAAGGTTGTCAAGTTGTGCCCAACCGTAGGGGGCGGTACTTATTTCCGTTACTGAGCTGAAGAGCCAGCGTTGTCCAAGAATTACTCTGTGATCATTTGGTCAGCATGATTGCACAGAACACTGTTTACCTTCCCACCAAAGTGATACCTATTTATCTAGTTGCATTTGCATGCTTTCAAACTACTAGGTTGCAGAAGCTGGGACTAGTGACAGGAGCTCACCCCATCATGCAGCACCCAGGCCTCGAATTGCCAACCTGCTGATCTTGCAATCAACAGAATCAGTGTCTTAACCACTTGAGCCACTGCATCTGATAGAGAAGTCTAAATATCTCACAAAACTATAAATCCCAGAATTCCATAGCACTGAGTTATGGTAGTTAAAGCTGTGTCAAAATGCATTAATTCTTCAGTATCTATGCAGCCATAGACAGTTTTCCTTCCACCACAGAATAACTGCAGCCAGTCCTCTACCAACCCCCATCCTGTTATACATCTATGTTATGGCTTGAGCACCAGAGTGTGGGTTGAGTGCCAGGACCTCCCATTTTTGAGAAATTAAGCTCTGCCCCCCTCAGGGAATCAGGTGCCCCACTTTGGAAGCCCCTGCAGAATAAATTACATTCCAGTTAATTGAGGGGTTTTCCCTATGAGCAGATATTTTTTAATAAAATTCAGACAGCACAGTCTGTCTTCTGCTTCATGCCAGATGCGCCAGGTTTTGTCATCTACTGTCTGCTCATCTAAGTGGTTTCTTTGCTTATGCATTCAAGACCTGATGGGTCATGTTTTACAAGTTCATTATCCTACCCTCCCAGCTTATTGGAAAGCATCGAATAGAAAGGTGGATACAATCGGTTGTCTGACTCACTTATTAATTGCCCCATTAAACAATCTGTGGCAAATTTGATAGTAATTATAATGCAAGTTTCTTTCTTTCTTTCATTCTTTCTCTCTTTCTTTCCTTCTTTCCTTTTCCTATATTCTCAGCTGGATCTACTGTATTAGGAATCATGCATCAATGGAGAAATATTTAATTTTAAAATTAACATACAACTCCTTAACTTGCAGCTCTTAGAGCAGGGTGGGCAGCGTATTGAGGCTACATGCAATGAGTCATAATGGCTATAGTCAGATCCAGATCCAGATATAGCTGCCACATATATGTAATGCAAATTAACAAGTGATAAAGAATGGGGCTTTCAGATCAGAACTTGGAATGTTGGTTTTTAAAAGTAATTTGTTCTTCATATTCATTGTGGTGTAATAATAATAATAATAATATTTATTTATATCCTGCCCCTCTGTATTTTTCAAAGTACTGTAATTCATTGCTGTTACTTGTTACAGTGTGGGGAAAACAGGCCAAGATTCTACATCACAAATATTAAGAATACTATGCATCATCTCCAGACCTGACTCCTCAAACATACTGTAACAGCCAGCAGCAGCACTGAGCAATGGAAATCTCTTCTGCTGGCAATTGAGGTGCAACAGGGTGATGTTTCCAGTGCCCTTCTACCAGCAATTTGTTGTGCGACAATCAGAAGCAGAACCCCTGTTGAAAATCATCATCCCACAATAGCTCACTGTCAGAAATGTCATCTGGCTTCACTCCAAGCTCCAGCAGAACAGACCTGCATCAATCAGTGACAGCTGCTGGCTCTTATGGTAGTTTTGGAGGGGCATTTGCAATCGTGGCAATAATGCTGTGATTGTAAACATGAATACTGAACAGTTACAAATGTATAGGTTTAGCTTAAATATTCAGTTGCTGCTACCAGAGAGTGGCGCCAATTGGGGTGTATGGGGAGTAGGGTCTGGAAATCATGCCTGATGAGGAGAGACTTAGGGAGCTGAGTATGTTTAGCCTGGAGAAGAGAAGGTTAAGAGGTGATTTGATGGCCCTGTTTACATGTTTGAAGGGGTGTCATATTGAGGATGGAGAAAGCTTGTTTTCTACTGCTTCAGAAAATAGGATCCGGAGCAATGAAGTCAAGCTACAGGAAAAGAGATTCCATTTCAACATTAGAAACAATTTCCTGACAGTAAGAGGTGTTCAACAGTGGAACACACTCACTCGAAATGTAGTGGAGTCTCCTTCTTTGCAGGTTTTTAGACATAGGGTGGATGGGCCATCTGTTGGGGGTGCTTGGATTGTGTATTCTTGGCAAGGGGTTGGACTGGCAAGGGGTTGGACTGGATGGCCCTTGCAGTCTCTTCCAACACTCTTATTCTATTCTAGGTGACACTCCAGAAGAAGGATGACACCCAGTTGGGCTCTGCTCCCACTGCAGCCCTCCCAGCTTTGCCACAGTGGCAGAAGCCCCCTCACAAATAGACTTCTGCCACCATGGTAAAGGATAGGGCAAAGTGCATCCTTTTGGCTACCACCACCACCACCATCCCAGCAGGCCCCCTGCACCAGATGACCCAATGGATGGGGACATTAGTGCTCCCAGGTTGTGAAAATCTCCCAAAGAAACCTTGGTTGGTTCTTTCTCTCTCTCTCTTTTCCTTTCAGCAGCAGAGAAAGATCTCTTATTTAGGCAAGCCTTTGGCTTATAATATATGTGACAAAAACAGCTTTTAACAGTGTAGTGTTTTTAAGATGTTTCTATCTTTTGAAAATACTCTGTGTGTGTGTGTGTGTGTGTGTGTGTGTGTTATTAAGATATTTCTAAAGACATACATAACAAAAATAAAATCAAGTAAAGTATATTCATTCTTCTTATAATGAACATTCGCATCATACGTTATTTATTTATTTATTTCATTTATATGCTGCCTTTCTCCCCGAAAGTACCCAAGGCAGCTCACAGATTTAGAAAGCATTACAATAACATTTAAAATGTTAAAATAACTTAAAAACAATATAAAATTACATTTAAAATATAATGGAAGTTAAAAAGCTCAATATAAAAACCACTGTGGCATGCTTATATTTTAAATGCTTTCTTAAATAAAAATGTCTTGGCCTGCCATCGAAAAGTAAGCTGGGAACATTTACATAACATTCACATTCATATTCACATTACATTTCTCACATTTAATTATCTAAACATATTATATCCAAAAAATCCACAAAAACAAACTTATTTAATTTCTCTCCCAACATCCAAAATATCATCCATTACTTCCTTGACTGCAGCCCTTTGGATGTCGTTTCAGTATTTTGCTTTTCCATGCTATCTCACTTTATTTCTCCTTCATCTATACACTGTTTCTCTATGCTTTTTTGATTAAAATATGGTTTTTACAATGTTTTAATTGTGTATTGTTTTGATCTTGTGGCATTTTTTTTAACAAAAGTAACATTTAATTGGGTTTTTTAACTTTTGTATGAATCATTTTTGTAAACTATCCCATGTTTCTTAAATCTTTGGAAGCTGCCTTGGATCCTGCTTGAGCAGAAAGCTGGGGCATTAAATAAATAAATAAATAAATAGCACTGCTGTTCCAGTTTTGTTCTCACATAAAGTTGTTTCTGAGCTCCTCCAATCTGCCCATAGTCCTGGTAAATGCTTGGCTATTCTGTTTCTTGATTGCACTCCTTGGGCATGTATACACCAGCTGGTTGGGAGTCTTATGCCCCAGACTGGCACCGGACCAACCATGATGGCAACCATTTGGACCAGGACTCCTTGTTGACCATATTTTCAGGTGCCCATTTTTGTCCTCAGCAGAAGTGGTGGCCCGCAAGGAAGTGGCACCAGCAGCTCCTTAAAGCAGGCAGCCACTTCCTCACAGGCAGGACTTCCATGTGAGAGCCATCATTTCTGCTGAGCTCAGGATGGGGAGCCTTTGGGATCAGTAAGGAGGGGGTAAGTAGTGGCACTGAGTGAGATGGGACGTCCCCTTTCCCCCATGCTCTTCAGCAAGGGGAAGGGGGATGGCACAGCTCTTGGCATTTGGCAATGGATCAGGCCAAAGTAGACCTGATCCAGCTTTCCATATACTAGAAAAACTCAAGGTCGCTCCAGGCTTTCTGGAAAACACCATGCTTTTCTTCAACATTGCTTACTTCACAGCAAAGTTGGATTAAGGGTCAGTATTCCTGAAAGTAGTCATTTGACATGACAGCTGCTAGCACTAGCTTCAAGGTGAGCTCAGCATTCTTCCCAGGTGTAGACAAGCCCCTTGTAATAAATATACCTGGGATTCATCCATTTTCTTTGTCCTGTTTGAGGTGTGGTTAACTGTGGTGTGGGTGGAGTTTCCTTCCTTCTACATCTTCCCCCGTGCAACATGTCCTCAGGGGAACCATCAGACTGCCCAGAAGTACAGAGGGAATGGAAACAATGGAAACAGACATGGATAGATAAGCTCTGCTTATTTCATTAACTACAAAGGTGGGGGGAACTTTCTCCTGCCCAAGGTTGGAAAAGCCATTGGTGATGCCAGAAATTATGGGGAATAAGCCAGGACAACAGGCACATTGTTTAGATTTTTTTTAAAAACAACAACACATGATCAGAAGAGGTGCAATGCTCACCAAATCCTGATGCATTTGGCCAGTACATATTAACCCTCTATCATCGAACACCTGAAGTTTCCTTGTAGCTTAGTAAACTTGCTTCCTTGATGCAGAGCACTCTGTGGAAAGGCTTACTTATATGCATATTAGTAGAGCTTATAAAGGTGTATATATAGCAATATTATAAACATATGGATGTGAAGGAAGAAAGAAGGGGGAGGAAAAAAGGAATGTGGTAGCAGCACCTTTAAGACTAACTCATTTTTTAGCATGAGCTTTCATGGATATAAACCCATTTCTTCAGATGTAGTACAAAGTAACATTAAAGACTCAAGTATAAAGCATATCTATACAGTTGTAGGAGTGGAATACATATACTTTATACCTGAGGCTTTAATATCATTCTGTACTGCATCGGAAGAAATGGATTTACATCCATGAAAACCCATGCTAAAATAAAACCCAGTTAGTCTTAAGACAGAAAGATTCCAAGTATCTTATAAATAAAAAACTAGGCACAGAATTTGTGGCATCAGTGAAAAATAAGAAAAAAGGAGTGGTGCTATATATATCTGAAGAATTAGAAGTAAAAAAAAA
>CM034706.1:254653178-254667002 GCA_020142125.1 Phrynosoma platyrhinos | reverse complement strand
GCATGCTCCCTCTGGCATGCATGCCATAGGTTCGCCACCACTGTTATAATGTGACTAGCAGCCTGATTCCATGTATTTTTACTTAAATGATCAAGTAACACACAAAAAGAAATATCAGGATATTCAATAATAATAATAATAATAATAATAACAATAAAAATTTTATTTATATTTCCCACCTCTCCCTGTGGATCGAGGTGGTATTACATCAATAAAATGAACATAGTATACAAAATACCATCAATAAAATAAATAAAATAAGAACATTAATAGTCAATAAATAACCCAATCAACATCAACATCCAAGCCATAAAAATCATACTATTTTAACATTAAGGCCCATTAAGGAGGTCAGGTGGATAGACCCTCTGGGAGAGCTCCGTCTTAAGTGCCTTCTTGAAGGTTTCTAAAGTAGTGATAAGACTGATCTCCTCTGGCAGGCTGTTCCACAATTTGGGAGCTGCGGCCATGAATGATTTTGGGAAGTCGTACTTTGTCTGGTTTTATGTTGTTCTAATAAATTCTTTTTCCCAGATGTTCTAAGAGCGCGGGGTGGATTGTGTGGAGAGAGGCATTCCTTCAAGTAACTCCGGCCCAAATGCTTCTTGCATTTATTTATTTGTTTGTTGTTTATTTATTGTTTATTTATTTCTAACTATTTCTCTCACTTTAAAGCCAAAACAGCTTCCAGAACAATTTGCACATCAGTTTCCTTCCCCCCCCCAAAAAAAGGCATTACCTGCCCTCAGGCTTATAAAGACACTATACAAATAAACAGGGGTAGGCAACCTAAGGCCCGGGGGCCGGATGCGGCCCCCTGAGGCCTTTGGACCGGCCCCAGGCTGGTCCTGCCACCGCCACCCCCCCACTGCCGCCGCCCGCCATGATGATATTGATTATTGTTGTTATTACTTGTTCTTGGGGTTTTGCCATGGCTTTTCTGGGGCTGAGAGAGTGTGCATGCATATTTTTTATTTTTTTAAAAAAATATTTTTATTTATTGATTTATTGATTTATTTTTGGTGGTTCGGCCCCCCAATGGTCTGAGGGACAGCAACCTGGCCCCCGGCTCAAAAAGGTTGCCTACCCCTGCAAATAAAGAAGAATAAAGAGGGAGGGAATGACACAAAAGAAATAAGGAATGAAAAGGCACAGGGGAAACCAGATAGGATGGAAACATTTCTGGCAAGCCAATAGGTTTTCTCAACTTCCATTACATCCTTTCCTTTCCTCAGTTTCAGCCTGAGGGAATGGCTGATGGAAAGGCATCTGCAAAGTGACAGTTGAGGGAAGGAATACTCAATAAAGATGATCTTTCAACAGAAGTGATGCAATGGTCCTGCTTCCTTCATGGCCAGAAGGTTATTGCGATGCTGCAGGCATAACCCAGTTCAAATAAGGATGCAGCTTAATTTACAAGTTGTGTGAACAATTAAACCAACAAATATAAGACCAATACATTGTAGTGCATACTTTTAGAAAAGTATCTCCCTATATGGACTCCCCCCCCAATTCTTAAGCTCAACAAAAGAGGTCTTTCTCTTGGTTCCACCACCATGGCAAGTTCATTTGGGAAGAACATGGGGGAGAGCCTTCTTGGTGCCTGCTCCCACTTTCTGGATTCCCTTTTGTAGGAGGCTAGGCCCCCTCCTGCTCTCCTTGGCCAGAAAGTGAACAACTTTTTGTTCAAGCAGGTTTGTAATAGGCAATTTAAATGTCTAATTTACTTTCAGGGAGGCTTCTTCTGGGGGTAGGTATATTTTATTTTTCACTTTTGTACGCTTTTTATTGATTTTATACTGTTTTTATCTATCACTTTAATGTGATGATTTTAATTGTGTTTTAAATTTTTGTTTTAGCTGATGCTTTCAGTGAGCCACCTTGGGTCCCACTCAGTGAGAAAGGTGGCATATAAATGAAATGAAATAAGCAATCTTATTTACTTATTTATTTTCATTATTTTATAATAATAATAATAATAATAATAATAATAATAATAATAATAATAATAATAATGTGGACCAGGGTGCTCCTTACAGGATTGCTAACCAGTTTTTGCTTATGAGCAATTTTTTTCAATAAGAATGACTCCCTTGACACTCACAAGAGGGAAGGCATGAGTCATTCTCGATCACTGACACAATGCAGGCAGACCATTGCTGTGTGCTGCTGCCTATAAAAGAAACCCAGTGACCTCTGACTTTTTGTGCTTCTGCCTCAGATTGTCATAAATAAGCATCAATGAAAGAGACACTGCCATCTTACATTTTGGCCCTTGTTTGATTTCTTTTAAAAGAAGCACATAGACATAAACACCCAACTTTCCATAAATGCAATTTTGTATTTATTCCCCTGAGAGTGGTAAAGTGTCCTGCAGTGATGATAACCTTGGTGCTCCAGGCTGTATCATATTACTAGCCTCAATAATGTCATTCCCTCTAATACTAAACACATACTCTCCAACATTTCACAGATGAAAACTGAAACACCTGTGACCAAGCAACCTTAGAGTATGTTCGAGATGGCAAAAGTTATTAATGAGGAAGAACAGAGAAGTTAGGTCTGGCTACAATAGTCTGCTTTTGCCTGAATCTAAAGGGAGGACCTGTGTCCACCCCATCCTCTCTTCTCTCCCCAACTGAGTTGATTGAATGCAAATGACTTTTGAACTCAGTTTGCACCAACTGAAATAAGTTGACGGGGAAGTGTGTGGAGGTGAAAGAAACTGGGACAGTTTAAAAGTGGGAAAGTGGGACAAAAGAGAATTAATTGGGACTGTCCCTGCCAAGCTGGGACAGTTGGATTCTACACAAACACAAATAGCTCTGTGCTGGTTACTTAGAAGTTTAACACATTCTTCTAATGCCAAACTCAGCCTGATTTTGATTACTTTGGATTTAAAGCAGGGCATCTGTCTTATTCAGGGAAATGGCAGTGTCCAGACACATGTCCTTCAGAATTACACCTTCCAAAGGGAGATAAACCCCTCCCTACCCCTCATTCCCCACCCCACTTTTTAAAAAGTAGTTCAAAGCTATGCCTGTGACAGTCTCAGCCTACACTCCATTTGGTGTATAAGCAAGGATAACCCCAGGTATACCTGCATATGTCTTTTGGAGAACATTGCAGAAGGATGCACCTCTAGATCTTCTTGCATGATGCCTCTCATCTCTGAGATACAATAGAAGCTGGGGAACTTGTAGGTGAAGCTCTGTCACCAGTTGGTTATGTGGTGGGCCTTGGCTGATTCCAACTGCCCTTGCACAGCCAGGAAAAAAGGACATTTCAGGTGCCCTGTCTGTGTGCTTATGGGAACTTGGCCTCAATCTGTTGACTTATTTCAAATCATACCCTGTGGTCACCTGAATATGACTATTGGTATTTTTCTTCTCTAGAAGGCAACTCTCCTCCACCTTAAAGAAGGAGCTTCACTGGACAGCAAAAGGTGAAAGTGCAGCCAACTCAGCACATGTTAGGGTGCTGTCTGCATGGGCCAGGATACTCTGGGAGCAGCATGGGAGTATCCTGGCCATGGAGCCCTCCTGACCGCCTACCATTCTGCTGCCTGGCAGCTGTTCATATGCATGTGCTGTTGTGCTGCCCACCACTGCAGCTGCTGTAGGCCATCACTCACTCTGAGGTCAGAACAACATAGCCAGTGCCAGTCACTTGGTTGTGCACCTTGTTCTGACCCCAGAGAGTGACATGCAGTGGCAGTAGTGGGTGACACCGTGGAAAGCATTTTAAACAGTGGCCCAGCTTTGGAATGAAGAGTTCCAGATCTTTCGGGAACATCTAGAGCAAACAGGGAGTTTTTTAAAATTTGTCACAAGGGGGTTATGCTCTGAGTTTGGCACTGAATGGCCCAGACATTTCCAGTCTGTCTGTGCCAGACTTGGAGATTGGGCCCTGCATTGTCCAGACTCCATGCCAAGAGAAAAGGCCAGTTTATTTGGCCCTTGAAGACAGGGCCCAGGACAAAGCATGGACTAGTCAGGTCTGTCTGTGCATGCTCAGAGGAAACCCTCCCTCCCAAAAAAAGGAATCTGATTGTCAGGTAGGAGTAGGAAAGAATCCGTCCTGGAACCCCAGAAAGCCACTGCCAGTCAGAGTTGGCAGCACTGAGCTGGATGAACCAATGGCATAAAGCAACTGCCTGTTTTCCTAATTACAATTCCCCTTGTACTTTGCTACTTGGCTGTGGTGAGGCTCAAAGGATTTGCAGTCCAACAACATTTGGAAAGCCACGTGTTCCCAAGCCCTGAAGTAAAGCTTAGAGGGTTAAATAATACGTTAGAAAGCTGGCAAGTTTTTGTTTTGTTTTGTTTTGTTTTACCATTGCAGGTTGTGCCATACAGGAAATTTAAAAAAAATTAAATCTTACATATCCCAGCAGCTAGGAAATACCTCTGAAGCTTTATGCAAATATTTGTTTCATTAAAAAGACTGAGTTCATCCTGCATTGGCTCCTCTTATGTTTAATTACTGTTTTCAAATGACAAACATAGCAATGTCATTAATGACCCACCAAGGAAATAAAATGTATCAAAAAGTGAAGGATTTGTTTGTTTAGCATCTGGACTTCACCACATTGAACACAAACTATTAATATATCAGTTACAAAATTACAATTGCCCAGCAGTGCCCTGCAAATTCTATGGACATATCAGAGGTGGAAAAGTGACATGCCTATTTTGCAGTTGACAAATGTGGACTTGAATTGTTTTGGATAAAGTGATTCCAGTTTTGCACCTTCACCACTCCCTGGTAACTTGAAATTAATCATATGGGTTTTGCTTCCTGCATTTCTCTTCAGGAAGTCATCAATTTTGGTTTATTACAGGCAAGAAGTTGATTAGTCTAGTGTCCTGCAGATGACAGTGCATCTGATTGTCAGTGCCAACTAAAGACAAATTGCTGCCTGAGGCAAAGGACAATATGGCACCCCTCTCCATACCATGTACAATGGGCATGAGATGGTATCTTCCATCACTCCTATGGCAGTAAACTAGCTCAGGATGAACACAACTCTGCAGTCCAAGAGAGAGGACTTCTTGGAAAGCTCATGAAGCACAGTCTTGGAGTCACTAGTAACCACACACACACACACACACACCATTTCTGCTGCCTGAGTCAGTAGCTAGTTTCATTCTGTCTTATGATAGACCTGACTCCTCACAGAATTGCCAGACACAGAAAGAAACAGCATTCTAACATCCTGCAATTTTGAGGTAAAAATAGATAGCTGAAGCTGAAGCATGTAAACTTGACTGATACTCCCTGGCAAAACTGCCAGACCTTTGCATTCATAAACATTGGTTGTGCTATTGATGAAAATGGGAGTTGTAATCCAACAATGTGAAGGGCATCAGGTTGGAAAAGGCTGGGTTTGACTAGTCTTCTTTCTTTCTTTCTTTCTTTCTTTCTTTCTTTCTTTCTTTCTTTCTTTCTTTCTTTCTTTCTTTCCTTCGTCCAAAGGGGAATTCCATCCTATGCTGAGATCACTGGGCTAAAAGCGTATTAAATTACTGTGTTTCATGACTTTGTAAACCAGCCAAGGAGACATGAGGTTTACAAAGACTATTCCTCCTCCCCAGAGGTTTCTCAAGTGTTGTGGAAGCAACAAATGATGCACCCTCAAGCCACAGCAACATTTTGACTGTGCTGCCAAAACTCTGAGTTGAAAAGAAAGTGCCAATGAATTCAGCAACCTTTTGCCAACAACACGAGGAAGGGAGTTCTTTAAGTAGAGCTCTTCTCCTAGTCTGGGTCATTCATGACTGAAAATGCCATCACAAGCTTGCAATACAGCTGCTGCCGCTTTCTCTGTTCCAACTTGACCAAATAGAAACCTTGGCTACACAAACAACGTTTATTTTGCAGTGTTTGCTTAAGAGACATTTATTGTTGTCACACTGGTTGCTTTGCCTCAGCAAATACGTTATATTTTTAAAATGATCATATCTTTGTGTGATTTAAGCCCTGGGGCATGCTATATATTTAACGGGGGGGGGGGGGGGGGGGGGGGGGGGGGGGAGAAACACCTCCCAATGGAAATGTCAGGGGTTTGTGACAAGGAGTCTTATAGAGCTGAAACAAATGTAGTAGTGATGGGAGAGTCACTAACTGAGATATGGAAATCTGTTAATTCCATTTTCCTTGCCAATATTTTCATCCCATCGTAGTCCCATATGGAGTTGTAAGATTTTTTTCCCTTCTTGTAAGGCAATTTGAGGACACAAAAACTCACGAAAATTTTTAGATAGCATTTTTCCTAATGCACGCAAACATAATTTTTGCACTTTCTCCTCAATGTGTTCATTTTTATCCATTTTTCCACTGATTAAAGTAGGTTTGTAAGCCTTTTTCAAGAATAAGCATTTTGTAATGCATACATTTATTGTATAAAATTTAGAAAACATTTGTGTTTTTTTAAAAAAATGAAAATAGTTTCACAGTTTCCCCTGATTCAAGATGCATGCGTGTGGTTATTGTATATACTAATGTGTAAGTCTAGAAATTTAAGTAAAAAAATTGACCCCAAAAAGCTGGGTCAGTGTATCCATGGGTCAATGTGAGTACTGTACTTTAACTCTTTCCCATCTCTGAGTAGAGTGTCAAAAGGTAAGAGCTTAGTCCATTCCAGGAGCAACCAAAAGAAACACCAACCGCATCTACTCTTTCTACCATGGTGCTGCTTCTGGCCTTCTTGAATGCTTTGGGTGGGAAAATGGCATTGGTGGCACCTCTTTGGTGTTTCCCCTCAAAGAAGTGCTGAGAAAAATCAGGATTAGAAGGACCTGAATAAGACATTTATGTATGAAGACAGTAAACTTTATCATTTACATCCTTTGCTACATGCCCCTAAATTTTATCCTCAACTGATCCATGAACCATATCAAAATCCATGATTCTGGCCCCAAAACTTGCCCTCAACATATACATGAGGTTGACTTATACTCGAGTATATAAGGTAGTTAATACCTAAGAGACCTTAGGTAATTAATACCTAAGAGACATTTGTTTTAAACTCTTGGTTAATGCAATAGCATCAGTAACTTCCATACCTTCCCCAAGCTTTAGCCTGAATGTTGGACCCAAGTTGTCATATCTGTCATAATCCAGAAGTTATGGATCTGTCATAATAAGAAATATGAGGGAATATAATAATATGTTGATTAGTGATGTGGTAATATTTTGATATGGTAAAATAGAAGTAATTGGATATAGAAAAACAGCGTTATGATTAACTAGAGGGAAGCACAAAGGGAGGGAGGCAAGCAACAGAGGGGGATTACACTTGGGACAAATCTGAAAGGGGGCTGTAATCCAAATGAAATGCAAAATGGGGACAGATAGATAATGGCAGGGGAGAGCTGCAGTTTTATGACCCTGTTTACTTCCTAGGACAAGACTTTGATGACCAGCAAGGTGACACCTTCCTTCTTGGGTTAAATAGATTGATTTGGGTGATGAGAAAAGCAGAAAGTTTAAAGAACTCTTTGATGTGCTTCAAACAGGGGTAGGCAACCTTTCCCCTTTAAGGGCCGAGGGACTTCAGCTCCCAGAAGCCTCGGCCATGTTTGCCAATAGTCCCATGTTGGCCAATAGCTCCTGGAATTCTGGGAGCTGAAATCCCTCAGCCCTTAAAGGGGAAAGGTTGCCTACCCCTGGCTTCAAAGAACACTAACAGTGGACTGAGGAAGGAGGAGTTGGAGGAAAAACCCTTAAAGCAGGGGTAGGCAACCTTTCCCCTTTAAGGGCTGAGGGACTTTAGCTCCCAGAATCCCAGGAGCTATTGTCCAACATGGCTGAGGCTTCTGGGAGCAGAAGTCCCTCAGCCCTTAAAGGGGAAAGGTTGTCCACCCCTGCCTTAAAGGGTGAATCGTTTGGGAAAGAATCAGATTTGACACTATCATGTCTGTGGGTGACCTCTATCTTGGAATCCAAAATAAATAGTCAGTTAATCTCACTGATATGATGTCTTGGTTCTTTAAATTTTGGTCCGTTAATCCTGACAATATCCTACCCACTCTCCCACTCATAAATTCAGCCTCAAGGATTGCAACTTTAAAGTTTAGACTAAAACTTGGGAGTGGATTTGGTACCCCAGTGACATGGAAACCATCAGCCACCACTGCGATCATATGACTTCCTTTTTCATTCCTAATCATAGGCAGTTTTGCTGACTGGAATTCACTTAGGGACATACCCACATGTACGTGTTCCTTGTTCTTTGTTGCTGTTAAGTGCCAACCTATATTGACTCTATGAATGAGAGAACTCCAAGTTACTCTGTTATCAATAGCCCTGCTCATTGCAGACTTTATTGCATCCTTGACTGAATCTACCTGGAATGCACTCTTCCTCTTTTCCTACTGTCTTATACCATACGAAGCTGTATTGCCTTTGCTAGTGATTCAAGTCTTCTCTTGACATGGCCAAGGTATGACAGTCTCAGTTTAGTCATTTTGGCTTCTAGGGAGAGATAATGCTTCATTTGATCTAGGACCAACTCATGTGTGTGTGTTTTTAACAGCCCACAATATCCATACAACTTTTCTCTAGCACCATACTTCAAATGAGTTGATTTTCTTCCTATCTGCTTTCTCCACTCTCCAGCTTTCACTACTGTACATAGAAATTGGAAATAAGATGGCATGGGCAATCCTAACTTTAGTATTCAATTACATATCTTGACACTTGAGACTCTTGTCTAGTTCCTTCATAGCTGCCTCTTCTAAATTTTAGTTTTCTTCTGATTTCTTGACTGCAGTCTCCATTCTGATTAATGATCGAGCCAAGACATGAAAAACTTTGAACTATCTTAATGTCTTCATCATCTACTTTAAAGTTATGTAAATCCTCTGAGGTCATTATTTTTGCTTTCTTAATGTTCAACTGTAAACCTGTCTTTGCACATTCTTCCTTGACTTTTCCTTACATGCACAGATTTCCTTTAGGAGACACTGTGCAGGTTGGCATTCCCTTCCACCCTGTGCAGCACCCAAATCCCCCTTGCAATTGTAAATCACTTGGATCCACCCCACATGACCATTCCATGCTTTTCAGAAAGCAGGCAGGATCACAGAAACCTCTGGCTACCTCTCCATAGCACATGCACAACGATTACAGAAGCACTGAAACCTCCAGAGGATTCCTGCCAATCTTGGCACTGATGTCACTATTGTGCATCTGGCTATGGGGAGGTAGCCAGAGCCTTCTCCAATCCTGTTTACTTGTTGCAAAGCATGGCTACTTCAGGGCTTTGCAATAGGTTGGGGAGTACATGGCTCTGCACAGCATAGGCCCTCATGTGGATCCAAGGAGGTGTTGGATTCTGGCCACATTGTGGCAAGGTGTGACTGTTATCAAATGTGGAAGCTCTGGGGTACAGCAAAGTAGGAAACAGATCGATCTCACCTTGTTGGGCATATGCAGATAACTTCCCAGTGGACTGCACCCTATATATGAAGCTAAATTCAGACAAGACAGAGGTACTTAATGTCAAATGTCCTAACCTGGGTATGGAGGTATGTCAACCAGTTGTGGACAGGATTATACTCCCCCTGAAAGACTATGTTTGCAGCTTGGGGGTGCTTCTGCATCTGTTGCTCCAAATGACAGCTCAGATAGGTGTTACGGTCAGGAGTGCTTGTTATCAGTTGCTGCTGATACACCAGCTGTGGCCCTACCTAGAGCTGGAAGACCCAAAGATGGTAGCACATGCACTGGTAACCTCAAGACTGGACTTCTGCAATGTGCTGTACATTGGGCTACCTCTGTACCAGGTTAGGAAACTTCAGTTAGTTTAAAACACAGCAGCAAGATTGATCACTGAGACATCCATCACATTACACCATTATTAAAATCACTCCAGCAGCTGCCAGTTAGTTTCCAAGCAAGGTACAAAGTGTTGGTTATTACTTTTAAAGCCCTACATGGTTTGGATCCAGGTTACCTTCAGGATCACCTTCTCCCATATCAACCACCCCATAAGCTGAGGTCCTCTGGCATATATTTATTCCAGTCAGCCAGGACTAGGTTGGCAATAGTCAGCCAAAGGACTTTTTTTTTCAGCCACCCCTAGACTGTGGAATGACCTGTCAGAAGAGATTCCACAGCTGAATACACTGTCTGAATTCAAAACAGCATTAAAGGCCAGTTTCTTCTAGCCAGCTTATTGTGATGATTTTTAAATTGTGAATTTAAATTGTGAATTTTAGATGTGGATTGTTTTAATATGTGTACATTTTATTTGTCCTTTTAAATTGTGTTTTAAATAAGTGTTTTAACTAATGTTGTTTAATTGTTGTCCCCCACCTCAATCCATGGGGAGATGCAGGTAAGAAATTTATTATTATTATTATTATTATTATTATTATTATTATTATTATTATTATTAATTATTATTTTCATTAGAGAGAAGGGAATGTTCTTCACCTGTTTGGTTTAGCCAACTCAGACATTTAAAATCCTAATCATAAATACGTCTTATTCAAACTTCTGTGCATCAAGGGATTTTAAAGTATGTTATCATTTTCCTAGCTGCTACCTAGCAATCATGGATTAAAACTGTGAATACCAATATCCTGGGTGGCAATTACTTTTCAGCAGCTCCTCATTAGATACCATTTATCTTTAGCACATCTTTCAAAAATATGTGGGTGTTTTTTCACCCTACATGCACTTCAAAGTTCTGGCTTCAACCTATAAAGTTTGGAAATGGGTCAGGACTAGGGTATCTAAAGGACCACCTTCTCCTGTAAGAATCTGCCAATTGTCTTAGAAGAAAGGTGAGGAACTTTTTTGCCTGGAGTCAAAATCCAATTTGCAATGGGTCTCAGGGGGTGGGGCAGGAGCTGCATTCCAGGAATGAATAGGGCTAAGAAGGTGGGGCCAGCAAAGAGTAAGTGGGGCCAAGTATAAAATCTTATCAATTTTGATATTTTCATACTAAGCATAGCAAGTACATGATCTGCCATATAAAAGGTAAAATTCCATGCAAAGGTTTAGAACAGGCGTAGGCAACCTTTTTGAGCCGGGGGCTGGGTTGCTGTCTTTCAGACAATTGGGGGGCCAAAGCATCATAAATAAATAAATAAATAAATAAAATTAAAAATTAAAAAAGTATGCATGCACACTCTCTCAGCCCCAGAAAAGCCATGGCAAAACCCCTGTGGAGATTTTGCCAAGAAAACCCCAAGAACAAGTAATAACAACAATAATCAATATCATCATGGCGGCGGCGGTGGTGGTGGCGGCAGGACCGGCCTGGGGCCGGTCCAAGGGCCTCGGGGGGCCTCATCCGGCCCCCAGGCCTTAGGTTGCCTACCCCTGGTTTAGAATGTGCACAGTTCAATTAATTCCATGCAACAGCTTGCAAAGTTCCTTCAAAGTACATATTTTAATTCTCTACAGTGTTATTTACAGGTATCTTTTTAAAAAAATTCTGACACTTCTATCTGTGAAGTGGGCCTGGATAGGGAAACCCCTGGGAGATGTAACTGCATTGTTTCCTTCCATGTTAGGTTTGTGTTGTTGTTGCTAACTGCATTCACGTTAATCTTGACCCATGGCGACCCTATGGATGAGACATCTCCAGGCCCCCCTGTACTCTACTGCTCTGCCCAGCTCCTGCAAACTCCTATTCATGGACTCTTTAATAAAGTCCTTCCATCTAGCATGTGGCCTTCCTCTCTTTCTACTTCCCTCCACCTTTCCTAATATTATTGTCCTTTCTATCAGTTCATGTCTTCTCATGATGTGTCCAAAGTACAACAATCTAAGTCTTGTCATCTTGGCTTCCAGAGATATCTCTGGCTTGATCTGCTCTAGGACCCATTTGTTTGTCTTTTTGGCTGTCCATGGGATCCTCACCACTCTCTAGCATTTTAGGTGCTTAGCTTAAAATCTAAACCCCTCTTCCAGGTTCCATCATTTTCAGAGGCCTGGCAAGTAGCAACTAGAGAAAGAATCATATCTGTGGTGGTGCCCCTTCTCAGGAACATTCAACAGAAATATTTCCCTTCAGCAAGGACACATTCCTTTTCTTAGATGCCTGGTAATTTTCTCAGTTTTTCATTGAGTGACTTTAACCTGTTTTTATTGCTGCTGATTCAGCTGTTCATTTGTTCTTCCTGTCAAATTTGAACTAATGTCAAACCAGTTGTGTCTGCAACAAAATATTGCAGCTTGGAGAGCTCCTATTCAGTGTTCCAACCTGTTGCCATTTAACAGGATAATCCATTCCCCTTTTTCCTCCTCTCTGATTCTCTAGGCCTCCACCCCTTAATAGTCAGAGAACATTCTGTAAAATACAAAAAGGCTACCCCTAAATATGACTGCGACCACACAAACAGCATCCCCAAAATATAAAATCTCTCAGATAAGAGCCGACTTAGATGCCAGCATTGTAACAGAATCGATTGATGAGGTGTCCAGCAACTCTGTTCATGAAATTATTCTGGATCAGTTCCAATCGGTGATGACTTGGACAAGCTTCTTGGTAGAGTGAGGAAAACAACCTGCCCTCTCAATCCTTGCCCATCATGGCTGGCCATCCGGGGGGGGATGCATTGAGGATGCTCCTTAGGGACATCGTCAATGCATCCCTCAGGGAAGGTTATGTTCCACCTTGTTTGAAGGAAGCGGCCTATCCTTCCCTGGACCCCCTGGATATGAACAACTATAGGCCAGTCTACTTATTACCATTCTTGAGCAAAGTATTGAGAGGGTGGTTGCTCTTCAACTCCAAGTTGTCTTGGAAGAAACCAATTATCTAGATCCATTTCAAACTGGCTTTAGAACAGGATTTGGAGTTGAGACTGCCATGGTTGCCTTAGCTGATAATCTTCATCTGAGCATCGAAAGGTGTAGTGTGACCCTGTTGGTGCTCCTAGACCTCTCAGTGGCTTTTGATACAATCAATCATAACATCCTCTTGGATTGCCTGAGAGGGTTAGGAATTGGAGGCACTGCTTTGCAGTGGTTCCATTCCTTCCTCTCGGATAGATTCCAGAGGGTGTTGCTCGGGGACAGTAGCTCCACCAGGAAGGAGCTTAGGTGCAGTGTCCCTCAAGGCACCATTCTGTCCTGATGTTATTTAATATATATATGAAGCTGCTGGGAGAGATCATTCGGAGAAATGGGGTGGGGTGTTATCAGTATGCTGATGACACCCAGATATATTTGTCCATGTCTTGGTTGTCGGCTTTGGCTCCAGATGGTGTCTCTCCTCTCAATGATTATCTTAGAGCAGTAATGGACTGGATGAGGAAAAACAGATTGAGACTGAATCCAAACAAAATGGAGGTATTTTGTAGTGGCCCCAAAACCACGTATAGGGATATGACCTTCAGTCCTGGATGGGGTCACACTCTCCGCAAAGAACTGTGTAAGCAATCTGGGGTGCTACTGGATTTGTCGCTCCAGATGACTAATCAGGTAAATACGACGGTCAGGAGCACCTGTTATCAGCTTCGGCTGATACGCTAACTGCACCCTTTCCTGGAAGTAAGGGACTTTGGAACTGTGGTACATGCGCTGGTAACCTCTCATTTCGATTTCTGTAATGCTACCCTCATGCTTGGTCCAGAAACTGCAGTTAGTTCAGAACATGGCAGCCAGACTGGTCTCAGGTACATCTAGGAGACACCATACTGTACTAAAGTCTCTCCACTGGCTGCCTATTAGTTTCTGGGCCCAGTATAAGGTGTTAGTTATAACCTTTAAAGCCCTAAATGGCTTGGCTCCAACTTATCTCCAGGACCGCCTCTTCCCATACAATCTGTCCCATGCACTTCGGTCCTCTGGGAGGAATTT
>CM034706.1:254632015-254644474 GCA_020142125.1 Phrynosoma platyrhinos | reverse complement strand
TCTTCAAAGGTGCTTGAAAAACTTGATTTGGCTGGACTACCATTTTCATATATTCTCTAAAGACATGCTTGCAAAACTATCAAAAACAGAGTTGGGGAGGGACCCTTCAAGGAAGTTCAGCTTAATTTCCTATAAGACTTTTTTTTTTTCATTTTTAGAAAATGGCTGACATCCTGTTCAGCATTTACAATGTCATAAGCTAGACTTGCAACCTTGTAAATTTTGCAATTCGCATTTCCAGTTTTTACACCATAGCAACAACCACAAATGCCCCTCCCTACCAAAGCCACCTTAGATGTCAGGCAGCTATAAGAACTTGTTATACCACAGATCACTGGTGGGAGAGGGCTGGATGCATCATCCTTTGATGCCTTGCTCACCAGCAACTCATTACTGTCACTATGTCTCCCTGGCAGGACCTCTGCCAAAATGTATTTGTTGTTTTGTCCCTTCAGGTTGTTTGTAATCCATGGCAATTCTAAGGTGAACTATCACTGACTTTTCTTGGCAAGATTTGTTCAGGTAGAGGTTGTCTTTGCCTTTCCTTTGAGGCTAAGAGAATGTGATTTTCCCAAGATCACCCAGTGGGTTTCCATGTCTGAATGGGGATTTAAACCCTGGCCTCCAGAGTCATAGCCCAATCTTAAACCACTACACCACACTGGCTTTCCCAATACATGTAGTTTTTTTAAAAAGTAAATCAATCATCTACTGTGGTTGATGCTTAGCATATCAAGCTTACTGACATCACCAAGTACCATCCCAGGGTCATAGATTTCAGACACATTTCTTTCACACAGCAACATCGCAGGCACAGAGAAAGTTTAAACTTGTCCACTGACTTCCAGGGAACTGATGTTAGCATAGAACTCTGGAACTGGAAAGTCCGTCCATGGTCATCTATCTTAGAGGTAGATGCAGGAGATCCACAGCTAAAGCATCCCTGACATCCAATTTATGCTTTAAAACTACCAGAAAAAGAAAGTCAAACACACTCTGGGTTACTGGGTTTCACTGTCAATACATTCTTTTTTAAAACATTGGAGATTACTGGAGTTTAAGTTTCCCAAAGCTTCAACCCTTTTTAAAGGAAACAAAAATATACAAATATCAAAATATAAAAGCCAAGCCTGTTAAAGTCTGTTAAAACAACAAGTGTGACTTTGCCTGGCAATGCTTCCCTAAGAACTGATACTGACCCAAAAAACAACAAAAATGTAGTTTGTAGTTTAAAACAATGGCTTTAATCTATATTTACATAAAAGGCTAAATCCTAATCTAACTAGTGAATAGTTCAGGTAGAGAGAAATATTTATCTCACTATCTTTCAAACAAGGTTGAGAGAGCAGGAAGATGGAAACAGCTCAGTTGAAAATCTTGAGAAAAAGACTGTTATTCCCAAAGAGGGAGTGACCTAAGTCACATGGTTTGTTTGAATGAGAGAGGGGGGGGGAGTTTGCATTTCCAACAGTTTAGGGCAGGGGTCGACAACCTACGGCCCATAGGCCGCACCCGGCCCACTGACCCCCGCCAACCAGCCTCCGCTGTCCCCCACGCTGCCACCCCCTGCCACCACCACCGCGCACATTGGAGCCACCATTTTGTTTGCCAAAGTGGCAGCCGCGACTCATTTGCGTATGCGCAGGAGTACTGCACATGTGCAAACGAGTCGTGGCCGCCATTTTGGCAAACAAAATGGCAGCTATGCTGCGTGGGGTGGTGGCACACCAGTGGTGTGCACGGTGGAGGGGTTGGCGGCAGGGGTCGCTGGGGGCTGCACATGCGCGTGTGAGCGCATGTGCCACCATTCCCCCCCCCCCGGCCTGGCGGAAGACATGGGGACCAGCAGCCTGCCCCAGGTATATAAACCTTGCTGACCCCTGGTTTAGGGCATATGATAGCATCTCCACCCCAATTGTCACATGTGGAGAAATCCTACAATTCCTAGGAAAGTGTCTTAAGGATCATAGAGAAGAGCAGATCTCTCTTTCCCCTTCCCTCCCCCCATTCTCACAGAATCATGGAATGGAAATATCATGGATTGGAAGGAGCTCTGGTTGTGCAGTGGTTAAATGCTGATACTGCAGCCACAACGTTGTGAGTTTGATCCCAGGGCTCCAAGGTTGATTCAGCCTTCCATCCTTTCATAGGTTAGTAAAATAAGTATCCAGCTTGTTGGGGCCAATTGGCTTATAGTGCTGAGTTCAGTATAGAAATGTAAATGCTATTGTTATTGCTAAATATAGAACTGAGAAAGTCATCTAGTTCACCCCCTTGTTGATGAAGGAAACCCACAGTTAGAGTATCCCTGACAGCTGGCCATCCCACCTCTATTTAAAAGCCTCTCTGTCCACAATGAGGGAGGTTCATTGGTGCATTAGAAAATCTGTTCTTACAAACTTCCTGCTTGCTGGCATGGCATCCTATGCTTCTCTTGCTACTCTTGGTACTCTAACAGTGGTAATGGTACCAAGGATGAATCCAGAAAGGCTTTGGAGCCAGTGGACTGAACCAATTCAACACTCTCCCATTCCCTGATCTTTCCCCAGAATAGCAGAAAAGATTCTAGGTTTGAAGCTTGTATCTTGATTTTCCTTACAGCTGCCTTTGCCACCAGCTGCCCTACTTGGGAAGCTCTTGGGATTTGACATCACCCCTGCCACAGTTCCCTCCTCTACTTTCTTTGGATTGTCTGCACATTTTCCCCTTTTTATTTCATTTATTTAAATAACACACACACACCCCTATAAAATGAAGGGTGGGACATGTAAGGTAAATGGATGGGAGAGATGGAGAAAGGAGGCCAAAGGGGTTCCAAGATAAGATCACATACATAAAAAATCTTTCAATAAAATGTGATTGTTGTTTCCAAAAAGGTGAGCATTCTCATGATCTAGGTCTACCAGGAGACACTTTTTCCACCCACCTGGAATTGCAAGTTTCAACTCGAATGCTGAAATTAATCAAAATTTACAGCACAGGCCTTATTTTCAGACATTTCAAAAAACAAAAACTCCCATCTTTACCAACCAACAGTCAAGCTTTCAGCAACAGCACAGCCCTAACTCTTCACATCCCACTCGGCTGTCTTATCACATGACCAACACCGCCCGTGTCTCCTTGCCAAATCTCTTGGCATCTGGAGATTTGAGAGAGGACACTTCAAAGAGCCTTAGAATAATAATGTTGTGCTTTGTGCTTTGGAACTGTCAATATTTTTGATGCCGGTTTAAGCAACCATCTCCTTTGCAGGCAAAGTGGGTTACTCAACTGAATGCTGGCTGTGGCAACCTTGCATAATTATCAGCTTTTTTTTTTTAATCCCAGCCTTCCTGTCCTAACTTTAGTCACACCTGTTTGTGTGTAATCAATTAAGAGACCGTAATCATCCCAAACAGTTTCCACAACTGGGTCCCGCAGGTTTGGGCCTGTTTTTCTTATATTGCAAAAGGTTTCTTTCTCTGACTACTCTTCCCCCACCACCATCACCACTCAGAAAAATCTTCT
Organism: Phrynosoma platyrhinos; assembly: GCA_020142125.1. Classification (NCBI taxonomy): domain Eukaryota; kingdom Metazoa; phylum Chordata; class Lepidosauria; order Squamata; family Phrynosomatidae; genus Phrynosoma; species Phrynosoma platyrhinos. The sequence goes on along the minus strand of CM034706.1, from coordinate 254,640,967 downwards.
GCTGCAATTATAAAATTGCTAAAGTCTGGCACATTCTGTGTGGTATTCTGGGACAAGTACAAATTAAAGCAATCCCACAATTTTTAATTAGTTTGTTTCATTCCTGCTTAAATTGCCACCTTTAGACTCTTCACAATATCACGTTCTGAGCCATCTCAATCAGGTTGTGGGTTATTCGTTGGATCTATACCCCACCCTTCCTCTAAGGATCTTAAGATGACACTTTACCCTCTGAACAACCTTGTGAGATAAGCAAGAAGAGCCTAAAGGCACCTAATGACTGTTGCTTCTTCACACATTATCCTATCAAACTATCTTTTTCATGCTCTACTGAATCAACACCCAGGATTGGACCAAGATACTTTCTGCTTGATGCATGCCATCCAACATTTCACAGATGAAAACTGGAGAACCTGTGGCCAACCTAGAGTGTGGTCAAAATGGCAAAAGTTATTAATGAGAAAGAACAGATAAACTAGGAGATACTGTAGCAGTTTGCTTTTGCTTGAACCTACTGGAAAGGGGAAGATTTCACACCCTCCTTTCCTCTTCTCGCTTGGCTGAATTAATTCAGTGCAATCTACTTCTAACCCTTATCCTCAGTTTGTACAACTGAAGTAATGAAGTGTGAATGGGAGGAGAGAGAAACTGGGACATTTTAAAGGCAGCTGAAAAAGTGGGATAACAAAGGATTAATCAGGGAAGTTGGAGGGTATGTTGAGGTAGAGCAACAAAGCTGATTTCCCATACACACAACATTGTGCCTGCAGTACCAGCATTTATGCCGGATTAATCTGAAGTAGTAGTAGTAGTAGTAGTAGTAGTTTATTTCACCAAAAGGCAGAACATTAGACATATATAATCAAGAACAAAACAATAAAATACAACACTTACTATATTAAAATACTAAAATAATATACCAAACACTAAAAACAAAAAACCTCATCCACAAAAAAACTCACTCTATTTTAAGCCATTAACGTGGCTTAAGAGAATCTGCAGTTTCCAGGCAACTCCAGAGTGCCTCTAGTTCTTTTGGCTGTCTAGACAAGTGGATTGGGTCCAATTTGGCCTGATCTAGTTGCCCAGACACCAAATGCACAGCCACCTCCCTTAACCTGCGCTGAGCAGCACAGGAAAGGAGACAGTCCCCTGCAAGAGCCTGACTATTGCAATCACTTCTACTGAGGTCAGAATGGGGTCCTCTGCCATGTGATCAACAAGAGACCTCTCCTTGTTGATCTTACAGGTACCACATTCTGACCTCAGCAGAAGTGATAATGACAGCCAGACTCTTACAGGGAGCAGCTTGGCTGGAAAGGCAGTGACAATGGTGACACCGAAGGGGCAGGCCAGTGGAGATGGTGCAGTGTCACCCAATGACATATCTGGATATGTGTGGCCTTTATCGTATCAACTCAGGGCATCTCCAGAGCATGATACTCCACCTAAAGAGAGCCAGTGTAGACATACTCTTTTAGGTTTCTACAAATTTTCTGTGTTTATTCAATATGGCAGGCCCATTTTGATTTCTAGCCTTCACTATCCATTGTAGGGTGCTATGTGTAGATTTAAAAAAACAACCATGGCTTTAGAAAAGTCTTGCTTATATTCAAAGCTTAGCTATTTCTGGCATTACTGAATATAAAACTTGAATTTGCCACCAAGGGGGTCATTCACACATTGTTGTTTTTAGCACAACAATGTAAATAATCTCACTCACACATTCCAGGTTTGTTGTTCACACAATGGAACCACATCTATGTGAGTTTGGTTGCTCACATATGTCACCTCTCAAATAAAGATAGAGTTGATGATATGAATGTATTCAAAGAACGTTCAAGGCATGAAGAGTTATATCCCAGTTTATCCTGCATCTATTCACATTTATCCTGGGTCTACTCACACAGCAGAGAATGAATTTTTTTAAGGAAAACTTGGGGGAAAATGCTGACATCAATTATCCTGGGTTAAGTGGGTTTGTGGCAGCCCCCTGCCCAAAAAAAACTTAATCAGATGCATTTGAAATGCACGTGAACAACAAAGATTCAACCCAGATTCTACCTAGATTATTTTCACTGTCTGAATAACCCAGCTGCAGAGGCGCCATGGAGCCAAGGCCTGCAAAGTCAAAGAGCCAGAACATCTTTGAACCTTCCTTAGGGAAACAGTTAGAGAGACTTTAGTTGATGAGCACCTGCATTTCAAAATTAATAACTACACCTCTGCTGGTGCATGCGCGTGGGTGGGTGGATCTAGACATTTTAGGAGATGTGCAGCTGTTCCTAAAAACAGCAGGTGTGTGCCTTCTCAACTCAGTGTTTCATTTCACTGGCTTCTGCTTTCATCAGCAAGATGTGTACAGCACACCAGTGTCATGATGACTAACCCTAGATGTGACCAGAGAGAGATGGAAAACAAGGCACATTGTTCATATCATCTGGTTTCCCTTCCTGATACAAGTACTTGCGAGGATCTGTTTTCATACTTTCATTCATACTTTCCATTTACAGAAGTACATTCCAATCATGCTAACTAGATGCCTAGAATTCATATATGTAGAGAGAATTACAACTGAATATACTCCAGCTTGTCTCAGATTTGCACTTTGAGCAAGAGTGGTGTAGTGGTTTGAGCGTTGGAGTATGACTCTAGTCACCAGGATCTGAATTCCTGTTCAGCTATGAAAACCCACTAAGTAATTGGACAAGTCACACTTTCACAGCTTCACAGACCAAACCCCCTCTGAACAGATCTTGCCAAGAAAACCCTATGATAGGGTCACCATAAATTGGAAATGACTGAGGCACACAATAGCAAGCCACCACCCAGTCTTTACGTTTCCTTGAGCTGTCTGAAAGAGACACCAAGAAGGTAGAGAGTTTTCTTGGGTATAAATAACTGGCTGGCTATAATGACATTTCTCATGTCAAAGGAATATAGGTTATCCATTAGTTCTCTTCCTGACTAACTATCAAAGCAGAGAGAAACAACAGTGTTGAATCCCAGCCAGAACAGCCATGAGATTTGTATTGAACAAGGATCAGGAATTTCTGCTCTACAGGCTTCCTGTGGCCCATAAGCTAATTTTGTTGTTATCTCAATCAGTGATTGGAGTGATCAGAGGAACAGCTTTGTAGGCCAGAAAGCTGCTGCATGGTTCTGAGCTTTGCAGACAGAAAAACAACAACAACAACAACAACACTTGCATGCAACTGAGCGATGTTCTGCTCAGCTTACTCCTAAGCAGATACTCACAGAATTGAGATGAGATTTGTACATTTGATGGGCAAATATCCACATTTATAACAATCACGCTTGATTTTGTTCTGGCTCTGCTCCATACTCTTAGCTCCACCATCTGCTGTGTTGTGACCACCAAGACCTTTTCCAATTTAAAATGGAACAAAGTTCCCCAACCCTGGTATACCACCAGGACTTTACTACAATCAGCCCTCTACATTTGCAGATTTCACTTTTGTGGATTTGATTATTCACTGATTTGATTAATATGTTCTCTCCAGAAATCTCTAGGTCCACCAGGGTGACTCTGTGTCAACATCCATCAGAAGTTGTGCTGTAGGACCTAGAGATTCCTAGAGGGGACACTTTTCTTAGCATTTGTAAGTCCTCCACTGCAGTTCTATGGTCAGTTTCTGGCAGATGTTGACCACAGACTGCACTGGAGGACCTGGAGATTCCTAGAGACAAGCTCTCAGGTTAAAAAGAAAAAAGTTTTTTTATTTACGGTTTTTCTACCTTCACAGGGGTCCTGCACCCTTAATCCCAGTGAATGTGGAAGGTCTACTGTATTCATTTTCAGTTAGCCAGGAATAAGAGTTTTATGTCAGTGAGATTTTTCAGAGTTCTTTCCTCTAATATGTTTTTATTGTATGTTCTTGCTGCCTCGTTTGCTTTTAGTGTTTCTGCTATTTTGTTGATATTGTCTAAAATATTTTTGATTTGCTTTTAATCTCAGTTGTCTTTGTGCAGAAATTTTTATATGAAAACCAGATACACTGCTTCATCATAAATCAATGGATGAATTAATTACACCTTAGCAGTGGGGATAATGTGGGTGTTGAAATTAGTTTTTCTAAAGATAAGGGTAAACAGAAAGGTGTGGCACTGATGTGCATGAATAAAAATGAGTTGTGGTGAAGCTTAGGTTCATGCACTCTGCAGTCTCCTCTGCTCCTCCTGCTAAGTCTATAGAACATGACATTTTACAGCGAATAACTTAAAGGAACTTAAAGACAAGGTTATTCACAGGATCTTATGGTGACCCTAAGGTGAACTTATTGTGAGGTTTTCTTGGCATGTATCTTCAGAAGGAATTTGCCATTGCCATCCTATGAGAGCAGGGGATTTGCCCAAGGTCACCCAGTGGGTTTCCATGGCCAGGGGGAATTCGAACCTTGGTTTTCATACCAGTGTCCTAGTCTGACAGTCAAACTACTATGCCACACTGGCTATCTCCTATCTTGTAGTGCTTTAGGAGCCGTAAACATCTGCAAGTTCTTATGCACATTTTCTCCGTTCATGATAGGAATGTGTTTTCAACTCCTTCAATAATGAGTTTGAGTCTGTTCTATAAACTTCACATCAAAATCTTCATGTTTTATTTGAATGGACTTATATTCAATATTTAAAATTAGTGGACATTACACCTAATTAATATATGATTGTTCCCTTGATTGTATTTTTTTAAAAGCAGGGATGGTGTCCCTTACACTGTGGTTGGTTTGATATTACTATTGCTGTTTGATTATTTTCTAGGTGGAACAACAGAATACATTGTCTAAATGGCATTATTGTTCAACTGTTTAAAACTGTAAACAGGTTATTGCTATATTTGATACATAAAGAGCTAACTCAGTAGTAAATATATACAATTTATAGGAGCAGTAAATATTTGCATTATTTAGTAAAAGTTACATGAATAATTAATAATTAATTTCCTTGTTAGTCTTTTGAACTACTTGATTTAAATACTTGCTGTGTATTGCCCCAGATTTATTTGTGGGATTTCCTCAGGTCCAAAAAATGATGGAAGAAACACTGGGAAGATGCATCAATGCTGCATACTGAAGACAATGATGTCTGGATCTCCAGTAAACTTCCATGAATTAGATAATATAACTGAATAGTAAATGCTTCACCTGGAATGCACCATATGTTGCAATCAGACACAATGGTTCCAGGTGATGGTTTCACATGATGTTGTTCTCCAGTTGTAACTCACACTTGTTTTCCCATCACATCTTCCTACTTTTTTCTTTCTATGGCAAATTGGTTTGGGGGAAAATATCAAATACAGTACTTACAACAGTGCCTCATAAGTGATGTGCACTCCATCTGTCTACATCCAAAGCTAACTGCAAGTCCTTTTAACCACACTCCAGTTTCATCTCACCTTCACTACTCTTGATCTGGAATCAGACTGCTGCAGACTTGCATTATGAACCCTAATAGGGAGCTGAAAATACACCTGTTGATACACCTGTTCTTACTTGCATACCCTTAGTATCATAGACACGGTTTCTTGATCACACTAGAATGTTACTGGACTGTTGGAGACTGGCTTCTGTTGTCCTTTATATGTCACCTTGAACTCTTTGGATGCAAATCAGGATATTAATGTAAAAAAAAAATCAGAGGTTGTTCCAGGATTGACTGCAGGAACTCTGGGCAACATGATCCCCTAGGGAATCCCTCTACCATTTTGATGGGAGTACCTAATATCAAAGAGCCATGCTCTGGGCAATGTCAAGTGGCCCAATGTGGCCACTATATAAATTATTTGTGATGTTCTACACAGTAGTGCTTCAGGGCACTGTGGAAAATTGCATGAGTATGTACTTCCAGCAATGTCAAGTGGCTAGGAGTGACTGGTATATAGATTTCCCACAATACCCCTGTATAATGGCACTTGAGGTCATTGAGAAAAACTTAAATGGTGACTAGGCCTGCCTATTCTGGCCAGGGCAGGTCTAGCTGGAACTCTGGCAACTGTCCAAAGATGACTGGTGTAGACTTTGATCCTTCATTACATCAAATGGAGACCTGATTACTTAAGAAAAAGCATTTTCTCTCTGTTTTGTGGGATCTTGAGGTTATAATCTAGATTGAATATGGAGTCATTGTTTAAAGCGAGGAGGTAACCCTAGGAATTATCTTATCTATCTGGGCTAAATAAGAACATAGTCATCTGTATTTTGCTGGGCCCCATCTTCTCTGGCATACATGAGTCATCTTCAAACAGAACAGAAACAGTGTCTGGAACAGATGAAACCAAAGTAGAAGCTGGAATTTATGCAGGAGGTTTTACAAGCACAAAATGAATGAATGACAGCATGGTTGACATTCCAGCCTCTCTGAACTCTGGCGCTGCTGGTGGGACCCAGGTTCTTTTGCCAAGAAAGGAGGCCATGAGTCCAGTGAAGAAGTACAAAAGAGAAAAGAATTTGGATTTTGACATGGACATGCTGTGAAGAATATCCCAAAAAAGACAGGGAAGAGGTAAAGAGCTGCTTCTAGTCCCATCTTGGGAGAAGAGTGGGATAGACATGAAATTAAATGAAATAAATGTGAGCAAACTGAAGAATTCAAATAATTGAAATAAATCTTTGTGAAATGGTTGAAGGTCCAGTCCTGTGAAGAAGTCCCAAGGGTATAAGATATTGTAATATCTCCCTGCTTCATAGGGAAGAGAGAGGCCCCTGAAGGTTGCTGTTTGGCAGTGGGTGGCTGGAAATAGATGCCATGCCATAAATCTTGTCCTTACCCCTTACCATATGCTCTCCAAAAAAAAAAAAAATGAGAAATTTCATCAATCTATGATTGGGCCCAGAACTTTCTCTACTATTGAAGACAATGGGAAGGGGATATAAAGGGGGGAAATGGTAGCTACACACTTTCTGCCATAGTTGGCCTAAGATAGACAAACTTACAAAGCATGATTCCTCCACTACAGACTTATCCAGTTTGGGATTGCTCTCCCCATCTGCCTACGTTTGCATGTGAATTAAATAACAGTCCTGAGTGAAACAAAGACCTACTTTATTTTTAGATGATGTATCTATGTGTCACAGCAGACACTGTCTTGAAAGAGGCTCACCCTCCTGTATTAGGAAGATGATGAAACATCTTTTCTTAAAAAAATTGTCTACCATCTGCATTTTCCTTTCTTGTGTCTCTTTAGGTTGTTTCTAACTACAGTGACCCTAAGACCAATCTATCATGGGTCTTTCTTGATAAAGTTTGTTTGCAAGGTTTGCCATTGCCTTCCTCTGTCACTGAGAGGATGTCATTTGCCCAGAGTCTCTCAGTGGGTTTATGGGGGAGTGGAGATTTGAACCCTGGTCTCAGGGACTCGCCAAAAGTGATTTTAGGAGCTGAGGTGGCCACACCAGCTCAAGGTGGAGAAGATGTGTGGTTTCAGGCCAAGGGTCCTACCAAGGTCAGGAAGCAATGTCGGGCTAGGAGTGTCAGCCTGGGACGTCGCAGTGATGGACCCACTGGACTTGGACCCCTAGGATGGGGAAGCATACAGCAGACAAATGCAACAGGTCTGGGAGGAGATGCACTCAATGCACAACACCCTGACAGAGGTAGTGCAGGTACTGGTAGGATTAGTGGCAGGACCAGGAGACACTGGAGCTCTACCTGTGTTGGCACCACAGGAGTCAGCAGCATCCCCAGGACAGCCACCAGTGGCCAGGACCCAGGACCCTGCAGCCAAACAGTTGGGGGTCAAATTTGACAGAAGATCAAGCCAACTGCCCTTCTTTTTGGCTCATGTGGCAGGGCACTTGAAACAGTGGGATCCCACATTTCCCAATGAAGCAGCCAAAGTGAGGTGTGTGATGGCACACCTGGTAGGAGAAGCAACAGATTGGCTGGTGCAGTTATACAATGGTGAGGCAGCTGAACTACACAACTTGCAGGCTTTCATGATAGCAATGTGGGCCAGATTCGAGAACCAAGTCAGGCCCTCAAACCTGCCAGCAGTGGAGCAGCAGAGCCATTGGAGGACTGGGAGAATGATGATTCTGAGGAAAGCACCAAGCTGGCGGGAAACTTCCCCAGCCTGCCCTAAACAGCAGCGGAAGGCAGGCAGTGGCACCAAGCAGTTGCACCCTGATGGTGAGTGGGGGATGTCCCCCTATGCACTCTAAAAATAAGTCTGGGAAATCCAAGAGGGAGGGCGGGCGTGGAGGCCCTAGACTCTGACTCACCAGATGTTTCATCAACCGTGAGATAGTCAAGGGGTTGAAACTCAACATCACCAAGTTGGATGGCCCCATTACCTTTCAACAAATGGATGACTCCCCCATGGGGGGGCTGCCACAACTGAACAGGCCCAGACCATGTGACTTGGCATGGCAGAGCACTAGGAGAAGATTAAGTTGGTGGCAGGCCCCCCTCAAGTTATCGAGTGATCCTGGGGACAGAATGGCTACACTTCCATAACCCCAGGATCCAGTGGAGGCCAGGACAATTAATATTTGATGAACCGATATGCAAGGACCATTGCAACACCCCTGAAAAGGAAAAGGCAGTGACTGCGCTGATCCAGACAGACTCTCTATGAGAGAGGGTGGGGAAGGCTGTCCAGGAGGACCAGCTGGGTTATCCTCCGGAATACTGGGACTTGGGGGAAGTGTTTGCAGAAAAAGAGAGCGACCAGCTTCCCCCTCACCGGAAGACAGACTGTGCCACAGAACTGGAAGCGGGAATGCAACTGCCCAAGCCCAAGTTGTATTCTATGACCCTGCTTGAGTTAAAGACTCTCAAAGAATTTATAGGGAAGAATTTGGACAGGGGCTTCATTCAGCCATCAGCGTCCACGTTTGCAGTCCTGGTTTTCTTTAGAGAAAAGAAAGATAGTTTGCTGAGACTGGTGACAGATTATCACAACCTTAATGGGATGTGTAGCACCAATAAAAA
>CM034706.1:254604431-254622277 GCA_020142125.1 Phrynosoma platyrhinos | reverse complement strand
GGACTGCAAGTCCCAGCAACTCTAACCAGCACAGGCAATTGTGATAAATTCTAGGTTTTACAGTCCCAACATTGAAAGCCCATATGATTCCCTCTCCTGTTTTAAAAGAACCTGACATCTGCATGCAAAGCATGCATTTTGAGCTACGAATAGTCCCTTACCAAAATCTAAAATGTTCAGTTTGGGTGTGAGAACACTGGAATAGGCATACTTCCCCCATTGCCTCAAATCAGATTCTAGAGTTTGCATGGAAAGTGGAGGGGGAGATCTTATGAACCATGTCAAAGATGTGCAAGTATGGTAGTTACTAAACTACCCCCTTGCTTCTGGCCTGACTATGACGTTTGCCTCTGGTTGGGCTGCAAGAAAGAGACCGTGCAGGGGAAAAAGTGGTCTCTTTTTATGGGGATGGGCCACAGGGAAAATAATCTCAGGCAGGCAAAGCAGTGTCAGCCTTTCCCCTGTCCACAGCTTGTATCTGAGTATGCAGTTAATGAGCTCCAAGCCATTACACATGAGAAACTCCACGGGTGCTTGGAAGAGATCAGTCAACCTCTCGGTTGGGCACCTCCTATCCTGCTTACCAAACATATGGTGACTTTCTCCAAACAATGTCCCAAAGAAGTATTCAAAGGAAAGGGGAAAGGAGCAATGTATCTTGGAGTCTTCATTGTCTCTGGTATGAACTCAAATGTATGTTTTAATTACTTCCACCATCTTATCCAAATAACATAATCAACCTCATAACTTTATCAAATTTATAAAAGGGAGCAGTTATTTGTTTGTATGTTTATTTATAGACTTATTTGCAGCATTTCTATACCACACATCAACAGAAAGTTCTATAGTCAGGTCACAAAGACAGTTAAAAATCATGCAGTACAAAAATAAAACTTAGATATAAAATCAAAGCCCCATGTGTATGTGTACATATGCATGTGTACATATATATCTCTCTTTAAAAAAAACATTATTAGGCATTCCCACCACATGTATAAATAGCATCCTTCCACAATACTATTGTCATTAACCTTAGAAATACTTCACATTTTGCATATCTGCTTGTTTCAAATCCCACTAAATTGTCCATAATATAGGGGCCCATTTGTACCTCCAAATGTGTACTACATCAATGTGCCCACTATCATGAAAATGAACAGAAAGAAAATCAGAAAGGGAAATAAACCCCAACCAAACATGCAACCTTATTAATCTAAAATAGGGAGGGGGCCAACTATGCCATAGCCAGGGGTCAATTCCCCCCATCACATCTAGTTTCATTTCTATTTTTTTGGACATTGAGGGGTTAGGGAATGAGGGGAAGGGTGAAAACAACACTCTTTTTTATGGTTTTGACCATCTTTTTGCAATTTGTGGACCAAAAAAGCCCCACCTCCAATTTAAACTGGGAGGGATGGGGTCTTTGAGGAATGTCCTGGAGGGCACCAAAGACTGCAGAAAAGAGTTTGGAGGGGTTCTCATGCACTTTCAGCACTTTCAGCACACCAACAGATTGCTGATTTGACAAATAATAAAGGTTTGATTACATCAACACTTTTAGAGGGTAAAAGGCATTCTGCAAATTCGAAAAATACACATTCAGAAAAATCAGATGGTTCAGCCATTATGAGGTTATACTGGTTCATAATAAAAGTGAGGAATTAGTTTCCCACATTAAAAAAAAAAAACCTTCCATTGAAGTGGCACAATTAAGCATGCAACTCTCTAATTGTAGTTGGAAGTTATAAAGTGCAGCCAGATTATTCTGAATGTGTTGGTTGCCTCTTAGAACTGCCCTATTGTGACTGAATCACATAATTATTCTGAATGTTAGGAAAGGTAGCCCATGAGACAAATGTGGCCACTGTGGCAAGCCTCCAAAGCACACTTTCCCAAAATAAGAGTCTAAAATACCTAAAAACAATGAGCTTGTATGCATTATAAAGTGGAAACAAGGAGAGTCATCTTAATATTTGCTTATTATCTATTTTGGGATCATTCTTTGGCATAGGTCAATCGCACACTGGCTTATTTATTCACCTGTCTGATATTTACAGTTAGAATTATTTCTGTTGGTTCATTGCAATCCAGCAGTGCCTAGCCACTTAAATATAGGACCAAGGGCACACTGCTGCAGCTTCAAATATGGACAGTTGTTCTGACATCCACCGTAAAGTATAGCATGTGATTCTTTCACAAAGGTCATGGGAAATAGCAAAGCCTACTCTAAGAACCCTCTCTTTGTCATTTGGACTATGGCTGCAGACAATTATAGAATCATAGACTCATAGCGTTGAAAGAGACCACAAGGGCCATCCAGTCCAACCCCCCTGCCATGCAGGAACTCCCAATCAAAGCATCCCTGACAGATGGCCATCCAGCCTCTGTTTAAAGACCTCCAAGGAAGGAGACTCCACTACTCTCCGAGGGAGTGTGTTCCACTGTCAAACAGCCCTTACTGTCAGGAAGTTCCTCCTAATGTTGAGGTGGAATCTCTTTTCCTGGAGCTTACATCCATTGTTTTGGGTCCTAGTCTCTGGAGCAGCAGAAAACAAGCTTGTTCTCTCCTCAATATGACATCCCTTCAAATATTTATACACGGCTATAGAAAGACACTTGGTTCTACAGTGGAGATCCTCCATCAGAAGACACATGTCTATCAATGTTTAATGCTACCCAAAACAACCCTCACTTTATCAGGATCACAGTTCTCTCACCCCACATGGCCATTTCCATGTTGTCAAAGAGCAAGGGGATGAGCAGGGATGTGTCCAGCTCTTTTCCATTAGCTGGAGATGCTGTGACTGACATCTATGGGGAGTTGTGGGGTCCTTAGGATGTCCTCGCAGATGATATCCTTGTAGCACATTCAGACACAGGAAGATAGCTGAATGTGTCCCTGATCATTCCCCTCCCCTGAGAAGAGAGAAATATCTGTATTGGGGCAAATGGACTGGGCTGCTCACAAAATAGATTTTGGGAGATGGGGGATTTTGGTTATTGTGTGACCTCTGCTGAAATAAAAAAACTGATTTGATAAGGCATAAGTCTGACTTGCACTACTGCAATTCATGAATGGGATGCCAGCTTACATCTCACTGATTTAGAACCTGGCTATTGCAAAATGGTGATGGTTAATATTATGTTTGTGTGTGCCTGTGTGTCTATTAGGGTCCCTTTCCTGAATGAACTACAGTAGTTCCACCAGCAAAACTGGGGGGAGCATTTGTACTGCTTCTCGATCAGTGACCCTTCAGAATAGCCTTTCAGGCAACAGAGCATAAGAAAGGACAAAGAAAGGAAGAAAGTCTTTGCACTAGGAAACATCTGATAACAGGATGTTGGATATAGAACATGGACTACAACAGTGGTAGGGAAAATACAGCCTGCAGACCCACTCACACAAACAGCATGCAGTTCGGAGGCTCCCGATGCCCCCTCATTCCCCAAAAACCAACAAAAAAGTAAAAGGAAACTTTTTTTAACTTTTAAAAAATATCCCTCCTCAGTCTGTCAAGGCATGAGGGGTAGTAATTTTGCCATTAGAAAGATGTTTTAGGCTAGGACCAAGGCTTTTTTTCCCCTTCTTACAGACAATATAGAAGAAGGAGCTTATTACACAGTAAATTAAATCACCTTACCTGATCCAGTTTACATTTTGAATCAGACTGTGTCTGGAGCCTATCACAAGGATTTAGCCACCGAGATCTCCGCCCGGGTGCATCCTGGGTCCATTCCCGCTCCCAGGGCTGCTCCAGCAGCCATTTTCTCAAGCTGGAAAACTTCCAGCTTTGAAAAAAGCCACGCTGAGCAGCCCTGGGAGTGAGGATGGACTCGGGATGAACCCGGATGGCCATTTTGGTGGCTAAATCCTTATGATAGGCTCCAGATGTAGCCTGATTTAAAATTTAAGCTGGATTAGGTAAGGCGATTTAGGGCCTTTGCAGACTGCCAGAAATAGTGCAAATTGAGTCCACTTTAAGAGTTAGGGTTAGAGAATCATGGGAACTATTTTATTGTGGCACCGGAGCTCTCTGACAGAGAAGGCTCAATGGCTCAGAGAGAAAAAACAATTCCCATGATTCTCCAGCACTAACCCTAACCCTTAAAGTGGACTCAATTTGCACTATTTCTGGCAGTCTGCAAAGGCCCTACATTAACTGTGTGATAAGCTTTGAAGTCAACTTCTCCTTTACCTTCTGTTTGGAAAAAAGACCTTTCCTGGGCTTCAAACAGATCAGAGGGCTCCATAAACAAAGAAAAACTGCTCTCTGTGATCCCTAGCAGATATAGGAAGGCCTTTTGGCATTAAAAAGGTTTTAAAAGTAATACCTGCTTCCATGGGAATTGGAGACTGTGGCCCTCCAAAGTCTCATCCAGGGGGGATGTAGCCCTCCAAACCCCCGCCCTTGGTCACACTCAGCTATACTGAGTACAAATGACTCCCTAGATTTTCACACAATTTTTTCCATCCCATCCTAAAGATGCTAGTCCTCTCAAAATCTAGGCTCTTTGGCATGCAAAGCATTTGCTGTGCCAAAGAGACACAGCCCCTTGTGCACCAGGTATACCAGCAAATGATCAAATTATTCTTAACTCTGCTAGGCAAAAAAAGTGCACAAATAGCATAAGGTACCCAGTTATTAATATTAGTATTAGTAAAAAGAGAGGAAAGCTGCATGCTAGATGGATAGACTCCTATTATGGAGGCCATGGGTATTATTTTGCAGGAACTAAGCAAAACAGTGGAGGATAGGGGCCTGGAGATGTCTCATCCACAGGGTCACCATGGGTCGAGATCCACTTGAAGGTGGTTAACAACAGAAAATGCAACAAGGTAAATTTTTGGATCTCTCTCTCTCTCTTTCTCTCGCTCCCTCTCTGTTGACAGAGAAATAGAGAATGAGAAATTAGAGCATCAGCCCTAAAGTGGTTAGGATCTTCAGTGTTTTCCAGAAAACTGAAATTTGGTCATTGTGTTGAGCATAAAGCCACGCTGTTCATTAAATAAGGTTTAAAATGGGATTTCTAGTTGACAGTTGAGTCATGAAGCTTACCTCATAACGGAGGCCCAGCATTCCAGCACAGAGCAAGCCAAGACTCGCTGAGGTCACAGTACCAAACCTCAAGAGTACTGCTGTATTGAAAGACTTGAATCAGAAAGAAGAGAAACTTCCATTTGCAGTAAGATACAGATTATACCACACTGGCTATGAGCATAAATCAGTAATAGTTTGTGCTACAACAGCAAAAGCTGCATGACACATTTTGCAACTTTTGGCCTGTTCAAAACCAAAAGCCCAGAGTCTAAAACCAAGAACTTTTCTCCAGACCTAGGACAAAGGGAAGAATCTCAAGGCAAGAGTGCTGCTCTGACAGCACTCTGTATTTGTTGAAGGTCCCCACTGCTTCACACAGTTTTGGAAAGTCTGCTATAGAATCTCAAGAGTCCAACCTGAAGGCCTCCTCCCTTCTTCTTCATTGTAATAAACCACAGCCAACGCTAAGTCTCAGCAGAAGCCAGGAAAATATAATCAGCACAAGGAAACACTGGATTGACTCAGTACTCACTGCCTCATTAGTCACTGGATATAGGATTGCTGTGTTTTCTATCCTTTCTGTCTTAATATTAATTTTCCCAGGTTTGTTTCCACCTTCCTCACCCTGTCCTGAATGACTGATGCTGCAGTAAAATCTCCTTTCTTGATCTGTTTCACACATGAGTTGTTCAATTGTTAGAAAAAAGTGTGATATACCGTACATCTTTCTTCTTCAGCTCTGTTTAGGCATTTGATTCTTCTTTCTTTTAATTTGAGATTTCATTCATCTCCCTTGTTCTCCTTATCCACCTCACCAGCTGCAACACCTGGATAAACATCTCTCTCTCTCTCATTTTCTGTAGTCTGTTAGAGCCTTATTGTATGACAAAAGAAACAAGCTTATCGCACCACACTCTTAAAATGCGGCTAGGTCACTTTATGCATGATGGGGTGAGCTCCCATCACTAGTCCCAGCTTCTAGCAACTTAGCAGTTTGAAAGCATGCAAATACAAGTAGATAAATAGGTACCACTTCGGTGTGAAGGTAAACAGCATTCTGTGCAATCTTGCTGGTCACATGATCACAGAGTAGTCTCTGACAATGCTGACTCTTCGGCTTAGTAATGGAAATGAGCACCGCCCCCTATGGTTGAATATGACTTGACAACCTTGTCAACAGGGAATACTTTTACCTTTACCTTAGGTTGTTTTAACTGCTCTGACTGCCTCCTGTTGCATTTTGGGGTTTGTAGTTCAGTGAGGCTTAAAGGCTCTCGGGTTGAATATTCCCCTTCCTAAACTACAAGTTTCAGAATGCAACAGGAGGCACCCAGAGAGGTTAAAGTGACTTTTTAGTCCCATTTTAAGAGTGTAGAAAAAGGTGGAGTGGCAGAAAAGCAGCTTTCTCTTGCCTCTACATATGCTGTCCTAGCACTTCCATTTTCCTTCCTAAGGGAGAGGTCATAAAAGCATGCCTTTTGCCAAATTAATTTTTCCAGTGCAACAAAAGATATGCTTTTACAACCACCTCCCTTGGGAAGAGAACAGAAGTGCTTCAACAGCATGTGGAGAGGCATGTGGAGAGGAAAGCTGCTCTGCCTCAGCTTTCTTTTGTCATGTGATAAGGTGCTGTCCCTTTCTTTCTTACCTTCTTCCTACTCACCTCCTATCTTTCCTAACTAAATATCTTCTCTTTCACCTCCCTCTCCGTCTCCCCCTCTCATCCTTTTGTCCTTCCCTTCCTCACCCACAAATCTTGGCTAAACATCTTCCTTTCACTGTGTCCCATATCTCCTAATTCACATATCTTCTCCCTTCTTTCCTAGGCCTGTCCCCCTCTCCAGTTGTCTATTTCTCCCCCACATCATTCTACTGGCTATGTGTGTCTTCTTCTTCCTTGTTAAACCTTCTCTCTCTCTCTTTCTTACTCTCTTTCTCATCTCCTTCTCCTACCTTCACTTCTCTCCCAAACAACATTCTTCATCTTTAGTCTCCTTCCCTCCTAATCCATTATTTCTGGCTCTTCCTCCCCCCGCCTCCAGCAAAACAAATCCCATAAAACATGACAGGAGCTTCTTTGGAACAGACATAAAGAATTGCCTTGCTGGTCTCCATTGCCTGTTTTGCTATCCACCATCTTCACCTTCTCAAAATATTTTGTTGTTGTTGTTGTTTTTGTTCTTATTGTTGTGTGTTTTCAAGCTGTTTCCAACTTATGGCAACCCTAAGAACCTATCATGGGGTTTTCTTGGCAAGATTTTTCAGAGGGGGGGGTTCTTATTGCCTTCCCCTGAGGCTGAGAGTATGTGCCCAGAGTCCCCCAGTGGGTTTCACGGCCAAACTGGATATTGAACTCTGGTTTCCAGAGTTGTAGTCCAACACTCAAACTGCTATGTTATGCTAACTCTCTTATTATTAATAATAGCATTATTGTTGTTGTTGTTGTTGTTGAGACAAGGAAGAGCTACATAATTACACTGTTAAAAAATAAGGAAAATACCCAGTGTGTAGCAGTGGTTAATGGGAACAATATTTCAAAGAAAGTTAGAAAGGTGTTTTTGTTTTGTTTTTCTGTTCAAAATAGAGTTTGGAAAACTTTCTTTGGTTGGCTACCAACAACCATGTTTTGTTAACAGTAGTAAAATCAAGGGTGGCTTTTCTACCCCATGAAACAGATGAAACAGCTCATCTGGGTCACAGTATGTATTGCACTGTATTTCTTGATAAGTTATAGTGATTATTTTAAATTCACATCTCTACATTTTAAATAAGCATATGTAAAATGTTAGGTGTGTGTGTTCCCTTTATCACCTTCTCTGGTAAAGCATTACTTCTTTTCTGGAAATGCAAATGCAGCCACCCTGATTAAGGCTAGTATTGGCCCTGAAGCAATCAAACTTTCCAAGACTTTGTGTAGCTCAGCTGAACAACCTTTTATCGAAGAGCCAAAACATGCCCACATAACAAAAGAGATTTATGGAATAGTGCCATACCATGACATCGTCCGTAACCATCCCATTATTTTTATGAGGGGGGAAAAATTAGAACCTTTGGCACATTCCTTCCAAGGAACTGTCATATAAAGAAGCAGACCAACAGAGCAGGTTTCAACAGGCATCCTTAAGCAAGAGGCTACACTAAGGAACAGCACATATTTGGGGGAAATTTTCAATGTCATCTTTTTCCCATTACAAAGGTGAAGTCCTCCTTCCCACCATGGTGCAGCAAGAGGCTTGGTCCATCAATAAGATAATAAGTGAACAAGTGTTAAGGTAGGAAAACACAATAAATTGTAAATAATCATGTCCCCTTTTCAAAAGTTGGTTTCATAACTACCCTATTCATATAGAAAGAGACGTCAAGGGAATGTACATTGTTTACAAATGTTGGATTTCACATACAGTATTGTTTTGATCCAAGATACCAAAATACCAAATCTCAAAATTTGCCACATGTGTTTGGGCATTTAGAAAGACAACTCGGAATAAATACATAGAGAGAAATGGGAAGGAAGGATGATATTGGTCAGGAGAAGAAAATGAACTTAATGGACTCCGAGACCGTGCTCAAGACAAACATGGAGGAGCCACCAGATGACATGACCACATAAATAACAGATGCCTTCCTTCCTTCCTTCCTTCCTTCCTTCCTTCCTTAATTTGTATTTTGCCCAAGTCTTTTTCTTTCTTTCTTTCTTTCTTTCTTTCTTTCTTTCTTTTTTTCTTTCTTTCCTTCCTTCATTCCTTCTTAAGGTCCCTTCATACTAAATAGTTATAGCACTATGGTTCTACTTTAAGTGCCATGTTTCCATCTTATGAAATCACAGGATTTATAGTTGAAGCAGTGGTATTTAGAATTCTCAGCCATAGAGCTCTAGTGTCTCACCAAACTACAGATCCCAGGATTCTGTAGGATGCAGCCACAGCAGTTAAAGTGGAATGTTGTTGTTGTTGTTGTTGTTGTTGTTGTTGTTGTTGTTGTTGTTGTATACCTTCAAATCATTTCCAATGTATGGCAACCCTAAGGTGAACCTATTACAGGGTTTTCTTGTCAAGTTTCTTTGGAGAGGGGTTGCCATTGCCATCCTCTGAGGCTAAGAGAACGTGATTTGTGTGTTTGGTGCTTCCGTCAACAATAAAAGGCCATTTTATTCAGACAGGTCTTTGGGAGTTAAATGGTAACGGAGGCTTTTAATCTAGGTAGATAATGTTAAAGATGTAATCTCTCATGGCTGAACTGGTTAAGTTCATCACAATGGATTTTACTTAGCTATCTTATTTTTCTTTTATATGAATTAATAAACACATTTTTAGGCCCAGATAGGGCTAGTCTACCAAAGATGGCTAGTTTGCCAATCTGACAGATGATGCCTTGCAAAGAACATTTCTAAAGAACAGAGAGAAAAGGGCACACTTGCCTTCCTTAGAAGAGAGTTTCAGTTACAGGGACAGTCCCCTCTCACAAACCCAGGCAGTATGTGTGTGAAATTGATGGGACCTAGGACCTTTCATAATACCCTCCAAATGTCCCAATTTGGCAAGGACAGTCCTGATTAATTCTCTGTTAACTCTCTATTGCCGACATTGTCAGCTGCTTTTAAAATACCCCAGTTTCCTTCTTTGTCTTCAGCCTACATCAAATTGCTGCAAACTGAATTCAAAGTACAAAAGTAGTTTGTAGTTTGCACTTTCCATTAACTTATCAAAGCATAGGGGGTGTCTTTCTCTTCCTGGTAGGCTCAGGCAAAAGAAAATTGTTGCAGCCTCTCCTAGCTTGTCTAGTCTTCCTTATTAAAACGTTTTGTCATCTTGACGACAATCTGATGTTACTTGGCCACACATGTCCTGGTTTTCATCTGTGAAATGTTGGAATGGTTTATACTACGTAATTACAGCAATATGATTCTATTTTAATTACTGTGGAAACATCTTATGGAATATTAGAGTTTGTAGTCTAGTGAGGCACTGGAGTTCTCTGGCTGAACATTCAAAATACTTCTCCCTAAAGTACAAATGAGAGCCAGAGTGATATCATGGTTTGAGCATTGGACTGCGACTCTGGAAATCAGAGTTCGATTGACCAGTTGATCATTGAAACCTACTGGGTGACCTCAGTGCAGTGGCATCCCTAAGGTTGGTGTCTCATGGTGTCGCCCCATGCATTGACCTCCTCCTCCCATTTCACACCATACAGAATCTTTAGTCATGCTTTTTTGCAGTAATGTTACTCATCAATCGTAATTCCCATATAGCACTGAATGTAATGCTAATAGCTGTCAACATAATCCAGTAAAATTAAAGTTATACCTTCAAACTACAATATCATATACATATCCCAAATGTATTTACGTATACATAGTGAAGATTTGATTTAAATGTGATGTCTTTAAGGAAAATTTAAAAAGAATTTTAAAAATTTTAAAAATTCAAAATTTTGTATTTTTTAAAAAAATGAAATTTGAAATTTTAATTTTTAAAAAATTGAGGCCTCTCCTTTCTCCATCCACTGAGCTTCACTCCACTCCTACCATCTCTTAAAGCATTTTAAAGGGAAGCAAATCAATACCACAGCCCATTTCTGCCAAAAGGTAGGTGTTTGAGGAGCAAAATCCACACACACCGCACACACTGCACTCAGTGACATCACTAGGGGGTGAAGAGGGTGCAGACTGCACCAGGTGACACTGTAGAGGGGGTGACATCACTTTTGCTCATACACCTGTATTTTGGCAGAAACATTGTAGCATTTGCCTATATCTCTTTAAAATGCTTTTTTAAGAGATGGTGGGAGTGTTGTGAACCTCAGTGGGAGAAGAAAGGAGTGGCTCCAGAATTTTTTAAAATTAAAATTTAAAATGTATATTTTTTAAAGAAAATTGCATTTTAGAAAAATAGTTTTTAAAAAAATTTAAAAATTACATTTAACCAAATTTTCACTATGTATATGTAAAACCATTTAGATTATGCATATGATATTGTAATTTGAAGGTATAATTTTAATTTTGCTAGTTGATTATGTAACTACTGTTAACATTACATTCAGTGGTATATGGGAATTATGATTTGTGAGTAACATTAGTGCAAATTTTTTCCCTAAGGATTCTGTATCGTGTGAAATGGGGGCAGGAGGTCAATGAGGGGAGCAACACCATGAGTTACAGCACTGGGTGACACCAACCCTAAGGATGCCATTGGGTGACCTTGGGTTACATACTATCAGCCACAAGAAAACCCCATGATAGATTCACCTTAGCATCATCATAGGTCAGAAACTATTTGAAGGCACACAACAACAACAAACTACAAACCCCAGGATTCCAGTTAAATTGGAAAGATAGCACTATAATTGTGTACTTTGAAAAGGCTGCCTAAAGAACAACTTTTCTCAAAACCTAGGCAGGCTTGTATCAGAGAATACGCTCCATCAGGTACCCTGGATTTCAGCTGTATTACTGAACTGTGTCAAGAAACAGACAGGTAAGCTAGTAAAACTTTTGTAACAAGGGAGTGGTGTACTCCCCGTAACAGGCCTAAGTCAACAGTCCAGCCACAGTATTTTGGACAAGATGGAATTTCAAATAGTTTTCAGAGGCAGGCCCACGTAGAGCACAGTTCAGCAGTTCAAATGGGTTGAACAGGTTTCTTGAGTTGGAACTGTATGGTGCACCTAAAAGCTTAAAAAGGCATCTTGCTCTCTCTCTCATTCTTGCTTGCTCTCTTATAGTGTGTGTGTGTGTCTGCATGGAATGGGCTTTATACTCTTAAAAGACAAAACGGAGCACAGGTTGCAAGATTGCTATCAGAGTGACACTAAATGCATCAGATCTGCACTCACACACCCAGCAGTTGTTTTGGTTTTTTTGTTTAATCTCTCTCTTGCTTGACCTGTTAATAGGCTGCAGTTTATTAAATTCCTGGGAGAGGATATACTACTACATCCAGATTCTACTGTATGATGATGAGATAATGAGCATGAACCACATTTCTGACTGGAAGGGTTTCTTGATGCATCAGGAGCCTTTCATTCTTGCCAATCACAGCTAAGCTTAGGTTTCGGGGAGATTCATACAGAAACCACAACAAGGGCATCCCAATAAAGAAGCTGGTTTTCTGGCACCATGAAGGCACTAGGCAACAGTTTTCAATGGGATTCCTTCCCCCCCCCCCCCGACTTTTAATCCCACGAGGAGACCATTTCCAAATACAAGGATTTAGACATAAAGGAAAAAGACTGACAAGTATGAAAAATGTGATGAATTAAACCTATTTAGTTGTAATGTATGGCTTCTTCCTTTCCATAAGGCTACCAAAGCTTTGCATCAGATAGACTCAACAGATTTAATTTATTAAATGTATATGGCCAGCCATCATCAAACATTCTAAGGATCGGTTACAGCTCAGTACAAACAAAAATAAAAGTTTTTAAAAATGTACCCAAAAACAGGCAGCTAGAATTCATGATCACAGTTACAAAGCATGGCCTAACATTTGTAATTCACACTCATAACCCCTATATATTCAGTAGTGCAGGGAATATGTTGTTGTTGTTGTGTGCCTTCAAAATCATTTCCTACTTGGTGACCCTAGGGAGAACCTGTGATGGGGTTTTCTGGGGCTGAGAGTATGGGACCCACCCAAGCTCAGCCAGTGGGTTTTCATGGCCAAGCAAGGAATTGAACACCAATCTCCAGAGTCCGAGTCCTACACTCATACTACCACACCATGCTGGTTTTGGAAATATGTAGGAATCATAAAAGTTCCCTAATCCTCATTTACCAGTCATCAGCCACTGTGAGCAACAAGGTTTTGTTCTCCAATCAATCAAGTCACAGCAAACTGACATTTCCACCCTCCCACCATAGGTTCTCTCCAATATAAGGAGGAATTGCAACAGGGATTTACATCTGACTGTCATAGCAAAGATTGCTCATGAGAGGTGGAAACATCAGTCTGCTGCACCCAATCAACAAGAAAAAATACTCCTGTCACTTGCAGTGGCTGCTGCCTGGTAAATCAGCACTAGGGGGATCAGGCCATGACATATTACAAGTTGAGTGTCCCTTATCTGAAATGCTTTAGAACAGAAGTGATTTGGATTTCAGAGTTTTTCAGATTTTGGAATATTTGCACATACATAATGAGACATCTTGGAGATGAGACTGAAGTCTAAACATGACGTTCATTTATGTTTCATGGACATCCTATACACATCACCTAAGGTAATTTTATATTCAATATGTTTAATCATTTTGTGCTTGAAACAAGGGAGATTATTGCATTGCCCTTTCTTCCTGTGCTAGATGCAGGATGTAAACTTTAATAGGTGGATTTTATCACACACCTCCATGCCTAGGCAGGAGGCATCTCATACCCAATCCAGGCATCCCCATACCCAATCCAGGCATTTCCTGCACCTTGCAATGAGTGGGAAAATCCAATTCTTTACAAAGTGCTGGAGAAGTCTGAATCGAGTATGGGGATGCCTGCATCTAGCATGGGGGGAAAGGCTTGTGCAATAATCTCCAAAGTCTGTGTGCACTGAAACATCAGAAAGCATCAGTGACTCATGTGGACAATTTTTGAATATTTCAGATTTTGGAATTCCTGATAAGGGAGACTCAATCTGTACTTAGGTAAGTATATTTAACTCAACAAAGGGGCAATGCAGATGGGTGGCTCTGGGCCACCCCTGCTAGCAGTGGATTGGGGTCGCAGCAACCCCTTGCCACAGCCCCAATCCTTCCTTTTGCCACCCCTAAAAGAGTGGCAAAATGCCGCTCCTTTTAGGGGCGGCAAAAGACCACCCTAAGAGCCAGCACCGCGGCTCTTCCACATCCTTTTAGCATAGCATGTCTGCACGCTGCGCCAGGAGGGTGTCTTGATGCTGCGCACCACGCAAACGGCTGCACAGCATCAGGACAGTGTCAGGGTGGGGTTGGGACAGCCAGTGTGCAGCTGCCCTGCCCCAACTCCATCCCCAGGCCGGCCCTTTAGGCCAGTCTGCAACACCCCAAAGTATACTTAACTAATTACCTGATCTAAAATCTCAGCTGACATAATTAAAAAGCAACAATGAACATGCAGCACAATGCCACTTCTTTGTAATAAAACAAGCATTAAAAATCAAAATAAAAACATGAGAAAACACTGAGAGATCAAAGACTATTTAAAAGGGCTAGGTGAACAAAAAGGCATTCTCCTGATGCTGCACCCTTCCAAAACATCCCATTAAAAGACATTTTCTAGTCAGGTTACTCCAGAACTGGGATGCCACTACCAAGAATGATTTGTTTTTGGTAGCTAGCCACACACTTCATTTTGTAGGGTTGCAAGGTACAAAACCTCTGAAATGCAGTCTTAAAACTCAGATTTATATATGCAGGCAGACCATAGAAGAATTACTTCTTCAACAATAGATGTAGGTATTCCTGATCAAGCACAACCAGAGGCCATTCTGGTTTGGACTTCAGAGAGTTTTGTAGTCCATACAGGAGAAGGTAATCTGACATATTCTGGGTTCCAACAGTTTAGAGCTATGCAAATTAAACCAGAGATCCAAATTGGGCCATGAAACAGATGGGTAGTACTGATATAACAGAACTGAAAAAATCTAGTGCCCCACAACATCATGGCTGTATGAACCAACTGAGAATAGATTTCACTTTTTAAAGACAGTATTACATATAGTACATTGAAGGAGTCTAAAAAGGAGATGAGAGCATGGTAACTCTGGCTAAGCTATTACTGTCCAGGTATGGCTCCATCAGTTGCATCAGAGAATAAAGTAATAGGATAGTGCAAGGAAACATTGCATGTGGGCTTGCCTTCCAGGGCCACTGCAAGTCAAAGTATGCAACAATGAGCAAGATGGTTCAAAGGTAAGTTTCAGAGACTGATCTTAGGAACTTGTGCATTCATAGCATGCACTTCATCACCAAAGTCAACAGTTTAAAGCTGCTCAGAGTCTGTAGCCATGGCTTCAAGTGTTCAAAAAATAAAGAAACAAAAAGAAAAGCCCTTTCACCTACTTTTTTTAATACTTAAGATATACACTTTTTTAAAAAAAAATGGTACTTCAGGTTTTGTTTCTTGTCATTATATTTTTTAAATGTAATTTTGTAAAAAAAAAAAAGTGTTCTAAAAAAGGAGATAGTTTGCAGTCATCCTTCCTCTGGTTGTGATCTTCAGCCACTTTCTAATTGAACAAGCTTTGGCCTGCTGATTGTTGGATAGGAGACTTCCAAGGAAAATCCAGATATTGTTAGAAGCCACCCCACTGAACAATTCAGGCAGGGCTGGTCCTCTCACTCTCCTTTCCAATAACCTTTCCAAGGCAATGAAAAGGATGACAACATAACAGGGCTGCAAATGCAGAACTCTTGGGGTTGAGACATTCTCCGTCAGTAGACATGTTGAGCCCAAGGTCTTGGCAATGTGCGGTCAAGCCCAAGATCCTATAACCCAACTGTGTTGTAAACATGAATATGAGTAATGGCATGAGACATCTCAGGTATGCTGCACAACCACCACGTATACAGAATAATAAATGAGACAGCAAGAAAGAACAGTCTGTTCTATAGGAATTTGCTCCTTTTTTAATTTAAGGTTTGTATTGGTTTTTAATACAACAGAAACAGGTCTATTATCAATCCTGATTTACCCTGATGTGGACTTGTTCAGCCTCCCCAATGACCACATCAACTTATCCCAAAGTATGGGCCTTTGCAAACTGCTGGAAATAGTGCAAATTGAGTCCATTTTAACTACCCTGGCTCAGTGCTAGGGAATCATGGAAAATGTATTTTTTTTCTGAGACATTGAGCCTTCGCTGTCAGAGAGCTCTGGTGCCACAATAAACTACACTTCCCATGATTCCCTAGCACTGAGTCAGGGCAGTTAAAGTAGACTCAATTTGCACTATTTCTGGCAATCTGCAAAGGCCCTATGACTAATTCTTTGGGCAGAATTGTATTGGTGTCTTATGCATACATAAGTTCCCCTATGGAAGTTTCCCGGCCTCAGGAGTCCTTTTATCCCTCCTACATTTGGTTTAAATGCTGCCCCGCCTATTATTGTTTGTATGATTATGGTTTGTTTTAATTATGTGTTTGAATCATTGTTTTAATGTAAAAATTGTTTAATTCTTTTTTAACGGGGGGGCTGTGGGATTTGGATGGTATTTTAATATTGTATGATGTTTTTAAATTGTTGTGAGCCACCTCGATTGCATGACAAAGGGGCGGGATATAAATAAAAATAATAAATAAATAAATAAATAAATAAATAAATAAATTGAAGTAGTTGAACATTTTTTCCAATATATTCAGTTCAATTTTGAAGAAGCTGAGTTCAGGACCAATAACAGTAGCTTTAAACAATCAATCCAACCATTCCATTGTGCACGGATGTGCATGAGCATTGTGCATGGTGCACACAACACATCGGTGGGCACTGAACATTGTGCATGAAGTTGTGCAGTCACAATTTGTTTGTGCAATGTTGCAGTTAACCAACGAATTGGCATTGTGGAACCACCATGTAAATCTGGGAGTGTAAACTTATGCTCCATCTCTGTGATGTAGAGTGTGACAGTCAGACTTACATTCATATAGGCATAGACAAGACAATCATCTTACAAGTACAGTGAGTCCTTGGTATCTACCAGGGTTTGGTTCCAGGACTCACCATGGAGAACAAAAATCTGTGGATGCTTAAGTCGCATTAAATACAGTGACATAACAAAATGGTGACTCTTCTATAAAATGGCAAAATGAAAGTTTGCTTTTAGGAATTTATACATTTTAAACATATTTTCAAACTGTGGATGCTTGAATCTGTGAATAAAAAAATCCATGGCTACAGAGGGCTAACTGTACAGGAAGATATACAACACAATCACGTAACAGATGAGTGGGTATGGGATAGAAAAAGTGACATATGGCCATAGGTACAGCTTTTAAATGATCTAGATCGGGGGTTGGAATCATGAATTGCATAAGCCACATGAAGCCTGGTTAGGGGCATCCCATGTAGATTTTGGAACACTGCCCAGCACCAGCCAAACTCCTCCCAAAAAAATCCCTACCATAGATCCCTACCCAAACAATTTTGGACCCAAAACTTAGCTTTGTTGCCATGCAGTGGGAAGGTTTGGGGGAGCTGTAGTCTTTTTAAAAATCAAATTCTGGGGGCTCTGGTAAGGTCTGCAGAGCATAGGTAGAGGTGAAAAAGAGGGAGAAAGGCCTATAAGTCTGATTTAACTCCTTGGATTACTCAGGGTCCATAAGTACCCAAATGGAATGATATTGCTCTTCCACAATAATGACATTTATTTATAACACCCTTTTCACCAAACAGTATGACATCACACATATATAATCAAGAACAAAACAACAAAACACAACACTATAATATAATAAAATACTAAAATAATATACTAATATACTAAAAACAAAGTCCTCATCAGTTGCTACCCATCTCAACTATCTTACTCACACTGAACAGATTAATCCAGCGAATCAAAGAGGAAGGTCTTTTCAGCCCTTTACAAAATGGGTAAGATTCTCTTCCAGCCAGAGTGCAAATGAAGACTGTTCCACAAATGTAGAGGCAGACCCTGAAAGCCTTCAGCCATGACAAGGTCATATAGATTGGTGGAACCACCATTAATTCTTTGAGTGTTGATCGTAAATTCCTATATGGTGCATACCATGTAGCCGAGCTGCCAGATACTGAAGGAAGTTAAAACTTGTTAACTGCCCTCAAGTTGATTCAACCCATGGTGACCCTATGGATGAGACATCTCCAA
>CM034706.1:254563787-254578292 GCA_020142125.1 Phrynosoma platyrhinos | reverse complement strand
CAAATATGATGACAGCCATAATGAAAATTAAAATCTTTTACAAGCACTGAGCTTAGCTTTTGCTTCAAGGAGGCATGCACACACACATGCATGCACGCACACAAACAGAGAGAGAGAGAGATGGAGATATTAACCAAAACAACAACCCTAGTTCACTGACTGGAAGTGTAATCCATCAAAGTCAAGAGTCCCCTTTCAGGATATTTGTGGGGGGCAACTGTTTTGGGCCACATGTTCCTGATTATTCCTCAAACACACTGACAGCTCTGCTTACCAGGGAGGTTTTTAAAAAGCACAGTAGTTGTGTGTTCTATTTCACAGAGAACAATCCTCTGCTCTCTTTTGAAATTGGCCTTCATTTAAAAAGCACCCAGATAAAAGACCCATCAGAAAGGAGAGCATTCATTGTTTCCAAAATACATAATTTGAGTACGTACATGTTATGCAGTTCTCTTTTCTCTCTTTTCTAAGGTTGCTTTTCCTTTAAAAGATTTTCCTGGCTACCCTATTAACCCCAAATGTTCTAAAAGTGCCCTGATCAGAATCTCTCCTCCTTTCTGAGCATTTTAACTGCCAAGTTTTGCATCTTACAGGTACAGAAGCAAGCTAGTGCAGGTGATTTTTGGGACATCCAACTGGCAACCTTTAAAGAATCTTTAAATGGTAGCCCTGACTGGATAACCCTGTATCACTGGACAATTTATTTTTGTGAATACCACACATAAAATATTACAAGAAATAACACAGGTGAATAAGGAAAGCTGAAAATATACAGTTAGTTTGTACCACAAGATTTTGTTTTTGTGGATTAGGAGGAAAAGAATCATATTCACAGGGAAAGAGAGAAGTCATCTCCAGACCTGTTATAACACTTTTCAGTTCTGGAAATGCAAAAAGAGTGCCAAAGAGGAGGAGAAGCAGAAAGTGTGAACTTAAAGCATAGGAATAAATGCTATTAGGATGCAGCGATTTCTCTTTACAGAATTGATGAAACTGTTGAGAGACAAAAATAGTATTTATATGTAGTTTGGCTTGAGAGGACACAAGAAACTCCACTTTGAGGAATGATTTTGGCAGGAACAAGGAGGGGGCGAAGAAAGAGGGGGTAGATATCACAGGCTCTTACCTTCTGAGAACTCCTCCCAGCAAAGAAGCGTTGAGACATTCTGGGGGAGAGAGCCTCCTTTGAACCTCTGCTACTGTCACTTTGTATTTAGATGTGGAACTGAGGAGAGAAAGCCGGCCAGGAACGGAGCAGAATACCTCATTGGGATTGATCACTACGCCGATGAGTCCATCCTTTTGGCAAGGGAGACCTAATGCATTGTTTTTTGTTAATGAAATAGGACCTAGAGAACCGAGATATACAAAAACAAAAACAGAGGGTGGTGTGTTTTCTCCTCCCTTTTTAAGGGAAGTCTACATCTTTGAAAAGTTTAATAGATTTGACTGAGAAACAAGATATCCAATTCATCATATTAACTCATTAAGATACTCCCTGCTGGAAAGCCTGTTGGAACTTACAGTCCAAATTGTTAAACTAGACACTTTCCACATAAATTATTTGTCAAGAGTTTTTGAAGTCTTCTCTGAAAAAGGCAAGCAACAACTTGCTACACAATGATATTTGTACTAGTTCCCTTAAATATGAATATGACCTCCTTTTACATATTAAATTTTGATATTATTAAACAATCTTATTTAAAACATAAAAGAACAACTGCTTAATTCCCTTGCAACTGCAGTGATGCAATCCTTTGTCCTCATATTTGAAGTTATAGTTAAAAGAAATAGAAGGGCACAATCTAATCACAATCAAGCACTCATACATATCATTGATCTTAATGGAAGAAGTTCACTTTTTTGTATTGAGATCAGTGGAAACAAAACTGTTTAACTGGGTAGTGGATCAGCTAGGCTGCTAATTCTACTAAAGTTAGAATTTGAATTCTATCAAGATTAACAGAAACATTCATATTTATTATTGCAAGAAAACTACGAAGTTCATTTCACTGAGAAAATGATGCCTCTTCTTCCCATCTAGTTGCTAAAACACAAAATGGTATCTTGCATTTGTATGCGAAGTAGTCCAATAGACATCTATGTCTTCAGAAGATGGCAAATACAATTTTAGCAAATCAGGCTCACAGCTGCTCCACTGCTCCCTACAAACTTTTTCCCCCTTGAAATGGGTTGAAAATCAAATAAGTTAAACCAGTTCTGCCCAACCTGGTGCCCCTTCTCTGTGCTGGACATAACTGGAGTTGTAGATCAACCCATCTGGGGGGCAACAGGTTGGGGGTCAAACCACCAAACTTATCAAACAGAGGAGTAAGCAGGTGAAACAGAAAGGAAAAAGTAATTTTCAAAATCAGCACTGTTTACAGCGAATCACTTTCTCCTTTTTGTCACTTGTCACTCTGAAATTTCACACAAAACCATCCTTGAATTTTAAAAAAATGTTTAAAAACAAATTCACCAAGGAGAGAGAAACTGAGTCAGGGAATGTATCTCCATTCCTCACCCCAGCCTTATAAATACGACCAATGAAAGCTTTTCAGTGGAGATAAATCCTAACCAAACCTTTTGCTCATTCATTTAGAAGTATCTGGCAGTAAACTTAACTCATTCCTCCCTGCTCTTGAAGTGGGATGACAACTTTACTTTTATCCCATGCAAGCGAGCACTTCTAATAAACAGAAAGAGACCCAATAACAGAAGTGAACTGCCTCTTTCCAATACTGAAAGGCACACACTACAAATAAACTTTGCAGCTGCAGAGAAAAGATCTCTGTTTGAAACAAGGAAACTGTCTCATAAATTCACTTATGTTAAGGACAATCAATAACAAAGAGAATAAAAGCTGCTTTTGTCATAAATAAAAGCAGGTATCTGTCTTTTCTTTAGTATCCATTCATTCTGCTTTATTCTGCAATCACTTTTCCACTCATTAGATTAATAAAGGATTTCTTTCCTTCTCCCAGTTGCCTACTTCAGAAAGATTCTAGGGTTTTTAAAAAAAAAAAAAAAAAGGTCCGGCAACCATAATTCATTGACATTGCCAAACATTTTAGAAATCAACTGTATGGCATTAGCTTGCAAACAAAAGACCACTTGAAAAATGAACAAAGAACTGAGGAAAAGTAATTTCAACTGCAATTGATGTTTGTGTTTCATATGAACAGTTGGATCCAGAGTTTCACACTTTTTTAATAATATTAGACTTTCTTAACGGGTGAATTTCTAGGAATTATAATCTAAAACAATAATTTTTCCAAGCTCTGGGCAGCTACTTAACTGCTCCAAAACCAAAATAATCTTATTTAATAGTAACTGGGCAGCAAAGGCACCAAATCCACTTATTTCTAGGTTACATATTTACATTAGAAGAAAGAATATCCTTCCTGCTTGTTTCTGGGAACCTACAGTTCAAATAAGTTTCCACAAAAGAGTTTAAATAACCTATTTTAAACCCATTCTATTGGACCCAATTTCATGGACTGAATAAGACAGGCCTTTTCAAACCACAATATTTTCACCACACAAACACACATACAGGTCAAATCCACAACCAACTTGCATTGGAGCAAATGGGTTGTGGAATATAGCCTCAGGCATACATGCTAGCTCATGCAAAAGAATTTGAGGAGGGGGGAAGATCCTTTTGTTTTTGGTTTTGCTTCCTTTAGATGATTTTTTTAAGAACACATGAAAAGAAATCTTATTCCAAAATAACAACCATCACTAAGCCATCCTTTATTAGTTAAAATGCCATCCCCTTCTTCTTCCCCCTCCTCCCATTAAGAGAATAACAAACAGCAGAATGCAGACTTACTGACCTTTTCTAATGACTGTCTGGTCATGCATTAATAAATGTTGATCTTCCACATTCTGGAGAGAGAATGTGAAATGTTTAGAAGACAGTTGTAGAACAAGATGTATACCCCACCTCCCCACCACACACAGAGAGACACACGCATATGATCTTTTCCCTGGTGAATCTTGACACAAGCAAGAAGACTACCTTATAAACCCCAACCCTTAACATATTAATTGCAAGGAACAGCTTTTCATTTCAGCAGGACTTCCATGCAGTGGACCTGATCCAGCAGTAATTGGCTCTGCACAATTTGTACTCATGTGGTACCGCTACTTCGTGTGCCTACATACTGTGGAAATATGCCCTAGTGAAACCAGTAGGATTTCCTTTTGATTCATTATGTGTGTATCCCCTTTTATGTTTCCTTAAAATTAAAAGTCCACTGAACTGTACATTTAGAGTTTAAAACCAATTGTTCATTATCTTCATTATTGAACTCATGAAATTAACATAAATGTTGAATTGCTGTTCAATAATTAATTTAATGGGTTGATTCTAGTTGGCACTAGCAAATGAGTTTAGGCCTAGGGTTGTAGCTCATGAACCTAAGTGTCATGTAAGCCCCACTGATGGGACTGAATACACCTTGAGCATCAGCTGAACTTCACCCAAGGCTGCTAGTGCTGAGGTGTGCCAAAGAGTTTAAATGTCATAACAAGATCTAAGCAAACAAACTTATCAGGAGCATTCAGCTTGGAGAAGGGAAATACAGAAATAACATCTGATCTCTAAGGCTTTGTAGAAGGGTCCATCCATTTTCCCTATGGTTCCCATTTAATCTAGTTTTAGGAAATATTCTGTATGCACTGTTAAAGATAGCAATAATTTGTAGATTTAGAAAGAAGGAGCTTGATCACTTGGCTCTAAGGATGTAGAATTGCCTACCCTACCCTGATATCTTCCTGACATTTTGGGCTACAGTTCCCATTATCGCCCATGGCTGTGTTTGCTGTGGCTAATGGAAGTTGTAGTCCAACACAGCTAATGGAAGTTATAGCCCAACACATCATGTTGTGGAAGGTTGATGATGGTTGTGATTTTAATCTTTACAAAATGGAACCTCTGTTCCAAGTACCTTAGTTCTAAAGTTTGGAAAAGTTACTTTTTTATGGCCACTGACTAAATGGGGAACTCCTAGGGACTTTTAGCCATAACTTTCCTAAATTCTGCTTAGAAGATTTGGTCTGGAGTAACATCTAAGCCTAAAATCCTTTATACAACTCTGGGTGCAAGCCCTATTGAACTCAATGGAAGTTACTCAATGGAAAAGACATGTATGAACTCACTAGGAAAACTTCTCCAGACAGCAATATGGAGATAATACAAATTGTTATACTAAAAGTATGGAAAGTTCCTTTCACTAGGAAATAGATCTACACACAACTGTCTGGGTAGACTGAGCAGTGGAAGTCAAGGTAACAATGGAATGCTAAATGCGGAACAGAATAAATGAAGCACATGGCTAGGCATTCCCTAGGCATTCAGTCATATTATGTACTGTACATAGTGCAAGGGCAAATTTCTATAAGACTCATGATCCTCAGCCAGCATATGGGGGCTGTAGTACAGGTTTGAGGAAGGGGGCTGTGATAATGTCAACTAGACTGAGAGTGCCTAGTTCATAATGTACAGATTATACAACTATGTGTCTTGAAATAAAAGCTACCACTCCAAAATCAGGATGGCTTTGGCAGGCAGGCAAATTTTCCCTCTTTTTTGGATCTAAAACTCACAGAATTCCACAATGAGCATCCATGCTGGCTGAGGGGTGCTCAGAATTGTAGATCCAAAGGAGAAACTCTTCCAAGACCTCACCTGGCCTATATGGGCTTTCTTTCCTCACTGTGTCAATCCTGTCCAACCCACAATTTTTTACCTGCACTTCTTCCATCTGATGGGCCATTTCATGTAGTCCAAGGTTTTCTGCTATGCTGGAGGCATCGAGACCATGGCCATGAGGCAGGAGCAGCTCTGATCGCCTGTAGGTTTCTCTCCTCACCCCAGCAGAGCCACTTTCCAGAGCTGGGAGATGAGGGACCAAGCCTGAACGGGCATGATGAGACAGATTGGAAGGATCTTGGTTGGTCTGGCGGTTGGGCCAGCTGTTTTGTTGCTGGCTGGGAGGTGGTGGCGGAGGCTGGTGGAGAGGATTGATGGAAAACGGATCCCCAAGGTGTGAGTATGGATCACTGGACTGAGAGTAAGGCAGAGGCTGGTAAGGAGGAGGGAAGTAAGGGGGTTGAAAATCCGAAGCCCCTGAGTGGGAAAGAGGGGGAGCTGGACTATATAAGTGCTGGCTGACGGCTGAGAGATGAGGCAGTCTGGGGTTCCCATTGCTGCTGCCATCATGCCGGTCCTGCAGAAAGAAAGATCATACATCAGTGTGAGTGATCCTTGAGCATATATTTAAGGAGAGAGGAGCAGGGGGAAATGGGGGAGCAGATAGGGGCTGGGGGAAGTGTGATCCAGAGTAATTTTCTTCTCCCCCAATAGAGGTCTTTTTTCCACCCCTCCAGGGCAGCCAACACAGCCCCCCCCACCTTCCAATGGTTAGCTATTCCTAATATATATGATCAATATCAACCTGGGGGGAAAACCACACATACCCCAACCTTCCAATGGTTAGCCATTCCTAGTATAATGATCAATATCAACCTGAAAAAGATACTTGAGAAAGAGGGGAGGTTTCTTTTACCTCCCTTCTTTGGGGGTCTTTAAACAGAATTTGGATGGGTATCTTTCAGGACTCCTTTAGTTGTGTGTTCCTGCATGGCTGGAAGTTGGACAAGATCTCTTTTGTGTTCCCTTCCAAGATTCCATAATATTGACACTAAATGTAAAGGTAAAGTATTCCCTCAAGTCATGTCCGATGCTCATCTCCATTACTAAGCCAAGAGCCAGCATTGTCAGAGACTACTCTGTGATCATGTGGCCAGTATGATGCACAGAATTTTACCTTCCCTCTGAAGTGGTACCTATTTATCTACTTACATTTGCATGCTGACACTACACCTCACTTATACCCCAAATTTAGAGCCATAAACTGTATTTAATGCATCCCCGTATCACATCACTTCTGAGCCCTGTTTACCTTTTCAAAACATAATGACAGTGGACTTGCAAGTTTCTTTCTTGGACCATCAATTCCCAGAGGTTCCTCACAGCCAATTACCATGTGGGCTGGGGAATTCTAGGAGTCAACATCCAAGAAAACATTCTAGACTGTTGAACAAGTCTGATTAACTTCCATTTAAGAATTTGCTAAGAATGCAGGCATTTCAGTCCTCACAAGATGCAAACTGAAGCTGTTCCAACAATCAAAATTAAGTTCGTTTGAAAGCATCCAAAAAATGAAATACAGCTTTTTAAGACTCATTTTCCAAGTAATACTTGCACTCTTCTGTTTGAAATCAATTCATCTGTTTTGGGGATTAGCTATTTGAACACTACAGCCTAACACTATCAGGATGATGAGGGTGTTATACTGGAAGGTGCTGGACATCAATAAAATTTTATACTGAAATTGCCAACCTTGGTCCAAAACACACTGCAGAAATAATCCAGTTTGAAACCACTTTAACTGCCCTGGCTCAGTGCTATGGATTTCTGAGAACTGAGACATTTAGCCTTCTCTGTCAGAGCGCTCTGGTGTCACAATAAACTACATTCCCTAGGATCCTCTAGCTCTGAGCAAAACTGGATTATTTCTGCAGTGTGTTTTGGACCCTTGCTCTTCAATATACATCAACTTCAGTTCAAATTAAAACCAAGGAACCTATTGGCAATACTTATCCCAATAGTTTGGGGAAACAATTGAAATCACACCCATTGCAAAATGCCTCATTCACAAACAAACAATTCCATCAAAACCTTAATCTCCAGTGTCAAGCAGGATCTTTGATCCTAAACCAAATTGCTTGTATTGAAGTGTTTTTACAGCTACTATAGCCAGTCACTACACTTGACAAGCATTACAACCCTCTGTTTACTCAGAGGTAGGTATCACCAAGTTCAAGGACAGGTATACACAAGACTGCTTCAGGATTTCTCACACACACACACACACACACACACACAAGATCAAAGTACATTTCCTTGGAAATACACCTTATTTACTTAAATCCCAGTTACTTTTCAACAAAACATGTTCATCAGAGCTGCACTGTTCAGTTTAAGTTGAAGGGAATGGGGTAACATTAAAAATGCAATTTGTTCAATACTGTGGAAGAGGAAAAACTTCCAATTCATTATAAAATTTGGAAAACTTAAATATTTTCTTTTTGTTCCTATGGGGATTCAGAATGGGAAAAGATAGCTCAATTAAGAGAGAGATGGAGTGTGTTCCTTTTGATGCTGTTGAAAATAAGTTATTTTTAAGAAAGGGGTCTGGAGATTAATAAAGTTTAGGGTGTCTTCTTTTTTCCCCCACCCCCAAATGTTTGACTTCACTTCCAGTTCAAATTCAAATCTCACTTTGAAAAAAGTTTCCACACTCCTGTCTCAGTTTTCAAACTGCCCTCTCCTCCTGGCTATTGAAAGTTAATCGCATTTGCTGCCCAGGGGACTATTAAGAAAAGAGGGGAGATTATTATCAAGATTTGTTTCTTCCCCCCCCCCCAAAAAAAACAACCCACACACCTTAAAGCAAATATAAAAAAACCACTGATGTTTTTAAGGATTAGGGTTTGGTATGTTTTGAAGGACGCCTTTTAGAAGCCCAGCCTAATTCTTTGAAGGCCCCTTTTCAATACAGGATTAATTGATTTATGACTTCGTTAAATCCAAATTTTGAAGTTCTCCATCGGGTGAATAATTGGGGAGTGGGGGGTGGAAAGAGGTTGAAACAGCTTCTTCCTCTCATCTTCTTATAGCAAGAGGGCCGGTTAATCAAAGGATAAAGAGGGGCTTGCCATGGGACACCCCCCCTCAAACGGCGCAGCAGCTCCAAGCTGGGAAAGACCGCCACAAAGGGATCCAAAACTGGACGACCAAAGGAGAGGGAAAGGATGGGGACCTTTAAGGCACAATTTACTCCTTAGTAAGCCAGCATGGCATAGTAGTTTGAGCGTTGGACTACAACTCTGGAGGGCCAGGGTTCGATTCCCAGTTCAGCCATGGAAATCTGACCTTGGGCAAGTCACGCTCTCTCAGCCTCAAGGGAAGGCAATGGCAAACTGAACAAATCTTGACAAGAAAACCCCGGAATAGTGTTGTACCTGGCCGGAAAGAAAATCCACTGACACCATTCACCAAGAAAAAAGCTGCGCTTGCCTTTCAATTTTGAGTTTTGCATCAAAGGGAGGGTAGGGATTTTCATGGGGGGGGGGGTGCTTGCACAATTTTCAAACCACCTGGCTCTTTTCCTTCTTAAAGTACCTGTATAAAGACATATCAAGGGTGGCATCTTTCTTACCACTTACGCTGCACTTGATAGGGCTTGCTTTCGAGGAAAAGATAATGGCAAAGCAGGCATAAGAGTGAATTCATGCGTCCTTAAACCTCACTTTCGCTGCCTTTCACTCACACACCAAAATGGTATTTTTCCCCTTAAAAAAGATCCATTCAGGATTGGACTGATCAGAATTAACATGCCCTCACAGCCTCAAGTCTATTTAGTTAGCAATTTAAAGATCATTGGAAAGACACTGTGACATGGTTTGAGTGTTGGACAACTAATTTGATTCCCCTTGGGCCAAATCACACTCTCTCAACTCCAGACAACCCTTCGATAAGTAGCCCTATTGGCCATGTAGCAAAATCCACAAAGGAGTGCCACTTTTCTTGGCCAATCAAAATGCACAAAACAAGCTTTCGAAGCTCACTGATGAAGAAACCAGTAGAGCTTCGAAAGCTTGCACCATGTATTTTGTGCATTTTGGTTAGACAATAAAGGGATCACTGTCTTGTGGATTTTGAATTACAGGTAAGTGGGAGTTACTTCCCAGTAGGCAGGTCTAGAATTTAGTAGTGCCAGGCTGGCCTCTCCAATTTCTCCATACCAGCCCTCAGTAGGACTTACTTACGAGTAAATCAGACACTTAAGAGCCTCTCTAGGCTAAGAAAACCCACTGGATGAGCAAGTCATGCTCTCTCAGCCTCAGAAGGTGGTGATGGCTCTTCTGAAGAAACTTGCCAAGAAAACCCTGTGATAGGCTTGCTTAAGAATCACCACCACAAGTCGGAAATGACTGGGAGGCACACAACAACAAAACCTGCTGCTCACATGCCTAATACAGAAGTTAGAAGGCCAGGCTGCTCAACTGCCCTTTAGCCACCCATCCGCCTATAAGGTTAAGAGGCTTGTGGATCGCAGCCCAGGTACGGGATTCTCCCTATTGATGCAAGCCGAAAAACTCCCAAGTGCAAAATGGCTTAGACTCCAATTGTAAACACATTCGCCAGGAAGTCAACCCCCCCCCTCTCCATTTCCTTTAAACGGCTTTTACCAACCACCCCAACTAGTTTAAGGAGGGGGGGGTTGTGATGCTATTTGTGTGCCTTCAAGTCGTTTCAGACTTAAGGAGACCCTAAGGCGAGCTGGCAAGTTTCTTCAGAGGGGCTCTGTCATGGCCATCCTCTGAGGCTGAGAGAGCGTGGCTACGAGGGAGTAAATGACACAGGCGCTATGTCGAAGTGCGCAAAGGAAAGCTTGCAAAGCATTATATACTCATATATACATGCATACACAAACAAACATACACCACACACACACATACACACACATACACATATGCACATACATACATACATACATACATACATATACATCCCTCTCTCTCTCTCTAAACCCGTATTAATTTCCACTCAAATCCCTTGCACACCAGAGACCCCAGAACCCCTGATTTCCCACTCGTGGTAGAAAGGAAAGATTTCCCTTTTGTTAATCTCACACCCAGAGAATAAGGGCAAAATAAGAGCGCGTTTAGTAACTTCACCGGGTCGAATGGGACCTTGGAAACCACCATTGCTTTCTCTTCCTTTTTAGATCATTTTAAAAAAAGCATTAGACAGAGTGGGCAGATGTCCTCACAAGGCTCCGCCAAAACTGTAGGGCATTCAAGACAAGACAAAAGTGTAGGAAGAACGTTACCAAATGAAAAGCTAGAAAGACTCATAGAAATAAATACAAATCCATGCTTCTTAGTCCTACTCAAAAGCGAGGGTTTGAGAAAAGGAGCGCTTGGGAATTCCAAAGCAGCTTCATTTATATACCGCTTCATACCACGCTATGGGGTGTCTAAGCGGTTTACAACTGTGAGCTGATTGCCCCCCCAAAGGTCCTAGAAAAGGAGGATGCCTAGTCGCCCTAGAGAGAGAGGGGAGTGGATGATCGGTAAAACCGGAGTCAGGAAAGAGAAAGAGAAAACTTTCCCAGTTGTAACAGGGCAGCCTTTACAAACCCTTTTGAAACAAACCCTGAACCCATTTCTTCCCCGCAGTTTTTCAACCTGGGGGGAGGGAATGGCAGAGATTTGCATTGGGGTCATGGTCCCAACCCCAAGGGATCACCCACTTTCTGCCAATTCCCCCCCCCCCAAAAAAAGTCCTACCTCATCGCTTCCCCGCATGGCAGGAGGCGAGCGATGCGCTCCCTTCCTCGCTGGCGGAACCGGTCCAACAGGCCAGATCACTTACAACACGGAGGAGACCAGCATCCTCCCCATCATCCACACACACACTCACACAGAGAGAGTTGTGGGCGGACTTCAGACTGGGCTGGCATCCACCTCGGCCTTAGGGAAAAAAGAAAGAAGTGTGCAAAAGTTTGCTTCGGTTTCCCTCGGGGAGGAAAAAAGGCGAGGAAGAACCGCCCAGGGAAGAGGATCCATCGTTTCCTCTCTCTCTCTCTCTCTCTCTCTCCTCTTGGATCCCAAAACCGGCACCGGATTGATCGCTCCCTCTTCTAGGGGATCGTTTAAAGAGAGATTAAGACCAAAACTTAAGGAGGAAAATCTGCTCTCCCAAGGAGTTTAAGGTTATTAGATAGCGGGAGGGGGGCAGTGAGGGAGGGTTTCATGCAGTGGTTTACAAAACTTTTTGGTACTCCAGATGGTTTTGGACTTCAACTCCCAGAATTCCTGACTGTTGGCCAAGCTGGCTGAGGCTTCTGGGAGGTGAAGTTCAAAATATATTCTGGAAGAACAAGGTTTGAGCATCGTTACTGCAATCCTATACGGGTCTACTCAGTAGTAAGCGAACCCTACCTTCCCAATGGCTCCCAAACTTTGGTCCTCTAGATGTTTTGGACTTCTGCTCCCAGAATCCCTGAATTTTCATCCAAACTGGCTGAGGCTTCTAGGAGTTGAAGTCCAAAACACTTGGAAGACCAAAGTTTGGGAACCAGTGTTACACCCTGTTGAATGTTGCAGCCAGCAAGTGTCTCAATCCTAGTGGTAATATTAGAGTATACCTATTGAACCAATGGGATTTACCTCGGGGTTGACTCCACAACAGTTGGTTTCTATGAGTCTACTCAAACTGGGGTTATCTACAGGATTTAGAGACAGCGTGGTATAGTGATTTGAGCGCTGGAGCAGGATTCTGGAGACCAGGGTTCGAATCCTAGTCTGGCTATGGAAATCTGGGTGACCTTGGCCAAATCACACGCTCTCAACCTCAGAGGAAGCCAAAGGGAGCACAGTGAAGAAACTTGCCTAAAACCCTATGAACCTTTTAGGCTCACTGACTTGAAGGCACACTATTATTACTACTACTACTACTACTACTTTGACAGCCATCGGAAAATGAAAATGCAAGGAATGGAAGGGAGTATTTAGGATGCGGTTCTTTTTCAGCGAAAGGTTTCCCTGCGTCTGACCTTGTTTAGTTTCGCTTTTTCAGCCCGATCCTTTTCCACACACGTTACTCCCACTAGTGGAATTTCTTCCTTTAAGGCTGCATCTGCACTGCAGAAATGACCCGGTTTGACACCACTTTAACTACCGTGGCTCCATGTTATGGAATTCTGGGAAGTAGAGTTTCTGTGCTGCAACAAACTCCACTTCCCAGGATTCCATAGTATGGAGCCACTGCAGCTAAAGTGGTGTCAAACCGGGTTATTTCTGCAGTGCAGATGCAACCTTTTGTTGAAAAGCTTATCCGTGTCATCCAACCCAAAAAAAGGAAGCTGGGATCGCGCCCCAAGCGACGCACTTGAAAAGTTTTACCACAGGAAAAATAATGTTTAATCCTTTGCAATCCAGTTTCTCAAAAGAAAAACCCCCGTAGGCTGCGACAGAACTACTCTGGAGTAAACTGGACTATGGGAAAGGTTCTTGATCCGGATCTTGTGCGTGGATTACTCGGGAGCAAGTCCCCTTGAATTCAAGGGAGCTTGCTAACAAGCAAAGGCACCAGAAAGCAGTCAAATAAGGAACATCCTTGATTTCTTTCCCATCTCAGAAACAATTTTTGTCAGGTTCGATGAGCTTGGCTCCAACCTTCAACTTGCATGTATGTATATCCCACCCTCCCAAATAAATAAAAATCCTCACTGGACTCCTAGCAAAGTATGTGTCCTTGTCAGGAAGGCTTAATTGTGAAATTTCAGAGAAATATCCTCAAATTCCCCAATTGAGAGAAAGCAGCCAGAGAAGCAGTTACAAAAGAGCGAGGATCCCTCTAGGATAAATAGGGAATTTAAGGTGGGCACATCCTCTGGCTAGGCTGCATCATCTCAGCCCTCAAAAGCAAACTGCATTACATTGAAAAGAAAAAGAATAAAACGACCCTTCCATCTTATCCCAGTTTGATCCATGTTTCATTTATAAAGGGGATGATTAATACTAAAAGTGGTCCAGCCCATACCCTGAAGGCAAGGACAACAAAGAAAAAGGAATCGCTTAGATTTTAGAACTACTACAGCTAGGGTGGCTATTGGTTTTGAGTGTCGGACTAAGAAGGGTTCCATTCCAGGCTCACCTTGGGCAAGTCACATACTCTCAGCCTCAGAGAGGCAATGGCAAACCTCCTCTGAACAGATCTTGCCACGAAAACCCCATGATAGAGTCTCCATAAGTCAGAAACGACTTGAAGGCACACAAAACACACAAATACTGCAACTCAGCTTGAATGAAACTAAAATGGCAATCCCTTTTACTCATCTATATTCCGACTCAACAAGAATTTCCATCTAGACAGGGATAGGGACGAAATATACAAAAGTTAAGATTATTTTTTAAACCAAACTATATATTTCCATCAATTACTTCCCTTAGTCTGACCCTCGTTAAGAAGTAGCACCTTATTTTGAGCTGGTATGGAAATCGAAGCATCACAGGTTTTAGGGGTACTTACTACCTAGAAAGCAAGTTTGCTTACAAGTATACCGCTCTTATTAAAAATATAATTAAAAAAGTATACCGCTTTTTAAAGCAAGTATTTGCTTGCTTCACACGATTCTGCTTTTTAAAGCAAGTATAGGCTTGCTGAAAAGTACACTGCTTTTCTAAGCAAGTAAACACTTGCTGGAAAAAAAGTATACTGCTCTTTAAAGCAAGTATATGCTTGCTGGGGGAAAAAAAATAAGAATGCTTTCTTTAAAAAAATATGCGCTTGTTTTAAACTAAAAGACACTGTTTTTTAAAGCAAGTATACCCTACTCTTACTTAAAAATATATTGCTTT
>CM034706.1:254546717-254557241 GCA_020142125.1 Phrynosoma platyrhinos | reverse complement strand
CTTCTTCCAATTCTTGTAGTCATACCATAACTTCCACCACAAGTGTATACTTATGATCAATAAGACCTTCAAACCGGTTTGCTATAGGCCCACTGCTAAGCAAACTCGCTGAAACGCTTAACTTTTCAAGGAAAAACTGAGGCTCAGAAACAGGGAACTATTTTTCGACAAGAGTTTTAAAAAGCCTGAAAAGAGGGGTGTACACCTGGGTTTTAAAACCCACTCTTGTACAGAGGGAAGGACCGAAGGACAGAGTAAAGAAGCACCTTTTTCAAGAATCACACCCCTTTAACTTACACAAGAGCTACTCCCATGGTGTAAGTGGCTTGATGTCGGATTTTAAAAAGACTATAGAGTCCAGGATTGGGATCCCCGCTCAGCCCTGGAAACCCGCGAGTTGGTGACCTTGGGCAAGCCACACTCTCTCAGCCTCGAGGAAGGCAAAGGACCCCCTTAGGGATAGAGTCGCCCCAAATCGGAAACGACCTGAAGGCACACAATAATAACAAAACCTTATACAACAACCTCCCCGGGTCCCTTTTCTCTTTACCTGCCCGCAAAGATTTTAAGAGCCCGTCTAATTATTTTTTTCCAACTAACCCTTCCAGCCCAACACCCAATCTTTAAATAAAATCGCTCCAAATTTACCCATCGCTGACGAGATTAAGAAGAAAGGAAAAAGGAAGCCAACAGTGCCTTTAACACCGATTTATATTTTGCATGAGCTTTTGTGGATCTTAATCCACTTCCTCAGATGCAATGAAAGAATGCTATTAAAGCCTCTGCTTATTAACCCTATTTAGACAGTTGTGGGAATGGGACAGACTGTAAAACGATCCAGAAAGATGCGTAGAATTATTTGCAAGGATAGTGGCTCCTTTTTTATGATGCAACAGACTAACAAGGCTACCTCTTTGGAAAAGACCAAGAGTGACTCTTTTTTCTTTCAATTTTCAAGAGAGTTCAGCATTTCACGACTGAGAGGAAGAACAGAGGTACACAGAAGGTGCCTGTGGGATCGTCTAAATGCTCTCTTTAGGGGTTGAATATCCCCAGTCCTGAATAAATAAAGAATTTGGCAATCCCAGCCACCCGATTCCTTTTAAAAATCGAGGAAAAATCTCCTTTTGCAATGCGAGGGAGAGTCGCCCCAAGATGCCAGAAAATGCCATTCATCCCAGTATATACTGGGATGGAAAGGCTTGTATTGGACAAGGAACAACAACAATAACAATATCAATAAAACCCACAAAGACTCTTATCGATTCCTAAGGAATCCCCCTTGAGAAGTCCTATGGGACTCCTATTAGTCCAGTGCCTAGAAGAGTGTTACACATTTGCAAAATAAAATAAAAATAAAATACGCAAATCCCAGGTGGTTTTAAAAGCAGAGTCTGGCCAGCAGCAACAGGTATTTGTTTTAAAAAAGGCTTTTATTTATGTTGCTATTATCAAAAGAGTTCTTTTAAAAAACAAAACTTTAAGGAAACTGTGCTTTTGCCACACATTTTAAAGTCATTTTGTGGCTTGTACTAGTCGGTGGGTGAGTTGGCTAGAAATATTTGGGAGGGGAACATAGGGAGTAGTGGTGATCTCTTCTCCCTAAATAATATCCTTGGAAATTATTCCATTTATTTTCCATAAAGGGTTGTGGGTTTTTTTTTTTTTGTTGTTGTTACACTCCATGGAAAAGTGTTGGAAGTGTTGAGGGAATGAAAGAGAAAAAAGAAACTTTACCTTAAAAAAAAACTATTTGTTTTTCATTCCCAAAAGTTGGGGGGGGGGGTTCTTAAAGAATTAATTCTTGGAAGAAGTTAAGAGGGGACAGTAGCGATGGAGATGGAGGATCTAGTTACTTTGGAGAAAAAATGGAGGATAGTTCCTTTGCAACAGGTGGCCATGGCCTTAAAACAGCTACTCTGCTTTTCTTTTCTATTTCCTTGCCTTCGAGGAAAAGAGAAAAAGTTTCTAACAATGGGGCAAAATGGCCCCAAGAGATCCCAGCTGGGAACCATTCCTGACGAAGAGCTCTGTGTGACTCTAAAACTGACCTATTGCCCTGGGGAAAATAGGAAATCTTATCGCCACACCCATTTTCTTAGGGTTGCCAACTTTTTTTACGGACCCTGCCACTGTGCCTAACAGCATTCTGACCCAAAATGCAACCTCTCTTTAGTCAGAGGCAAATCATACTCCTTTTAAGGGGAATTCCCCCAAAATGGTAGGCCTAGTAAAGTCCTTTTCTCACCAGATCTGGCCATCATTTTCTAAGGGAAAGCCCCAGGCCCTCACCTGCTGTTAAGAAGCACAGGAGGAAGGCTAGCTTGGAAAAGTGGCAACCCTCCCTTGTCTCTTTTACAGGTCGAGTAAAACTCTCCAGTAGTAGTCCTAGCCAGAGATTATATCCAGATTATATCCAGGAGTCGCTCCGTTGGCCATGTATAATAACACCCCAAATCCACAAAACAGTGATCCCTTTATGGGACCAACCAAAATGCACAAAATATATACA
The DNA here is from genome assembly GCA_020142125.1 of Phrynosoma platyrhinos. Lineage (NCBI taxonomy): Eukaryota > Metazoa > Chordata > Lepidosauria > Squamata > Phrynosomatidae > Phrynosoma > Phrynosoma platyrhinos. The sequence goes on along the minus strand of CM034706.1, from coordinate 254,554,729 downwards.
TGTTGCAAGCCTTGGGAAGCTTGCGACACGCATTTGGTGCATTTGAGAGACAGGGCGGTGTAGTGGTTTGAGCGTTGGACTACGACTCTGGAGACCAGGGTTCGAATCCAGGCTCGACCGTGTCAACCCACTGGGTGACGCTTGGGCAAGTCACACTCTCTCAGCCTCAGAGGAAGGCAAAGGCAACCCCGCTCTGAAAAAACTTGCCACGAAACCCCCATGATTGGGTTGCCTTAAGTCAGAAACGACTTGGAAGGCACAAAAACAACACAGTATTGATGCATTTGTGGATTTGGGATGTCATTGTACTTCGTCGGAAACTGGTTTTCCCCCTTCCTAGACTCCAAATTTGGTCTGGAAACTGGCAAAAATTCAAATTCCAGGAAAAAAAAATCTTTTTTTGGGGGGGGGGGGAAACGCACTTTTTCCCAGTTTCCTCCAGAAGGGAATGAGTGGATGAGTAATAGATTTAGAAAACGTTACTTTGGAAGCCGAAACTCCGATTGAATTACAAACCCCCAGGCCTGAAAGGACTTCTCCAAACTCTGCCAGCCGATTCCAAGGGCCACGAGGGAATGGAGTCTGGGAGTTGTAGTTCCACAAAGTACCTTCTCCTAACTCCGTGCTCCCTCCTCTCGGACCCGAGAAGCTTCACAGAGGACGTGTCCCCCCCCCCGCCCCCCAAGCCCCGATCTCACACCGAATTAGAACCGGAGGGTTTTGGCGTCGCGCCGATCTGAGCTGTCAAGTCTACCGCCAACTTTGCCAAGAAAGGAACCCTCCTCTCTCGCCTTTCTGGCTTTGAATGAAGCAAAGAGGCGCAGATCTGGATGGGTTTCCTCCCTCCCCACCTCCCCAAAATGTCCCGTTTGCAAGGAACATGATGCGGTTTTCAGAACCGGCTTAACCGAGTCAGGGATCAAAGTACCCTGAGATGGGGGGGGGTATATAACCCTCTGCCCTTTGCTTGCAAAGAAACTAGACCTCCAAAGACAGGCTTCCTTGCAAGTAAGACCCCCCCCCCTCAACAAACACCCTTCGAGATCCCAAAGAAACACGTCGGAACCGGCCCTCGAGGCGGATTTCAATGATTTACTCCCGAGTAGCTCCATGGATTTCCAGAGAAGTTTAAGCCATGCCTCGAGGGTGACCCGACGTCCTCCTTTTCCAGGACATGTCCTCCATTTCAGCCTCCTGAGCCCAGGAGGTGTGCCCGAAGCGTCCTCCTTTTTGAGCAAGGACCAAGAAGTGCTTTTTTTTCTTCTTCTTCTTCTTTTAGCTTTTAGTCTGGAAGGTCTTCCATTTTTGGGGACGGTCCATTTTCGGAAGGTCCTCCATTTTGGGGTGCCTTGTCCTCCTTTGCAGTGAGGACGTCGGGCCACCCTGCACCAGCCCCGAAGAAAAACCTTCACACTCCCCAAAATGGGCTCCCGTCCTTCCCCTCCCCTGAGAAATCCACCAACATTTATTTCGAACACATTTCGCCTCCGAAACTTGCCAGTTTGGCCCTTTCCACCGTTACCTTGCCTTTTTTTTCCCCCCACACCACCCAAAAACCCTACACTCTGCCCTGGTTTCTTTTTAAAAGGAGAAAGACATACTTGCCAGTCGATCCTCCCCAGCAGGGCCATGAGCCGCTTCAGCGGGAGAGGGGTGGCAGGATTCGAACTCCGGGCCGAACTCTTGCGTCTTGATCTGGAGCCCAAGGTACTCCACACCTGGGCGAGGAAGGGAAGCAAAAGCGGCTGCGCAGAGAGAGAGAGAGAGAGAGAGGGAGGGAGACTTTGCCTCTTCTGGCTGCCCTTTCTTTCTTTCTTTCTTTCTTTCTTTCTTTCCTTCTTTCCCTTCTTTCTTTCCTTCCTTCCCTCCGGCTCTCCTCGTTTTTCTGGCTGGCTCTGATTCCTACAAATCCTAGAGAATCAGCCCAGTGCCTGGGCTGGCAATGATCCTTATCTACCTGGGCTGCTGGGTTTTATAATCTTTTTCACTCTCTCCAGCCTCCCCCCCCCTCCAAAAAAAAGGGGGAACCCCATTGATTTGTCAATTTTTATCTTTTGGGGAGGGGTCATCGATAAAGGGTTTCGTCGTGGGAGGTGGGGCAGGGAGGGCCAGCATTGTTGGGGACAAGGCCCTTGGAAAGGGGCGGGTGACAACTCCCAGAATCCCCCTCCCTAGAACTCGCGAGAGCTGTTTGTGGGGAAAGTTAACGTTTTAGATTATAGGTCTCCGCACCCAGTTTAGTAGTAATGGTAGGGGGAAAAGTAGAGCCTAGAAAGGATATTATTATTATTATTATTATTATTATTAATTAAAGCCTTAGAGTCTTCACTTTTTGTATTAACATTCCCAGCATCCCCAAATTCCCTAATTATGCTAGGGAAAAGCAGAACCCAGGAAAGGTATTTCTCTAGTTTCAGTCTTAGAGAGTTACTTTGTGTATTAACACTCCCAGCATCCCCTCATTATTCTAGGGAAAACCAGTCTGAAAAAGGTATTTCTTTAGCTTGCAAGTTTTAGATTTACTTTGTGTATTACCAATCCTAGCATCCTCTAATCACGCCAGAGAAAAACAGAGTCCGGGAACGGTATTTCTCTAGCATACAAGTCCTAGGAAGTCACTTTGTGTATTAACAGTCCCAGCATCCCCTATTTATGGTAGGGGAAAGCTGAGTCTGGAAAAGTTATTTCTTTAGTTTACAAGTCTTAGAGAATCACCTTTTGTATTAACATTCCCAGCATCCCCTAATTATAATAAGGGAAAGCAGAGTTCGCGAAAATTTATTTTGAAGACTACGGAAAGTTACTTTTTAGATTACAGATCTCTCAGTCCTATTTATTACAGTACTTGTTCTTTGGAAGCGCAGAGTTTGGGAAAGTTCCTTCTTTAGATTATGAGTCCCAGACAGTTACTTTTGGGGCTGCGCTCCCTCCTTAACAGTCAAGTTAGGAAAAAGGAGAACTCGGGAAAGTTACTTATTTAGATTACAAGTCCTAGATAGTTACTTTGGGGATTACAGATCCTACAATATCCCCTAGCAGTGATACTAAGGGAAAGTAGAATTTGGAAATCTGATCTCCCCCCCCCCCCGACTGCAGTGGATTTGAGGGATTCAGGGAATTGTAATCCAAAAACAGAAACTTTACGTGAAGAAACGATGGCTCCATCCACACTGCAGAAATAACCCGGTTTGACTCCACTTTAGCTGCCATGGCTCAATGCTATGGAATTCTGGGAAGTGTAGTTTGCTGTGGTACAAGCTACCATTCTCCATTGAGCCACGGCAGTTAAAGTAGTATCAAACCGGATTATTTCTGCAGTGCGGATGCAGCCGACATAGATTCTTGCCTCTGGCAGCATGAAAGTACTTATTATTGTTGTTGCTGTTGAAGAGAACGCTGTTGTATCTGCCTTCAGGTTGCCTGTTGACTTATGGCAACCCCATGAAATTTCACACACTGCAGAAATAATCCAGTTTGGGACCGCTTTAAACTGCCCTGGCTCAATGCTAGGGAATCCTGGGAACTGTAGTTTTGAGAGACATTCAGCCTTCTCTATGGAAAGCTCTGATGCTACAATAAACTACAATTCCCAGGATTCCCTAACACTGAGCCAGGGCAGTTAAAGCAGTCTACAAATGGATTATTTCTGCAGACTGTTTTGGACCTTGGGCAAGAAATACTCAGAGGTGGTTTTAACAGTTCCTTCCTCTGAAATAAAGCCTACAGCACCTGGTATTCCTCTGTGGTCTCCAATCCAAGTACTAACCAGGCTTGACCTTGCTTAACTTCCAAGATCAGACAGGATCTGGTGCCTTTAGACTAGACTTCAGTCCTTTTTTCCCCTGCAGGACTGTAACAGGCAGAAGTCCTGCAGGTAAGGTCTATTCCCCTCCAACACACACACACACACACACACCAGGCATGCAAACATATGGGGAGGAAAAGAGAAGGGAAAGATTGATCTGCCCCATTTTGGCCTCTTAGTGTGCGCTTTTTCCTTTTACCTGCAAGACTTCCTGTTTAAGGGCTGTGAAGAAAGTGACAGTGTTTATAGTAAACAAGACAGGTCTTTTTTAAAATGGAGATCATCTGTTTATCTCCAGCAGGTGAACACATTAAAAGCATAAAACAGGATTTATGCATCCTCTCTGACCATTGCCAATAATAATAATAATAATAATAATAATAATAATAATAATAATAATAATAATGGACCACCAAAATATCTTGTATGAGGGACAGAGAAGCAGAGAAGGGCAAAAAGCAACTAGATGATGCATGTTACAGCTGCATCCGAACTGCAGGCATATTCCCGTCTGACACCACATTAACTGACATTGGCTCAGTGCAATATGGAATTCTGGGAACTGTCGTTTGCTGGGGCACCAGAGCTCTTTCCCGGAAAAGGTTAAATGTCTCACAAAACTACAATTCCCAGAATTCTATAGCATTAAGCTTTGGCAGTTGCAGTTAGAGTGGTGTCAAACTGGATTATTTCTGCAGTGAGGATGCAGCCATATAGTGTGACTATTGCCATAGAGGCTTATTTCTTAGTGGCCACATTCAGTAGTGGGGAAAAGCTGCATTGTTAACATTGAATTTCCTCCAAAGTCATCATAAATTGGGACTGCAAAAGTTAAAAAGTCAGAGATCCCTTGATTAATTTCTTCCATCTCAGATTGAGGCTCCTAGCTCTCAATCTCTCTCCCATTTTGACACCACTTTAACTGGCCTGGCTCAATGCTAGGGGATTTTGGAAACTTTGTGAGACATTTAGCCTCCTCTGTCAGAGAGCACTGGTGCCACAATAAACTACAGTTCCCAGGATTCCCTAGTACTAAGCCAGGGCAGTTAAAGCAGTCTCAAACTGGATTATTCTGCAGTGTGTTTTGGACCAGACCACATTAAGGAAAATTTCATTTAAGGAGCAGAATTCCTATGGGGGGAAGTGTTCCCCATACCTACACCTGAAAGTTGGCATGGAGTAGTGGTTTGAGCATTGAACTGTGGAGAGAAAACCAGGGTTCAAATCCCCACAGGGCCATGGAAACCCACTGGATTAAGTATGTGGGAGATCTGTAGCACCTTTGAGATTAGGGCCTTTGCAGACTGCTAGAAATAGTGCAAATTGAGTCCACTTTAAGGGTTAGGTTTAGGGAATCATGGGAACTATATTTTATTGTGGCACCAGAGCTCTCTGACAGAGAAGGCTCAATGTCTCAGAAAAAAAAAAAATTCCCGTGACTCCCTAGCACTAATCCTAAACCTTAAAGTGGACTAAGTTTGCACTATTTCTGGCAGTCTGCAAAGGCCCTAACTGAAAGAAAGAGATTGGCAGCATGAGCTTTCATAGACTTCAGCCTATGTAGACTGAAGTCTACAAAAGCTCATGCTGCCAACTTCTTTCTTTCAGTTAGTCTCAAAGGTGCTACAGATCTCTGTACATACTGATTCTACAGACTAACATGGCTATATCTTTGAATTCTACCACTATGTTAACTTGGGCTAGTCACATACTCTCAGCCTCAAAGGTAGGCAAATCTTGCCAAGAAACCCTCACTAGGTTCACATTAGGGTCAGAAATGACTTGAAGGTGCACAACAGCATAGCTACACCCCTGGTTACAACTCTGTAGTCTTAGGTGTACAAGGGTGCACATTTTTACTCACACTTATCTCCACTAGATTCCACAGCTCTTACATTCCCTAGTGCAAATGTGCAGGATTGTACCTTTACCACTGGTTCCTCTACAAATTTACTGTCAAGTAAGCCTCCTGTTCACAACTGTACTGTGTTGGCCTTCAAAGGTCGCAACTTAAGGCATGCCCACCTGATCATAGAAACTGTAGAACTAAATAGGATTTAACCAGTCAGTTTTAATTGCCCTTGCTTTTAATGGGGGAAATGGGCTGGACTGCATTCTGTGGTTTCTTTCCTCTGTTTTCTAGAATTCCACGCACACAAAATAGTTGATCTGTTAAATCAAATAGTATTTTCCATGTTTGTTCTCTTTTGAAAATCAAAATCAAACACTCCCTTCTTTCTCCACTTCCCTCAAAGTTTTAATTTGCCATGCAACACCACTAAAACATTTTCATTCAAGCGACAGTGCTCTGGAGTTATTTACATGGATATTTATAAAAATAAAACAGGGGAAGACAGTTGATGTTCAAAGGCCATGTAAATACTCCATTTTGTTTACACTATTTCAGAGGAACCATCTCTGTGTAAAGGGGAAGGGGAGAAGACAGTCCAATTCAAACCAGATCCCCCAGAGTTTCAAGGAGGAATTTTCTATTTGTGTTTGGGTGTGTATTGTTATATGTTTTAGTTTTCCATTGTTTGTCTTCTTTGTTTGAAGAAAGATGGAGTAGAAATGCTTTAAGAAATACATGAAACAAGATGGTGAGCCTATGCCCATTTGTCTAGGATTACATTACTATCTAACACTTTCTTCGGAGTGCAATGGTGCAAAATAAGGAATAAAATAAGTGTGGGGGTGGGTGGGAATAGCAAGTCAAAACTCAAGAATTTGTTTGATTTTCTGTTAGCTTCTTAGGACAACATTCACTCCAAATTCTGTTGTGTGATCCTATCCATACTTAACAGGAATATGGATTTTAATATTAGTGCCATTCAGGTGTATCCTGCTGATGTAAATAGGACTTCAAGCTGCTCTATTATGAATTGTCCTTTTCATTCGATTCAGTCCCTTTGCCCCCTAGAACTATTAAAAGGTTCCTTATTATTTCTTCAGTTTTGAACATTGAGGATCACTATTCTGGTTTGCTTATTCTTTTCAGGACACCACCCTAACGCTGCACTGCAGTGGGGGGACATTGATTTAAAAGCTGTTGCCTTATATCTTACAAGGCCAATGAATATCTGCTGCCCAGACAGACTGAATTAAAACCACCACTATTACAAGTTGGTTTGTGCTCTCTTTCTGCAATTCCTTCCCCTCTCCAACTACTCATCTCTTTGTCTTCTCTTTTTTACCCAATGGTCTTAAAAAGTTCCTTTATCCTTTTTAAAATATATATGAAAAACCATTTGAAGAAACCCCATGGGGTCTGCCAGTGATGTTATTCAACTTATAACTTAGATATCACTATTTGTGCATTTATGGAATACAATATGTTCCAGTTCCTGTTGTTTTAATCCACACAATGGGCAATCCACACATGGTAGGTTGTTGCTGTGTGCCTTCAAGTACCGGTAATTTCCAATTTATGGTGACCCTAAGGGATCCCTATCATGGGTTTTCTTGGCAAGATTTGTTCAGAGAAGGTTTGTTATTACCTTCCCTAGGGCTGAGAAAGTGTGGGTGAGCATGGCTTGTCCATGGTCACCCTGCAGGTTTCCATGGCTTATTGAACCCTAGTCTCCAGAGTCCTAGTGCAAGACTCAAACCACTACATCATACTTACTTTGATTTTTAACATCCTGATGAAGCCAGTGGAATTTCAAAAGCTTATATCATGTATTTTGCACATTTTGGTTAGCCCAATGAAGGTACTGCTGTTTTGTGGATTTTGGATGTTATTATACCTGAGATACGATCCTTTGAATTCTGCATATAAGATCCGAGTCACAATTCCCTAAAATCATAAACACATGAATACATTATTCAATTTTATAGATCTGCCCAACACTATTGTGACTTTGGTAATATGTGTTTGTGCATGCAGTGGAGGAGGAGAGACTTGCTGGATGGCCCTTGTGGTGTCTTTCCGCTCTCTGATTATCTGATTCTACCCCCTGAATTCATATAAAAAGTTCAGAAATATTTCAGGGTAGATTATTAGTGTTATCCATACAGCAGGAATGTAGATATCACGAAGTTGTTGGATTGCAATTCCATCATCTCACCAATTACTATTATGGCTAGGGCTGATGGGAGTTGCTATTGCTCAACATCAGAAATGCCCCATGTTCCCTACTCATGATCTGCAGGGCAGATTCATGTCAGGGGGGTTGCAGACTGCCAGAAATAGTGCAAATTGAGTCCA
>CM034706.1:254509225-254546617 GCA_020142125.1 Phrynosoma platyrhinos | reverse complement strand
GTCTGCAACCCCCCTAACTGAAAGAAAAAAGTTGGCAGCATGAGCTTTGGTAGAGTTAAGTCTACCAAAGCTCATGCTGCCAACTTTTTTCTCCCATACCCTCATTGTCCCAGTGACTCCAACACCTTCATATTACACAAGGGTTGTATTACTAAATCTTTTTCTATTTCTATAAGGCAGGGGTAGGCAACCTTTCCCCTTTAAGGGCTGAGGGACTTCATCTCCCAGAATCCCAGGAGCTATTGGCCAACATGGGACTATTAGCCAACATGGCTGAGGCTTCTGGGAGCTGAAGTCCTTCGGCCCTTAAAGGGGAAAGGTTGCCTACCCCTGCTATAAGGAAAACATACGATGTTTAAATTTTATCACCCAGGCAAATCTGAAATGCACAACCTTGCCCCCTTCCCATGGGCAAACCTAGACTTTTTTCTAAATATTTATGACTTAAGTCCAGATTGTCTAACAGTCCACATTTCTTTGTATGAGCCTGTCTAGGGTTTGAGAGGTTCAGGAGAGGCCTTTGGGGCAGTTTCATCTCCTTCACAAACACAGCATGAGGTCCTGAGACAGGGCCTTCCCCATGGTTGCCCCCAGGATCTGAAACTTGATTCCAAGAGACCATAATGGTCTTCTTCCTCTTTGGCCTTTTGTCAGCAAAGACCTTTTTTAATGCTAAAAAGCTTTTATAGAGGATCATTTTAGAATCATAAAAGGCTTTTAGAAAGGGCTTTAGATGACACTGTATAGTACTATTCAGAGATATAACCATGCTAGTTTGTAAAATCAATAGCAAAAAGACCTTACAGACTTAAGGCTAGGAAAGAAGCTCATGCTGCTAACTTCTTTCTTTCAGTTTTAGTCTCAAAGGTGCTACAAGATCTTTTTGCATATTGTATTATATTGTTTTTACTCAGCTGTTGTGCTTCCTTTTAAAAACCTTTTTTGCTCTTTGTTTAAATTGTTTGAAGTATCATGACTAATTCTATTTTAATGTTAACTTTGGTATGATTTTAGCTATATTGTATTTGTTTCAAATTGTAAGCTGCCTTGCTTCCCAATTTGGGGGTTGAGGTGGGGCATAAATAAAGATTATTGTTACTTATTAGTTATATGTTGTCTTTCCTTAAAATAGTTCAAGGTGGGATTCTTCCTCCATCCCTACATAATAGAAGGACTGAGAGATCATTCTCTCCCCTAGTGAGTTGCAGTGTCCCAATGAGGAACTGAAGCAGGTTCTCCCAATTCCCAGTCTCCTACTTCAAGGTCTAATCACACTGGCTCCAAGCATTTCTGTCCCTAAAACATAGAAACAAACATGTTCTGGCAAGAACTAAAAGTTACCCCTACCAGTGAATGTCTGAACTTAATTTATGCACAGGCCTTGTGTATGATGTGATGGCCAAGTCTGGTGGAATATGGCCTACAACTACCATTCACACATGCACTCCATATGCCCTGCAGTTGTCAAATGAGAACTGTATATGTCTGATTCTGAAATGTTTCCACAATTCACCACTAATCCTAGGTTTTTAGATATATTCATCTTCTAGATCATTCACAGAAACTACTTTCCTCAAGGATTTTAATGGGGATGGGGAAAATTCTCCAATCTTTCCACCTTCAATTTAAAATAATCAAGGGATCAGGAAAATTATGGATACTAACTTTTGGACTGGTTTAACAAAAGGCTCTACAAATATTAATTGACCTGAGACAGAAGGCCTCTGCAGACTACCAGAAATAGTGCAAATTGAATCCACTTTAAGGGTTAGGGTTAGTGCTAGGGAATCATGGGAATTGTTTTCCCCCCCCTGAGATATTGAGCCTTCTCTGTCAGAGAGCTCTAGTGCCACAATAAAATACAGTTCCCATGATTCCCTAACCCTAACCCTTAAAGTGGACTCAATTTGCACTATTTCTAGCAGTCTGCAAAGGCCCAGAGTCTGTCCCAGGGTAAGAGACTGAATAGCAGAGTCCTTTAAATTCCTTAAGTCTTGACCAAGTACCTCACTTTTACTGCTCTTGCTGCATATTAATTGGGAAAGTAGCAAGAGGAAAGCCATTGGGAAAAAAGAGAGCCCCTCAATCACTCTCAAAATGGACCCTCCGGGCTAGATTATGGATAGAACATTCTCATGGCTACAAACCAATCCATAATCAATTGTTAAACTGGATTATGTGGATTTCAACTAACAGTCCTATTGCCTTCAATGGGATTAAATGCCCTACTTTCAAGGACTTTTGAGGAGAAATCTTTCTTGGCAGTTATGGTCCCAAGCTCTGAACTGTGACCTATTAGGGAAGCTAGATTGCGATCTTGCTTGCTGCCTTAACTGGGCAGATAACTATATTTTCCTTTTACACTTAACTGCTATGTCTTTACATTCTTTACATTCTGTTTTTAAACAGAATTCTTTACATTCTGTTTTTAATTCTTATGCTTTTATGCTTTGTTGTTGTGGTGTGTCTTCAAATCATTTCCGACTTATGATGACCTCAAGGGAACCCTATCATTAAGTTTTCTTGGCAAGATTTGTTTAGAGGGGGGTTGGCTTTGCTGTCCTCGGAGGCTGAGAGAGTATGACTTGCTCAAGGTCACCCAGTGGGTTTCCATGGCTGAGCAGGGATTCTAACCTTGGTCTCCAGGGTTGTAGTCCAATGCTCAAACTACTACACCACACACAGGCTCCCACTTAGCACGTCTATTTGTATTATTTTATTGTAAGTCCAATTCAATCCCATTTCTGGGAGGTTTGGAGTTGGGGGAGAGAACTATCTGGCCAGAACAGGGAAGTCTCATCTTCTATATCTTTTCCCACGCTCCAAAGATAGTTAGATGGATCAAGATAGTAGAGTGGCAGTGGGGATTGTGATTTTGCACCCCTGGCAAAACTTACATCCATCAAAAGAGTAGACTTAATTCCTACTGTCGTATATAATCACACTAATAAGGTACCAGTGATGTGCTGTCAGCATCATAAAATATCAAATGCCAGCTACTAAAAAAAAACCCAACCAAAAAACTTGGAGCCTGCTTCTCACTACATTCTCCTGGCAGGTGGTAACATAATTGTGTTTGCAAACAAACACATGACTCCATCAGGTCTATCAAATCAGTTTCAGGGCCACATTACATGATCACATGAGGTCAGCTGATAAATGGGCCAAATGCTCCCCATTTCTCACCATGATGCTTCACTGTGGCTCACATCTGGTCCATGCTTTTTTTCCCCCTACAGGTGTGAGAGAAAAAATGAAAAGAGGAAGGGTGGGATGGAGGGGAGGTTTGCTAGCTTTTCTGGAAGCTTGAGAGAAACATCAGTTCAGAAGGCAGAAGGGACTTTCAAAAAAAAAAAGATTAACATCAAGGCATCATAATTTCTGATCATCTTATTTGTCTGTAAGTCTCTCAAAGCCTGGGAAAGGTACTTCTTTTCCCAGAATGCTGCAAGAACATACACAATAAGGATTTAAATGCCTTCTCAATGGGTGATTGGACTCAGACTGGGAACACATAAATAGAATGGGGCTGTTGTGATTGAGTCATGCAAGTTCATTAGCCGAGGAGAATGGAGAAAATATTTTACATCACAGAATTTTTTACACATGGATGAATGTTGCTAGCTGCTAATCATTTTATTGTCTCTCCCACCTTGTTGTTTTGTGCCTTCAAGACCTTTCTGACTTATGGTGACCCTAAGGTGACCCTATCATGGGGTTTTCTTGGCCAGATTTGTTCAGAGGAGGTTTATCATTGACTTCCCATGAGGTTGAGAGCATGTGACTTGTCCAAGGTCGCCCATGGCCTTGGTTTCATGGCAGAGCTGGGAATGGAACCCTGGTCCCCAGAATCACAGTCCAACACTAAAACAACTATGCCACACTGACTCTATTATTATAGAATCATGAAGTTGGAAGGGGCTTCATTGACCATTGAGTCCAATCCCCTACGCAGTGTAGGATCTCTAGCTAAAGCATCCCTAGCAGCTGGCCTTCTAGCCTCTTTCTGAAGATGTCCAGAGGAGACCAACCACCTCTCTAGGCCAGGGGTAGGCAACCTTTCCCCTTTAAGGGCCAAGGGACTTCAGCTCCCAGAATCCCAGGATCTATTGGCCAACATGGGACTATTGGCCAACATGGCTGAGGCTTCTGGGAGCTGAAGTCCCTCGGCCCTTAAAGGGGAAAGGTTGCCTACCCCTGCTCTAGGCAATTGGTTCCATTGCCAAACCACTTACTCTTAGAAGTTTCTTCTAATGTTCAATCAGAACCTACCCTCTTGTAACTTCACAATATTGGACCTGGTCCTATCTTCTGAGGCAGCAGAGAACAGGCTTGCTCTCTACTCTCTTTGATAGCCCTTGAGGTTTTAAAGAGTGAAATAGTATCATCTCTCAGCTTTCTCTTCACCAAGGTGAAGCTCTTTCAAGCTTTTCTCAAATGTTTTATTCTCTATAACTCTTATCATCCTTGTTGCTCTTCTCTGAACATGCTTCCACGTCTCTATATCCAGATAAGGCCTGATCAACTCATAATACTGTTGTTGTTATGTGCCTTCAAGTCATTTCCCATTTATGGAGACCTTAAGGCAAACCTATCCTGGCAAGAGTTGTTCAAAGGAGGTTTGTCTCCTGAAGCAGAGAGCATATGACTTGTCCAAGGTCACCCAAGTAGGTTTCATGGCCGAGCTAGGAATCTAACCCTAGACTTCAGAGTTGTAATCCAACCCTCCAACCACTATACTACACTGGCTTGCATTCAGAATATAGTGCGACTTCATATTTGTAAGAGCGACCCTCTATTTCACTGAAGTTTCTTATTTTGTTGGCCTGACATCCAAATACCTGATTCCATGAACTCAAGGCAGAGGGAAGTTAACACCAGTCATCCTTGGGTAGTTGCTAGGGCCTGCTTGAACTAGCCCTTGCCCTCACATATACCATCTACTGCTCTTTAAATTTCCACAATGCCTGACCCAGCTGTCTAGTGCTGCTTGAGGAACTGCCACCTCGACTTGGCACACCTGCCAAGACCCACTGAGTGAAGTACCAGGCCCCTCAAAACTATGGGGAGAAATTCTACGCTTTGGACTTTATTTTCTGCAAAACACAGATGATGCACCTGGAGAGACACCCATGTCATATAGTAAACTGTTTTTGAACAGAGGGAAAAAAATTAAAACCTGTTTGCCATGTGTGGAGAAGTGTGGAGACTCAGTTGTTCAGAGAAATAACCAAGAATTCCACTTTGCTGTCATTTAAATCTGGCTTTGGCATGCACTTGTCTATGGCTCTTGTATATTTGAGGAGTTTAGGCTTTTTAAATATGCCTAGGCTCATTAAAAATTCCTGTATATAATTTCACCTTTTGAAGCAAAGCCTCCTCAAGGCAATTTGCAAGGTAATATTTTCAAGTGAGAACATATGATCTGCAACTAGCTCAAGCAGCATAAAATTAGGAGGGAAATAACAGGAAAAATCAATTTTAAAACAACAGCAATCATGACAATTGCCACTTTACACTGCAGATGTGGAAGATATCAGTGCTGGTTCCTCCCTGAAAGTCAGTCACACTATAATGTGACCTAAAACAAACTGCTTGTAACTCTGGTAAAAAAAATTCAAGGTTTTTCCAACCTACTTACTGGCTAGGAAAACTTGAAACCTGTGGAAAGTGAAAAGAAATGTTCATCAGTTGGGTTCAGGGTGGAAAGCTGAGCCACCTTGTCACTTAATGACTGCCCCAAAAGCATACAGTATATGAAATATGTCCTCTGAAACTGGCTTGCTATATCACTGTATTGCTGCAAATAACTTTTAAATAACGTTAATTATTATTAGTTTCTGGTGATGGCCTGAGAGAAAACCTTCTTGGTGGCTGCTCCAACTCCCTACCAAGGTAGGCTCAGTTGGGTCCCTCTCTGATCTCTTTCCAAGGATGGGCAAATACCACCAGGCCTTCAGCTTTTAACTGGTTGGGGTAGAAGGATGTGTAATCTGTGTGCTGTTTTTTAAAAAATATGTAATGTATGTTGTATGTGATTTTGTTTTCAATTAATGTTTTCAACTTAATGTTTCAATTGGCTTGACTATTAATTTTCTTTAAGCATTTGTACCACCTATTGTTTTAGCTATTTGGTTTTAACTTATATTATAAGATGCTGTGGGTCTCATACTGGGACGAAGACAGAATGTTAATCAAATAAATAAATGAAATAATATAATTATAAACGCTAACTAAAAACAGAATTGCTTAAATTTGGGAGGTGTGTGGCATGCTGTACAAAATGGAGGTTATGAAGAATCATCTGGCTCTCTGAGATTAATCAGTTCCTAAGAACATGGAACCTTTGGTCCTTAAAATGTTTATGGACTACAGCTATCCAATCCTTTATAATTGACAATGCCTGCTGGGGATTCTGGGAGTTGAAGTCCAAAACATCAAGATGACCAAAGTTTTCTTACCTTTGTCTTAGAATGCCTTCTCTGCCTAGTTCACTACCTGTAGTGAAGGTAGTAGAAAACTGCATACACAACTACAATCCTGCTATCCTATAGCTCAGGGGTAGGCAACCTAAGGCCCGGGGGCCGGATGCGGCCCCTCAAGGCCTTTGGACCGGCCCCAGGCTGGTCCTGCCGCCGCTGCCATGATGATATTGATTGTTTTTATTACTTGTTCTTGGAGTTTTCTTGGCAAAATCTCCACAGGGGTTTTGCCATGGCTTTTCTGGGGCTGAGAGAGTGTGCATGCATATTTTTTTTTAATTTTAAATATTTTTTTACTTTTTATTTTTTTATTTATTTTTGGTGCTTCGGCCCCCCAATTGTCTGAGGGACAGCAACCCGGCCCCAGGCTCAAAAAGGTTGCCTACCCCTGCATAGCTGCTTGTTTTAATGAGATTATACAGGGTTAAACTCAGATATTGTGGAATATCTACACTGTGATGGAACTAATAATTTGCAAGCACCCCTGACCCTCCATCTCAAGGTGCATTCCTAATCTTTGTATCAAAGTCACCCTGCTACCTTCCAGTATGAAATAAAGGATAATTCATAATTGCTCATAATTGACTTGTAGCTGAATTTACCACAGGAGGCATAAACTTCATTTCCAGAAGGAAAATCATAGAGCTTAGACAATTTATTTATTTATTTGGATTGTAATGCCCAAAACCCCTCACCTAACATGGCACTTGACCATGTTGATTTGAGGACTGTAGCAGCACATATTTTCCAAGGCCTGACATTTTGTCTCTTGCAGCAAAAAAAATTAGCAGAGAGCCCTGTGACATCTTAAAGATCAGCCAATTTATGATAGTGTAAACTGTCATAGATTAGAATATGCATCAGCAGACAGTGATAAGAATTTATTCAAATGGAAGATATGCATGTGACTATGGAAGTCTGCATGAAGCAGTGACTGGACTGCTAGTGAAGAGAATAATTCACTAGAGAGATCCAAAGGTTCGTCATAGGCAGAGCCAATTATATTTTCTGTAAAACAAAATACATTTTTTGGGGGGGGGGCAGGTAAGAAGGTCTGTTAACACATAGTGATGGTCCACATCTATCTTCATCCAAAGGCTGTTGCCCCAAACCCAAGCAAGTTAATACAATTTAAATCCTTTACATGTTTACTAATTTAAGACCAATTGAGTTCAGTGGAACTTTTCCCTCATGGGTATGATTTTGCACAGGGTCCCTGGAGCTGTTTTTTAAGATGGGGAGGGAGCCCAAGACTGTCAGATGGGTCATTATGATTTTTGCACACTTGCATGTATGTTTTTATAGCATAAAAACACAGAATGCAGTGAATAAATAATAATAATACCACCCAACAAAGCAGCTAACTACCATGAAGACAAGGAAAGGGGGAAATTAATAGTAACAATAAAAAGTGGTACATATTTACTTCTTACCCACCTCTCCCTATGGATAAGCAAATCCATAGATGGCTATAAATTAGAGCATTTAGGACAGGATTTATAGTTTATCAGAGGACTCAATTTCACAAGAATCTTAGCAGTCCTGATAATTTCAGAGAGGGCTCAGCCCCCCAACTTAACTTTAGGAGAGCTCAAACCCACAGCTTCATTGCAGTCAATGGGTTTTAAAACAGTACAACTGGCTTTTTTGTGTGTGTTTGTGCGCACCTTCAAGTCACCTATGAACTTGACTCCATTAATTTCAAAGGGTTTTCTTAGGCAAGTTATATTCAGAGATGAAGTTAGAATCATACAAGCCATTGTTCTCCCTGTTACCATGTACTGTTGCAAAAGCTGGACAGTGAGGAAAATGGATAGGAGGAAAATCAATTCATTTCAGATATGGTGCTGGAGAAGAGTGCTGAGGATACCGTAGATAGCCAAAAAGACAAATAAATGGGCCCTAGAACAGATCAAGCCTGACATCTCCCTGGAAACCAAGAAGATAAAGTTTGGTCACATCATGAGAAGGCAGGACTCATTGGAAAAGACAATAATGCTAGGAAAGGTGGAGGGATGTAGAAAGAGAGGAAGATCACATGCTAGATGGATGGACTCTATTAAGGAGTATAAATTTACAGGACCTAAGCAGAGCAGTGGAAGATAGGGAGTCTTGGAGATGCCTCATCCACAGGGTCACCATGAGTCAGGATGGACTCAAGGGCAGTTAACAACAATAACTCTGGGATGTTTGCTAGTTCCTTCCTCTGAAATATAGCCTACAGCACCTGGTATTCATTGGTGATCTACCATCCAAGTACTAACCAGGTCTGGTTAGCAGCCAAGATCAGACAGGACCTGATGCTTAGGGTATTTAGGCCCTACTTTTTACTAAGGCATATATAGAAAAGCAATCTGTTAGAGCAGAGGTAGCAACAGCAGCAGGTCTGGAGAGCATTCCCCTCTCCCAATTATTAGTAATTAGTAATTATTAGAAATTATTTAATGTTAATCGGGGGGGGGGTTGAGGTGCAATGTATTTTTAAAAAGAATTGCTTTTCTTGGAAGCTTCCAACAAATAGAATTAATTCTTTTTTTGAGGGCAAAAGGGGGGGGGAGATTGTTAAGTTAAATCTGGACAGATCAAGAGCCACAAAAATGCCCTGGGGCTACATGTGAACCCAAGAGAGTGATTAGATGTCATTAAAATTGTAGGACATTACAAAACAATAGCTCAAAACATTGATATAAAATAAATTCATTTCATATAGTTTACAGCCATATTACATATATTGTATTTTATTATGTTTGTTGTTGTTGTTAACCACCCTCCAGTTGATCTCAACTCATGGGGACCCTGTGGATGAGACAGCGCCACTATTCTACTAAGTTCTTGCAGATTCACACCTGTGACCTCCTTAATTCAGGCCATCTATTTAGCATGTGATCTTCCCCTCTTTCTACTTCCCCCTTTGTTTTCTAATCTTTTTCTAATGCCTTCCCACAATGTGGCCAAAGTATGACAGCCTCAGTTTATGCTGGATTCCAAAGGAAGTATCTTTTTTGTGTTGCAAATGGATGTTAAATTTCCTGGATGTTGAGACTCTCTCAATTATTACATGGCCAGAAGGAGGAGGAGGTGCCAGGCTGCAAGATTTGCCCCTCCATACCATCTTAACTAAGAAAAGAAAGATCAAAATGCAGGCCTATGTATAACATCTTCAATTTTTTTTCTTTTCTCCTGTTTGCTTTGTAACATTTTGTCTGATGAAGAAACCAGTGAAGCTTCAAAAGCTTGCAACATGTATATTGTGCATTTTGATTGGTCCAATAAAGGTATCATTGGTAGATTTTTGTTGTTACTGGAATTGCTATACCTGGAAGCCTCAGTTTAGTGCTCTTTGCCTCCAGGGAAATTTCAGGCCTGATTTGGTATATCTTAAACTCTTTAGGAGCATTTCTAGTTCTTTCAAAGCTGCCCTCCCCATTCTTAGTCTTCCTCTGATTTCTTGACTGCAGTCCCTGTTCTGATCAATGTTTGATCCAAGGTATAGAAACTCTTTCACTATTTCTATATTCTCATTGTCTAGGTTGAACTTATGAAGATTATTTTTGTTTTCTTTATGTTCAACAGTAAGCCTGCATTTGCACTTTCTTCTTTGAGCTTCCTCAACAGTTGATCTAATCTAGGTCTTCGCTGTTTTCTGCTTATAGTATGGTGTCATCTGCATATTATAGACTGTTGATGTTCCTTCCTCCTATTTTCACTTCTCCTCCTTCTGTGTCCAAGCCTGCTTTTCTTATAATATGCTTTTCTTATATTATAAAATTATAATATAATTTTCTTATAATTTTTCATGTAATATTTTATTATGTACTCATCCATATTTTTATGATGAACTTATCTTTATTAAAATGCAATATGCTTATGGAACTCTGAGCAAGATAAATGCTCAACGTTGTACTTTACTAGTAACAAACCATTTACCAAATCTGCATTTAAATTATTCTTTTCACATGTCCACTGTGCTGAAATTAATGAAAAACACTGTTCAACATTTGCATTGTATCCATTGCCTAACACTTTCCTGACCTTTTTCCTTCTGAGAAACAGTTGTGTTCTGAGCTCTAGGGTCATGTCTTCTCTGCTACTGCTCCTAGGAAAAAAAAATAACTTGCTGCAAATAGGCTATATTTGCCCCAAGGCATGTAGCCCCAAGACATTTTTGCCGCCCTTGATCAGTCCATCCTATCCCCCTATATTTGCAGCAAGGACAATTTGCCAAGCAGATGCATTTCAAAGGGGAACCGCAAACATTGTGCTACTCAATGGACTTCTTAATCATGATCAAAATGGAGGACACTCTGGAATTCTCCCTGTACAGAAGGTTGAAATGTAGGACATGTTCTGGAGAAAAGGGACATCTGGTCACCCCTCTGTTTTTTTTAAAAAATGAATAATTCTCATGTTTGCCAGCTGTAGATAGATAGACATCATTTGGTGTTACATGTGGAAGTAGCTCCTCACAGTGGTGTAAAAACAAAAGCCACTGTGGAAAAAATGAGTGTTCATGGTATCTTGTGGCTTATTATTACTGGTTACTTCACTGCTCACCAGTGTGGCAAACATGGACATTTTCTGCGTTTATCCTCACACTGATATAATTAGGTGGACTATCCAACAAACTTAATGGATAAGTGTGGATTTGAACACAGACATCCCAAATCCAAACCTAACACTCAAAATAGCAAGCTTTTGTGGTGTAATGGTTGGAGTGTTCAGCTAGAACTAACCGGCTCTGCTCCCTACTGAGTCCTGAAACTCGCTGAGTATCCTTATGCCAGTCCGTCTTTCTCAGCCTAAACTACCTCACAGGTGGGATCTAAATGTATTTAACTAATGCGCTAATTTAAAAAAGCACAACTAGGCAAATTTTGGACCTCCAGATGTTGTTGCACTACAATTTCCATCAGCCCTAGCCAGCATAGTAAATGTGGAGTGATGATGGTTTTCCAGCATCTGGAAGCCCAGGTGAGGATCAGCTGCTGGCATTTTGGCATGCTACTCAAATGGTCTGTTTCTCTGAATTGCATCCGAGTCTGGAGCTACTCACCTAGATGGTTATATGGTTTATCCCAAACAATGAATTCACTTCATTTCTTTCATTCTGCCCCATAAAGAAATTGCTGCAGTTTCCAATTCATCTTCCCATAGTCTCTGCATTTTCAAAAGGGTTTGGCCAGGGTCTCTGTGGCTTGGTCAGGGCTTGGAAAGGTTACTCTTTGAACTACAAGCACCATTATCTCCAGCCATTATAGTCACTTGTGATGGCTGGAGATAATGGGCATTATTACTTCTGAAGATGCCAGCCACAGATGCAGGTGAAACGTCAGGGATGAATTCTTCCAGAACATGGCCTGGAAGAAAACACAAAAAAATCTTTGGATGCTGGCCTGTGAAAGCTTTCGACTTCACAATGGGCATTATAGTTTTTAAAAAGCCCAAGTTCTGGGCTTGCTGTAGTTCACCATCACACTCGGCCACATTTCCAGGTCCACCTCACACAATTTCAACATTTTCCCATCCCTATTAAAAGATCTGTCTTCTTCATACCATATAAAAGAATTCCTTATGACAAGGTAGAGAGTAATGTGGCAAGAACATAAGTTTCAGCTGTAGTTTCTGATGGGGTGGAGACAAAGTGCTATTTAAATCAAGGGTGGGCAAAATTCAGACCTTCTTGGAGTAGGCTATGCAACGTAGGGCCATAGATGGAAGCTGTAGTCCAGTGACATCTGGAAGGCTGTACTTTGCTGTCTCTTGATTTGGAAAATGCAGTCAACAGATCTGTAATCTAAATGTGTGATTCCATGTTACTCTGGACTGGGGCCACTGAAAATAAGTGTGTTCCTTGTTAATATATTCACATTCACATCCATATTTTCAGGTGCAAATTGATGCATACAAATTGAAAATATATTGTATAAGCCTCTCATTCTTAATTAATTGCCACATGATACTACAAACATCCCACATAAAACATTTAATTCATGCCTGGTTGAAAAGGAGTAAGATAGATTTAAGAGCATGGACCAAAAGTTTTTTGAGGAAGGGCAAAATATAGACAGACAGCTAGATGGTGATGAACCAGTAACATTCTGGGTCTCAGAACCTCTTCTTACTATGTATAATTAACCAAAGGGCAAGTGAAAAAATAATTAACATTCTGGATTGCAAATGTTATGAAGAATGCTTCTCCACAACAATCCATAAATTCCAAGCCCCTGCAATATGAAGATGGAGTTCCAAATAAACAAAGCAAACTATAAACCAATCCCTTCCTCCTCCAAAATAAACCCAGATCACATACCAAGAGCTTCATGAGAAGCAAACTGGATGATTTATTTTCTCATGGTCAGGTAAACATATTTAGGTGTGTTTTATGTTTTGAGTGTAAATTAGTATGCTAGAGTTAATTAGGACTGGTGTCATGTCATTCTACCTCTGATAATTAAGGGATTTAGATACAAGCATACTCATTATGTTGGTATTGTCATGTCAGTGCTTCAAGACAAGTAATATCCCTACACTGTCTTAAAAGAGGAATTTTCAGCAAAAGGCTGACACAGCGAGAGCCACTGGGCAGCATATGATCTAGACTTATCTAAAATCTAGACCCAGCCTATCGTCCAATATTATCTTGCCTTTTGTAATCTTATCACAAATTGGAATCCTGTTGTTTAATCTCAAGTATGGTAGACTTCTTCAGCCAATAGTTATATAGTGAATCAATAGGTAGGTAAATCTAATTGATTCAATACGTCTACTTTGGTCAGGAGGAACAACAGCATTTAGGTCAGGGTGCAACAAGATATTTGTCCAAATAAATTCCTGTAGATTTTATTATCATTGTCAGTCTTTTTAGAGATGTTGGCCAGTAAGGACCTTTCTAGTAATACAAAAGATCCTTTGCTATGATGTTCTTCCTTGGAGTCAAGAGGTTGCAGCCTACCAGTGTGCTGTCCTAAGATAGTTTGCTGCCTGAGTCAAAGGATAAGATGGCACTTCATTCTGTGCACAGAAGATAACTGAACCAGAAACTGGATGTTAGTTTGGTGGGACTGGACCACCACACCTGACATTATCAAGATAGTTTAGGAGATGCAGGGCACACTGTGTACACAGCTCTATCTTCCATGAGAGGGATTTTGTTAGGGAGTTCAGGAAGAAAAGTCATAGGTTGCTAGAATTTTGCTTTAGGGCTGGCAAGAGCTATCATTTTCTTAGGGGTTAAACAGATGGCCCCTTTCCTTGCTTGATGGGGGCTGAGGCAACTGCATGCCACAACCCTGATCCGGCACTTTGCCATTCCAAACTGAATGCTGTGCCAAGGGAGCACCCTGACGACGCCCCTGCCATGCGGTGGGGCATGCAGCGTGATGACGGCATCTGGGCAGAGTCAGGGTGGCCGGCATGCAATCACCACACCCTGACTCAACCCCTAGGCCAACCCTTTTGGCCAGTCTGTACAGAGCCTTAGTGAAGAACAGACTTTGTAATGTAAAGTCGAAGGTTTTCACGGTCGGCATCCATAGGTTTTTGTGATTTTCCTGGGCTGTGAGGCCATGTTCTAGAAAAGTGTATTCCTGATGTTTCACCTGCATCTGTGGCTGGCATCTTCAGGAATACACTCTTCTAGAACACAGCCTCACAGCATGAAAAACCCACAAAAAAAAAGACTGTAATCCTTCTGCTTTACAGTCCCAGAATACCTGCATTTAGGCAAGCTATTTTTCTATATACAAGCTATATACAAAAGAGATGACAAATGAAGACTCCGGGAACAGATGATATACCTTTAGAACTGTTGCAATCCACACTGACAGAGTCAGCTCTAGTGCTAACCAACATATGTCAACAGATATGGAAAACAAAATTATGGCCAACAGATTGGAAGCTATGAATATACATCCCCATCCTTAAAAAGGAGACAAGGGACTGCAGCAACTATAGAACCATAACACTAATCTCCCATGCAGGCAAAATTATGCTCAAAATACTGCAACATAGACTACAACCATACATAGAGAGAGAAATCTCAGAGGTCCAAGCAGGGTTCAGGAAAGGAAGAAGCACCAGGGATCACATTCTAAATATACGATGGTTAATGGAGTGTAGCAAGGAGTTCCAAAATAAAATAAGCATGTGCTTTATAGACTATAGCAAAGCCTTTGGCTGCATAGATTGTGAAAGGCTATGGAACACGCTTAAATACGTGGAAGTGCCAACACATCTGATAGTCCTCATGAGGTATCTGTACTTGGATCAAAAAGCTACTGTCAGAACAGGACACAGAGAAACAGAATGGTTCCCAGTTGGCAAAAGGGTCAGACAAGGCTGCATCCTATCACCCTACCTATTCAACTTATACGCAGAACATATTGTAAGGAAAGCAGGCTTGGACAAGGAAGAAGGAGGAGCAAAAATAGGAGGAAAGAATATCAACAATCTGAGATATACAGATGACACCATAATACTAACAGAAAATCTCACAGAACTGGAACAACTACTAGGAAGATATAAGAATAAAGTGCAAAGGCAGGCTAAATGTTGAACATAAAGAAAACAAAAATAATGACCACAGAGAACTTACACACATTCAAACTGGACGAAGAGGAAATAGAAATAGTAAAGGAGTTCTCATATCTGGGATCCAACACTGATTGGAATGGGGACTGCAGCCAGGAAATCAGGAGAAGATTAAGAATGGGGAAGGTGGCTATGAAAGAACTAGAAAAGATCTTGGAATGCAAAGACATACAACTCTGCACAAAAGTCAGAATCATACAAGTCATCATATTTCCTATTACCATGTATGGATGTAAGAGCTGGACAGTCAAGAAAGAAGATAGGAGAAAAATCAACACATTTGAAAGAATGTGGTGCTGGAGAAGAGTGCTGAGGATTCCATGGACAGCCAAAAGGACAAACAAATGGGTCCTAGAGCAGATCAAGCCAGAGATATCCCTAGAAGCCATGATGACAACACTTACAACATGAGAAGGCATGAATTATTGGAAAATAATAATTAGGAAAGGTGGAGGGAAGTAGAAAGAGAGGAAGGCCACATGCTAGATGGATGGACTTTATTAAAGAGACCACGAATATGAGTTTGCAGGAGCTGGGCAGAGCAGTAGAGGACAGGGGGGGCTGGAGATGTCTCATACATAGGGTCGACATGGGTCAAGATCAATGTGAAGACAGTTAACAACAACAACATTGTTCTATCAGAGTCAGCATGGTGTATGGTTTGGGGTGTTGGACCAGGCTCTGTAGAGCAAGGTTCAGATCCCCCCATTGTCCATGGGCAAGTCACCTTGGGCAAGTCACACTCTTTCAGCCTCAGAGGAAGGCCATGTGTGGCAAACCACAAATCTGCAAATATTGCCAAGAAAATCCAGTCATAGGATCACTTAAGGGTCTCCATAAGTCAGAAATGACTTTCAGGCACACAAGAACATCAACAACAACTTGTTTTACCAGATACCCACCCTGCTATGAAATAATAAATCATGTTTGTTCCAATTCTTTCAGAGCATGTAAGGTTTACTGAGACATATGATATCTGAAATATATAGCTTTTAAGTAGGGATATATAGGAAAACTGTGTGAATAAGAGTTACTTTCAAAAGCTGTAATTTAGGGAAGGGGGAATCACCAAATAATGTCCCTACCAAACCCAAGATAGGTTAATTAATCTGCACTTACTGACATAATTAACTCGGATAATACTGGGGGGAAAAACACACACACCCCAAATCTCCAAGCAAATAAAAAAGAAAACACGGGACAAGCGGTGCTTAGACTTGGCTTAATAAAGTAGATTGCTCTGTTTAATAATGGTTGCATTTACATAAGCCCCATGGAGACTTTGAAGTGAATGGAGGGGAGGGGATGAGCTGACACTTTTGCTGAGATCACTATTGTTTGACTGGAGACAGTTTGCTGCAAGACTGGTTTAACAAGGTAACAGTCCATTGACTCCTAAAGATGCCAGTCCCTGAACAAAGGGAGAGAACTCAGGAGCTTTGCTTTGGGAGCCAAAATTCTGCCACCACCACCCCTTCCAGATCCCTCTGTCTTGTCCCTGCACTTCTAGATCTCAATCTGCATTCAGAACCAAATTATTTTGTCTACACAAGGAATAGCTTTTTTTTTTTTAAAAGTACTATCAAGTTGCACTACTGTATTTGCAACAGCAGCAAAGAAATATAAAGCAAGTAAACCATCAGTCATTTGCAAGGTGGTTCTTTTCCCTGAGCAAGCAGGAGCAGTCTTTGAAGTTATTAATATATTAAGAATTTAGTTGAGCTGTCTTTTATATGTTGAATGAGAAACTGGAAAGCTTCAACTTTTTAAAAATGTCTGTGTCTGAAACATGTTTATCTGAAGTGCTTGCAATGGCCTATGGCTACAACCAATAAAATATTTATCAAATATATGGAAGGGCTGACGCAGAAAGAGCTAAAATGGGCATCTTTAGGTCTTCATCTTTTGATTACTTTTGTTAGCACTTTAAACAGACCCTAACATTTGAGAATCATTGGTAAACTCTTGAACAATGAGAACTTCCCCTCTCTTTACATTATATGTTAGTAAGTTATGATTTTATCTGTAGTTCAAAGTTTCTGTCATACCCCACAATTGAAGGAAACTGAGGAGGAAGTTGGAAAGTGGGAGGAGAAGAGAGAAGCCAGGACCTTTTAGAAGAAGCTGAAAACTGGGACAATAGAGGATTCACTGGGACTGTTCCTGACAATCAGACAGTTGGAGGCTATGCATTACAGGCCTTTTGACTGTAACATGGTGCTGGCTTCTGTGGAATGATGCCTCCCTTACAGTATGGCCTTGTACTACTACTGTTTTGTTTTTCCCAGTGGTAACTCCCAGGTAAAATTATTTCTTAGTGGCACCTTGTTTGGAAACCTTATATAGCACCCACATCATGTCTTGTTAAAGTCTTCCCTGTATCTTTCTTTCTTTTTGAAAAAAAAAAAAATAAAACCCTTTGGGGGCTGGACTGGATGGCCCCTGTGATTTTTTCCAACTCTATGATTCTATAACAAGAGCTATTTAGCCTGGAGCATGTAACCCTCTCTGACCATTCTTATCTCTATTGCTGCCCAGGCATAAAGAAAGTTTTTCCCTTACCAAGATTGGCTTAGGCTCCTCTGGCTGATTTTCAAGCTTAGCTTATAAGAAGACTCCTCCCCTTCCCAGCCTTCCAAGAATACGTTTTACTGTCAACTTAAGTTGATTAAAGGATGAAAACTATTTTAACCTGCTCTTTATATGACTGAATGTGTACCAGTGCTTTCAGCAATCACTTAAGCCTCAGACATGGAAAAATAATACAATATATGATCACAGCTGCAAGAATATTCTATACTCAGAAATGGAAGGAGGATTTAATTCCTGTGAAAGAAGAGTAGCTGTCTGAGCTGAAGGAATTAGCAGAGATCAACAAATTGTCTATTTTGATTAGAAAAAAATTATTAACAAGATTTTGGAAAGAATGGAGATTGTTAATTTAATTTTTGAAAAATAACAAAGGTGATTTGGTGATTGTCAGTTTTACCAGTTGATATGAGTTAAATATATAGATGAAAGATAATTAATTAGTAGAATAATGGAGTAGAATTTATAATGAATTGTACCTGCAGAAGAATTAGTTGGAAGTCATATTTTTTTAAATGTTATTTTGTTAGGTGTCATTTTTATTACTTGTAGTTTGTATTATATAGATTGTAGTTGTTACTTGTATCATTTCTTCTTTATCCTTCTTTTAATTCAATAAAAAATATTTGAAAACATTCACTTAATCACTCAGATTACCGTGATTTCTGCTTCATGTACAACTATGTAAAATATTAAATTTATCAATGCTGGGGAGAGGGCTTATTATGGAACAATTACATTTTGAGGTCCTATATCACTTTACAGCCTAATAAATTTAGTCATGTGCCTTCATGTTGATTTCAATTTACAGTGACCCATAAATTTATGGTGAACTTATCAATAGGATTCTCACCATGGTCAGTTTATATTAATGTATTTGTTGTGTGCCTTCAAGTTATTTCTGACTTATGGTGACCCTATTACAGGGTTTTCTTAGCAGATTTCTTCAGAGGGGCTTGAGTATATGTCTAGCCTATTATTATATGCTAAAAATCTGGTGAATTCTGGATTTCCTTCTTTCTTTTTCTCGCCATCTTTATCTCTTTCTCTCTGCTTGGGATTCATAATATAAAAACATCAATACACACCCATCTTGAATTTATATTATTGACAGCTTTATGTTCCATGAACAGGCTCTCAGTGCAGATTAATTATAGGAGAGCTAGCGACATTTGGGGAAAAATAGGAAAGTGGATGAAGCAGTGTTTTTGCCCAGGCAGAATAATTAAAAAATAATAATTAATGCCTTTAAAAAGACCCCCCTTTTTAAAAAAAAAAAAAAAAGGAAAAGCAACAGCTCACATTGTAAAACACTTCTTTGGTCCTTCCCTGCAAATTTTATTCCTTTTATTTTCAATTAGCCAAACTCCTGCACCTTTTACACTGGCCTCATCCATGGAAATTACGTAATTAGGAAAGGCTTTACAGATCTGGAAAAGTTTCAGCTACTAAATATCCATGTGTCAATTGGTCATTTTTTTAAGAAAGGTGATCACTCCAATTCCAGTTTAAGTCTGCTCTTTTCAATAGTCTTTATCTATCCTCCAAATCTTAAAGGAAAAATAGTTCTCAGGTCCATCTTTAAAGTTAACTGATTCAAAAGATGAGATGTTAGCCATCTTTACAACAGTTTGTCTCTTTCCAGAGAGTATTACTGCAGTCCATCACATAGCCAAGTGCATGTAATTTCTGTTAGTTCCAGTGGGAACTAAAGTCTCTTAGGTGTGCCATTACAGCTACTATAGTAGTTCTCACATTAAAAAAGTAAATGCAAGTAAGACAAACTTTTCTAACACCCTAAACAAAATAATAATTAAACAAAAAAGCATGCATACTATTCAAATAACTGTTTGTCTATGGCAAGGTTTAAATTACATCTAAAGCTATTAGGCTATAATGTAATCTAAGAATTTCTAGCCTATATGTACTTCAACAACTTGAAAACTAGTTTGGTATTACACGTTAAATTATTTTTTCAGCACTCAGAACCCATCAGTCCTCCAAATAAATAAATAAATATCTGAAAATGAAACACACAAGAAAAAAATTAAGATGTCATTTTAGAGACAGTAAATCATAAGACAGATAGAGTAATTAAACAATAAAAAGATGTACATCTGATTCCACAAAACTGTGAAAAACTATCAGTTTTCTTTACAGTGTTTTAAAAGATGGTTTTATCTAGCTTTCTCTGTTAATTGTTTTATTTTAGTTTTGTCAGCTGCCTTGCACTGTTTGTAATAGAAAGGGAAAGTCAAATAGCACAGTTCTAAATAGATCCTGGAAAAGTTAATTTTTGGACTGGGATCACCAGAATCCCCCAGCCAGCATGAGCTATGTGGGATGGAGGATTCTAGGCACTATCATCCAAATAATAACTTTCCCAAATTTTAATATTACGTATATTTAGCCACCATGGTATAGTCCAGGGGTAGGCAACCTTTCCCCTTTAAGGGCCGAGGGACTTCAGCTCCCAGAAGCCTCAGCCATGTTAGCCAATAGTCCTATGTTGGCCAATAGCTCCTGGGATTCTGGGAGATGAAGTCCCTTGGCCCTTAAAGGGGAAAGGTTGCCTACCCCTGGTATAGTCATTTAAGCATTGGACTAGGACTCTCGGAAATTAGGGTTTGAGTCCCTACTTGGCCATAGAAATCCATTGGATAACTTTGGGCAAATCACATTCTCTCAGCCTCAGAGGATGGCAAAGGCAAACCCACACTGAACAAATCTTGTCAAGAAAACACAATAGGGTCACCTTAGGGTCATCATGCCAGAAATCACATAAAGACGTACAACAACTGTACACCTGAGCTGCAGCCCAGAATTGTGCCCAAAAAGTGTTTTAGAAGTGTACTATATTTTCCAACAAAGTGGTTGGAAATGGCAATGATCCCCCAGTCATTCATTTTTAAAAATTGTCAGCTGTTTGCATTGCAAAATATAGTCATTTTCAGCTTTCTGTCTCTTTCCTTCAAGATTCTTCTGCCCTCAGAAAAATGCATATTGTGAAAAAAATTTCCCAGCCATTTTAAAAGGCCATGCAGGTAACTGCTACATCCTCAAGTTCTCTCACTGGTTGACTATCACAAGGGAAACAGATTAAGTTTGTCACCAATGCAATTGGCTATCACAATTTAACATTCCAGCCTTTTGAGGTGGGTGAAAATTGACCCACATTCCAACAAGATCTGGAATTACAACTATGCTTGATAAATTCAAGGGTGGTTCAACCTTAATGGGCTCATTCTTGAGAATTCTTGAGGAATGATTTCTTAGAGTTACTCACCTGAACTACCGTATTTCACTACCTCTTGAAATTCAGCTTTTGATGGATGGAAACGGATTCTCAGTGCCTTTTCCATTATTTAGGGGATGGAGGACCTCAAATAATTCAGGGAATGGAGGACCTCCTTTCAATATTTGAACATATGGATTATTATTATTATTATTATTATTATTATTCATTTTCTACCTTTCTCCCAGATTGGGACTCAAAACATCTTACAACAATGAAAAACATAGTTAAAAATCCACAAAATGCAAAAGTTAAACACACAATTAAACAATCAGAAAAAAGTTTAAATCAGGTTAAAACATACATCAGTAAAACATACACCAGTAGAGCAATTGGTAATAAAGTGGGTCCTTGGTATCCACTGGGGTTTGGTCCCATGACCCCCTGGGGATACCAAAATCCATGGATGTTCAAGTCCCATTAATAACAATGGCATAGAAAATGTTGCCTCTTACACAAAATGACAAGATCAAGGTTTGCTTTTTGGACTTTGTGTTTTTTAAGGAATATTTTCTAGCCGTGGATGCTTGAATCTATGGATAAAAAAATCCATGGATATGGAGAGCCAATTGTATCCAGTGCATCATCACTGTTCCTGTGATGATATAAGACCTGACAGAACAGAAAAGTCTCAGTTTGTCTACGAAAAGAAAGCAGGGAAGTTACCAGACTAACTTCTGAGTTCCAGACCCTGGGCACAGCCACAGAGAAGGCCTTCTTCTGTGTTCCCACCAGACTTACATATGAGGATGAGTGTATAGCCTCCCCACAGATTTCAGGGCTAGTTCGTAAGGGAGAATATGGCCCTTCAAACATCCTGGACCCAAGGCATGTAGTGTTTTAAAGGTCATAACCAGCACTTTGAATTGTGTCCAGAAACAGACAAGCAACAATTAAAGCTGTTGTAACAAGGGAGTTATGTGCTCCTTGTAGACATCACCAATCAGTAATCTGGCTGCAATTCTTTGGATCAATGATGTTTCCCAATACTCTTCAAAGTATTGTAATTCATTACAGTAATCTAACTGGGATGTAACTAAAGCATGTATCACTGTGGCCAGATCTGACATCCCAAGAAACAGACATATACCTTGGGCATTCAAGTTTTAATTGTGCAAATGCCAAATGCACTCTTAGCCACTGCTGAAACCAGGGCTTGCAGGCTCAGAGGTGAATGCAGGAGCACACCCAAACTGTGAACCTGTGTCTTCAGGAGGAATGTAACCCCATCCAGCATAAGATTAATCCCTATTCCCTGATCTGCCGTTTGACTGACCAGAAGCACCTCCATCTTGTCTGGATTAAGTTTCAATTTGTTTGCTCTCAACCAGTCCATTACTGATGAGAGGCATCAGTTTAGGACCAAAACAGTTTCCTTGGCTTGTGATGGAAAGGAGTAGTATTGTTGGCTGTCATTTGCATGCTGATGGCACCAAACCCCAAAACTCCAGAGGACCTCTCCCAGCTGTATCATGTATATGTTAAATAGCATGAGGGACAGAACCAAATCCTAAGAGATCCCAATGGCCATGGGATCAAACAGGAGTCCCCCAGCACAACCTTTTGGGTTCAACCATCCAGGAAGGAACTAAGACACTGTCAGATCTTGCCCCTGAGTCCCATCCCAGCAAAGCAACTGAGAGAGATAAGGATGATGGTATCAAAAGCCACTGAGGCAGAAACAACAGAGGGAAAATTCCCTCATCTGCCTCTCTGTATAAGTCATCCACCAAGGTGACCAAAGCTGTCTCTGACCTGAAACCAGATTAAAACAAATTAAGGTACATAGGCATCAATTTACCATGGACACTTACAGGGATATTAGATTATATTTTCTAAATGTTCATGCATAAATGTTTTCTCACTGTTGCATTGTCAGTTTATTATCTTCATGCTTATTCTTATAAAATAATATTTGAGATGCAGATTTTTAAAATTAATAATTTCACTTTAAATTTTTCTTCTTGTTAATTTTTGCACAATTAAAAATCAACCCAGCTTTTTGATACAGATGAATGCCCCTCTCCATTCCAACAACTGGAATTTCAATGAAGCTTGATATACTCAAAAGTGGCTCCACCTTAATGGTCCCACCCCTGGAATTCTTTAGTGGTGATTTTCTACAATCAGGAATGGAGATGTATAGAGAAAAATCAGATTTTGCCTTACCTTCATAAATATGCAACCTCAATGCTAGCCAGGCCTTCACTTGGCACCTTCCAGGCATGTTGGACTACAGTTCCCACAGTCCCAAGTTGCAATAGCCATGTGGCTGAAGTCCATCAGAGCTCTAGTTTCCACATATCTGGAGCACACCAGATTAGAGAAGGTTGTTCTGTTCTGAAAAAAGATACCAGAAATAAAAGGAAAATTTACTCTTCCTCTTCACCCTCTCAGCTGTCAAGTGTCCTGTTGGTTCCACTCCTCTCCTTCTGTGCATTGAAGGCCCTGTGCATGTAGAAATGTGCAAGTACAGCCTCTTCAATGGGATTGAAACCCAATTTATTCATTATTTATTTAAACATTTATACCCCACTCCACAACTAAAAGTCTCCCACAGTGACTTTTATATCAATTAAACAAAACAAAACAAAACAATCCCTTCCTTAGGCTTGCAATCTAAACATCTACAAGTAATGACAGAAAAGGAAAAGAGGCTGGGAATGGAAGACGAAAGGTAATTTATGATTATACAGTTGCCCCTCGCAATTCATGGGGGCAAATATTTGAGCCCCATTTAAACTAATGGCCGTGCATACCCGTGGTGCAGGCATGGGGCCATGCATGGGTATGCACAGCCATTTAGTGTATAGCCCTTGTCCCTCCCCTTGAAAAGCGAGACTGTGGACTCAAATGGCCTTTGCAAACTGCCAGAAATAGTGCAAACTGAGTTCACTTTAAGGGTTGGGGTTAGTGCTAGGGAATCATGGGAATTGGTTGTTTTTTTTCTGAGACATTGAGCCTTCTCTGTCAGAGAGCTCTGGTGCCACAATAAAATACAGTTCCCATGATTCCCTAACCCTAACCCTAAAAGTGGACTCAATTTGCACTATTTCTGGCAGTCTGCAAAGGCCCTAAGTCTGCAAATGGGGAGGGACAACTTTAATTCTGAAAGCAGCAACTGACTTATCTGTTTAAAAATTATTGATGTGTATATGCTGTTGTGAAATTTTACCTATGGAGCAGGACATATTTTTATTATTATTTTTATATTAAAATATGTCTATCCCATCCCATATGATACAACATCAGCATGATGTACAATAGAGTCAGTTTAACCAGTCACATCACATCATGGGGAATAATTTAAGAAGACCAAAGGAAAGACAAATGTAGACCAAAAATCTAAGAGTGAACATGGTATAGTGATTTGAGTGTTGGACTAGAACTCTAGAAGACCAAGGTTCAAATCTGCAGTCACCTATGGAAACCCATTGATGGATAGCCTTGGATAAGTCATACATGCTTGGCCCCAGATGAAGGCAATGCCAAATCCTCTCTGAACAAATCTTGCGGCGAAAACACTGTGATGGGTTTGTTACAACTTGGAGTCACCATAAGTCAGAAACTACTTGAAGCCACACAACAGCAAGACGAAAAGCATAATAAACAGTTCAGCACATTAGAACATTTTAAAATAATTTTAAACATTTACATCAAATATATAACATTTATACTCTGAGGCATGGGAAGCAATAGTCCCAGGAATGAATTCAAATCTCTTGGTTCCTTTTCACGCTACACAGTTATAGCACAATGATTCCACTTTAACAGCAATGTTTGCATGCTACAGAATCCTGGGGTTTGTAATCTGGGATAGTGGTAGTCTCTCTGGCAGAGATATCTAAATACAAAACTATAAAACTACAACTCCTAGGATTCCATGGGACAGAACCATGGTAGTTAAAGTGTACCAAAGTGCTGGTACCCCAATCTAGCTCTCTGTAGTTCCCCAGAAAGCTACACCCATATCTATATGACACCATCTTTGAATGATTTTCCAGCTTGTATCCTCCCTCCCCATTTAAAAAGGTTGAAATGCCTCTCCTAAGCCTTACTTAAAGAACTTTATGGTAAAATATGCAGGCTTTCTTGGGGGGGGGGTTGTCCCATTCTCTTGCTTTTGGCCTCATTCATTCCTGGAATATACCCCTCAATAACATACCAGACATTCAGGATTCAGGATGCAAGAGATTTCCGCAACTTTTATACTAGACTGAGAAGCATGAAACCAGATATTGATAGCCTTCAATTTTGAGCATCCCCAGTCAGCAAAACCTGTGATAAGGAATACTAGGAGTTTCAGTTCAACATTTGGTAGCCTGCATGATCTGGTTTATACTATCAATAGTGATGAATGAGCACGCTTTCTTAGGCTGCAGGGAGACCAGGAATGACCAAGGTTATTTTCCTGGCTAAGATAGGGCAGGAAATGTTCCCTTCTAGTTCCTCAAATTAAGGTGCATAGTATCCAAGGCCGATCAGATTATTTTGACACCTGAGGCAAAAAATTAATCCCACAAGTGCAGGCCATAAAAATAGAACCTCCCTAAGAGTAAATATACAACCATAATAAACTAATTCCTACAAACATAAGAAGATAAGATGAGTCATACTGGAGGAGATTAGGGGTCTATGTAACATTTTCTGTTTCCCACAGTAGTGAACTAGATGCCCTGGAAATCTGACACGTCAGATATAAAAGGAAAAAAGTCTTCATGCCACAGAGTACTACTTGGGGAGGTTGTATAGAGTAATCATGGTAGGCATATCTACCATAAGCTTATCTGGTCCTCTTTTTGTTGCCTCAGATCTGGATGTAATCTTTAGACTAGTATCCATTGATAGTCATATCTTCCATGAATATCACTCATGCCTTCCAAAACTGTCCACGTTGATGGCTCTATAGTTTAGCTTTGAGTTGTGTGAGAAAATGCTTTAACTGTCCTGAATCTTCCTATCCGGTGAGTTCCGAGGTTATAAGAGAAGGGGAAAGTCTTCTCCCCATCCACTTGTGCTATGTCCATTCAGATTAAATCTGATTTACAGCAGCCCTTTACAAGATTTATTTAGAAATTTGTCATTGCCTTCCTCTTGGGCTGAGAGAATGTGACTTGCCCAGTAGGTTTGCATAATGGAGTGGGGATTCAACACAAACTTTTCCAGGCTCTGGAATAAAAGCATTAGAGTAGTGACAAATTTTATTTTCTAGTCCTTTACTAATGATCTTACAAATGAAATCTGCCTCTTTCACAGCAGGTGCATACTGGATTAACATTGTCATCCTTTCCATTAAAATGTTTTTTTTTAATTAAAAGTAAAATAATAACAACAACTCCCTCTGTGGAATTGATGTGCTATCCACCATCACTGGTGGTTAGAGTTGATGTGCTATCCACCATCAATGACAAGCCTCTTCCCTTTCCTCTACAGACCTTGTGCAGACTTTCACAAACCATGTTGTCAAAATGGTCTCTCCAAATGTAGAAACTGCAATGGAGGCAATTAATTTTGGGTAAGGGAGAGCATATATGAGCATTCATCAGTATGCACTAGTATGGAGATACAGCTTGTTCCCCATATCTAGACTGGGGTGGGCCCTGATCCTGCCAGACAATCTAGTTTAGCAGCCACTTGCCCACCTCTGTCCTAGGTACTCATATCCAGAAAGGTCAGATTAATTACATTAATTAAATTAAATTTAAATTAACAGACAAATTAAAAAGTTTTTCAGCAGAGACAGGAACATTTAGGGACCATGCCTAGTAAATTGGGATAACCAGCCCTGTGCTATGTGTGAATGTAACAGACAAAAAGAACAAATTGTGACCTCTGGGTGCGATTTGCACAATAGGAGAGGAGGTAGCCACAATTACAGCAAGTGTGGGTAAAGGAGTGGAACCCTGGGGCCACAAGTGTGTTATTGCATCAGAGGATCCCTCTAGACCAGGGGTAGGCAACCTAAGGCCCGGAGGCCGGATGCGGCCCCCTGAGGCCTCTGGACTGGCCCCAAGCCGGTCCTGCCGCCGTCGCCCCCTCCCACCATAATGATATTGATTATTGTTATTATTACTTGTTCTTGAGGTTTTCTTGGCAAAATCTCCACAGGGTTTTTGCCATGGCTTTTCTGGCGCTGAGAGAGTGTGCATGCATTTTTTTTTAATTTTCTTTATTTCTTTATTTATTTTTGGTGCTTTGACCCCCCAATTGTCTGAGGGACAGCAACTCGGCCCCTGGTTCAAAAAGATTGCCTACCCCTGCTCTAGACTACCTGTACTAATTTTGCTCTGATGGCCAGCTACTGAAAGGCCAGATTGCCTGTCCTGGAAGCTTTTTGACATCCCTCAATACCCAGTTTTCAAAACCTGAAAAGGACATATAAGAGGTGGGGGTGCATTTTTGGCAACCGGTGACAGAAAATTGTCTCCCACAAGTATGCTGCTGTTGTTGTTGTTGCTATTGCTTTCATTGCAATGCCAGGAATTTGATACTGTTACTCAGAATTTGGAAATCTTACTTTTCTGGACAGAATTCCCAGAAACTGGCTAGGGGATACTAGAATGTATACATCAGTGGGATTCTGTGATGCAAAATACTGTATTTTAGCAAGTCTACTGAATAATGAATCTGCATGACCCAATCACCACTTCAACCAGTTAATTTATCTTTCCCAGTCTGAAGCCTAATCACCAATTGAGGAGGTATTTGATCCTTATTGTCTTCTAGTTGCTGTGAGTAGGTTTTTTTGTTTTGTAAGCAATGGCTGGATTTTTCAAGGTGAAACTCATCAAGCCTGGGAAGAGTTACCATGATGAAACATGTAGGATGTTTCTGACTTATGGTGACCCTCAGGTGAACAAATCACTGAACTTTTCTTTACAAGATTTGTTCAGAGGAAGTTTGCCTTTGCCTTCATCTAAGGTTAAAAGCAGGGGTAGGCAACCTTTTTGAGCTGGGGGCCAGGTTGCTGTCCCTCAGACAACTGGGGGGCCAAAACACCATAAATAAATAAATAAATAAATAAATATTATTTTTTAAATTAAAAAAAATAAAAATATATATGCATGCACACTCTCTTAGCCCTAGAAAAGCCATGGCAAAACCCCTGTGGAGATTTTGCCAAGAAAACTCCAAGAACAAGTAATAACAACAATAATCAATATTATCATGGTGGGCGGCGGCGGCGGTAGCGGCAGGACCAGCCTGGGGCCAGTCCAAAGGCCTTGGGGGGCCGCATCCGGCCCCCGGGCCTTAGGTTGCCTACCCCTGCCTAAAAGTGTGTGACTTGCCCAAGGTCACCCAGTGGATTTCCATGGCCAAGTGGGGATTTGAACCCAAGTTTCCAGAGTTGTAGTTGAACATTCAAACCACTACACCTTGCAGGTTTTTCACAGATATTCACAGATTCAGAAACAAGTAGGGGATGTATGTAAATTTGCTCAGCAAATTTGCTTGTTTGATTGATTTATATCCTGCCTTTCTCCCAAAATGGGGTTCATCCAGGAATCCCTGGAGCTGGGGATTATCTTGCCCAAAAAGGGGATATCAGAGACTGGCTGATAGTTCTCCAATATGGTGGGATCTAGGGAAGATTTTTTTCAGTAGTGACCTCATCACAGCCTCTTTTAGACAAGCTGGAAACCTGCCTTGCTGTAGTGAGGCATTCAGTAGTCCCCTTACCCATTTGGCCAGTCCTCCTTTGGCTGTTTTCAACAGCCAAGATGGTATGCGTCCAGTATACATGTGGCACCTCTCACCTCTCCAAGGATTCTGCCCATACCCTCTGGCTGAGTTTCATGAATGCATTTCACACATTTGACTCATGAATGTGCATAGCATCCATCAAAATAATATACCTAGTGACACTGAGGTGTCTTTTTTATCTTGTCAATATGTTCAGATCTACAATAGTGTTTTCCATGCTATCTGAAGTGGAGGACCAGTAATTTTTTCCACCACAATGTGAGAGACCAGTGCCATACTTCTGGCCACTGGCTACAATTGTTTCTTTGTTTCCTGAAAACTCACCAGGAACAAGAAGCCAATGAATGGCTCAAGGACCAGCAGCAGTGCACGGACCACCATTTTGAGTTCTACAACATCATTTGAAGACCATACACTGTAAAGGAACAATCTGCAATTAATTTGTGCCATCACTAGCATGATGTCCATTATCAAGGCATACTCGGTAACCTCCAACCTCCAAGATACGTAAACAGGAATTATAAAACAGATTGGAATATGTCATGTTTATTTCGTATAAAGCTTAAATAACACTTCAACTTTTACATGAAGCAAAACATGAGTGACCTTCCTGGCCATTTTTCTGTCCCACAAACATGGTCCTTTCTTCACCATAACCAGTGATTCTGCTCAGAAACAGATTGTCTCTCAAGCTCACAGAGTTTTGTGATTTTATAATGAGAGATGAGAACTGCTTAGAAGAAGGGTATAATAGGGTTTTTTTAATGCAGTAAATAAAATTTAAAAACCTACAGGGTCACAGGATACAAATTAGTGGTTTGATTATAAGAGTTCATGACTTCAGAAACTTCCCAAAGGAGATTTTTTTTTTAAAATAGAGAATAATTGTATTACCGGTAGTCTGTTACAGCAAAAGTATGAAGGATCTTGTGGCCCTTTAAAGACTAACAAGATTTATTTAGCATAAGCTTTTGGGGACTGCATCAGATGCAGCCACAAAAACCTATGCCAGTGGCAAGTCACCACCAGTATTTCAGTATCCTACCAAAGGTGGATAGGCTGACACCTTTTGTTCTTCAGCAAGCAGGTAAAGGAGAAAACACAGCATCCTGTTGGTAGCTTACACAATTGTTCTGCATTTTTAAAGCATTGCAGAGGAAGTATCTTATATTTATATGTCCAATACATTTACCCTAGGTATGCTGGTTAGCCAGATGGCTCTGGGTGCAGCTACCCCCAACCACAATTGGCCAGCCAGCTGATGTCTTAAAATGGGGAAGAAGTAATCTTGCTCTGGAGTTTATTGGCAGTGTTTCCTGAGGCGCAGCGCAGAAATGTATGGCCACACTATTGCAGTATTTTGTTCCACAGACTGAAAGCTTGTAACATTCTATTTTTTTCTCCAGAAGTAACTATATCTTTGTTACTTTTCAATAACAAGGAAGGAGATCAAAATATAGTGGTAATTAATTATGTTACAGCAGCAAATGACTCTTCAAGGAAACTTTCCAATGCTGCAGTCTTGATATGGCCTAAAGCAGGAGTAGGCAACCTAAGGCCCGGGGGCCGGATGCAGCCACCCGCCATGATGATATTGATTATTGTTGTTATTACTTGTTCTTGGGGTTTTCTTGGCAAAATCTCCACAGGGGTTTTGCCATGGCTTTTCTGGGGCTGAGAGTGTGTGCATGCATATTTTTGTAAAAAAAATATTTATTTATTTATTTATTTATTTATTTATGCTGCTTCGGCCCCCCATTTGTCTGAGGGACAGCAACCCGGCCCCTGGCTCAAAAAGGTTGCCTACCCCTGGTCTAAAGTGAAAATTATATTGGTGACCCAGTGCCCTGATTTTTCAGGCACTCAGGCACTTCACTGCATCTATAGATTCGTCTTTCTTTCTTTTTCCCCCTAGGTATCAATCCGTGGAGGGCCAGCATGGCATAGTAGTTTGAGTGTTGGACTTTGACTCCATAAATCAGGGTTCAAATCCCAGTTGGGCCACCCACTGGGTGACCTTGGCCAAGTCACACTTTCTCAGCCTCAGAGGATGCCAATGGCAAACTCCTCTGAAGAAATTTGCCAAGAAAATCCCATGATAGGTTAGCCATAAATCAGAAATGACTTGAAGGCACACAGCATATACACATCAGCCTGTAGCCCGGATCTTGGGCACCACGGTGTGGATGCTTACTGAGTTCCAATGATTGCCAAAATGTATCATATTAGAATTGGAATTAGAATAAATCAGTGGTATCAAAAGGCATTTTGGCTATCAAAAGCCATTTGGCTATTCTGAGCTATTGGTCAGAAATGAAGTAAAAAAACAATCTTCTTTTTTAGTTTTGACTGATTCATTAGTCTAGTATGGTTGTTGGGATTATTTTTAAAAGAAATGAATAAATAGACTCAACTTGAGGCCGTTGTATATTATGTGTGTTACATATAAATACATCGAAACAAGGCCTGATTAAATTAGTGTGTACCAATTTGAAACTCCTCACCAATATAATTCAAAGAGATATCTATTCTGTTTTAGCATTAACAGACAGAAAGGAATCCAGTACAGGTTGAGTATTCATCTGAAATGCTTGGGACCAGAAGTGTTTTGAATTTCAGATTTTATTTATTTGTTGTTAATTTTTATTATATTATTGTTTGAATTTTGGAATACCTGTATTTGCATGTACATACATAATGAGAGATATCTTGGAGATGGGACCCAAGTCTAAACACAAAATTCATGTATGCTTAATATACACCTTCTACACATAGCCTGCAGGTAATTTTGTACAATGTTTTAATAATTTTGTGTATGAAACAAAGATTGTGTACACTGAAACCATCAGAAGGCAAAGGCGTCAGTTAGTCATCCATTAAAAAGGTTTGGGGTTTTGCAGTAATTTGGATTTTGCAATTCTGGATAGGGGAGAATTCAAACTATAGTACCTTTGGGAGTAACTGGGAGAAATAAATCTGTAGCATGGATTTTCATGGGCCCAAATCACACACTGCAGAAACAAAACAGTTTGAGACTTCTTTAACTGCCCTGAGTTAATGCTAGAGAATCCTGGGAACTGTAGTTTATTGTGGCATCAGACCTCTCTGACAGAGAAGGCTAAATGTCTCACAAAAGTACAGTTCCCAGAGTTCCCTAGCATTAAACCAGGGTAGTTAAAGCAGTTTCAAACTGGTTTATTTCTGCAGGGTGTTTTGGACCAAGGACTACTACCCATTTCATTAGATGCATCAGATTAAGTGGGTTGTACTATAGAAGAGTTTTTGTGGGAAAATCCCTCCCTCTCAAAGGATTGCTTTTGTCTTTTTACAGCCAGATAGTGCCATTGTATTGATTATTTGCAAGAATAATACTGCTTTTTTCCCACAGTTTTATTGTTTTAAACAATGATTCCTTAATGGATACAACACAAAAGGAAGTATGGAGAAGAATGTAGAACTGTTCACACATTGACAAGAAAGAGGATTAAGGAGGACACACATTTGCATGAAAATGACATGCACTAATTTTTGTATATCTGTATCTCAAGTTTGGAGGGGGAAAGTCTTTTTGTATTTAAAAAAAACAACAACCCCAAAACTAGGGGATTTAGGGGTTTAAAACCGTTCTTTGTTTGATTGTTTATTTAAACCAGTTTTTTTTACATTACTGTCTAAAGAAAAAAAATAAATCCTGCTTATTGTGTTAATCCTGTGAAATATTATTTTATGCCTTAGAAAGCTTGATCAACCAGGTTTTAATGTTTTATTTTTTAATTATATTTTTATACAATCAGCAACCACTTTATAAAAACAGACAGTCATAACATACCAAACCAAAATCATAACATGAAAACCATTTATGATATTTTTACATAACATAATCATCTTTTAATGTGGTGGTTTTAAATTGGTTTAAAACTTCTTGTAAACTATTGTCCTGGAAGCCAGCTTGACTCCTGTCCTGAGAGAAAGGTGGCATATAAATTAAATAAATAAATAA
This sequence comes from Phrynosoma platyrhinos, assembly GCA_020142125.1. Lineage (NCBI taxonomy): Eukaryota > Metazoa > Chordata > Lepidosauria > Squamata > Phrynosomatidae > Phrynosoma > Phrynosoma platyrhinos. The sequence goes on along the minus strand of CM034706.1, from coordinate 254,513,958 downwards.
CACAAATCACACTTTCATCAATTTTCTGGTTTATCTCTTCTATTGTCTGATTTATCTCCTCTATTTTTTCTAATCATTCAGTTTTTTCAGAATACTCTTACTTATTTCTCCTCACCAAAAATGTTCTCCCCTAGTCTGTAATCTATTTCATCTCACTCTAATAGTTTGTATCCCCTTTATATATACATTCAATAATTCCAAATGTCTCTTTTGTATGTTTATATGTAATTTTATATGGTAGCTGGATGATATTGTTTTTACATTTTTCTTGTAAAGCATTAAAAGATTTTATCTGGGAGCCCACTTGGAACCTTTTCTGGAAGAAAGGCAGCATAGAAACTAAAGAAAAATAAATAAATGACTCACCAATACATAGTATATATTAAGGAGCCAGCGTGGTGTAGTGGTTTCAGCATTGGCCAATGATTCTGGAGAGTAGCGTTCAAATCCTGGCTAGGCCAAGTACACCCACATCATAACCTTGAGCAAGTCATACTCTCTCATCCTCAGAGGATGACAATGACTAACTCCCTCTGAAGAAACTTGCCAAGAAAACCTTGTGACAGGGCCACCTTAGGGTCGCCATAAGTTAAAAACAACTTGAAGGCACTCAACAACAACAAACATAGTATATATGATAAAGTTAATTCTTTACTCTCTAAAACCCACTACTGCCAATTCTGCCCCAGTGATTATACAAATATCTCATCAGTACATTCCAAGATTCTCTTGAATCTTCCTAAGGATCCTTATTTCATCATGTGGGTAAATTTATCCAGTTCTACCATTTAATAGATTCTCAAGAGCCACTGTTTTACAGTAGAAGTTGCCTCATCCTTCCACAGCTTGGCATAAAGTATCCTTGCAGCAGTTATCATATAGACAATTATTCTACTGGATTTTCCCCAGTTCATCATCAACCATACCTAACAGAAATGTTTCTGGATTCAGTAAAATAATTGACATGAAATCAGAAGCTTTTCTGTTTTAATGTTTTCCAACATTAACAAGTCAACATCATTAAACTTAGATATAATTTACATCTTTAAATAAAATTTTGGGAATTATATTGACAAGTTGGTAGTCTATAGATAGGAGCATAAGGCTATAGCATTATTATTTGCCAAATGTCAATACACAACAGCAACCACTGTTATTAACTCAAGGGTGCCATTAGAAAGATAAACTGGATTTGTCTCTTCTAGTTGGGAAAAGAGATTCTGGTCTCTGACCCTCATGGAAAAGTTCTAATAGTTTACCATGCATGTGCATGAAAAAAAAAAAAATAAGGGCCAGCCATATATACCATTTTATGGGTTTTTCAGGCTGTGAGGCCATGTTCTAGAAGAATGTATTCCTGAGGTTTCACCTGCATCTGTGGCTGGCAGAGCTCTGAAGATGCCAGTCACAGATGCAGGTGAAATGTCAGAAATACATTCTTCTAGACCACAGCCCAAAAAACCCACAAAAACCTATGGATGCTGGCCGTGAAAGCCTTCGACTTCATGCCAGCCACATAAATTATTTTCTCTCTCCACACACACACACATATATATATATATATATATATATATATATATATATGTCCCATTTATCAAATCTTCTAACTATAATATCAGACAGTATTGTTGTTGTGCACCCTCAAGTCATTTCCAACGTATGGCAACCTGAAGGCAAACCTATCATAGGGTTTTCTTGGCAGGCTTCTTCAGAGTGGGTTTACCATTGCCATCCTCTGAGGTTGAGAAAGTGTGACTTGCCCAAGGTCACCCCTGGGTTACATGGCTGAGATGGGATTCAAACCCTGGTCTTCAGAGTTGTAGTCCAATGCTGAAACCACTATGCCATGCTGACTCTCATCAAACAGTATAGCTCACCTGACAGTAAACTATTATAATTTAATCATTTAAGATTTACTTACTAATTTTGAAATACTGTAATTATTCTGGGTGATATTGGAGGATGTTGTGTCTTGTTTTTTGTGGGGGCTTTGCTGTGTTACAGGATTTGCTCAGAGGAGTAGTGGCATGACCATCCTCTGAGGCTGAGAAGATGTGACTTGCCCAAGGCTGCATCTGCACTACACCATTTATTTATTTATTTATTTATTTATTTAAATTCTGTGTCACCTTTCTCCCAAAAAGGGACCCAAGGCAGCTCACAAATAATGCAGTTTGACACCACTTTAGTTGCCATGGTTCAATGAGATAGAATTCTTGGATTTGTAGTTCAGCCTTCTCTCTCAGAGAGCTCTGGTGCCACACCAAACTACAAACCCAAGGATACCAGAGCACTGAGCCATGGAAGTTGAAACAGTGTCAAACTGCATTATGTTTGCAGTGTGCATGCAGCCCAAGATCATACACTGGGTTTCCATGGCAGAGCAAGGATTCAAACCATGGTCTCCCAAATTCCTAGTCTGACACTCAAACTACTCCAATACATAGTGCCCTGAAGAAAATAAATGCTGCTTAGCATATTTAAAAGAAAAGATATGCTGCCTAGGGATATTTAGCAAACTCCAAAGTGGAAATGGATGAAATCCATGTCCAAATTCTGCCTTCCCCAACTCATTGGTCTAACTGGTGTTCCTCCTGGTATGTAGGATTAAAAAACTATTGTTACTCTTAACTAGCTCTCTGAAGATGATGGGAACTGTAGTAACTCAAACCACTACACCATGCTGGCTCTCATCACCTTACCCAGCATGGGTAAGCATAGCTAATATAACAAGAGAAGCGTCACTGTGTCCCTTGCAGTAATGACCTGGGCAAATTTTAAACACTGAAAATAAAGATGAATGAGGCAAAAATGGGACGCATTCTGGGAAAGTTTCTAGAAGGGTAGCAATATTAGCCTTGTTGTAGCATAATCAGCAGAGAGTCTTGGAGCACTTTAAACTTTGGAGACATAACAAATTTATTTATACCAATATCTGAAGACCATACACCATGCATCTGAAGAAGTGTAGATTCTATGCACGTTTAGCAGCAAAGCTTCAACAAAAATATATAGTGTAGTGTATCAATTGGAGTGCTGGATTGGAACTTGGGGGACCCAAATTCTAGTCGCCAGTGAACCCTGAAACTCACAAGATGACCTTGGTCTGGCTGTAATAAACAAATTGATATTTTTATCTTGATTTTAATTAATTCGGAAGAGTGAGTGGACAGCTTTCAACATGTGTTAAAAAGGATGTCTGTTGGATTGTGTTGCTCTGGGCATTTGGTTTATTTTGATTTTTAAAATTACAGGCTTGCATTTTTATTATAGTTCAGAATCCACTGAGCACTGAGGGAGTGGAATGGAAATATTTTAATAAATGAAATAAACAGAAAAAATGATGTCAGTGCATATTTGCTATGTGCCGTTCTCATTTCCTTACTGTTTAATGGATGCAGATCAGCACTGGCTTTCAAAAATCCATTTCATTTTCAGCTGCACCAACGTGAGCAACGCAACCAAAACCATCCTGTTTGGAAACAGTACCATAAAATCTTGATGAAAACCTTGCCTGTTTGGCAGAATTTTTATAGCTTGCTAACTTCTTCCACGAGAATGAATTTGTGCTTTTGCTTCATGTATGTAAAAAATCCAGGCTATGGAAAATAAGATTTTGCAACACACACCTCAGCCAGGGATATACTGCAGTGAGATGCCATCAGGTCTCTACTAATAGCTGGTTCATCCAGAATGGTGACTTCTGTATTATTAGTTACCTGGTAGTCTAATGAAGAAAAGAAATGGGGGGGGGGGGTATTTGTTTTGCTCTTTAGCATTGCAAAACTTCCTCTCCCCTTCATTTTCAAAATTGGTCCCCTATTATTCTAAGATCAAATATTTAAATACACGTGATGTGTGTGTATGTATGTGACATATGGAGTCTCAATGGAAATTTCCTTCCAAGGGATGAAGAAGGCAAATTACAACAAACCACTGCATTTTCCAAGAGTCTACTGGTGGGCCTTTTAAATGCAAATGCAAATGTTTTCCTTTAGGGGTGGATGAGGGAGTTATACACTCATTGAAATTGATTGTGAAATATTTTATGTTGTTAATTGGGTAATAATGATGGAAGGGGAGAACATTTCCTGGCTGACTTTTTTGACCTCGGTCACTAAGAGAACATTGCTTTAAAGAAAAGAGATTACCTTTTAAGGTTTTTGAACTTTAGACATGCTTAGTTGCAAGATGTTCTTTAAAAAAAAAAAAACAACCAACCACCAACCAGCAGCTTATTCACCGCTGTGTGCCTTCAAATCATAAAATATGTTTTATATTTTATATTTATTTTTATTTATTTTTAAAACGTTATTTACACAGTGCATAGCACAAATTATATGATCCATAATTCATAATATGCTTTTCCCCTCTCCTCCTCCCACAAACAGACACTCAGAGGAAATACATTTCATTCAAATTAACCATTATATGGAAAATATCATTAGGTTTGTTTTTTAACTTCTTCATATCCCATTTTACCTTCCACTTTCTTAATCACAATTTTTCATTTATCTCTCCATGATTCTTTATTGGTTTCCCCAATATATTTAAGTCTTCTTCACAAAGGAAATCAAATAATATATATTCTTTTATATATTTAAGCAAATAAGACTTATTCCAATTAGATTTCTTTTTCCATCCAAAAGGAATCACTGCATGGGCAGCTTTAAAAATTTGGGAGGACTGGGAGTTCCAAATTTTAGACTGTATTATTATGCATGTGTCATATA
>CM034706.1:254454233-254483620 GCA_020142125.1 Phrynosoma platyrhinos | reverse complement strand
CTTTTCATTCGACTTCTGGGTCTCCCTGGTCTGATTCCTGGAAATTCTACTACAATGTGACTTGTCCAAGGTAACCCAGTGGGTTTCGTGGCCAAGCTGAGAATCGAAGCTGGGTCTCCAGAGTCATAGTCCAACACGCAAATCAATACACAACATTGGCTCTCCTAAATGTATATATGCATGTATGTTTTTAATATCCCACCTCTCTTCCTTTATGGGATCCAAGGCAGCTAAAACCAGAATACAGCTAAAAACCAATCACAATGATATACATAAAAAGAAGATTAAAATCCATTAAATAAACTATCCTATTAAAACTAAGCACTAGTTTAAAACAAGTTCAAAGCATTTAAAATATGACCACCCACCCAATGAAAAGAGCCTGCCAGAGCAACCTGCTCATAGACAAACGCTTACCTGAATAAAAGCACTTGCCTTGTTTTAAACATTGTCATTTAAAAATTTAATTGTAACTATAGCCATAGCTAGCTTTTGGGGAGCCTTGAAACTAGAGCGGTATCTAAATACTTCTTAAAACTAACTTCCCAAGTTTGACAGAAAAACAATATGTAATATTTGGGGTCTGGTCAGAAGTTTAGCCAGCTTGTTGCTGAAGCTATGGGAGTCTGGAGTTGATCAGTGTCTAGATGGGAAACCCCTTCAGACTAACCTAGGCACTTGCCCTTGAGTTGCACTATAGGAGAATGCTGGGCAATAACTGTAATGCAGTAAAATAATGATCAATAAACACGGTCATGTAGAAAGATGCAAAGAACAGGGAAGCTTTGGATTCTACCCACACTGCAATTTGTAGCAGTTTGATGCTGCTTTAACTTCTAAGGCAGGGGTAGGCAACCTTTTTGAGCCGGGGGCCGGGTTGCTGTCCCTCAGACAATTGACGGGCCGAAGCACCAAAAATAAATAAATAAAAATAAAAATAAAAAAAGAATTAAAAAATTAAAAAAAAATGCATGCACACTCTCTCAGCCCCAGAAAAGCCATGGCAAAACCCCTGTGAAGATTTTGCCAAGAAAACCCCAAGAACAAGTAATAACAACAATAATCAATATCATCATGGGGGGGCGGCGGCGGTGGGGGGGCGGCGGTGGCAGGACCGGTTTGGGGCCGGTCCAAAGGCCTTGCTGGGCTGCATCCGGCCCCCGGGCCTTAGGTTGCCTACCCCTGTTCTAAGGGGTCATTCACACGTTGGAGTTTTTTAGCGCAATGATGTGAATCAGCTTGCTCACACATTCTGGGTTTGTTATCCACAGAATGGAACCACATCGATGTGTATCTCTGTGAGTTCGGTTGTTCACACATGCAAATATTTGAATAAAGATGGAGCCGATGCAATGCATTTGGAACCCCTTTTTTTGGCATGCAGTGTTTTATCTCAGGTCTATTCAGATCTATTCACATTGGTTATTCACACTATCAATGATGCAAATCTATTTTTAAAAGCCGATATCAATTATACTGGATTAAGTGGGATATTTTGGCAGCCCCCCCTCCCAACTTAATTCAGGTGCAATTGGGATGGGTGTGAATGACGGAGATTTAACCCAGATTAATCCTTGATTATTTTCACAATATGAATAAACCCTTAAGGGTCCATTCTGGACAATCCCAGGCTTTATAGTCTGGGGAGGGACATAGCATTCTGTGATAGAGAGAGCTAGTGTTGGAGTTGAGAGAGAGGAATAGAACTCTCAAGCAGATCTAGTAATCCATAGGATGCAACCATGACAGTTAAATTAATACCAAACTGCTCTAATTGTGCAGTATGGAAACACCGTTGGACAAGTTTAGGCCAAGAGGTTGGGGTCACCTGAGTCTTTTTTTTTTTTTTATCACTCTTTATCCTCGGGACAAATTGATTTTGTTGCTTTTTTACCTCTGTTGATTCCTCTTGTAGAGAAGCACAATAATTATGTGAGCAAAACTCCACCTTGATCTCTGAGTGGAAAACCCGACACAAGTGTGCAGTATCATTATCCCATTTTTCCTCAATTTGGTGGCGCCCTTAACGAATATGTAATGAATGCTGTGACATTTTAAATTGTCTGGAGCATCCAAGGATGAGCAAGATAACAGGGGCAGTGCCAACTCTTCTGCTGATTCTCTGTGGCCTTTAATTAGAGCTGGCTTTCTTAATTCTTTTAATTTGTACTCTCTCCGTTTAAATAACCTCTTGGCAAGCACTGAAAAGGAGCACACCATTTTTGTTGTTGTTGTTAATTTGGAGATTCCCAGCGGAACCTTGTTAACAAGTGACTTCATCAAAAGAGAGGCAAAGCACCAGTTTCTGTGGCACCAGAAGTCCAGGTTCAGAGAGGGCAGGGGAAGGGCCCCAAGTTACTCAGTCCAGAAAAACAGCAAAGAAAGTTTACTATGCTACTATCACTTAATCAACTGTAGGCATGCCGTTGATGTGGGTTCACATCATGGATGTTTCTTTCGAAGAAAGACTCAAGGCTTGGTATTTATGCAGATTCTATACAACCTTCTATCCAGGACTGGGGCTAAAGAAAGCTTACAAAATAATGTTTTTTTTGCTTAAAAAAAAGGGAGAGAGAGAAAGAGAAAACTGTAAAACAAAAAACAAAAACAAAAAACCAGTTACAGTTCTCCCTGATGGAAATTTCAAAATCCACAATACTCTAAAAACCCAAAACTTTTTTTTTTATTGCTAGCTGAGATGATGACACTTTTACTTTCTGATGCTTCAATGCTTCAATGTACACAAAGATTGTTTGATGAAAACAATGAAAAAAATTGTATACAATTACCTTCCGGCTATGTGTATGAGATGTGTATGAAACATAAATGAATTTTGTGTGTAGACTTGGGTCTCATCTTCAAAGAGCCAGCAGTTTGAGCTTTGGACTCTGGATTCTGGAGATCAGAACTCATTGCTCAAATCTTTATGCCATCCTGGTTCTTCTGGGAGAAGTTACTTAAGTCAAATACTTAAGTACAGTATAAGCTACTACAGGATTCTGGCCGTTACCAGTGAAACTAACCCTAACCCAAACCAACAGGCTGGCCACATTTATTTTATTTAAAGTGTTCTGCTCCAGTTTATAGCCAATAATCTCAGGATGTCATAAAGGAACGTTTTAAACAATTCAGTTGTTTTAAAAACTTATAGCCTGAAAACTTATACAAGTATCTAAGAAATTAAAAGAAGAACAAACATGTAAAAATTTGATAAAAGCATTTAGTAAAGTCAAAGGCTTTATTTTAAAACACACATACACACACACACAACAATATTCATGTTTTAACATGACACCAACATGCAGCTAAGGTTAATTGATGCCAATCAGGACTCCAAGACATCAAACGCCTGGAAGAAGAGAAGCATTTTAATTTGGTACCAACAACGTTACAATATTGGAGCCGATCTTCTCATCACCATCAAAGCCACTCTTGGAAGAGGTGCTTGAAGGAAGGCCTCAGCTGTGGATCTTAAGGTAGAGGCAGGTTAATGGCTTTCCATCAAGGACTGGGATCCTGAACCATATAATGACTGTGTGTTTTATTGTAGTTCCATAGGCTTGGAATGGGATCAGTTTGCCTAATTCTATGAGTACCAGCATTCAGTACTGACTTTGGTCCAGGTTCCTACATGGTTGAGCATAACATAAGAATTCTGCAGTCAGAAATCAACTACAGCTCCCCACTCGAAGTCAGTCATGGTTTTGCTGCTGAGTATGTGTCTTCAAGCCATCTTTAGGCTTACGTATGTAGAGAGATCTTATAGCATCTTTGAGACTAATGGAAAGAAAGAAGTTGGTAGCATGAACTTTAGTAGAGTTACATAGATTCAGATGCATTTGGGCATCTACTTCATTGAATGCATCTGAGGAAGAAGAGTTATGTCTGTGAAAGCTCATGCTACCAAATTCTTTCTTTCAGTTAGTCTCAAAGGTGGTACAAGAATCAGTGCATACTGATTCTACAAACTAACATGGCTATATCTTTGAATTCTTTTGACTTATAGTGACCCCCATGAATTTCATAGGGTTTTCTTAGGCAATGTATACTCAGTCGTGGTTTTGAATAGCCATTCCATGGCTGGTGGAGTGCAGAGGAAGTGTCTGTCTATGCCAGAGACCAAACAATGGCATCTCTGCCAAGATTTGCCAGGGCCTCAATGGGTGATGCAATTTGGCTCTGGGTCATAGCCAGATGCTTCTCTGATCCTCTGACCCCTCCATGGTGATTTGGGGGCTTTGGTCAATGAAGCTGGAGGAAGGAAATACCAAGTCCTGCAACAATCAAAATAGAACAAACACAGTGTAAAGTAGAATTAAGGATGCTAGCCTCTGTCTGTACAGCAGTGCCAGCTTCTCCCAGAGGGTCAAAAATTCACTTCCAGGACTGGAAGCAGTGGCTCACTCAGAAATGTCAGCCTGCCAACATTAGGTTAGATTGATGGGTAGATGGAGATGGGTCTTTCACTGTAGCAGCACCTTGCTAATGAAACTCTCCCTAGAGAGAAGTCAGGCTGGGTCTATCTCTATTGAACTTCTAGCAGGTAGTTAAAATTGTAGTAGTCCATCCCTACCATTACCTACCACTGAGTCTGCATATTATTACCCTCCACTTTCATTTTTACTTGAATTATGTTTGAGTTTTTCTTATGGCAATTCCACTATCTAGACTTCCACTGTATAGACTGTGACAATATTGCCATCTTATGGACATAGCTAGCAATTGCAGGATATCCTTACCATTTGTTTTTGTTGTGTGCCTTCAAAGTCTTTTTTGACCTATGGCAACCCTTAGGCAAAACTATGATGGTTTGCTTGGCATGATATGTTCAGAGGAGGTTTGTCATTGCCTTCCCCTGAGGCTGAGAGCATGGGACTTGCCCAAGGTCACCCAGTGGGTTTCATGGCCAAGCTGAGTCATAGTCCTACACTTAAACCACTACGCCATCCTAACTTGTACATTGCTGTATCATATTTTACAGCAGTGGTTCCCAAACTTTGATCCACCAGTTATTTTGGACTTCAGTTTCCAGAAATCCTTGCCAGCTTGGCCAGCGTCCAGGAATTATGGGAGCTGAAATGATATCCCAGAAAGACCAGGGTTCTAATATAAATATTAGAAAGATTTGTTATAGGATCTTTGATAATTTACATGTGGGATAGCAAACATTCAGAATTGTTCACTTGCAAGAGATAAAAGAAAAATATATTTAGACTGTACGGAAAGTTGACCATATCTTGGGGCGTGGGGTTTGAATTGCTTTGCATATGGTGGTACAATATTTTGTCATAGTGTTGTATAGTGATGTTTATCATGTTGTATTCCTATTTTTGTTGAAGTAAAGAAATAATTTTTCAAAAGTGACTCAGCCAATATTCTCACTGTGTATATAGCAGCCAGTCGTGGGTTTCTGAGCAACTCCCCTGCCTCATAAAATGGTTAAGAATACAATGGTGAAAGGGTTTGTTTGGCACCTTCACTATATGTTAGATTATGACTTCCATCGTCCTCACAAGCATATATGTGCCATATAGTGGGATTTTGTACACATTTTGATTCTACACATCTGGCCAGTACCATACAAATCACTAAGCATCTCAGTTCTGAAGGAGATTTTCCCAGGATGAGGCTCTTCCATTGCACTCCCAGTATGCAATTGCACCCCTGCAGTTTCCCCAAATACAGAAAACCTGACAACATAGTTTACATAATTAGAGGCAGGGCAAAATTAATTAAATAAATAGCCTACAAGTGCAAGAAGTTGTAATAAATTCTCAGTGACTACCTTTATGAGTAACTCACATGGTTATCAGCTGCTGAAATTAAAAATTCTGAGGGTGGAGCCTAGTGGGTTAGGAACCACAGCTCAGCATTTATTCCATTCATATGGCAACCTTTAAATCTATATAGAAGAAGATAGATAGCTAGAATGGAGCCATTAGAAATGACTATTATTCTCCTGTTTCAAGTAACTGATTTAAAAATTAAAAGTCCGGATACTCCATCCACAGCCCCTGTAATTTGGTGTCATTGTTAACTAGCCTGTCATCTAATCTGACTCAGGAATACAATTCTGTTTGTAAAAAAAAGACATATCTAAGAGATCAGAAACTTATCTTCCTGCATTTTAGAGAAAAACCCGAGTAAATCCAGGTTGTAATAACATTTGCCACTATATAAAATTATGCAGGCAGACAGGAAACCAATGCACTTTTTTCTCCCACAACTCTCCACAAATGATTAAATGGTTTTTTGGGGTCCTTTCTTCCTGCCTTAATAAATTCACATTCTGAAAATCCAGCAACGCACAGAATCTGTGGTTCCCTGCATCAAGGCCTCTTTGGGGAATAACAGACCTCAAGCAAAACAAGAGTCAACAGTGTGATACAGCAGCCAAAAAACCTCAAAACCCTAATGCAATTATGGGCTGCATCAACAGGAATATACTATAGTGTCCACTTCAAGGGACGTAGTAAAGCCACTCTATTCTGCTTTGGTCAGACCTCACCTGGAATACGGCATCCAATTCTAGGCACAACTGTTTAGGAAGGCAATTGAGGAGTGTGAATATCAATAGGGAAAAGCAACCAAAGATGATCAAAAGTCAGAAAACCAAGAGTGCATCTATATTGTAGAAGTAATGCAATTTGACACCACTTTAACTGGAATAGTTCCATCCTACAGAATCCTGGGAGATTTATTTAGTAGACTTAAGTTTGCATCCTCATTACATCCTCATATGAGGAAGAAGACTTAAGTCTGCAAAAGTTCATGCTGCCAACTTCTTTCTTTCAGTTAGTCTCAAAGGTGCTACAAGAGCTCGCTACATTAGAAAGTTTTTTACTATAAGAACTGCCAGACAGTGAAATAGACTGCCTCCAGTGGGGGGAAGTGAACTCTTTTTTGAACTGAGGTTGGATGGGCATCTTTCAGGGTGCTTTTGGGCCTCGGCAGACGACTAATTGAGCCGTCTCCGAGGCCAGGAAGAGGAGGGGCCACCGCACGCGCGGCGGCCCTTCCTCTTCCTGAGGTCGCCCTGAACGCTTCCGGGCCACCGGACGCCCGGCGCGTTCAGGGCGACCTCCTCCCGCAGCGTCTGGACGCGCTGCGGGGGATAAGTCAGAGAAAGGGCGCCCACCGCTTTTAGGGCGCCCTTTCTCTGACTTATGAAAGGAGTGCCTTTTTGGTGCTCCTTTCAGGGTCGCCGGGGAGGCGCCGCGGTGAGGCTGCCATAGCCCTGTGGCGCTCCGGACCAGGGCGTCCTGGACGCCCTGGTCTGCATCCCCCCTTAGTTGTCTATTCCTCCCTGTCAGGAGGTTGAACTGGGTGGTCCCTGTGATCCCTTAGAGTTCTAAAATTCTATTATTCTAAGCATAAATACGTTTGTCCCAGCATGTGATTTGAACCTCCTTGTATCTAATACGGATTGTAATGTAAAATGTAGGCTTGGGATAGTGGAACCAAAGATCTGATTGTTCATTTGTTCATTCATTTGATGTATCACCAAAAAGGCAGCACATTGTTAGTTGTTTAATTTTTTAAAAAATCCATAATAAGAGATACTTAAAGAGTTCCCCCCCACACACACACACACTTCAGATGCTTAAATAATTTGTCTAATCTAAGGTATTCTACACCTTGACTTTCAAGAAGGGGTCTTTGCTATTTCACCTCATCCAAATTACTTCATGTCACCTTCCCCTTAGGATGTTGGCATTTTGATTTTCTTCCTACATCAATGTTCAACAGCAAAAGTTTAATCCTCTGAGAAGCCTGCCGGGAGTATGTGCTATAGCCATTTTGCTGCAGTTTTAGGCTCCTTGTCTTTTTAAAGCTCCATCTCCATGTAGTATTTTTTCTTTTTTCTTTTTCAAACAGGAAGCATCTGTCTGGTCACTTCCTATTTGGAAAATGGTCTGTAGGTATCTGAAACAGGTGGTTGAGGGTGCAAAAATGCATGAAAATACAGCAAAACTGCCAAAGACCTTTCCAAAGCTTGAGCTGCTATTGGCCAATTTTGGCATTAAAAGGGGTCACAAACATTTTTGGTGGGTGGGTGTGAAAATGGAGGCCTCTGATTGCATCATGCTGTCACCTTGGAAGCTGGGAGTGTTGCTGGACAAAACAGCTGCATTTAATAAGGCCCCAATAACAAAAGGCAAGATATTGCAAATAGCTGATAAGGACTGGAAGTCCAGCCATCCCTTGCATAGGTCCAAATAGTCAAAGGCAGATATCCAGCAGGAAAAAGGTCTCACTGACTGAGGATGGAAGATAGTGCACAGACCCTCAGAGATCTTGATCCTATAAAAAGCCCTATAAAAGCTCAGGCAGACCAGAACAGTGGCATGATGCTGCACATTGTTGGCCTGTGGAGTTCTTGCTATTGTTTTCTGCAGTTCCCATAGAAGTGTGAGTTGGTCTCTGAGATGTACCTTATTAGGCCAGGTCCACATGGTCTAGAATACTCAGAGTAGCCCAGAATATTCCTGCCTTGGGATCCTCTGTTGCAACACCTGCTGTGCTGCCCAATGCCACTTTTGCCACAATGAGTTCCTCACTCTGAGGTGAGAACGAGGTGCCCAGCATTGATCACATCGCTGGGTATCTTCTTCTTACCTCAGAGCAATTGACTTGTTGTGGTGGCAGCTGTGCCAGGCAGCAAAGCAGCACCAATTTTAAACAGCCACCTGACATTGCAACAGAAGGCTCCAGGTCTTCCAGGAGGATCTGGAGTAAATTGTGAGCTATTTAAGAGAAGTGTTCAATGGGTTCCATGGCGAACTCACCAGATGTTGTTCAGACTGTTTGCACAAGAACCAAGAACTGAACTGTGTACAATGCAGACTCATTACTGTGGAAATGGGGGGAGATTGTTTTATTTGTTCCAGGCAAACAAGGTCCCAGTTGTAGGACTTGCTTTTGATAGAAGGTTTGTCTATCAAATGTAAAGGTTTCCCTGATAGTTAATAAATATGCTAAGCCTTCCATCCACGGGCATATTTATTGTTTCCAAATCCAAAATAATTTCTTACTTTTTGCAAAACACCCTTGTGAACAGAACATCAAATTATATGAGCCTTTGGACTGATCTAACATAGCTTTTGTTGTGCTCTTTAGGTCAAGGTACACAGAGAGAAAATACTGGTGGATTAGGCCTTTATTTCATGCTCTGCCATATGCATCTAAAGTATGGAAAGGCAGTCAACTTAAGAAGAATTTGCAATTCAGCATCTAGAGCTCTCAAGTTCCTTTGCCTCTTCCCCCTCCCTGTGCACACCCTGGTCTGTAAGTGAGCTGAAAGATTGCTTACACCCACATCACTTTGTGTAGTGTTCTGAGAGCTCCTTAGTGTGAGAAGCACTTATCAGATTTAAACCTGTGAAGGGATATTAAAAGATAATTATCCCTTTTCTTCCAATTAAGCTGAGCTCTGTCAAGCCTTCTGCTATGAAAATGTGACATTTGTGATAGAAGTTAAGCTGCAGCAGGTGCCTGCTCTGTTTCAAGCATTGTTGAAAGCACATGAATGGCCCGAGACAGTCCAGATACAGCTTTTGCTCAAGGCAAAAACCATCTCTCTTGAACAGAGTTTTCATTCCAGGTGATTGCTAATTGGAAAATGCACATTCACTGCATAGCTATGATTACATGGCAAGCAGTTTGGTTTCCATTGTGATCTATGGTTCATTGCTAACTGGTGTTTATTTTTAAAACAAAATCAAATAAAAGGAGTCATATAGTTAACACATCTGTGTCACTATCCTGTATGTTCAGTACAGCATAGTAATTCTGCATGTAGAACTTACACAATACCTAGCTATACACCACCTCTGGACTTACTATAAAGTTATTGCAGCCTCCCCCTGCCCCCAATCATTCCATGCCTGTTCAGAGTGATGGGGATCAGAGAAGCATCTGACCCCAAAGCCAGACCCTGAAATGTTTACATCCTCTGCTGAGATCTTCTGGGGTCTTTAGAAGTCTCATTGAATGATTAATAATTTCACATCTGGTTACAGGGACATAGCCAGATGCTTCTCCAATCCCCCACAAGTCTCCACTAGGAGACTTCAGTGGCTATGGTAGGTTCAGGGATGGCTTTGGTCACTGCGGAGGGAAGAATACCAGCCTCCGCATTGAACAAAAAAGGGATAAATACAGCTATAAAGTTGTAAAGGAGGAGGAGTGAAAATAGGAGGAAGGAATATCAACAATCTAAGATATGCAGATGACACCATAATACTAGCAGAAAACCTCATAGACCTGGAACACCTGCTAAAGAAGATCAAAGAAGAAAGTGCAAAGGCAAGCTTAATGTTGAACATAAAGAAAAAAAAATAATGACTACAAAGGACCATCTCAAGTTCAACCTAGACAATGAAGAAATAGAAATAGTAACAGAATTACCATACTTGGGATCAAACATTGATAGAAATGGGGACTGCAGTCAGGAAATCAGAAGAAGACTAAGAATAGGAAAGATGACAATGAAAGAACTAAAAAAGATTCTAAAATGTAAAGATATACAACTGAGCACAAAAGTTAGAATCATACAAGCCATCGTATTCTCTATTACCGTGTATGGATGTGAGAGCTGGATAGTTAAGAAAGATGATCATGCCACTACTTCAAACTACTTCATGCCATCTTCCCCTAAGGGAAGAAAATCAATTCATTTGAGATGTGGTGCTGGGGAAGATGCAGAGGATCCCATAGATAGCCAAAAAGTCAAACAATGGGTCCTAGAGCAGATCAAGCTAGACACCTCCCTGGAAGCCAAGATGACCAAACTGAGGTTCTCATAGTTCAGACACATCATGAGAAGGGAGGACTAATTGGAAAAGACAATAATTCTGGGGAAGGTGGGAATAGGAAGAGAGGAAGGCCACATGCCAGATGGATGGACTTTATTAAGGAGGTCACAGGTATGGGTTTGCAGGAATTAAGCAGAGCAGTGGAGGAAAGAAGGTCTTGGAGATCTCTCAGTCAAAGGGTATCCATGGGTCAAGATCAACTTGAGGGCACTTAACAACAACAAAAGTTGACTTAGGCCCATGTATGCCACTAACAGAATGCCAACAATGGAGTAGAAAGCTGTTGGTGTGAATTCAACATATGCAAAAGGTCCCCCACAAACCATTGGGCATTTTTTGTCTAATGTGAAACATCTGCATTTACTCCAAGGTTGCAGAAGCAGAACTGCAGTTGTGGTGCCACTGTGTATGCAGACATGTATGCACAAATATATGCACATGGAGATGTGAATGTGCATTCAATTGTGCACCTGATAGCACATTTGGTGTGCATTCAGTTCTACAGATTTGCTATTCAGCAGAAGTTACACACGCAATCAATGTGTAACTCCATATTCAGAATCCTGGTGTAGGATCTTGGACACAGTTGAGAATGAACATTTTTGAAATAAAAGGTAGTATCTTCTAGAACCTGAGATTGCTGAAATCAGTGCTGTAGTGTGAACATTTTATATGCAGAGCTTAATGGTATTACTGAGGGATGGAGCACATACTTCAGGCTCAGATGTTGATGAATTACTACTCCCATCATTCTTAACCACTGGCTAAGTTGGCTAATTCAAACATATTTGAGGGGGTCACAGGTTCCCCAGACAACTTTAATTTGCAATATGTGTTTGTGGGCCTACTTGCTCATTCTTATACTTCAAGTCCTCAACTTTCCCCCCAAAATCCTACTCTGAAGGCATTATGGGGCACAATCTTGAAAGAGTTTCCAATGTTCAGTGTGAGAAGTCTAGGTCTAGAAACCTAGGCATTTATTCCAATTATACATAGGAAGACATTGAAAAAGGAAAGCTTTCAATGTTCAAGCCATTGAAATGACAAACCTTTGAACCTCTGCTTCTCATGATGCTGTAACAGGCATTCCAGGTGGAGGAAATGGTGGCCTTCTTTGTTGGCGAATGGCTGAAGTATGCTAAGGCAAGTTGAAAGCTTGCTTGGGAGCATGAGACATATGCCCTATGAAGACATAAACAGGTTGTGTTCCTTCCCTTTTGGAAAAATGACCATAGAGCATGGGAAGGGTTCCTAAGGGACATCGAACCAACATCTTACCAGACCAGGGACCAACAGCTGAAGTATCCCTGACAGTTGGCCATTGAATCTCTATTTGGAAACTTCCAGTGAAGGAGAGTCCATCACTTCCCAAGGAGGTCTGTTTTGCTGCCAAACAACAATTATGTTCAGCAAGTTCCTCCTAATGTTAGTCAGAATCTTTTCTCCTGTCATTTGAATGTATTAATTCAGGTCCTGTCCCTTGAAAAAAAGGTTTGCTCCATCTTCCATA
This sequence comes from Phrynosoma platyrhinos, assembly GCA_020142125.1. Lineage (NCBI taxonomy): Eukaryota > Metazoa > Chordata > Lepidosauria > Squamata > Phrynosomatidae > Phrynosoma > Phrynosoma platyrhinos. The sequence goes on along the minus strand of CM034706.1, from coordinate 254,471,293 downwards.
TGATAGCCCTTTGGATATTTGAAGTTGTCATATCACCATTACTCGTAGGTTTCTAGATCCTTTACTATCTTGGTTGTCAGCCTCTGAATGTGTTCCAGTTTGTCTTTTATCCTTCTTACTGTGGTGCCCAAAACTGGACACAGTACTCCAGGAGACACCTGATAAAACACTCTTGGTGAAGACTGACTAAAAAGGATACATTTCCCTTGAGGTCTGATGCAACTCAATCATCTCTCTGCAGCAATGAATAGCCTTTTTATTTAGATAAATTTTTAGTGCCTAGAGATCAATAGACTACATTTAAAATAACAATTGCTAATATTCAAAATCAGTTAACTAGTTACATATATGTAACTAAGTAACATTTCCTGGCCTGACTCCCAGCCCTCCTTAACAGCCAGCAGTCATGTCAAGCAAAGGAAGTCCAGTCAATGTTTATTACCAAACATTTCACTACATGTCAATGCTGTTGAGTAGCTTTTGAAAGAAAGAAAGAAAGAAAGAAAGAAAGAAAGAAAGAAAGAAAGAAAGAAAGAAAGAAAGAAAGAAAGGAAACCTACAACAAAATGTTGCAGAATAGAGTGTTCCTGTTCATCATTTCAGTTAGTCAATCCGATTGTTGGTTTTGTGGGGCTTCCAAGTTGTTTCTGACTTATGGTGACCCTATTGTGGGGTTTTATTGGCAAAATTTGTTCAGAAGAAGGTTGCCTTTGCATTCCCCTGAGGCTGGGAGAGTGTGACTTGTTCAAGATCACCCAGTGGGCCTCTGTGGCTGAGCAGGGATTTGAACCCTGGTCTCAAGAATCATAGTCCAGCTCTCAGACCATTACACCATGCTGGCTCATCCACCTGATAGCCAGATATGTTTTTTTCCAGAACAGTCCCTTCCTTTCTCTTGTCATCTCTTTTCCTTCTAACCACCAGTACTCCACAGCTACTGAGCATGCTGTCATCCATGGGATACTTTTAAGTCCCCCTTCCTTAAGTCCACCCCCAATATTTTTGGTATTTCTAAATATCTTGGGATTTCCTTGAGGTTCACAGCCCCTTCTGTTCCATAAACACTGTGTTATTTTTGTTGGAATAAGAAATGGTACTTACAACTCTGAACTTGAAAAAAAAAGCTGTATTCTAAAGGAAATGCATTATGCAACCCATTATGAAGCCCCTCTACAAGCAATTTGATATTGGTAGCAAAGAAATGTATTACAGTGCACCCACACTAGTCCTTAAAAAAAAAAACACCTTTAGGATTGAGAAGATCATAAACTTGGAAAAACTCTGCTCAAGATGCCTTTTCCTTAATAATATACTTAAAAATACATTAAAAGTAATAAGAATGTTACATCTGGGGGAAAGGAATAACATAATTGCCAGTTTCTAAAATAGCTTTGAACTGTTATTTTGTTACCCAGAGATTACAAAAAAAGTATCTTGTTACAACTAATGATACTATTTGCAGCTTGTTACTTTTGTAGTCTGAATGCCAGAAACAGAGGGGATGATGCCTAAGGAAACCTTTATGGAATCCTTCTGTTAAAAGGATTTATGTCTTCTCTCTTTCTCACAGAGACATATTTATGCCATCTTCAAGGGAAAATTCAGAGAGGTGGCTTTGTATCTCTCTGCCACCCATTTCTGGATTTGTGGAACCTCCTAACCTGACAAAACAGCGTCTTTCTCATGGTTTGTTTTCCACGGAGCCTGTTCAGCATGGATTTGCAGAGCAGAAATAGTTCTCTTTTTCATCTGGTGACTGTAACTTATCTGACCACTTGGGTGAGTATATGAGAGCTCTTGATCTTTAATTAAATTACACCGACAGCAACTGGTGCCTCAACTACCAAGGAAGTTAGCCATGTCACATATAAATGGAACAATGCCTATAATCTAACTAAATACATGGCAATACTGGAGAGGAAAACATCTGTCTTGCTACTCATGTGATACAATTGAATAATAATAATAATAATAATAATAATAATAATAATAATAATAATAAATTTAATTTATATCCCGCCCCTCTGCTGGCCAATCAGAGTGGCAAACAAGATTAAAAAGAACAAAGTTAAAACAATTCCATCTCACCCCCAGTCCCTAACCCACCCACCCCTAAAATTCAAATTAAACCATATTAGAAGTAAAATACAAAACCAGCAGTAATTTAAAACCATTAAACAAACAAACAATGGAGGATGGGAGCAAAGGAACAATCAGTCTCAAATTGGTTGGGAGAGTCATTTGGGGAAGGCCTGTCAGAAAAGATTGAAGCATCACAGGAGTCTCCATCAGGTTTAATGAGCAAAAGGCTGTACCTGTTTTCTCTCTAAAATCCATTCCAGGGAACCAAAACAAATATTCACAGTTTTTCAAATTCCATGGCTCTTCATGGTTATCCAATGAGAAAAACCAAAATGAAACAAAATTCAAGTAAATATTTTGAAAGGGTATTTTTAAAAACACTATGTTTTCAGGCTTCTGGAGGATCTTTTGTTTGGCCGTTGGCTGTGGTGACTGGGGGATGCTGGGGATTGTAATCCAAAATGTAACTTTTCCAAAGTCTGGGATTTAGAGGCAGGTGCCCCAAAGCAGACACCCTAAGGCACTTGGCTCAGGAGGTTGTTGTTGCATATAGTCTAGTCACTTACCTGCCCAGGAGCTAAGCAGACAAATAAAAAAGTATGAACTCTTCTTGAACATGGTCACACAGCCCGAAAAACCCACAAAAAACTATGGATGCCAGCCATGAAAGCCTATGACTTCACATTGGAAATCTCTATGGGGAGAAACTGTTCCAAGACACCCGGAGACTGGAAAAACATCCGGACCAGGAAAGCACATCTACTCTGCTCACTAACTTCCCTGCTAACAACCAAGACTGGGACAAAATTGACAGATATATAGACCCACTCCCTTCCATTCCAGTATTCTCTGAAGATGCCAGCCACAGATGCTGGCGAAATGTCAGAAAGAAACTCTTCTAGAACATGGCCACACAGCCCAAAAAACCCACCAAAAAACCCCTATAGTTTCATCTTCTTTTGTCAAACTAGCAACGCTGAATGGTGTGGTCATCACTGTGAGAACCTTTGTTTAAATTGTTCCTGCTCATATCTGTGACAAAAGTTACAGATTGATGCATATTTGAGAAAAGATACACATGCAAGTGATTGTGATATCACGGTTACCATAAGAAATAACTGCATATCATGAAATTAGCACATACCAACAATGCAAATTGGGCTGCAAACACAATGCAGGGATGTTCAGGGAGGCCAGTGGAGTATTGAAGCCAGACCCTAAGGCTGTTTGTATGCTGACATTGCAGTCAGTGTTCCTTTTGGTCTGTATTTATTTTTATTTATTTTATTTTTAACTCATTTGCATGATCATGGCAATCTATTAAGTAAAAAATAAAGAGAAAATGTTTTAAAGAAAAAGAAAAACAGGTCATTTGAGAATAGCGAGAGGGATGGAGGGAGAGGGGGAAAGGAGCATAATCATGCCCATTCACACATGTGGCTGCCTGCATATATCAACTGCAACAGGAGGATTTATCGCACCTGAATCAAAGTGGGAAAGTAGCACTATTGGAAGGCAATGTGGGTTTTTTCCTGTTAATGAGAAAGAGCACTCCAGCAACAGGGCTACAGACCAGATACTGGACTGATACAGCATCATGTGATAAGGTACAACCACAACCATTGTTATCCTGCTCTAATTCCACTTTTCAACCCTTGTGTGATAAAGTCCCAAGACTCTTAAAGTGGTATCAAGCTGCTATAATTGTGCAGGGTGGATACAGCAAATGATGAGAATTGCATCATGGTATGTTTAGTGATCTAGCAATCATAGCCTTTGGTACTTCTATTAATTTGGAGTTCTCATCTTTTTGGTTTGGCTAATCTAGCAGTCTTCACGCATGGCCCGACTCTCCCTCCTCATTGCCATTTACCAGGCAGTAGCTGCTGTGAGCTACAGAGGTCTGTTCTATGGTTGATCAGGAAGCAGCTGACTGATGCCCCCCCCCCACCAGGATCCTGTCAAAACTCCCTGTCATGCTAGAGATCTCTAGTAGTGGAGGGGGTTTGAAAATACCAACCTGCTGCTTCCTGATCAATGGGGAAACAGATCCCTTTTGCCTGCAGTGGTTGTTGCCTGGTAATTGGGAATTGGGGGACTTTTACTGTCCCTATGTTTTTCCCAAATGTGAATATGTTGGGATTGTGAATACAAACCAATCATAAACATGTAACTCTTGATTATGCATGCATAGCTGCTGTAGTGAATTCTGGTCTATACCCCTAAAGGAAGCATTCTCTTTAGAGAAAATCCATAGGGATATCAAAACACAACTGCACTGTCTTTGGTGGAGTTGAACCGAATTAGACTGTTTCAACACAATTAGACACAAGCTCATTGTGGAGGGGAGGAAAAGTGTATTCCTAATATGAGACTGAGGCTACCAAGCACCACTTCTTAAATGTGACACAGAGGTTGGAAGAGACGCTCCATATTTTCAGAACAAAAGTCTTGTGGCACTGTAGGCTAAACCTATGTATTTTAGCATGAGCTTTGTGCACAGTTCAAGGCAGCTGTAGTCCACAAAAGTCTAGGCCATAATAAATGTGTCTTTATGATGCCATAAAACTTGTCTGTTTTTCTGGAACCCACTGAAATTCCACATTTTAATGTCACATAATTATTTGAGGTTTTGTCTTTTTTTAAAAAATAAAAAAACAGAACAGATATACATCATGTATCAAATTGTTGTTGCTGTGTACCTTCATTTTCCACTTATGGTGACCCTAAGCCAAGCCTATCATGAGGTTTTCTGGGACTGAGGATGTGTGACTTGTCCAAGATAGCTAATTTGATATGGTAGCCATCTTTAAATATCTGAGTCCACTGGTTCATGTTCTAGCCTCTGAGGCAGCAGAAAGCAAGCTTGCTCAACCTTTTATATGACATCTTCAAAGAAAAGAGATTGCACCTAATTATTAGGAAGAACTTTTTTACTTTAAGAATTGTTCAACAGTGGAATGGATTGCCTCAGGGGGAGGGGGATTGGACTTGCCTTCTTTGGAGGTCTTTAAACAGTTTGGATGCTATGTTTCAGGAATGTTATCCCTCTGTGGCAGAACGTTAAACTAAATCAGTGGTCTCCAAACTTTATTGGTCTGGAAGCCACATCCTATGAGGAGAGGCTTAGGGAGCTGGGAATGTTTAGCCTGATGAAAAGAAGGTCAAGAGGTGACATTATAGTCATGTTTAAATATTTGAAGGGATGTCAAATCGAAGAGGGAACAGTCTTGTTTTCCATGGCTCCAGAGACTAGGACAAGGAGCAATGGATTCAAACTACAGGGGGAAAAGATTCTACCTAAATCTCAGGAGGAACTTCCTAATGGGCAGAGCTGTTTTGGCAGTGGAATATGCTGCCTTGGAGTGTGGTGGAGTCTCCTTCTTTGGAGGTTTTTAAACAGAGGTTGGATGGCCATCTGTTGGGGATGCTTTGATTGGTGCTCTTGCTTGGCAGAGTGTTGGACAGGATGGCCCCTGTGGTTTCTTCCAACTCTATGATTCTATACTGCCCCTTTTCTCTTGGGCAACAACTCTAGTGCCCTCCCATGCCTATTTCTTTATATTAGGTCTACTTTTTGTGCAGCAGCTACTCAGCCAGAGGTGTCTATCTCCACCACACCCAGCTCACCACTGCCTCCTCCTCCAGCTCAGCCTCTAATGTGTGAATACATCAGTGGCAGCAAACCAGGCCTACTCCTCCCTCTTGCTTGCACAGGTCTTACAGCAAAAGGCCGGCTAGCCAGCCAGCTACTTGGTTACTGCTCGCAGGGTGACTAGTTGCAAAGCAAGCAGCAGCCAAGCAGCTGGTCAAGCAGCAACCAGGAAGCCAGTTGAACAGTGACTGAGAAATCTCTTTGCTTGCACTGGCCTTTGCCACCAACGCTTCTTGGTGGCTATTCCACCAGCTGCTTAGTCGCAGCTCCTTTTCACCTGGTCACCCTAGGAACAGCAACTGAGCAGCTATCTGGTCGGTGACTAAAAACCCTCTTCCCAGTGCCAGTCTTGCAGCAAAGGCCAGCATGGGCAAGAGGCTTCTCAGTTGCTGTTGGAGCAAAGCAAAGCAAAGCAGCTTCATTTATATACTGCTTCATATTGCACTATGGGATGTCTAAGCAGTTTACAACTGTGAGCTCATTGCCCCCCAACAGTTGGGTACTCATTTTAGCGACCTCGGAAGGATGCAGGCCTGAGTCTAGCCTGAGCCCTGGCTAGTACTGAACTCGCAACCTTTTGGTATATGAGTGAGTGGCCGCAGTACAGGCATTTAACCACAGTGCCACCAGGGCTTTTTGTTGCTCCCTTTGCACTTGGTCACTTTGGGAACAGCAATGGAGCAGCCTCTTGCCAGTGCTGGTCTTGTGGAAAAGGCCAACATGGGTGACAGGCTTCATGGTTGCTGCTTGACCAGTTACTCAGTTGCCGCCTTCAAGGTGACTGGGACTCAACACATCTTATTAAAAACATCTATAATGTCCATTTTAGAAAAGTACAGAACCCAAGCCATATAGGCCTTTTAGATCATAACCAGCATTTTTAATTATGTCTGGAAACAGGCTGGCAGCCATTGGCCTCAGTGCAATAGCAATAGCAGCTTCATTTATATACCGCTTCATACCACGCTAAGCAATCTCTAAGCAGTTTACAACTGTAAGCTAATTGCCTCCAACAAGCTGGGTACTCATTTTAGCAACCTCGGAAGGATGCAAGCCTGAGTCGAGCCTGAGCCCTGGCTGGTATTGAACCCACACCCTTGTGGTTTGTGAGTGGCTGCAGTACAGGCATTTAACCACTGCACCACCAGGGCTTTTAAGAGAGTTGCATACTTCCTGTAAATGTGAATACATTGTGCATATTTACTCCTAGTTTTGAGATAAAGCATCATACCTGACTATTCAGAAGCCAATTGGTACCTGTAATAACTCATAACTGTGAATCCCTTACTATTACTAGTCACCAACATACAGCAGCAAAAATAATTTATTTCAGTGGTTGTCAGCCTTTGGTTCTCCAGAGGTTTTGGACTTCAGCTCCCAGAAGCCTATGCTGGCTGAGATATCTAGGAGTTGAAATCCAAAGCACTTAGAGAACCAAAGCTGAGGACTACTGGTTTAGTTCCAGGAGTTGGTTTTATCAGCAATTCCACATCTATTGTTTGCAGCAAAAGTGGTTATCACCACTGAAAAGTCGCTGTGATTATTCTAGTTCATGCAATCATAAACTGTATTTGACTTGCCAATTACCAAGAAGGAAATGCAGCACAAAACAAGGCTGATTCAATCATGCATTGACATACTCCACACATCATCTCCAAACAATCTGCAGCTGAACATACTTTTTAAAGAAAGGCTGGATGGCCATTTGTTGGGAGTGCTTTGATTGTGTATTCCTGCATAGCAGTAATGTATTTGAGTCTTTTATTTCAAATCTCAAGTCAAGTCTTGAGTCCTTACAAAATACTTTCAAGTCAAGTCTCAAGTCTGGGAACCAACTTTAACAGACAGAAAAGTGGTGTTTGAGGGGGAATGGAGTTTCAATCAAGAATACATGCACAAAGTTGGAGGCTAGGAGTAGCAGGATAGGCTGGATTTTTCTAAACTTTTTTTTCCCTAGAAGCAGCAGCAAAGACTTGCCCCCAGAATTCACACTTGTTTCTTGAAGGGGAAAAGACAGCAAACATGTTAGGTAATGGGCTGCCTGAGGCATAAAGATAATCCCACTAAAGCTAGTTTTCAAGGCTCCTCCAATGTGCAGCAGAGACAAGCTACCAACCAGGTCCCAATCAGCCCATTGCCTAACATGTTTGCTTTCCTTTTCCCCTCTGGGATACAAATGTACCTCAAGCTCTGGGGTTAGGTCTTGTCTGCTGCTGCTCCTAGAAAAAAAGAACTTTAGAAGGATCCAACCTATCCTCCTATTTGCAGTGAGGACAGGTTGTTGAGTAGACTTCAATACTGGCTTCCAAACCCATTCACAGTGTTTTTGATGTAAGCCAAAGTGATCTTCAGTTTTTTAAAAGATGAAATCACGACAACCTTCACAGCAAATAATCACAGAAATAGTCTGCAAGACCCAATATTAAATTATTGTGTCTTTATTTGGAAGTACAAGGAGTCAGGAAATTAGAAAAAAACTTGTTTTGCTTCTTTGACAAACACCAAGGATGGACACTCAAAATAAATATTCATCCAGAGTTATACAGGAGGACAAGCAAGGATTGAGATTGTTATGTGTGATTCATCATCCCACAGCTGCCCTGAACATTAAATCTGTTTGCTGTATAACTAATGACCCACTAAAGACAAGACACAGGGGAAGGGAATGGTGGAATGTTGGTTTCATTCAGGTGAAACCTTTTCAGGCAGCATCTAGCTCCATTTATACAAAGCTATAACATATCTAGAAGAGCAGGAAATGCTGGCTCATTGTATTATTAGAGGTTCCCAGCTTGAAATTTCCACTAAATCAGAGCTGGTAGACAGGATCCCTGCAAAGCAACAGATGGTGCCCACTTAACTTGGATGCTATGATCAAATCATCCATTTATACAACCAGAGTAATACTCTTCCCAATTAATTCAAACTGAGCAAAGGACAACAGGCAGTGATCCTAATGATCAGAACTTGTTCATATCACTTCCTTTTTAAAAACCAAAGATAGCTTTAGCTTTGTTTTTATTATCTGTTATACAAAACTACATTGATTAGTGCCTTAAATAATTTGCAAAATTGCACACAGCCAGATAACAAAAATCTCCTCTGTAAGAGAAAAAGCAGATGGATGAGAAAGAGCTAGAAATCACATACATTGCTATTTTAGAAATAGTATGCTGTATGTGTAATCCAATTGGAAGACTCTTCCTTGGAACGTTTGGCTGAACTGTGGGAAGTAAAAATAGACTTGTATGCTTCTGACTTCTCAACGTTTGCAATAGACCGTTTCGGGGGCCCGGATGCATTTTTGCTTTCTCTTCCAGATGAAGATGCCACACTTTCATTGGCTGCTGTATGACAAAGCAAACAGATACCATATGTTAACTCCTATGACAAAATTGCATGTAAACACATAAACACACATAAATAACACCAGCTAAATCACACCCATGTTATATTTTAGGCATATTAAATTGGTCACTTTTGTCCTAACATTTGTATGTTCAACACAGGAGAATTTTGAGCTCTTCAAAAATCATGTAAAAATTAATTTGGTTCTCTATTTTTATTTCTTACTACTGTAATCCTATATATGGACATAAAGCATTGCTTAGAGAGAGTTTTGTAAGAAGTACCCAAAGTTTTTAAAAAGAGTCCATGAAACTGTGGATTCTTTGACAGAGGATACCTCTAAAAGGTATTGAACCCTGGAAATTAGAAAGTTGTGCAGCAACCAAAATAGTCAATATTTAGGCAGGAAAAATGAAATACATAAATACAGGATAGCTGGTAATTGGCTCGACAATAGTACATGTCCAAAAGATCTTGAGGATTTAGTAGACCACAAGATGAAGATGAGCCAGCTCATGTGATACAGTAGTCAAGAGCTGATGCAATTCTGGGTGGCATCAATAGGAATACTGTGTCCAGATTGAGGGAAGTAATACAGGTTAAACACTCCAATCTGGAAATCCAAAAACTTCCAAAAGCCAAATCTTTTCACCATCAGCCACCTACTTCTGCCTTCAAGGTCACGGCTGCAGCACTTCTGCTCTTCGTCCCTCAGATCCTCAGTCTCCCTCCAGCTTGACATCTCATACACAACACAAGTAGTGAATGAATGAGACACAAGGCTGAAGAGGTGTGAGGGTCTGTGAAATGGTGGGAGGTTTCCCACCATTTCACAGACCCTCAGTCTCTCATGCCTCTCTCCAGCGTTGCAAATACAGTATGTACTATGCTACTTGTGTTATGTACTCTGTATGATGCATATACAAATATAGATATTCCCAAATTTGGAAAAATATGTGAATGTTGGTTCCAAGCATTTTGGCTAAGGGATATTCAAGATACTCAACCCATAGTGCTACTCTATTATGCTTTGGTTAGACCTCACAAGAAATAATGTGTCCAGTTCCGGGCATCAGAGTTCAAGAAAGGTACTGACAAACTGGAATGTGTCCAGATGACTGTGGTCAAGATGGTAAAAGGTCTGGAAACCAAGCCCTATGACGAATGGCTTCGAGAGATGAGATTGTTTAACTTGGAGAAGAGCAATTTGAGATACGTCATGACAACCATTTTAAATACACAGAAGATAAAACAAGCTTTTCTTCTCTTGCCCCAAAGATAACAAAATGAACCAATGGATTCAAACTGCAATAGAAGAGATTCCACCCTAATATTAGGAAGAACTTTCTTATGATAAGAACTGCTTGCCAGTGGAATTGACTGCCTCCAAAGGTAGTGAAATCTCCATTAAAGAGAGGTTGGATGGGTATGTCTTACAAGTGCTTAGATGTTTATTTCTGCATGGTAGAGGTTTGCACTAGATATCCCTTGGGTTTCCTTCCAACTATGTAATTCTATGATTCTAGTCCACATGAACCAAGTCCAGAGGAGCTCCTCAATCCAATTAAAATGATTTCAAATTCTGGTTTGAAATCTTACTTAAGTTGAAACAGTGGTGAATGTTAACCATGGTGAATATCTAACATACAGTATTTAATTATGGTTAAAGAGAGTAGGGAAACTTTGGATTCACATTTAGGAGGGAGCAGATTAAGTGTCTGCAATCCAATTCAGAACTCTCATAATTCAACTAAAGGTCTTTGCAGACGGGCGGCCGTGGGCCACCCTGAGAAGCGCAGGATTGGGGCTGAAGCTGCCCCACACCTTGGCCCTAATCCACACTTCTGCTAGCCCTGGAAGGAGTGCTAAAATAATGCTCCTTCCAGAGCAGGCAGAAAGGGCACCGGAAGAGCCGTCACGCGGCTCTTCCGTCTCTCTTCCGGCTCAGCTTGTGCAGAGGCTGGGCCGGGAGGATGTCATCGGCGTGCTCGTCATGTGCAACGGCAGGCACTCTGATGATGTTCTCGGGAAGGGGTTGTAGCGTTCGGCTGCCCCTCCCCTTCCCTGTCTCCAAGACGATGCTTTGCACTGTCTGCAGAGCCCCTAAGAGATGAGCCATGTTAAGGTTTTAACTGCCCAAAGTAGAGTTCTGGTTGAACATTTGGATGCATGTGGTCCACAAAAAGGATTATTCATAATATCAATGCAATGCTTATTGAACTGCACTAGAAAGTTTTACACTAACCTGTACTCTTGCAGAAAGCAATGCTTCTCTTTTCCCCAGATTTAATGACTGTGGCATCTTTTTCAGTATTCACTTGAGATTTGGGTGACTCTTTTGAAAAAAAGAGAGAGAGGAAGAAAGAGTAATGTATAGTACAGAATACTAGGAATCAAAAATATGAATCCTGTTAATATCAGCAGCTAAACATTTCTTCAACAGGACTGGACTGAAATCAAAATAATTGAATAAAATAGCCCAGATTTTACTGCTAAAATGAAAAACTGACTGACACATATGCAGTTGCAATCAAAAATGAAACTGCGTTTAGTTCTCTCAGTGTGTTCTTCATATTTCCTGAGATGTATTGTGACTTCATGACATGCCACATTCTCCTCCTCTCCACCTTTGGAATAGCCATAGAAATGGAATAGAGGTAAGAAATCTACAGCATCAATACACAGCTTCTTTTAATGCTCTACTAAGTGTTACAGTGATGGGCAGGAAGGGGGAGATAAAATAATACTGAATCAGCATTTGTATGTTTTGCTCTAAACACAACAGTCCATTTACAGGGTCCTGCAGAGTCTATCCCAAATGTGTTTTCTTTCCTTGGATACACCATATAAAGCCCTAGCTTTTTGTGTTTTTGGCCCTTGTGGTAGATTATATTGGAAAGAAAAGTGGATGGGAACACTAGACTCAGAGTGGACAGTTCTACTGCAGAGGACTAGCTGTCTTGTGAGCACCTACCTATGTACCTAAACAGAGAATTTTCAAACTGTTGTGTTCATAAAAGAATTCAGAGAAGTTTGTGTTACTGGGCTGGGAGAAGAACAGCATACTAAATGTAGGGGTTAAGTGGGATGAAGGAGCCACCAAGAGAAGTAATGCAAGGTGCTTTGGCCTTGTACATTTTGCTTTTACTTAAAGGGGATGGTGAATGCTCTCGTTTTTGTGTGTATGGCAGTGGAGTAGAGTTTCTCAAATTATTTAATGTGTACAGAGAGAGAGAGAGACTTAAAAAACTCATCATACTCTTGTATTACATTTAAAGACCATTTGTTGTAGCTGCACATGACCACTACCTTACCTTCAATAGCTTCAGACTTCACAGTGGTCTCTGCTGCCTTAGATTTCTTGGATTTCTGAAACAAGGGAGATAAAATGGTGATTTTTCAGGAGTTCTGCATAAGTCGACCAGGTAAAGGTCCTTGACAGTGAGAGTAAAAGGGCTTTTGTTGTTAACTGCCCTCAAGTCGCTCTTGACCCATGGCAAGCCTGTGGATGAGACATATCCAAGACCCTCTATCCTTTACTACTCTGCTTAGTTCCTGCACATTCCTATATTCACATAATAAATCAAGATCACCTTGCTACCATAACCAATATATATCTTAAGGAGCACCTCATCCTATGTACACTTCCTGAGAAAGGGATAAGCAAAGGAGATTTTTTTTCAAGTTCCTCTGGTGTCTTGAGATCACATGTGAAGACAAGGACAAGGGCCTTCTGTACTATGGCCACTTGGAATTCTCTCTCTGGAGAACCTTTGTTGGCTAGGTCTCTCAAGGCCATTTGAAATGCTGATTAAAACCTTATCTGAGATCCAAGAAACTGACTGTGAGTATCCGAAGTTGCAGCATTACTGAAGCTACATGGGCATGGACCTAAACAAGAACTTTGGATGGAACTTTGGATGGAAAACGTCTGGAAGCTTTATGTAGAGGCTAGAGGTATAAGGGAACTAGTTATTGTTTAAAACCTACTTAACTGGCTTGCAAGTTGCCTGGATGGTTTTATGTCATTCAAGTTCTTTACTGTACTGCGGCTAGTAGGATAGGAGGCACATTTTAGAACAAACTGGAAATGAGAATTCTGTCCTCTGGTAGTCTTTGACTGGATTAACTGGAGTTAGACAACAAGTTGCTGCCAATAAAAACATTTCACAATAAAGTACTTAGGTTAGGGTAATTCCATGGAAAGATCTGGATGTGAGTGTGAGTGTGAGTGTACAGTCACCTCTCTGTTCTCATGGATTTCAAGTCTGCACTTTTACATATTTAAAGCAATGGGGTGTGCCCCATTCAGGCCTATGGGGTTTGAATACTCGCGAATCTCCATTTTCGCACAAGAGGGTGTCCGGAACAGATCCCTACAAAAACGGAAGGCCAACTGTATAAATAATTTAAACTGTAGAATCACAAAATTGGACAGCTAAAAGGGAACAAAAGGATAATCCAAACTAAATTGCTTGCCATGACAGGAATCCCTCACTAAAGAATAACTGTGTTTAAAAGCCTCCAACAAAGGAAGGTTTACTTTACACAGTCTACTACACAGATGAACAGCCCTTATCATCGGAAGTTCTTCCTAACATTTAACTGAAATCTCCTTTCTTGCAATTTTAACCCACTGGATCAGGCCCTATCCTCTCGAGCAGCAAAACATGCTCATTCCATCATTCATATGACAATCCTTGAGCTATCTGAAGATGGCTATTGTATGACCTGTAACTCTTCTTTTCTCCAGGACAAACACCCCAAGATCCTTCAACCGTTCCTTATAGGGCTTCATTCCCAAACTCTTTATCATCTTGGTCCCCTCATAGGTATGTTCCAGTTTGTCAATGTTGTTTTAAAATTCTGGTACCCAGAACAGTTATGTCTGACTAAGTGAGTAAGAAATGTCATCTATATCTTCCACGCACTGGGCCCAATGGATAACTCTTCTCTTTGAGACAAGAATGTCAATAATAATAATAACAACATCACCACTTCCGCCATCGTCCTGCTCCTAGACAGGACAGTACAGGGCAAAGATAGCTGGATCTTAAGAGAAGTTCCTTTTCTGTTGCTAATGGAGTTGAGATTTTACTACTTGTCTTTTATTGCTCTTTGCCCCTAGTCTTCACAAGGCCAATAAGTGGAGTGGCCTCTGCATAAAATAAAATCCCTCAATACCATCTTAATTGACATCTCAGACAGAATGTAGGCCTGTGACTCTAACTTCATCACTATTCTTCTCCTGTATGATTTTTAACATCTTGGACTGATGAAGAAGTTAGGGGGGTTGCAGACTGCCAGAAATAGTGCAAATTGAGTCCACTTTTAGGGTTAGTGCTAGTGCTATGGAATCATGGGAACTGTATTTTATTGTGGCACCAGAGCTCTCTGACAGAGAAGGCTCAATGTCTCAGAAAAAAAACAATTCCCATGATTCCCTCGCACTAACCCTAACCCTAAAAGTGGACTCAATGTGCACTATTTCTGGCAGTCTGCAACCCCCCTTAGTGAAGCTTCAAAAACTTGCATAATATATTTTATGCTTTGGCACTGGCCCCAATAGAGGGTATCACTGCTTGTGGATTTTGTTGTATGGCCAACACAGCTACCCCTGAATGTATTTTGGCCCTAGATTGGGAGCTTGTTTATGTTTTGAGATGAACTAGTTAAATAAAGTCAAATACACCTTTGCAAAATTTTAAAAAATTCCACACAAATATATGCATAAAGCTACTTGTGAAGAGAGTGATCACATAGCTGATGGTTCTCCCTATCACACACACCAGGTGGCAATAAAGGGCTTTTATCTGATACCCACAGAATGTAAGACCGGACGGAGCAAAGAACAGAATCTCTTTCCACATCCTTCCCTTCTGCCTCTTCTTTTCATCCAACAGATTATTGAGATTTAGAAGGACATAATTAACTCGGAAGAGATAGGATGCACAGACACTTGGAACCATGTCAGTTCAAAAACAGAAAGCTACTTCTTTAATTATATATCCTGACCTCTATTTTAAAACACTACATTTGGGGGGTATTTTCCTGAGACTGCAAACCAGATTTCCAGTCACTCATTGGCCTCCTCCCCACAGACACTCTCAAAAGTGAGTAGAAAAATACAGTGCACCACAAAGAAAAAAAGAATGCATGTGAAAAAGAGTGGTGTATGTGTGTGTGTCACAGCACCAGAGGTTTAGGAAATATTATTGTGGAAAGAAACCATGACACCTCCTATATTCAATAATGTTAGGATTCAGGAAGCCTGATCAAGTTCTAACTTATCAAATGGACACAAACCACCATGTAAGCAGCTTAAACTGTGTTTTTTATTCTTCTTTGTGTAGTCTGAAGCAGGCAGAAAAACTAGGACATTATATGGAGTCCTTGGTAAGTTATAGATACAGATGGGGTGGGATGAAGTTGAATTTGGTGTTCACATATTTTGTAGGCCTACTGTATACATTATTATTACCAAGATATACACCAGTGCCATTTGTCTTTCCTCACCTTTGCTTGGAGAGGGTAATATAGCATCCTGCCCTGCCTGTGTGTAAGTAAAAGAATGTCTTCCAGTGCAACTCATCTGGTGAATGGGAACATAACACTTCAGAAGCAAAACTAATATATTACCAATACCGAGGAGCCTAGTAGTGCTAGATATTTGGACACCATCCAGCTTCCAGCATGAAAGCTGTCCTTATAGCAGTTTTCAACATGAATGTTAGCTGCAGAAGCTCACAATTTATTAAGTTTCATTTCCAACAGGAAACCAGATGCAAAAGTGGAAAGAGGCCTTGATGATGCAGTTGCTAGGAAATCTGTTATTTCAAGTCATTTCACCATACCAGCCAAAGCTCGAGATATTAATTTAAAAACTGAAACTGCCATCCACATTCAGCACACCGAGGTCCAAAAAACATGAAAAAAATGGAGTGGAGAGCTGAGTAGGTGGAAGAATGTCTAGGATATTATAGAATTGCTTCCTTTGCATTATGTGCTTTGGGATGCCTGAAAATGTTTTAGTAGTGTTTCAGATCCTTGTATTTGGACCAGAATTGTTTGGTAGCTAGATTTCGGTTTAGATGGAGTGGTTTTACAGCAGTCTTTACCAATGTGACTCTATTCTGGACTTCAGTTCCCATGATCCTTCACAATTGGGTATATCGAGTGGAGTGGATGAGAGTTGCAGTCTAAAACATCTAGTATAACACGTCTGCACAAAATATTGTTTGATTCTACAAATCACACACATTTTTTTTACATTTTTCTGGAATGTCCTATATTTTACAGTGCCTTGTCCTCCTTTGTGGTTAGGACATCTGGTCACCCTGCCCTAAGGCAGTGTTTCATGCAAAATTCTCAGTTGCCTGGAAAAAGTTTATGTCAAAAGAGTTCATCAGGGTCAATAAGGTCATCACCATTACCAATACCAATTAGCAGAACTTCATATATGTCACCATTTGTAACATCACAAGATAACAGAAGTCACATGCCAGATGCTTTTGGACCAAGAACTACTCAGCACTATCTAGGCACACCATCTTCACTCCCAACAATGGCAAAACGCTCAATTACTCTTGGCAGTATTTTACAAAGACAACATTTAGGATCTGGTATTCTTCCAGGACATTCAATATGAAAGTAAGTATATATGCAAGCTCTGCTCAACAAAACAGAGGAGGAATAGCTAATACCCCAGAAGACAGGATAAAAATTCAAAATGACCTTAATAGATTAGAAAGCTGGGCCAAAGCTAATAAAACGAATTTCAACACAGAGAAATGTAAGGTACTGCACTTAGGGCAAAAAAAAATGAAAAGCATAGATATATGATGTGGGATACCTGGCTTAACGAGACTACGTGTGAAAGGGACCTAGTAGTCCTAGCAGACCACGTTGAACATGAGTCAACAGTGTGATGCTATAGCTCAGGGGTAGGCAACCTTTCCCCTTTAAGGGCCGAGGG
>CM034706.1:254414759-254448731 GCA_020142125.1 Phrynosoma platyrhinos | reverse complement strand
GAAAACTCGACTCTTATCTGACAAGACTCATCATAGGAGCTTTCTTCGTGCTTTCTTCGTTCCTATCGAGAGGCAATACATGCAGCGCAGAAATCTTTTTCCTCTGCACGTACTGCGTCTGTGGAATTTCATCCAGCAGAACTGTTTAGACTGGTAAGGGAGATGACACAGGCTCCCCTGTGCAGAACCCTTTACTTAACCTGACAACAGCCTGTTGTGACGCCTTTAACAACTATTTTGCAAATAAAATCTCTCAGATAAGAGCCAACTTAGACGCCAGAATTACAGCAGAAGTGACTGATGAGGTGTCCAGCAAGCCCATTTTATTTGAGATTAGACTGGATCAGTTTGAGTGGGCGAGTACCAATGACGTGGACAGGATCCTTGGAAAAGTGAAGAGGACGACGTGCTCCCTCGATCCCTGGCCATCTTGGCTGGTCGTCCAGGGGGGTGATGCATTGATGGCCTTTCTTAAGACGGTCATTAATGCATCTCTTAGGGAAGGAACTGTTCCACCAAGTCTAAAGGAGGCGGTCGTTAGACCACTCCTGAAGAAACCTTCCCTGGACCCCCGGATATGAAAAATTATAGACCGGTCTCTCATTTACCATTTTTGAGCAAGGTGATTGAGTGAGCCATCACCCTCCAACTCCAGGTGATCTTGGATGAAACCAATTTTCTGGATCCATTTCAAACCGGCTTCAGATCTGGATATGGGGTTGAGTCTGCCATGGTTGCTCTGGTAGATGACCTTCGCCTGAGTACCAACAGGGGAAGTGTGACCCAGTTGGTGCCTCTGCACCTCTCAGTGGCTTTTGACATGATAGACTATGACATCCTCTTGGAACACCTGAGAGAGTTAGGAATCGGAGGCACTGTACTCCAGTGGTTCCATTCCTTCCTCTCGGGCAGGTTCCAGAGGGTGTCACTCGGGGACAGCTACTCCTCAAAAGTGGAGCTGAAATGTGGTGTTCCACAGGGCGCCATTCTGTCCCCAATGTTGTTTAATATCTATATGAAGCCGCTGGGAGAGATCATCAGAAGACATGGGGTGGGTGTTATCAATATGCTGATGACACCCAAATATATTTCTCCATCTCTCGGTCAGCTGCTATGATGGCAGATGGCAGTTCTCCCCTCAATCAATGTCTTGAAGCGGTAATGGACTGGATGAGGAAAAACCAACTCAAGCTGAATCCGGATAAAATGGAGGTACTTACGGTAGGGGCTCCCAAACCAAGTATTGGGTTGCAACCTCCAGTCCTGGGCGGGGTCATGCTCTCTGCTAAGGACTGTGTTCGCAGTCTGGAGGTTCTCCTGGACTCGTCGCTTCACATGACTGATCAGGTGAATACGACAGTCAGGAGCATCTGTTATCAGCTTTGGCTGATATGCCAGCTGCGCCCTTTCCTGGAAGTAAGGGACCTAGAAACTGTAGTACATGCGCTGGTAACCTCATGACTCAACTTCTGTAATGCACTCTACATGGGGCTACCCTTATACCTAGCTCAGAAAATACAACTAGTGCAAAATATGGCAGCCAGGTTGATCACCGGAATACCGAGGAGTGATCACATCACACCTATTCTAAAATCTCTTCACTGGCTGCCTATTGATTTCCGAGCACAGTATAAGTGTTGGTAATGACCTTTAAAGCCTTACATGGCCTGGGTCCAACCTACCTAGGGGATCGCCTTCTTCCGTATAATCCGGCCCGCGCCCTTAGGTCTTATGGGAGGAAGCTGCTTCAACCAATGAGAACTAAGCTGGCGGCAACCTCCCAGAGGACATTCTCTGCCACCACTTCCAGGCTCTGGAAGGGGTGGGTGGGTAATGAGGTGGGAGGTAGGAATTGTTTTTATCTGTTGTATTTTAATTTGTTGTACGCTGCCCCGATTGCTGAGCAGAGGGGCGGGTTATAAATAAAATTTATTATTATTATTATTATTATTATTATTATTATTATTGCCGGAAGAGATCCGTCAGATAACCAACTTAGATGGCTTTTAAAAAGCCATCAAGACGGATCTCTTCTGGCAGGTTTACCCGGAATAAACTATTCACCTATTTTGATTCCCCCTGTCAGACATTTTTATTTTGGCCTTGCCCCAGAATACCTATTGTTTTTAACTCTGTTTTTTCTTAAAATTTTAACTTTCAGATTGAATTTAATATATTTTTAATGGGGGGTAAACTGTTTTGTTTATACTGTTGTAAGGGTTTTTATGTATTTGACTTTATATGTAAGCCGCCTTGATGGCTAAGGCTAAAGGTGGGATATAAATAAATTATTATTATTATTATTATTATTATTATTATTATTATTATTATTATATTTCATGCTCAGTAATTGTGGGTACAGTTCATATTACTAGTGTGCCAAACTTTCTAAACAAGCTGAAATATTTTGAAAGTTATGAAATGATCATAAGATTGGTCAGGTTGTTCTTTGTCCTATACACAGAAAACTGTTGATATATAAGTTCAATACATATGCCTTTTTTGGTCATTGGAGGACAATGGCTGCTGAATAGTGGCCAGGAGGATCGCATACTGGTGCACCATGGAGACCAACCTGTTGCTCAACAGGTTGGTACCCCGAGTGCATCATGCAGTCATTCAATAGGAGAAGCAGACATTACTTTGTCCAAGTCTCCAGGTCACTATGGTTTTGGACGTACGGTTGATCAATGTCGCACTAAGTTCAAAACTATAAAGGCAAGATATTTTGAGGTGCTGGAAGCTCACAATGGTAAGCCTCCAGCTTAGAGGAAGCTTCCTTTTTACGAAAAGATGTTCTCTCTATGGATGGCAGGAGGGAGCACTTGGATCAAGTGCTTCTCTACTGTCTTTGGGAGATGTCTGTCATAGACCTTACCTTTAGTGGGTCAATGTTTTTTTTTCTAGTGCAAACACTGGTGTAGCAAACCTAGGATTTTCAGCAAACATGAATAAGATCTCAACTTTGGTCAACTTCTCCATATAGATTTCAGCCTTCTCTAAGGAAAGTGTTATAAAATCTGCACACAGACAGATAACAACAAACAGTATTTTCTGTCTGTAAACAAATTTATTTTTATGGGTGATTGATAAGTTTGTATACATTTCCTCCTCTTGTCCTGTCTACCAGGGGTGCGTTGGTGAGCTTGCTGGGACAATGACCCCAGGGGCTCTCAAGCTTCAGAAGAATATGCTGAAGAACAGGAAAGAGGAATAGAGCTGGCCAGTGCGCACATGATCAAATCCAGTTTGGGGTTGGAGTTTGTTTGTTATTTTAAACCCTCTAATGCTAGGAAAAGGGATAGTTGGCCATCCATTCCATAGGCAATAAATATATGATATTAAAAAAAAAGCACCTTTGCTAAAAAAATAAAAATAAAGTATTCTGCAACTCTAATATTAATCTTCTCTCACACAACCCTGCCTTTTCCTGCTCCTGAGACTGGCCAGCCCCCAAGGCAGCTTGAAGAGATATGTAAGAAGCTGTATCTCTCTCTGGTGGGTTTGTTGAGTATTCCACAAACTGTACTCATATGTGTTGTTGTGTGATTTCTCTTTGCAGTGCAGCATTTGGAGGCCAGAAGAGCAGTTATCAAGGAGTGCCTATCTGAAGTTGAGGCTCCCATTGAGAAGCCAACTACATAGTTTACTTATTTGGATAATTAAAAAAAGCATTATTTCTCACATTTATGTGTTTCCACTTTTAGTATTCTATCCCAATTCCCAATGTACAGTTCTCCATTCTCCTCCACTCTATATAATATTTTTTTTTTTACTTATTTAAAAACCTTATTCATAAATCAAGCCTAAGAGTCATTATTACAGAATAATCAGTCACGGTGCAAATAAAGGAGGTAGTACAAATTTTGCAGTTAAAGCTATATAATGTCAAATGTTTACCTAGCAACAAATTCTACTAAAAGGATAAAGCTGATGGTTTATTTTTCTAGGGGACCTTGTTTTTGAAGATTCTATTGTAGAACCATGGTGATCAGTGGTAACAGAGGTGATAGCCATCTCCTCCTTCCCACTCCTTAGCTGTTTTGAAGCTGATCTATGCACTGAATCTGATTGTTGCTCCTGATTATGTACCTGGTCCCCAAAACTCCACTTTTTCTCTGATTAGACTGGGCAGATACAAGCTGCACAAGAGATGTTAGCCTGCTGTTGAATGCAGTTTGATAAAATTTTGCAGTCTTTCCTGGCAATTTTCTCTTCCCTATCTAATCTCTCCATCATCAGCCTTCTTGTCACCTTATCTCTCAGTAGTGCACTTTCTTCTCTTTTGATTGATTTTTCCTCCCTTAAGTCTCTTTGCCTCCTCTTCCTTTACAAGATGTTCCAGAAAACAGTTGATCTGTGAGGTGGAATACTGCAACATTTTATTGGTGTTGTCAACAATACTCTTTCTTTCTCTCCTTCTCCTTCTCCTGTACTGTGTGAAACGTTTCACTGGAGTCAGTCACTTTGGGTTGGCCAAAGCTGTAGCTTGTTACAAAAATAAAATTAAAAAAATCTTGTGCACATACCTATAGGTCCTTGTGAAAAACTGGAGACCTCCTACTTAAACAATCAAACAAACCCGCCCTCTACCATTTATAAAGAGGAGATTTAATTTGAAAAGAAAAGAAGATTCTTTATGTGATCCTAGGTATTGTTATGTGGCTTGGAAATAACATATCACCAAGACTCAATCCTAAACATGTAAGATCTTTCTGTATTTCTCCTCCTACACTTCAGACAAAATCCTTACATTTTCTCTTCTATGATTTATGATCAAATAACAAGTACAAGGAAATGACATCTACAAAACAAGAACAGGTATAACATTCAGTTAAATTCTTCTTATTAAGGAGATATAATGGGGTGGATGGCATCTAAGAACAGCTCTCCATGGTTTGCAAGCTAATGAAGTACACTGCAGTCCACAAAATCTTTGTGAACATTTGTAAATCTTGAAGATGCCAGAAGAATCTTGGTTATTTAAGCTATCTTAGAGTAGTCATCTATGAAGTCACACAATTGGTTTTTATTGCACCTGCGCAGAGAATGTTTAGAATCTTCTAGAATAGCTAGGCATGGCAATAGCTCTGCCCACCCTATATATATATCCAAGATTCCCTCTCAGTTACTTCAATTTTCACGGATGTCATATAGCATCATCCTTTGAACATCAAGAGGCAGGGTGAATGGGTGTATGACTTCACAGATGACCACAGTCACAGGTAAGCAACCTGTCCTTCTTCTTCATGGTATCTGAATCACACCATTGGGTGCCTAGCAAGCTACCACACCTGGAGGAGGGGGAAAAATCTGTGTGGATAGAACCTGAAATTTATTGAACAACTCGAATAAACAATGTAAAAATGATCTCACCAAGGTAGGTGAAATTATCAAAATTCATTTTAAGGCAAACAACAGCAACACTCTCCCCAAAACAGCATCAGCTCAAGCTGACCATCAAGCCTATAATGGGACATAAATGTCAAAGGCTAGGACCACACAATGGAACAGCATACATCATCTAGTGATACTCCAGAAAGGAAAACAGAAGAGGCAGCTACTGCTCTGGTAGAATGAGCTCCAATAGTCACAGGGGGTTCCTTCTTCATTAGTTCATAAGCCAAATGTATTGTGGAGACCGCTAACTTCAGAAGTGCTGGGAAGGCAAAGGTTAGCCTAGTTTCAAATCTGAATAACACAAAGAGTATTTTTAGCTTCCTCAAATTTGATGTCTGATGCACGTAGAACACTAGGGCTCTATTGGTGTCTAGTGAATGCAAGACCTGCTTGAATTCAGAAGTTGGGTTCTGCATAAAAGCAGGCAACACAATGTCCTGATTGATATGAGACCACCTTTGGCAAAAAGGAGATGTCTGGGCTCAGAATGACTTTGTCTTGATGGAAATTCAAGTACGGTGGATCAACATGGAGGGTGCAGACCTTCCATGCTCTTCATGCCATGGTGACAAGTATGAGGAAAGTGGTCTTCTCATAATCTAGAAACTGGCACTGCATTAAGCCAACAGTTTGAAAGGTCATCTTGAGATGCGTGACAAAACCAAGTCCAAATTTCAAGCCTGAGTTGGACTAGTCACAGGAGGAGGATGGTGCATGCAGCCTTTCAAAAAAGACTTGATAATCGGCTCTCTGAAATAGGGTGGATGTCCACGGAATTGCAATTCAAAAGAGATGGCAGCGAGATAACACTTCACGGATGAAAGCGATAAAACTGAATCCGAGAGGGACATCAAAAAGTCCAACACAACCCGACATGGTGAGAGACTGGATTAAGTTAGAAATATTCTATCTAATCCTGTCCTAATCATAGGTATATGACTTTCAAGTGGAGGGCCTGTGAGCATCAGCAATCATTTGTCAAATAGGTAGGGTAAGTCAGTCAATGACCAATTCTCCAGACCACTAGTTTGAGGGTGTTTAGATTCAGGTGATGGACCTGTCATTTGTGTATGGTCAACAGGTCAGGATGGAGAGGCAGTCGAATGTAAGAACCTCGGGCCAGCAGGAATAGGGGGATGAACCAAGGTTGTCTTGGCCACTAAGAGTGATGAGGATGGTGTTGCCGCAGTCATCTGACAATTTTGCCACAACCCTTATAAACAGTGGAAACAGAAGGAAAACATATAGCATTGTGCCTGTTCAATTGAAAAAGGAAAAATCCCTTTCCCGCTGTCCTAGAGCAAAACTGTTGACACTGCTTCTTTAGGCACATTGCAAAGAGATCCACTGAAACACATCATGGAGGTTATCTATGTTATCATGACCTTCCCTGCTGACTTTTGCACCTTTACCTTTTTGGGGGGAAGGGAATTGGCATGCTTCCACTCTATGCTCATGGTTTTGGTCTCTGGATCATACTGATAGATCCAAGATTCATCCATGGTTACCAGACAATCAAAAAAATCGTCTTCATCCTGTTCCAACAGTGTTAACATCTGTCTTGAAAGGTCATGCTGTGTTTGTTTCTGGAAAGGAGTTAGCAAATGTGGCACCCAGTGTGCAGCCATCTTAGACATGTGCAGTTTGTCATGAATAATTTCCCACATATTACCATAACTGAGACCAGTTTCATTCATGATCATTTGGGTGGTTGCTCATCTGTCTTCCCGGATTAAACATGCCACTTTCTTCACTGTGGCTGCATTGTCCACCAATGATGGTCTTCCAGGTCTTAGCTTGTCAGTGAGAGACATGTGATCAGTTTGGAAATTCCTTTTCCACCTCACAATAGTGTCATAAGAGGTGCAATCATTTCCAGAAACTACCATCATCTCATCATGAATTTGCCAGGCACTATTACCCTTCAAATGCAGGAATTTTATTTGCATACCAGTCCCATCATCCTCCATCTCAAAAACTGCATTATCAGAATGCTCATCCACAATGTCTTCCTCTTTTTGTTGTGTATACACACCATCTGTATATGTCTCCTTTCCCCAAAAAATGCTACCTGTTCTCCTAATTGGATATTTCTGGGCTAATTCTTACCTCGATGATTTGATGAACTCATAAACATACTACAAAGTTACTTGTCTTTCCAAATTTTCTGGTGACTCTTCCACAGATGTCTCCTCCATATCTCTCAAAGTAAGGAGCCAGCATGGTTAATAGTGGTTTTGAGTGTTGGACTACAACTCCTGACATCAGGATTCAATTCTCACTCAGACATGAAAACCACTGGGTGACCATGGGCAAATCACATGCTCTCAGCCTCAGGGGAAGGCAATAACAAACCTACTCTGCAAAAAATCTTGGCAAGAAAACCCCATGATTGGTTCACCTTAGGGTGACCATAAGTCGGAAATGAGTTGAAGGCACACAACACACACTGAACATGAACAGCAATATTATTTATAACTTTGAGTATTAAGCCATCTACAACTACAGTTTCAAAAACAGAAGCCTTTGATAGCCTCCACTTTCGTAACAATAGATGACACTGACTGTTTCACAGATAAATATTGTTTTCCCTAGTTTTCACAGGTCTTAATTCTTTAATTCTTAATATCCTTAATTCTTAAAGTCGCTTTACAGTTTGCCCTCCACATTTGCGAACTTGACATTTGCGTTTTTGACTATTTGCAGTTTGAAGTTGCTGCTTAACTAGCTTGACTTCTCTCTCTCCTCCTCCTTTACCTCTCTTAATCTCTTATCCTCCATTTTAGCCAGCCAGGAGATCGATGGGCTGGAAAGGGGTTTAAACCTGGCTGGCTCTTATGGAAAAACGAGAGGTTGAGAGGAGGTGGACTGGTAAGAGAATAAGTGGGGTGAGGAGACTGCTGGGCTGGAAAGGGGTTTAAAACCTGTCTGGCATGTTTGGAAGGATGGGAAGTTGAGATGAGCTGAACTGGGAAGAACAGGAATGGGTTGAGGAGATCAACGTGTTGGAAAGGGGTTTAAAATCTGTCTAAGGCATGCTGCTGGCCAGGTGGGAAATTGAATGACAGGCTGGCATTGTTGACAGGAGTCTGTAGCACACATATTTGAGGATCTAGAGATATCTGTGGTTTTTCCACTTTCACAGGGGTCCTTGCACCCCTAACCCCCATGAATGTGGAGGGGTTACTATACTTTTCTAATCTTAAATTTTAATTTTTTTAGTTCAATATTATAGTAAGAGAAAAAACTTTTTCTTGAATTAGATTACTCTTAGTTTCTTAGACATACACAGAAGCAAAAATGGAAGGAGTTAAATCTCATCAGAATCAGAAAGTTTCCTTAAAACACATTCTAGCATATATACTCAGTTTGAGAAAGTTGCTTTCTCAGCATTTGTGCCCTTTCTTTGAGCACCTGGGCAAAGTTGTTATTTTAGTCTTTTCTGGTCCTGTGATGACTAGGGCGCAAAACAGATGGGCCAAAAGTAATGGCTTCCAGCCGCTTCGGGGGCATGGCATGCAGATGATGCACACCTCTGGATTGGATGGAATTCACGACCTGAAACCACCAACAAACCAAACAGTAAAAAAACCGGTCCTGCTGGCAGCATGCTTTGTGATGGCAGCCTGCTTTGAGAGCGGGCTGTGCAGTTGCTGCAGTTCCAGGTCCATCAGGGCCCGACTGCGGCTGGAGTGGCCAGAGGCCAGTCCTAGCTATCAGTCAGTCTGTTTGCCTCTAAGATGATTCAGAGATTCTAGACCAAAGCAGAAAATCCTCCTGTCTCTCTTTACCAAGTGGACACTTTTTGTCAGTCCAGGGTCCACTCCAACCAGCAAACACTATGTCTAGTCTAGTCTATCTTGTAGCAGAGATGGGCCAATCTGTGATGCCCTTGTCTGTACCTAACTCAAAGAATAGACTTCATGGATGAATCCAGCAAAGTTTTATTGAAGATTAGTTTCAGCATAGCAGCATGTTCATTGCCACATTTGAGGCCATAACAGGTTTCACTTTTAAGAACTCCCCACAATTCACTCCCCCCCCAAAGGTCTGCATATTTTCTCACACCGAGTACCAAGCAGCTCCAAGCAGCTAAACGGCCTTGAATTCTCTTGCACCTGCTCACTCCTTCCAATACACCAAGCATACTCCAAAATGGCTCCAGAGCAACTAAGCAAGCTTTTGCATGACTGAGAGGTCTGAATCTGTGACCTCTCTAACCTCATGCAGACATTCCAACCAACACACTCTTTGAAAAAGACTCTCTCTCCAACAATACTTTTATATCTCTGTCCCATGAGTAGCATTTTTTTGTGGTTTTTCAAATCCATAACAGGTAGCCTATGAGATCTGTGGATACTTATGATTCTACAAGAAGCCAAATATCCTAAAAATGAGGATGATATAATAGTGGCTGTGGCCTCATGGTGGTGGTTAGATTAATTTACATTTTACCCACTCTTCAGCCCTTTTCGTAAAGCCGTTTTATCATTTTGAGTGCTTTTGCACTCTCTATGATCAATGCTACTCTTTGGCTATGGGAGGAAAACCCAACCTGTTGATATGTTTGAAACTCATGCTTACCATGATTGTCAGCATGCTTGCAATATATTACCACTTGCAATATATTAAGTAGGATATGTGCTAAGGATGATGAACTTCACAAAAGAAGCTATGTGAGGATCTGTCTGCAATGGCTCATTTCCCCAGAATTTATTCAGCTCACACCAATTCTGTTTGCTTTTCTTACAAAAACAAACAAACAGCTGAGGTAGATGAATCAGTGATCACAATCTGAATAAGACAGCTTCCTACATGAGTAACAGCTTGCTCTCTATTGTGAAAGTTGATGCACAGTTGGGAAAGCTGGCAGCCTCTAATACTACACTACAGGTACCAACCCTTAATCAAGTAGTAGGCTCACTTTAGAGTAACAGCCATAGCCCATCCCATGTCTAGCCAATCCATGTGATAAGAAGGGCAATGTTGTGTTGCATGGGTTGGCAGGATGGAGCCCCTCCCTTTCCCTCAAGAAAGAGTTAGCAATCTGAAGGACAGGTATTTAAGAGTAACCCTTTGTCTGATCTTTATTCTTGGCGACTGCACTATCCCAATTAGTAGCACACGGATGAGTGGGAAAACAAAGAAACATTGTCTTCCATGTTAATCTCAGTGTGTGTGTGTGTGTGTGTATCAGCTGATACTGATAGCCTTTGGACTGGCTAACTGTAGCATCAAATAAATAAGGCATTCACCAATCCACTATCAACAGAATTTTCATATCTGCCGATGTCAACTCAAAGTATTGTTCAATGAAATCAATTCACTCATTTGGCTGATAGACATCAAATGATGTGCACCAGTCTTGGCAAGAAAATACAAAGGGGCCAAATAGTTTTTCTTTTCTTTTCTTTTGGTAATGTTCATTGATAGTACAATAAAATGACTGTTGACAAACCAAAAGGACTTGGGAAGTGTGGGAAGAGCTTCGAGAGACATGGTAATATGGTATCCCGGGGGGGGGGGGGGGGGGGGGGGGGGGGGGGACTGGAATTCAAGACAGTGAGAAATAACTACTTTTGAATTCAGAATATCAGTAAAATTTGGCTTCTATGGGAAAAGATCCACAACTCTTTAAGAGTCACCAACACTTTTGAGTTAAACAACAAAAATTTCAAAGTTGTATACAAACAAGCACTTCTTTAAAACATAGTTTCACAAATGCTCTTAAGTCCCAGTCTTGATGTGTGAACACAGCCCTCTTTACAAAGTAGTTATCACACTGATTTGGCTTTTTGCTCTGGGAAAAGGGAGCAAAGGGGAAGCTCAAATGGAAGCACAAAGTTGTTGTTGTTGTGTGCGTTCAAATAATTTCTGACTTATCTAAGGTGAACATTTTCTGGGGCTGAGAGTGTGTGATTCACCCAAGGTCACTCAGTGGGTTTTTATGGCCAAGCGGGGAATCAAACTCCAAAGTTTGTAGTCCAACGCTAAAATCACTACAGCATGGAAGATACTAGGAGCAAATGCTATTTTGGGGGGAGGCCTCAATGCATGGCCCCATACCTGTTATGGATTTGAAATGTGGAGGAGCACATCCTACAAGTAGGAACTGTTTGCATATATGGTTTTTCATTCTGTTAGGGATGTGTATGGTGGGAAAACCACATCTGTCTATAACCCTTATAACAGCAAGTTTTACAGTAATGAACTTATACAATATTCTTCCAGTTCTCTACTTTAAGTTCTTATTCTAGGAAGTTGCTCAATCCAATCTCTTATATCTCAAAACAAACTTTTTCAAATAAATATTGAAGCCTTTCTGTTAAAATAACAGGAGACAAAGTAAAATTATTTAGATTAGGGGAAGGAACTAAAGCCAGATTTCTCATACTGAATCATAATTTCTTCATACTTCTTTGGCTGTCTGAATTAAGTCCTTACAGTATTCTTACATCCTGTGGAAAGTTTCAGCAATCTGAGAGTTAAAGGGGAAAAAATGCAAGAGATTTTTTTTTTCATTGTTCACTGTACTCTGCTAGCAGCCTAGAGGTTAAAACCATACCAAGACTATTTATAATCAACAGCAAAGTAGTATTTACAAATCCCATTTAAAAAGACTGGTTTCACTGCCTTAAAAGGCTGTCAGAATGAAACGGGGGAAAAATCCAGAAAAACTCAAGCTATGTTTTAACTATGTTATCTGAAATACTATTGTTGCTGAATCCTACAATGAGGAACTTAAGTGGTTAAGGAAAGATCATTGGAGAATACAGGTATTTCATGTTAAATATTAACTCACTGCATGTGATGGAGGCCGGCACAACAAATGGAAGGACTTTAGGTCTGAACGTCCCTGAAGGACAATGGATCCTAAGCTTTCTCCTAGTTTTCTAAATTTGGCTTCAAATCACCTATATTTTCCAGCAGCAGGTAAGTTTATGAATTCTGAACTTTTAAAATTCTTTTTTAAAAAAGAAGTACATCTGTTCTAGAATTACTGATAATCTGCAACCCAATCTCGTATTTACTAACCTAGGAGTGAGCCCAACTGAACACAGTGGGAACTTATAAGTAAATGTGTACAGTTTTACTGGGGGAGAAAACCCAAATGATCTCAGTCTAACTTCCATTCATTTTCAACCTAAAATGTTTTACTGAACTAATGCTTTATACTGTTCCTTATTAGATATCATCTTCTTTTCCTTGTTAAACCAAAGGAAGAACTCTTGATTAATTTTAAATTCAAAATCCTCATGATTCAGCAGAGCAGATTAAATCTGCAAGTATTCAAGAGCTTAGAGCTTTTGGAACATAATGTACAATAATTTATGGTACTCTTGTTTGACCAACAAGAAAAAAAGTAACATAACATATTAAATTTTTTGTTGGCACTACTCCTTCCTGTCAATTCATTATTTTAAATAGAATCAGTAGCAGAGAGATCTTGTAGCACCTTTGTGACTAACTAAAAGAAAGAAATTGGCTATGCATTTGAGGAAGTAGTGAAGTCTATGAAATCTCATGCTAACAATTTCTTTCTTTCCGTTAGTCTCAAAGGTGCTACAAGATCTCTCTACTACTGATTCTACAGACTAACACGGCTATATCTTTGTATTTTAAATAGAGAAAGAGAAATTTAAGCTGAAAAACAAACATACAGAACACAAGAGACAGCCTCCCTTCTGTTCTGCTGAGTTTTAATTTTTCAGGTTCTGTTGCATTGTAAGGGCTCTTTTGCTCTCTAATTTCTAAATTTCTTATCAGTCAAATGTGGAGGGATTTTTTTAAATTTACACAAAAATTGCTTGAATTTAAAAACAAAAACAAAAACAAGACCATCCTGAGAAGGAAATCTGTCTCATGATTGGGAAAAACAACTAAATCACAGTCCAGTTAGTACTGCAATGCTTATAATATTGTCCTGCTCTAATATCATTGGATTTTTATATCTCCTCACTGGTGCATGTAGCTCAGAGCTGTCAGCATTTCTTCATCACAGTTTGATGAAAAACAGTTGTTTAAAACACTGTTTGTGTGGTTTAGTGTGTAGAGAAAAGTGACACATGGAAGATCTTGACTGGGGCCACATAGAATCATAGAGTTGGAAGAGATCACAAAGGCCATCCAGTCCAACCCCCTGCCATGCAGGAACTCAAAATCAAAGCATACCCAACAGATGACCATCCAGCCACTGTTTGAAGACCTCCAAAGGAGGAGACTCCACCATGCTTCGAGGGAGTGTGTTCCACTGTCGAACAGCTCTTACAGTCAGGAAGTTCCTCCTAATGCTGAGCTGGAATCTCTTTTCCTGTAGCTTGTATCCATTGTTCCAGGTCCTATTCCCTGGAGCAGTAGAAAACAAGCTACACCTGATGTCCCATCTTGTCTTTCACAGCTTTACAGTGCATTGGTTTGTAGCCAATATGCTTTTTTTCAATCATGAGGCTACAGGTCTCCCATAGGTATTGTTTTTCCACATCCTTCTGTTCATCTGAACATGCAAAACCAGAGAATTTGAATTCTGGGAATTAAAAATATAATTTGAATTGATGAATAAGTTGCCCATCCTAAGGTATCTCAGAATCCCAAGATCAGTGTCAGAGTTCCTTTACATATAGCACCATTTGATGTACCAAACACATTAAGCTTTTTTCTTTTTCTTTTTTACAGTGTACACATATTTTAGGAAACTGTAATTAGCAAGGGATTCCCAATGTACTTGAAAGATGTAATGTCAGACAATGGTTTAACAAACGAGAACAAGTCTGTGGATTTATACATCTCGCATCTTCTCTGTCCACTGTTTCCCGCTTTTCTATGCCAGACAACTTTCTGTTTAAACAGCCTTTAGAACAACTAGTATGTATGTGAAATCCTGTCCACAAATACCTTTAAATTACTAATAAGGAAATTAAAGTGTTTTTTTTTTAAGAGTTGGTAAATCTGTCTTGACATGTTACAACAATGGAAATACACTATCCAATTCCCCCCCCCCCCCCACTCCTTCCTCTTTCACACAAGCTTTCTCACAAGAGAAAGAGAAACTGGGTACAGGAAAAAATGACACAACTTTCAAAGATGCAAGTAAAATCCAGAAACAACAACATCAATCTATAACAGCTTAACTCACATTACCCTGCTGTAGACTCCAATTGTCCTATTTATCAGGGATCTTCCATCCATCTATTGCTAGAAAATTAATATTCCCAACAATGCTTTTGGGCTTGGGTGTTGGTAAAATATTACAAGGTAAAATATTACAAGACAATTAAATTCATTTCCCTAGCCAATCTGATTAAGGACAAATCCCTCTTTGCTTTTAATTCAATGCAGAACAGACCAGGGTAGAAATCATTAGCAGGAGCTTCAGATGTCTCTTTTGGGTGCTGCTTTTAATGCAGGGATACTCTGTGACTAGCAGAGAAGGATGCTCCTATCTGTTCAGCCACACTGGCTGGGGGATTCTGGAAGCTGCAGTCCAAAAATGGTATTTCCTTACACTCTGCCTGTAATGTGCTGGTGACAACCTGTGGTCCAAAGTGCTGCACTTTTTGTTCTGCCATAGGGTGACCTTGAACATAGGTGTTGCTTGGCTTTGTCCACAAGCCCCAGCGTTTTATACGTTCCTCTTTGACTAGCTCATGCCATTTGGAGAACTGCTTTGTAAAGGCTGCCACAACCATTCCTTTAAATGGTCAAACTGATAAAGAGGCTGGCTGCTCATGCTGAATTCAAGGAGGACTAAAAATAGATGGGCTGTGATTCACACATTTTGATCTGCGCATTGTTTTTTTGATCTGAGAAATGCTGGTCACATGCTGTATTCACTCAATGGGCAAAGAGGGATGTTGAACTACTTTTTTGATGATATTTATGAAAAAACAGCTTTAAAAATCTTCACTGACATGCAGCAATTGCTGCCTCTTGTTGCTATGCTCATGTGCTTCCCAGTGACAGTGCTATGACAAAACTGATTACAAGTCTGCCTAATCCAGAATGATGCTGCAGTTTCTCCAATTACTTATTATTATTAACACATCCTTTTGGATTCTATAATATGACCAGTGCCACCCTTCTATTCTATGTAACTGCCACACAGAGAGATTTACAACCCTCACGACAGTGTACATAATGTCCATTATGCAATCTATTCTTGGCTTTGTTAGTTCCTTGGCAGCGGGCTGCAATTGGAAAGCAGGCGTGATTCTGTTTTGCTCAGAAAACCTTGCGTCCACCTTTCAGAGACTTTCTCCTCCCCTTCCTCCCTCCTCCTCTTCTCCATATCATCCAACAACTGATGTGAGTGCTGAACATTTGCAGATTGAGCGGATGCTTAAGGCACATATTAAGATACTTGCTTCTATGTACGTGTTTACATAGTAAGCCTATCCCTTATGAGCCTCTAGGCCAACACTATTCTATGGGGAATGGTTTTCTGATGTTTTTCTTAGGCCCGTACAGGCAGCCCCCACAGAAGAACTGTGTGATTAAGGGAGAGATAGGGCTGAGCAACAAAATGGATGCATCTTTCCTGAAGCACTTCACAGAAAGGACTTCACCACAATGAAGTCTGGGAGAGGGACAGTCTTTCAACCTGAAGTCCTGGACATGCCAGTAAGGACATTGAGCTTCATTCTTTCAAATAACCATTATTTCTAAATGTTTTGCTTTCTTCTTCTCCTTTTTTGCATGCTTTGTTTACAACCTTGATATTAAAATTAATATGCAGCTTGAAAAATATAAGCAATTTAAATTAAAGTTTAGATTTTGTGATTACAAAAAAAAAAGTCTGGAAAAAGATTTAAGTAACTGTACACATTACAATGTCGGGACTATGCTGCACTGTGCTTGTTATCATAAGATGTGAGAAATTCACTAATGATTGATTTTAAAAAATGACAAATTCACAATATTGATTTTATACAAGAACATTGTTTAAGCTGAATAAAGTTTTCAAGCATGTGCTATAGCCAGTAAAATGAACGCCAGGTAATTGTTTGTTTATGGTGAGAAGATATTTTAACTAAGTGTCCCTCTTTCTAAATCTGTTTTCTAGTGTTGCATACATCCAGCATCGAAATGTTCAAGAATGGATACTTCATTTCTGAGGTCTAAGGAAACATACTCGTGCATTGAGAAGCGTAGGATATTTCAACAAAGAGAAGTTTGTATAAGAACATATTCAGAAATGCCTAAGAGTAAACAATTTTGCTAAAATAGGTCAGGAAATAGTAAATGTAAATAGCACTCAAAGACCCAGCAATGTTCACCAGCATTTTTTTTAAAATAGCAGAAGGACAAACTTGAAATTTGTTTCATTTGTATACCATGCATTCAAAAATATTCTCAGGGCTAATTAAAGCAATGTAAATAACAAGGGGGAAATGAAGCAATCCTTCAGTTTAGATTTCATTACAAGCGTTAGCACAAACCAAAAACAAAACAAAACAAAAAAACCCATGCTACTGCAAAATTTATAGTGGTTGTGTGTGACCTCTCCTTGTGTGTGATCTCGGCACATGAGAAGGGGAGTGGGGACCAGCATCTAGCCCCAAACCCATTGCTGTTCTTTTCACCTTCTACAGATGAAAGGCAATCAGCTGCAAGAAAGAGTAGCTACTGTCTATAAAGTTTTCCTTAAGATTTCAGAATCTTATTTTTCCAGGAATCTAATATCTCCAGGAAAGCCTTCATAGACAGGAAAGCCTTCAATGTGCAGAAAGCCAATGAGCATGTGGAAAAGGATGGCACCAGTTTACTAGTCCCTACTCCCCTTTCAGTATGTCAAGCAGAACAATGTCTGAGAGGTTTAGCTATCAAGCAGACTAACTGAAATCAATGGAACAGTTAGTTATGACAAAATTAGGTCCCTTGAGATTAGTAGATTTACAGTAAGCATGATTCTGGTTCTAATCCATGATGTTCAGTTCATTACCACCAGACTTTCTCCCTACCTGGAAGCAGATCTAGTTAAAATTGCAGTAAACCAAACGTATGATGCATACAATGCAGAGGGAGAGTGCAACAGTTTCAGAATCTAAAGAAGTGTGCATCTAGCTCCATATAGCCAGTAGTGCTTTGACTCCCATTTCTCAAGCAGTAACCCTGCCTTGACCTCCAAAATTAATAAGTAGTTTGTGATACAGCAGGAGAGGGGGGATGCAGAGGGAAAACCAAGTCAACATTTTTAGGTGTAACAAAACAGTGTTATATATCCTGACTTAGGATAAGAAGTTACCTTTTGTAAATTCCTGTTGGGGGTACATGGGGAGATCTAAAAAGGTAGTAGCTTTTTAGATCATATATATATATATATATATATATGTGCTATTGAACAGAGGCCATGCCATGAAGGGCAACCTAGATGTGATAGGGTCATAATGATTTTTTTATTTCTTTCTTTTATTCTTCCCTTCCATTCTGTTTCCAGTTAGTGACACTTTTTGTTGTTGTCCCTACTCATTTCCAGTTACAGGAATAACAGACTAGACTAGAGGGAGATAAAGTCCTCAGAGGGAGGGAGGATCTCCTGCTCCCATGCTTTTAACTGCACTCTCTCGCTCTCAACTCTTCAAAGATGAAGAGAATGGATATGTGAGAAGAAAATTCAGCATCATGTCTATTATACCTGGAACAAAAACTGAAATTGCTTTTAACTGAAGGAGGGGAAAGCCTCAGACCCTATATGCTAAATGATAGACTGATGAAGGCAAGACAGTCCTTAAGACACAATTGAGCCTGTCTTTCAGAACATCTGTTTTCACAGAATGAAGTCTGACAGTATGCTCAAAGTCAAGGAGATCCCCCCCCTAACAAGATAGCTCATTAGAACGTCCTCAGAATGAAAGAGTTTGATTGTTGTTCTTTTTCTCTTTCATCCCCCTTAGACAGAACAAGCATAATTTAATTGAACTATGGTCAAAAGAAAACATCTGGATTGCAAAAGATGAACCTACTTGAATCAGCAAAATCAGTGTTTTTAGTATGCATTATGGGGTGCATCGTCATCTTTGCATTTATCTATATAAAGAATACCAGATCCAAGGAAGAGGAAGATGCCTTCTCTGAATTACCAGAATGTAGTTCTTATCCAGGTGAGCTCTGCTCAGCCCTCTTTCAAGGGAAAAAAGCTGCTACTCAAATTGGCCATTTATGTGAGCAACATCATCACACAAAAGAAATGCTCAACTGCTCACAAACCTCTTGCAATTGCTCAACACTCCCAAAACAACTCCACTTCATTACAAGTCCACTGTCAGAAGAAGAAGGGAACTTCTCTTTGGCATACATCATCACCATTCACAAGGAACTGGATATGTTTATTAAGTTACTCAGAGCCATTTATATGCCTCAGAATATTTACTGTATACACATTGATGCAAAGTCACCAAGGGATTACAAGATGGATGTGGAAACCCTGGTTAACTGCTTTGAAAACATTTTTATTGCATCAAAGAGTGAAACTGTTGTCTATGCAGGATTTTCCAGATTACAGGCAGATATCAACTGTATGAAGGATTTGATTCATTCAAAAAATCAATGGAAATATGTCATTAATCTGTGTGGACAGGATTATCCCATCAAAACCAACAAAGAAATTATTAAATACCTTAAAAGCAGATGGAATAGAATAAATATGACTCCTGGAGTTGTTCAACCACCCCACATGAAATATCGAACACATGTGAGTTATAAAGAATATGTACATTCAGGAAAATCTTATGTTTACCCAACCAAGAAAATGAAAGGGGAGCCACCACATAATTTGACTATATATTTTGGGGGTGCTTACTATGTGCTCACAAGAAAATTTGTAGAGTTTACACTGACTGATGCACGTGCAAAAGATTTGCTTGAATGGTCAAAGGACACCTATAGTCCAGATGAGCATTACTGGGTCACCCTGAACCGCATATCAGGTAAGCAGAATTACCTATAGTTTTCTCATCAGTCATTTTAGCTTTTCAGTTTACAAGAGATACTGAACTAATAATACTTGCTACTGAAATCAAATTATGAATTTCAAAGTTTTTCCTGACTTCACACAACCTGTTGAGTTAAAATAGATAAACAAACAGATAAAGATGGGGCTGTTTAAATGTTTATCAGGTTTACCAGGTGATTTCCTTTAGCCTTTAAAGAGAAAAATAATAATATGAAACCACTCTCATCCATGGAATATTAAGTTTCACAAGCCATGTTAGTGTTTGCCCATATAATGTTTCCCATGTTTTCCCCATTTCTGGTTAAAATTAAAATATACATTTAGTAGTTCCTGGGTAAAATGCACATATAACCCAGGTATTCTGTTAGCTTGTCCTAAAAGATAATACTGAGGGTGTACGTTGGTTCTGGCCTATGACCACTTCTATGATGCACATGTCATTTCATATATGTCCCAAATGAGGATCTGAAGCTCTAGAATACAGCAGGCCCTTAGTATCCACTGGGGTTTGGTTCCAGGATCTGCAGTGGATACCAAAATCCATGGATGCTCAAATCCCATTATGTACAATGGAACAGTAAAAGTGTGTCCCTTATATAACATGGCAAAATCAAGGTTTGCTTTTTGGACTTTAAAAAAATATATTTTCAAGCTATGGAGGGCTGAATCTGTGGATGCAGAATCAATGGATATGGAAGGCCAATTGTAGATTGAGGGGCTTGAGATTGGTGGTCTGGTTCCCATCCACGTTCATTTCCAGAGCATGTCAAATGTGTCAGCTCGCTGGCACAGTGTCAACTGTGATGGAATCAGCATCATTCATCCTCATAGTGGCCAATGCAGGAGTGGATAACTTTCAGCCTTGTGATCACATGTGGCCATCAGAATAATTTCAAAATCCATTTACTAGTTATCATTTCCAGGCTCTTGTAAGACTAATCTGATCTAGCAGTGCATTAGAGAAGTAGGAAGACTGGGGAGAGGGAGAAAGAAAGAATGAGAATGAGAAACACGAAGGAAAATTACTTTTGGTTTTGGTCCCAAACCATTCCTGGCATGGAGACCCAAGCAGATTACCCTGAGGGACTGCAGCTTCTTGCTTTTTGACAACTCCTTTCAGCTCACTCCTTGCAATCACTGAGGGTCATGAAATACAGCCCTGCATTGAAGAGGTTTTGCCATGCTAGACATGATCATACTCTTCTAAATCATGCCCTTGATGACTCTCTCACAATTAACCATTTGAACCCACATCCTTGATTTTAAAAGTGCAAGCTCTTACTTGGAAGAGTGCAAGCTCATGCTTGGCAAAGTTTTCAGATTACTTTTTTGATATCAGGCATCAAGATTCTCACAAAACCCCACCTTTAATGAGGTACTGGAGAGAATTAAGGAGATATAAAATGGTGTCATCACAGCTCATCTTATTTCTTTTGTAGAGTTTAAACTGAACACCACTACCTACAATTACAGAATAATACTTCTATAAAGAGAACTAGGATTGTTGAATAATTAGTATCAATATATTTGTTGTTAACTGCCTTCGAGTCGACCCCGACTCATGGTGACCCTATGGATGAGACATTTCCAAGATCCCCTATGCTCCACTGCTCTGATTAGTTCCTGCAAATTCATGTCTATGACCTCCCTGATTATGTCTATCCATCTGATATGTGGTCTTCCTGTTTCCTTTCCTAGCATTATTGCTATTATTATTGCTGTTTTCTTTCCTAGCATTATTGTCTTTTCTAGTAATCCATGCCTTCTCATAATGCAGCCAAAGTATGATAGTTTCAATTTGATCATCTTGGCTTCCAATGAGATTTCAGGCTTGAGTTGTTCAAGGATCCATTAGTTTGTCTTTTTGGCTGTCCATGGTATCCTAAGCACCCTTCTCTATCTCCACATCTCAAATGAGTCGATTTTCTTTCTGTCTGCTTTCTTTACTGTCCAGTTCTCACATCCATACATGGTAGTGGGAAAAACAATGGCTTGGACAATTCTAACTTTAGTGCTTAGAGATATATCTTCACTTTTTAGGATCTTTTCTAGTTCTTCCATAGTTTCCCTTCCCATTCCTAGTCTTCTTCTTATTTCTTAACTGCAGTCTTGATACTGATCAATGTTTGATCCTAGTATGGGAACTCTTTATTCTGATTTCCTCACTGTCTAGGTTGAATTAATGTATTTCTTCTGTGGTCATTCCTTTTGTTTTCTTTATGTTCAGCAGCCTGCCTTTGCAGTTTCTTCTTTGACCATTCTTAGTAATTGTTCCAAGTCTATTATGTTTTTCACTAATTATGGTGTCATCCACATATCTGTTGATGTTCATTTTTCCTGTCTTTACTCCTTCTTTTTCTGAGTCGAACCCTGCTTATTTTATGAAGTTTTCTGCATACAAATTGAACAAATAGGGTGACAAAATGCAGCCTTGCTTGTGCTCTTTGTCAATTGGGAACCAATTTGTTTCTCTGAATTGTGTTCTAACAGTGGCTCTTGTCCTGAGTACAGATTTCTCATTAGACTATCATATGTAGTGGCACTTTCAGGTCTTTGAGAGTGTTCCATAGCTTTTTGTGATCGCCTTGTGAAATGAGGAAACAGTAACACTACAAACAGAAAATTAAACTCCTAATATATAAAAAACACCATAATGATTAGCCACCCTGTAAGTAGTGATACCTAAAGATGGCACATATATTCAAATATTTATACACATATATTTTCAAAATCACAGTTAACTTTGATTTCAATTTGATTGTTAGATGCTCCAGGTGCTACACCAAATTTAAAGTGGGAAGGAAACGTACGAGCCATCAAGTGGAGAGAACATGAAGGAAAATTTCATAATGGCTGCAAAGGTAAAATAATATAAATGAATATAGCATGAGCACTGTTCAAGACACACAAACAGAGTAATCTGCCAAGCCTTGATGGTACAATCTCCATTCATGATCCAGCATGACCCAAATTATTCTCACTGAACCAAACAGAAACTGGAGTGAAATACTTGTTGAGCTCATCCTAGTTCCAATTTTTCAGATCTAAAATAGCTTAATATTGTTCTTGGACCTAAGTACAATATGTACTCCATTATTCATTCACAAAAAATAAAATAAAAAGCAAATATATATTCATATCCATAATAGATATTTTTTGTTAAGGTCTCACTAGTACCGGTAATTACAAAACCACCATTATTTATTTAAATTTCCCTCAAGGGAGTTTTAGGTCATGTACATGGTTATTTCTGCCTCATTTATTCCTCTCTGGTCTACAACTCTGGATGATCATGTCCAAAAGTCACCCAGTGTGTTTCATGAGTTAGCTTCATGGGTGAAGATTTCAACTAGGTCTCCCCAATCCTAACCTGACACAGTGACTAACTATTGCATCACACTGCTTATTAGCAAGGTCACAGGGGGAGAAGTTCATTTATTTCTTTAAAGGAATATGGTTTTGTCAGGTCCTTCCTCTAAAATATAGCCAACAGCACATGGTTGTTGTTGTTGTTGCAATGTGCCTTCAAATCATTTCTGACTTATAGCAAATCGAAAGTGAATCTATCTTGGCAGCTTTCTTCAGTGGAAGTTTGCCATTGCCATCCTCTGAGTCTGAGTGTGTGACTTGACCCAGGTCATCCAGTGGATTTTTAAATCGTCAAACAGGGAATCAAATCCTGATCTCTAGAATTGTAATCCAATGCTCAAACCACCACTCCACACTGGCTCTCACAGCACCAGGTACTAGATAGGATTTTTAAAAAACTTACGTTGATGTTTTCTTCTACTTCCTCCCTCCCTTGATTCTCACATAATTAAGGACCTTGCAGTTACATTAGTAAAATAAATAATGAAACAAGTAAATTCAATTTAAATAAATACATAAAATGTTATGTACATTTGCTATACCAAACATAACAATTATATGTCAAACCAAGTTATACATAACACATTTTATGTACCTAAAGTAATTTCAATCTGTAAAGGGCATTAATCTTGCATTTGTTTTTCAATGTGGGGGTAGTACTTGTCTCTTCCCCCATGCCTTCAAAATTTCTGTAGATTTTATGTACCTAACCAAGATTGACTAGGACCTGCTATATGATGCAATTTGCCTTAGGTTGCAATTTTCAAACTTTTATTTTATTTACCTACACCCACAATGCGGAACATTTTTTATTTGAGAGCCACAAAGCTAAATTAAATTT
Organism: Phrynosoma platyrhinos; assembly: GCA_020142125.1. Classification (NCBI taxonomy): domain Eukaryota; kingdom Metazoa; phylum Chordata; class Lepidosauria; order Squamata; family Phrynosomatidae; genus Phrynosoma; species Phrynosoma platyrhinos. The sequence continues at coordinate 254,425,173 of CM034706.1, read as the reverse complement.
GCTAGTTGCCCTTCCCACTAAATACACACATCCTCACAGCTATATGCAACCATGCAAAGGCATTCATTTTCTCATTTGCACAGATATCATTTCTACTTCTGTATTGCAATACCCTATTTGGGTCTTGAGCAAAGAATTCCAAAATAAAATGTGATGTGGACAATGAAAAACGAAGCGTGAGAGAACTGTTTTTGTTCCTATGGTGCTTCTAAAACCAAAACCATCCAATTCCCAAACATGTCTCTGAGAAGCCCCATCCTTGATTAATATGGCACAGAGATGTCATTAGAATGGAATCAAAACCAAATGAAGGTTGAAACTAACAGGAAGTCTACAGGCCTTGAAAGGCATGGCATGGCATGGCATAGCTATGAGGTCTGATTTAAGAAATACAGCTACCTTTTCTCACTTCTATTATACAATATCTACCTGGAACTGCATACACGTACACTTGGAGCCTGCACACACTTCTTGGAATGCACCTAATTAAGGGATTTTTAATTTTCAATTTCTGTTTTGCAGGCCATTATGTCAGAGACATTTGTGTGTATGGCCTCGGAGACTTAAAGTGGCTTATTGAATATCCTGCTATGTTTGCCAACAAATTTGAGCCAGGAACTTATCCACTTGTTATGGAATGCCTAGAGAAGCATTTAAGGATGAAAGTACTCCAACAGGCTGAAGTCCCATTAGAAGCACACTGGCATTTGTAAGGACATGAAGGAGAACATCCAAATGAACCATGAACAATATCTGGAAGGCAAAACAAACCAAATGGATGTTTTTCGGTTTTTAAATTAAAAAAAAACACCTTACACATTCCAAAAAATAAGAGTTGTGGATTCTGGGCAATCATACTTGTTAACAACAATGAAAATAAAAGAGACTGTTCACAGAATAAATAATCAGTGTGGACTGAATTTGGTATCATTATCAATATTGACTTCTCTAGAACCACCTCGCCCTTAAACATTCCCACAGGAGTGCATTGTGTGGCTGACCAGTTTCTCAGTTAATTAACAAGTATTGTGACTTTGATTAAATGGAGCCCTAGCTTCTAAAAGGCTGAACAGTATTTTAAAAATAGAAGTACTTATGGCATTCACATGTATGCACTATTTTAGAAGAGGCAGATTTTAATTTTTAAAAATCCACATAGGAAGGAATACATCTCCTAAGACAAATCTTGCTCTTACAAATATATGCATCATTCAAACCAAATGGTAGACTAGCTAATTGTCAACCTCCAGTTGGTGTTAGACTGCAAATCAGCCCTACCCAACACAGCTACCAATAATTGCAAAAAATGCTGAGAACTGCAGTCTAGCAACAACTGAGGGTTCCAGAGTCATAGTCCAACACTCAAACTACTATACTATACTGGTTCTCATACTAGAATGAAAAAAGATGTAAAGGGATTGAAGAACAATACTTTACAGATATAGCACAATACTTTACATTTCAGTTGAACATCAAAACTGCACTGCATTTGGACTCAAAGTTTATACGAAGGCTCACTGGAAGAATAAACTATGAACAAAAAACACTTCCTATCATGAGCTAGTATATACATTACTGTCTAAGTTGTTGAATGGAGAGCTTGAAGATGCATTAAACAATTGTGAAAGTTAATTTCCTACTGTCAGCAGCCCCCTCTCCTGGCTAAAGGCAAGACCTATATTGAACACGCAAATCTTTTTGTTTTTGGGAATATGGAAAGTATAATGCACTCATACTTTTTAAGAACATATATGGTGGTTTCCTGATTTTTTAATTTAATTTGAAAATGTTGGAAAAGGAATGCCCAACTGGAAACCTATGGACACGTCATAACAAATGGCAATGTCAGCACTGGTACAAACTGTCCAGTTTTATTTGTACAGGAATGGGAAATTCTTTTGGGAGGGTGAGAAGCAGACGGGTTCAATGCTTTATTGTTATATCTCTCTGAATGTTATAATAAATGCCCCAGTGATATTCATGCCCATATACTCCAAAACTGAAATTCCAATATGGTAAGTAGCATCAACCAATTATGAAGGAGCCAAGCTGTGCCATAAAATATAGTTCTGGTCCAGAAGCTAAGGACACCCTCTCTTACATCCTCCCAAGGTTGCCGAACATTGCCATCCCTGTTTAAGTTACTTTTTGCTGTTTAATTTAATGTCTTTACAACAGCTAGTTCTATTTTTGTGTGTGTCATGCAGCACTGGAGCACCCTAAAGCCACACCAATACAGATCAAGGACTTAAGTACTAAAATGGGCAATATCACCCCAGATTGGAGGTGTATAAAACTATTTTTGGGAATGCTCACCTGGTAAATCTCTCCCTGAAAATAAAAAAAACTAGTAGTTGAGGGGGAAACGGTTATATATGCTGTCTTCTATGCTATTTCAGAAATGGTTACTGCCACTCACTCCCAGTCAGCCTTCTTAAAAGATGCAAGTCCATTATATCATTGGCTGCATCCAACTTACCAGATGTACATTTTCTTTTAAGCAACAGATAATGTGTCTCAATACAAGACTAAATTACATGGTCTGTAAGAAGAGAAGACTCAGAAACAGAAAGCCCAATGAACCATTTTTACCCTAGGAAAGCTATAACTATCTCTCAACAAGATTAGATGCAAACTCCCAAAAGGTCTGCCTTCATAGACAGAGCCTTTATTTTATGAGCAAATCAATAGAAGCAAGTACACTCATCCCTCCACATTTGTGGCTTTGACTTTTGCAGATTTAATTATTCACAGGTTTTAATACTATGTTCTCTCTAGGGATATCTAGGTCCTCCAGTGCAACTCTATGGTGAACTTTAACCAAAAGTTGCATTGAAGGATCTAAAGATTCCTAGACAGAACACTCAACTAGGCATTTGTAGCTCCTCCAGTGCAATTTGATGGTCTGGTAGATGTTGACCACATCTTCCAGTTGCACTGGAAGACCAAAAACATGGTGTTTTTGTTATTTGCAGTTTTACTACATTCATGGGGGTCCTGTGCCCCTAACCACAGAGAATGAGGAGGGATGAGTGTACTTTCCACTTAATAACTCCCTCCCTATGTACCTGAGCCTTATGCAAACTCACAACCTAAATATGTACCATACATTATATGCCAATTATACAAATATAAATGTTTTGTCTGAAAATCTCATTTCTACCTGTAATCTGAAGCCCTACATAATGTTTATTTAATAAAATCAAAACTGGACATACTCAATTTGTAAAATGTGAACAAGTGGGCTTAGTGAAATCAACTGGAGTTACTCAAGCACAGCTTTGTAATTCACTGCATCTTTGAACATCATAGAATCCTGATAGAGGAAGCTCAGAAACAATGACTGAAAGCTGAACTATCATTTTTTTCTGCATAGAACAATGGACAAAATTAATTTATAACAATGCTACACATAATCACTGCAACGCTGAAGCCCAAAGCATCCTGTTTTCAACTTCTGAACAGGATACTGAATGCACTCTTAAAAAAAAGTAGAAACAGCCATAGAAAGGAAGCACTTTATGCACTCATAATAAAGTACTGTCTCTTTTTTCTCTGAAAACTGATTCCACAAACACCAGTGCTAGCACTGAGTTTGCAATTAGGTCCATTACTTTGTAAAAACTGTATAATAAAACTAGCCCCAAATTCCTACTGCTTCTCACTGAAATGCTCACCATGGGAATCCATCTCAGTGGTCTAGACCAGCTATTAATCACAGCAGTACATCTCTCAATATTCTAGCAATCCAAGTAGATTATGAAGGGAAAGTACTTTGCACATTTTTACATCAATGCAGTTACAGAGGGATGCTATTATAATAAATTCTTAAGTCTCCTACAAACATCATTTCTCAATTGGATAAATTCTTTCTTGACAAACACAGAAACATTTATTAATTATTAATGCCTTCAGTGCTGCACACAGTAGTGAGTCTTCAAAGATATAGTCAGTCTGTAGAATTAGGATGTAGAGAGATCTTGTAGCACCTTTGACACTAAATGAAAGAAAGAAGTTGGCAGCATGAACATTTGTAAACTTCAGTCTACTTCCTCACATGCATTTAGTGGAGTGGAAAACAGGAACAGACATATATATGCCATTAGTATGTGAGAGTGTTGTTTCACTTCTATAGGCAGAAAATCCGAGCCAGAGTATCAACTGACTCTACACTTGTCCCTTCCTTTTTGCGAACTTGGAATCTGCGATTTTGCTCTTCACGGGACAGACAAGCGGCTATAAACAAAATGGCCATGCCATGGGCGCGCGCCATTATTTCCTATGGGACTCAAATATTGGTAAGTCGCCATTTTCATGGGAGTGGTGTGGTGTCTGGAACAGATCCCCGCAAATTGGGAGGGGCAACTGTATACTCCATTCAACTAGTCTCTTTTCAGAGCACTGAAGAAGTCTCAGTGTTAACCAAAGAGCCTAATACGGCTGTATCAGATTTATCAAAAAGCAGATGGATTGAGGCTTCCCACCAGAGTGAGAAAGTATGCTGTTGTGCTGACCTATGGCTTAACAAAAAGGTCATCAGAATAAGTCATTAAATTTGTTTCCCACAGTAATGAGAATTTTCTTTGGCAATAGAGCTAATTTTAAATAGCCTCTAACCTCAGGCCTGGTAATCTACTCCACTATTTATTTAGGAAACTAATCCCTATACTCATCCCTCTCAGTGTCTCAAAAAAAGGTCTTGTTCCCCCCCCCCCAAAAAAATATTAATAAGGAAACTTCTTTACTTCATACAATAATGAATCAGGAAAATACTTAATTAGGAAGTATTTTCTTCAGGACAAACAACTGATGTCAGAAGCATTTTGACTGGATTCAGACTACAGAAACTGGCTGGAAGCTGTTTTTGCAGGTGTGGCTTTTTCTGATATGTGACAATAATGTGGAATTAACTTTTACAGTAATTCACTTCAAGTGTCAATGATGTTTATCTCACCAACATGGTTCTTCATGTAAGTGAACAGAATGCTGGCTTTCTTACAGGAGCCATTATACGACTCATAATGCAGTAGATAGTTTCAGGGTCAAGGATTTAGAACAAAAGAAAATACCAAAGAGAAACTATTAAAACTATCATTAGCAGCCTTACAAAGCATCCATTAACACAATGGTCTTACATTTTCAGAAGTAAGTGGCCATGCTGATATTGTCAACTGTTGGACTAGAATTCCATCTCCTTGATTTTTATCTCACAAAAATGAATGATATAAATGTCATTTCCCTCCCTCCCCACAAAAATAAACAAATAAAAATAAATATTTAAAAAAATTAAAAATTTCTAACTGAAGCTCAGTGCAACTTCAAATCCTGAGGCACTATTGAATATTTAAGAAAAGCAAAAACACAAAGAGAAAATAATATGTAAACTAGATTGATTTATGTAGGCTAAGGCTAAACCTACACTACAGAATTAATGCAGTTTGACACCACTATTAACTGTCATGGCTCAATGCTATGGAATTCTGTGATTTGTAGTCTTGTGAGATATTTAGCCTTCTCTGTCAGAGAGCTCTGATGCCACAACAAACTACAAAGCCCAGGATTCCAGAGGATGGAGCCATGACAGTTAAAGCGGTGACAAACTGCATAATTTTTTTGCAGAGTGGCAGCAGCCTTCAGGGCATCACTTCAGGACTCAGCTGAGTAGAAAGAGAAAAGGCCTTCCATTAGGACTAGTCCAATATATTTTTCTGCTTGGGACAAAGGACAAGGTAGTCTCCCTCCCATCACACATGCAGACATATACTGGGCTGGGAGCTGAATTTAACACTGGTGAAGAGACAATATCATCCCCTGCATCTGGAAATAACAGATTAGTTTAGAGAGTACAAGACAGGTTGTATGGCACAAAAATATCTTCCTTCTAAGAGAAGAGGACAGTCAAGAACTCTGGAGAAAAGGTCAAAAGATTACATCTGCCACCTAAAGAAGCTGCCTCTCTCCTTCAGGCTGGTCCACATACATAGGATACCTCAATGTCAGAGTTTGGAGATCAAGTGTTTGCCTTAATCAACATTTTTGTGAACTGCATTTTCATAAAATTCATACAAATGTATTAATGGGAGCCATTCATGTCTGTGAAAGAGGGAGGACACCTCTACACCTGAAGTCATGGTGTAATGCCAATATGGATGTATCCTTCCAACAAAATCCACTACCAGAAACCAAATGTGAGTAACAGGCATATCACTAAACTGGTTTCTGAATTAACACCACTGGCTGAAAGGAGATGGGCAACAGGCCATTTAATATAGCCAAACTACAAACTCCTTCTGGCTTAATGAAGTCAATCAAGGAAGCCAAAAACGTAACATATAAGCAAAGATTCTCAACAAGGCAAAAAGAAGTAGGCTGCACAAATGTTTTCCAAGGAGTACATATGAATCCAGACCTATCTCCTTAAATAAATGTAAATAATTAATCACATAAATCAGAAATATACCATCAATGTTGATTCCTAATGCACTACAAATACTTGAATCAAGAAATCCCATGCCAAACAAATCTATTTTAACTTTTTTTTTTAAAAAAAAAATCAAACTAAATGTTTTTGAACTAACCATTTTACATTTCAGCTACTGCAAAATGTACTTTAAAAATTAAATCAGGATACACACACACACTAGGTTAAGAGGAACATCCCTGAATGCCTCTCTGAACAGTAATTCTTTGCTTAAAAAAATTACAATGCAATTCTGTACACATCTACTCAGAACAGAAATGAAGTCCAATTGTCTTTAATGAGGCTTTATCCCAGCCAGTGCTTAGTGCACTGCAGGCTTAGTGTTGTAGAGAAATATTTTGTGAAATGCAATATTTTAACACATAGGCCTCTAGATGCCGATGAACTGCACCTTCCACTGTCCCTTACCACTGAATATGCTGACAACAGTTGATGGAACCTATATTCCAGCAATATTGGGAGGGCCACATTCCCCCATCCTTGGCTTTAAAACAACTTCTGCCTTAAAAATGTGATGATGTACTTCACTGTATGCACCTTACTTCTAGTCAAAACAGACTGCTACTGACAATGGACACAACGTATCATATCTGACTCTGTTTCATAGGCTTCAGCAGATTTATGTTGATTTAATTATCTCCAGTGTTTATTATGTTGTTATGACTATGAATGGAAACAGTGTATTGACCATCACCAACCACTGAACTAAGTCTAAGTATAAAACAGCTGTTCACATATTTTCTGTTGAAAATTGTGGCACAAATGTAATGGTTATTATTGAGTTCACTGTATCTGTACAGAGGTTCTGTATGGCATGATTACAATAATAAAAATTCACCGTACACCAGTGCAAAAGTGTGTACAACAGTTAGCTGAAATTAATCAAAAGAAAATATTCAGGGTTGCATCTGAACCTTTGTTTCAATATTTGTGATTTCGTATTTGATGGACTTCTCATATATCTTTATTCAGAAAAGGCTTCCAAAACTGGATATCATTAAGATGTGTCATTCTACCACCTCATCTGACTGGGGATGATGGCAGCTGTAGTCCAACACATCTAGGGAGTGCTAGATTGAGGAAAACATATCCTAACTAATGACATATAAAATTCTGATTAATATACTGATGATTCTGCAGAATCCACAATAAGACCATCATCCATTACTGACATATAGAAATTTAGCAACATACCTATTTTGGGGCTTAAAATAAGAAGCTTTACATATATAGAAAAAGAAATTATGACCTCCCACCAGGTATAATGCATGTGTTCAGATGCACACAGAGCCCCCACCTCCCATCAAAAAAACCAAGGCATGTCCACAATTTCCAGGTTACATTAAAAAAAAATCTTATTGCTGCCAGTGTCTGCATTATCTTGGGCAGAGAAACAAAATCAAAATGGACAGTCAAGGAGGCAAGCAAAGCCTTGTGGGTTCTGCAAGTGTACAGCAGTTTGGAAAAGAAAGAGAGCAAAGAGAGACCACTATTGGTGACAGTTTCTTTTCATATCTGCAGACTAGTCAATTTTTTTACTGATAAAATGGCATATGCAACACTGGAAGGACACTGCAGGGACTACAGATTATCAGGGATGGACCCTGAAAACCTCTTTGCTGTTGTAGTGAAAACCTCTGCTGTGAGGTGAAGAAGAAAGGACATGTCAAAGATAGATAGATACCTTAGATCAGGCCTGCTAATCTTAGATCAGGCCTGCTAATAACATTAAAATAGGCTAAACTTCTTTGGGCCACAGATAGGTTTTAATTAAATACTAATTAATTAATTATAATTAATTAATATTAATTCCATCCTCATCCTCCTCTGCCTGGCCCTTTCCTCAGGAGAAAACTGAGCAACAGAGCAGGTTTGCCTGTCCTTCTCCTCCACCAGGACCTCCCCTTGAGAGAAGACCAAGTGACAGAGCCTTGAGGTTGAGCATTTGCCCCTCTTCCTCCTCTGCTGCCCAGCCTTCTCAGGACAAAGCCGGGCAAAGGAGTTGTCTTTCAGGGGAGCGTTTGCCTGTCTTCCTCTTCCTCCTCCACCTGTCCTCCTCTGGAGAAAGCTGAGCAATGGAGGAGCCTTGTAAGTTGGATATTCACTAGTCCTCCTCTGAAACCGCTGCCTTTGCTTCTCCTCAGGACAAGGCAGGGTGGTGGAGGAACCCTCCAGGGCAAGCATTTACCTGCCCTCCTCCGTTGCCACCTGGCCTTCTCCTTGGCAGAAAGTCAGGCAGCTAAGGAACCTTGAGGGGTAAGCATTTGACCCTCGTCCTCCTTCTCCATCCAGCCATCTAAGGAGAAATCCAAGCAGTGGAGAAGCCTTGCAAGGTAAGTGTTTGCCTGTCCTCCTCCTCCTCTTCCTCCTGGCATTCTCCTCAGGAAAAAGTCAGGTGGCGGAGGAGCTTTGCAGGGTGAGTGTTCACCTGTCCTCCTCTTCCTTCTGGTCTTCTCCTCAGGAGAAAGTCAGGTGGCGGAGGAGCCTTGCAGGGTGAGTGTTTGCCCTTCCTCCTCCTCCTCCTCCTCCTCCTCCTCCTCCTCCTCTGCATGCCCCCCCCCCTCAGGAGGAGGCTGAGCAGCAGAGGAGCCTTGAAGTTGCTCCACATCCTCACGGTCAGGCTGAAATCCTTTGACAGGCTGCATGTGACCCCCGGGCCGTATGTTGTGCAGATCTGCTTTAGATTCACAAGATCCAAATCCCTCCCATTGCCCCAAAAGAATGTATATACCTCCACCTTGGAGTTGGTATATTTAAGCTTTCTTCTAATCTCTTTCCACATCTTCTTGCCAGGAGAAATCTGGAGTAGCAGTTCTGCCAGATTCTCCGATCTCTACAGCCATAACATTGGGCCTTTGCAGATTGCCAGAAATAGTGCACATTAAATTGAGGCACTGTCCTGGCTTAGTGCTAGGGAGTCATGGGAATTGTATTTTTTTCTGGGACATTGAGCCTTCTCTGTCAGAGAGCTCTGGTGCCACAATAAACTACAGTTCCCATGATTCCCTAGTACTGAGCCAGGGCAGTGCCTCAATTTAATGTGCACTATTTCTGGCAGTCTGCAAAGGCCCATTGTTTTGCTTCAGCTAAAATCCTATACATACTTATTATTAAGATTTATTTAATGCAACTGGGCTTATGCCTGAGTAAACACGCATAAGATGATACTGTAAACTTGTTAAGTGCCTTCTTTTTTTTTTTAAAAAAAAAATCTCGTTATTTGCAGTCAATAGACCATAATATCACCAGATTAAAAGACACACTTGACTACCATATATACTCATATACAAGACGGCCTCTTATATAAGTTGAGGGCAGGTTTTGGGGCCAAAATTTTGGATTTTGATATTACCCGTGGATAAGTCGAGGGTTCAACATGTAACAAAGGATGCAAATGACAAAGCCCTCCTCCCACATGCACTTTTTCCTGGCAAACCAACTGGGGCTCCTTCCCTGTGCAAGGGAAAGAGGGAGACTTAAACACACGCACACCTTGCAAAATAACCAGGACTCTTTCCCTGCTTCCCAGGAAAACTTCTTGGCTGAGCAGCAGCTACCAAGGTAAGGGGAATGGGGTGCTGGGACTTCGTTCTGAGAAGTATTACTGCAATGACACATATATAAGTCGACACAGGATTCTGGGGTCTGTTTTTTAGCATAATTTTTTGACTTACAGATGCGTATATACAGTAAAAAAACAAACACAGTACACAAGAAAATAGCTAAATATTAAAACAGCAAAAATCAGTTATGCATTAAATATAAACATTTGTTCTATCATAGATGATCTAGTTAGAATTGCCACATTTAAAATCTTATGCGCCTTCAAGTAGGTCTGATTTCTTACTACTCTACGCTAGGGTTTTCCTGGAAAGCTAGATTCAGAAGAGGTCCTTCTGCGGCTGAGTGTGTGTGAAATGGATTTTCGTGGCC
>CM034706.1:254397637-254414659 GCA_020142125.1 Phrynosoma platyrhinos | reverse complement strand
GAGACCACAAGGGTCATCCAGTCCAATCCCCCTGCCATGCAGGAACTCTCTATCAAAGCACATCCAACAGATGGCCATCCAGCCTCTGTTTAAAGATCTCCAAGGAAGGAGACTCCACCATTCTCTGAGGGAGTATGTTCCACTGTTGAACAGCCCTTTCTGTCAGGAAGTTCTCCCTAATGTTTAGGTGGAATCTCTTTTCCTGTAGCTTGCATCCATTATTCTGGGTCCTGTTCTCTGGAGCAGCAGAAAACAAGCTTGCTTCCTCCTCAATATGACATCCTTTCAAATAGTTAAACAGGGCAATCATATCGTCTCTTCCCCAGGCTAAACATACCCAGTTCCCTAAGTAGTTCCTCGCACGGCATGGTTTCCAGACCACCATTTTAGTCACCCTCCTTTAGACACGCATCAGTTTCTCAACATCCTTTTTGAATTGTGGTGCCCAGAACTAGACACAGTATTCCAGGTGGGGCCTGACCAAAGCAGAATAGTGTGGCACTATTACTTCCCTTGATTTAGACCTGTGTTGGTGAACCTATGGCACACGTGCCAGAGATGACACATGAAACCATTTTCCATGGCATGCAGAGCAGGTAAGAGGAGGAAAAGGTGTGTGCCTGTTCCTCCTCCTCCCGGCCGTCCCAGGCCTTCAGCTGCCTTTGGAGAGGTATGGGGAGGGGCCGAAATTCTGCTCTGGAAGTCCTGCCCCAGAGGCAGCCTAAAATCGCATTGGCCTTTTTAGCTACCACATTGCACTGTTGACTCATGTTCAACTTGTCTACTTGGGACTCCAAGATCCCTTTCACACATAGTCTCTTTAAACCAGGTGTCCCCCATCCTATTTCTATGCATTTCATCTTTCCACCCTAAATGTAGTAGCTTACATGGAACAACGAGAAAAATAAAGCCTGCTATGTTGACTTCTGAGGTTCAAACCACAATAACAGGTCTTTTCAACTGCAGTGACAATGCTGAAACCTGGTCAACCTCCAAAATATGGGTCAAAATATATGCTATTTTAGGAGCTGATCCTGGGATCTATACTGAGTATATTTTGTGGATCTAAAATCTGTAAAGTGGCCTAGTTTCTGCTTTTGGAAGCATGATTCTTATGTCAACCATAAATACTTTCAGATAGAGGTACTTTTGTGCCCTCCCTACCCCCTGCCCAGTACATATACTCATACATCCTCCTTCAGAGATTTTGCTGGCTTTTTGTTTTTGGTGTGTCTTGGTACTGTTAAGTGTGCAGTATTTTTGCAATGAACTGGCAAGTCACTGAGATTTACAACCAGTGATAACAAATGAATTATTTTGGTATTGTTGCCATAGAACACTAATTGTTCAATAAAGTTCATTTCCAACTTGCAAACATAATGTCAGAATACACCTATAAATTACCTCCAGAAGAGAAGGTATTTACAACTTGAAGACTTTGGGCTCATTCTCTCAAATGACAAACATACAGATTTTTGGCCACAGCCTACATGGAGTGAAAGATCTTCTATAAATAACAAAAATGAGATGAGGAATCTAGGAGTATGAGTGTGTGTAAGAGAGGGAGACACAGGAAATATTGTATCGCTACTCCCTTTCAGAATGCCTAGCAACCAGTACCACTGCGGAGCAAAGCACAATAATGAGATTAGATAAGGCACATGTTATCTACTCCAAAGCCTTCCTTCCTCCTATTGATTCAAATATGTCTCATGCATGTTTCAGTTATAATCATTTATGAGATTATTCCCAACTCCTTTCCTCCCTCACACCACTTAGTGGCAGACCACAAACTATATTTATGCTTGGTTTTATGTTAGTGCAATCTGTTATAAGCCAGATTAGTCCTGAGGACTTTTCAAACAAAAGTCAGGATGCAAATCTTCAAAAGTAAGTTAATTAAGTAAGGGCCTTTACAAACTGCCAGAAATAATGCAGCTTGAGTCCAATTTAACTGCCCTGACTCAGTGCTAGGGAATCATGGGAACTGTAGTTTATTGTGGCACCAGAGCTCTCTGACAGAGAAGGCTCAATGCCTCAGAAAAAAACTACAATTCCCATGATCCCCAAGCACTGAGCCAGGACAATTAAAGTGGTCTCACGCTGCACTATTTCTGACAGTCTGTAAAGGCCTTTAGTGTGCTAAAATTAAAGATGCGACACTACAGCTATAGCTGCTGAGGCAAGGTGTTTCCTAAGAGCTTATTTGTGTAAAAATGTTATTTGTCCATAGCAAGTATGTCATTTACGTGCTCTCACATGTTGCTTAAAGGTAATGGAGGAAACAAAAATTGCAACAGATATTTCGAGTAAAGACAGCTTAGTATATGCTATGCCTAAGGACCAGAGAGTGCCTCTTGTAGCCTTTACGCCCCTCTTTCTATTTCATAAGGATCTCCAACTGTCTGGGACCAAGAAGTAAAATATTCAGCAAGCAACTACGTATGTTAATTTTGAAGCATCAGAATACTCTTGAGGCTTCAAGGGAGATTTCTGAGACTACAAAATGATACCAGAGAATTTTGACAAGTTGGGGTGTGGGCAGCTACAAGTCCATCTGTAACCTTTTTATTTTTCTTTGTGTAAGGCATTTTTTCCCCAGAGATCTGTATGACACATGAAGCAGGAGACAAGAGAAATTAAAAGGAATGTTTCTCAGAACCTTTTGAAAATTTAGTGGAAAACTACAGCAACACATTTGTTCATCTAAAGTGGTTTATCTCATGCCCTATTTATCTCTGCCTTAATACTTGCAATCTCCCCGCTCTCCTTCAGCACTGTCAACTTCAACCTTCCTCTGTCAAAATCATCCTGGAGTAGAACTGTACTTTTGAACTGCACAGTCACACATAGCACAAAAAGAATTGCAAATTGCAAAGGGTTAGTCCAGTAAACTTCTTGTTTGCAACCACACGGGTGTCAAAAGGTGTAATGTACTTTAGGATATCTTTTACATTCTCAGATGTGGAGTTGCATTTTAGTATTTTCTATGCAGGAATTATGTGTCTAATTGCAAAATGAGTAAATGTGCCTGCAAATTTTGTCCAAGAACCCATACCCTGTCCTGAAAATAATACAATCCTGTTTGCATTCTCAGCAAGGGGAGGATGGGCAAGAGGTCCAACAAATAAAGGCTACCCGATGTGGTTTCCCTACCCCACCCCACCCCAAATATTACACATTCTTGAGTTTGTTGAGAGTTATGTCTATTCTCAAGTACTCATCCAGTATTATTTTTAATGGAAACATTTAAAGGTGGCATGCCTCCATGTCACCATCACTGTGCCTGAAATTTCTCACAGATCAACCCTTCCTAGCTGTATTGCTACAGAAGGTTCTTGATCATTGCTGTGGTATTTTACACACACTCTGCCTTATTTCATAAATAACTAGAACACTTCATAAATAACTTGCAATGAACAGAGAACTCATGTGGGGAGAAAAGTGAGGAACAGGCTCATATTCACTAGGAGCTGTTAATGATGCACACTAACTAGTTTGTAGACACTCAGTCAAGGTTGTTCGAGGAACCAGGGCAAAAGCTGATGGCTAAGTGAATTCATTATCTAGTTGGCTTCAAATGGATTTTGGTCTGATCTTCCGTTATTGAACACAGGCTTGACATAAGCAAGCCAAATTAAGGTTTCTTAATACTTCCTGTCAGTTTTAATTGATGAATGAATCCAGTTAAAGCTGCATTGGTACATTAAATCTGTATATGAATAGAAACATTACTTCTGAAGAAAAAAGACAGACCTCTGTTGTCATTGAAACACATCACATTAGGTTCCATCTTCTAAGCGACATTCCCCTCTATGCATGAGAGAAGAATCATAGAGCTGGAAATAGCCTCAAGGGAGAAGAAATGGTTCTTTCAAAAGTCTCCTCACATCATCTGAGGGCATGATAGCCACTTTGCCAAAAAGTAAAGTCTAGGACAGTGCCTGAATAAGAAACCACAGGAAATCCTAGGTACACTACCTTGGGTTATATGATGTAATAATGGCAGAATATAATTGTGCCCCTCCAACAGGTTGCACCATTATATTTCATCACAGCGCAAGTGGCATAATATCACTTCTGACTGCCTTTGGGGCCTGTTTTCTGCCTTTTTTTGTTTGGTTTTTTTGTTTTTCCAGAGGTCTTTGGGTTAGGGGATGCTCATGGGATGGAGAAGTAAACTACTACATTTGTGGCCAGTGGGAGTCAGTGGAGGTATTTTTTCACCAGTTTGTAAGTGAAAAATCATGCAAAATCAGTGTGGTTTTTTTCTAATGAAGAGGGCCTAGGGGATTTAGTTGCCTTCAGGGGCTACACTTTAGGGTCCTCAAAATCACATGTGACCCACAGGCCACCCTTTGCCCCTGCTTTAGAACAATGGAGCCAGCTGCATCACTTTTAAAAGGTAGCTTCGGGGAACCTTTTTTCCATCAACTTGCCTGTATTGGTCTTTGTATGTTGGAGAGTCTTCTCAGAAATGTTCAAGGATAACAAATTCATTCTATCAAGGCATTATAAAGATAAATTGGGTCTCACTGTTACTTGCAAGAACAGAAAGCTTTATAAGGCTGCCAGTTTAAAAAGACAGTAAGAGTGAGCAGGCCGTTTCCCCCAACCCAGATCCTTCTAACTGAGAAGCACTTGTTATGCTTCTCAAAATCTTCAAGACTCTTTGGTAAACACTCTGAATCTTTCTGGACTAAGTCAAAAACTGCTTCTAAGAGCTTGGCTGGATAGTTTCAGTACCTATTAGAATTACAGACTAACAATGTAGAGTTGTAAAAACATGTTGTTTTTAACCCCTCATCTCTATCTTTGAAGTTGGAGGAGAACAGTATGGCTACCATCCTTGAGCCAGCATTGCAGATCCGGAGCTTCTACTGGGAATGCAGTGAGCTATAAAGCATGCAAAGACACAAACTGGGTCAAGTGACCTAATATAGTTGTCAGGGGAGGAAGGTGGGGTGCTGAGTGATCACAACAATAAGCTTTAGTCTAAAGCCTGGTAAGTGTGTAAAGGAGGAGATGAATAAAACAAGAGTTCATAACTACTCTCCGTTGTACCAAGTAACGGTATCTTGCAGCAGAGTTTATGAACACAGCAACAATACTCATGCGTAGCTGTCTGGATATAAAATCCTGTCTCCAGCTAGAATGAAGATCCTGAAGGATGCATGTCCTTTTTTACATGTCCTTTTTTATTTGAGCAGTGAAGGGAATTAAAAGGGGTTGGTTGTTGATGCTGCATGTAAATGTGAAAAAATACAAGATCTCTTATTTCTATTTTGGGGAAAGGGTTTTTAGTAACTTCACATTGTGTAAGTTTACTTTTTATTATACACATAAAGAAGGCAGTGCACTTAGGGAATAGAGTTAATTGCTGCTTCTAATAACATTAAGTACTAGAAACACAGCAACCAATTCCCCTTTCACCCGTTTGATGTACTTCTTAAGAACATATCACCAATCATACTTTGGAGGATAATCTAACAACAGAGCAGAAGAAACGGAAGAAAGCAAGTACAGATATGCCTCAGTTAACAGAGATGCGTTCCTGGGCATTACTTCTGTAACAGAACATTTTGTACCAGAAGTAGAAATAACACGGAAAGAAGGAGGCTTGGTTTATTTATCACATAAAAGAATCTTATCTCTTATCTCTTTTCTGACAAAGTCACAAGCTTGGTAGATGACATGGTCACCCAAAATATCCTTGCAAAGAAGCTATTAAAATGTGGGCTAGACAATGCAACTGCTAGGTGGATTTGTAATTGTTTGACTGACCAAACCCAAAGAGTACTCAACAACGACTTCTCTGCATCCTAGAGAGATGTGACTAGCAAGGTCCCACAGGGGTCTATCCTGGGCCCAGTGCTATTCAAAGTCTTTATCAATGATATGGATGAAAGAATATAGGGCCTGCTTATCAAATTTTCAGATGACAGTAAATTAGGAGGGTTTGTTAATACCCCAGAGGACAGGATCAGAATTCAAAATGACATTAACAGATTAGAAATCTGGGCCAAGACAAACAAAATGAATTTCAACAGGTAGAAATGTAGCATACTACACTTACCATATATACTCTACTGTAAATTAATTTCATGTATAAATCAAGGGTAGGGTTTGGGGCCAAAATTATGGATTTTGATATATCAAGGGTAAAATCTAGAGTAAGGTAACAAAGAATCTAAAGTAATGATTCCCAAACTTTGGTTCTCTAGGTATTTTGAACTTCACCTCCCAGAAGGCCCAGCCAGCTTGACCAATAGTCAGGAATTCTGGGAGCTGAAGTCCAAAACATCTGCAGAGGCAAAGTTAGGGAATGACTGATCTAAAGAATGAAGCAAAGGAAAATAATGCCAAAGAACTTACAAAATTCCAACAGGTATAACTGTTTGTGCTCACACTAAAGGTTGGATGGATGATAGAGTAGACCGGGGGGGGAGGGTTCAGTGTTTCCAGGATCCATTCATCAGTGGATAGATTTTAATAAGGGTTAAAGTAGTTCTTACACAGACCCTCAGATAAGTCGATAAGGGGTTTGGGGGTCAATTTTTTGACTAAATTTCTAGATTTATACATGAGTATATACAGTAGGCAGTAAAAATGAAATGCACACATATAGGATGGGTGACACTTAATTGATGGCAGTACATGCAGCTGCCCTGAGTAGAGATGTAGGAGTCTTAGGGCCTTTACAGAGTGCCAGAAATAATGCAGCTTGAGGCCACTTTAACTGTCCTAACTCAGTGATAGGGAATCATGGGAATTGTATTTTTTCTGGGACATTTAGCCTTCTCTGTCAGAGAGCTCTGGTGCCACAATAAACTACAGTTTCCATGATTCCTTAGCACTGAACCAGGACAGTTAAAGTGGCCTCAAGCTGCATTATTTCTGACAGTTTGTAAAGGCCCTTAGTGGAGCACATGCTGAACTTGAACCAGCAATGTGATATAGCAACTAAGAAAACCAATGCAATTCTAGGCTGCATCAACAGGGGTATAGTGTCAAAATAGAGAGATGTGATAGTATCACTCTATTCTAATTTGGTCAGACCTCAACTGGAGTATTCTGTTCAGTTCTGGGCACAATTCAAAAAGGATGTTGAAAAGCTAGAGCATGTCCAGAGGAGGGCAACCCAAATGGTAAAGAGTCTGGAAACCATGCCCTCCCTATAAGGAGCATCTTAGGAAACTTGGGTATGTTTAACCTGGAGAAGAGAAAGTTAAGGGGTGACATGATAGCTATGTTTAAATATCTGAAGGGATGCCATATTGAAGATGGACAAGCCTGTTTCCTGCTCCCCCAGAGACTGGACCCATGGCAATGGACTCAAGCTACAGGAAAAAAGATTCCAACTCAACATTAGAGAGAACTTCCTGACAGTAAGAGCTGTTCAACAATGGAACACACTGCCTTGGAGCATGACTGAGTCTCCTTCTGTGGAGGTTTTCAAACACAGGCTGGATGGCCATGTGCCAGGAGTGCTTTGCTTGCATATTCCTGCATGGCAGGGGGTTGGGCCTGATGGCCCTCATGATCTCTTCCAAATCTAAGATTCTATGATTCTAAGAGCAGATCAAAATGTTCCAACAAACTTTTTATCCATTACTAACACGCATATGTAAAATGAAAAAAATCAGGTCTGGCGAGCCTTACATAGATAAACAAAAACCATTCTGGACCATCTAGAGACTTTCATAGCTTTTTTCAAAATGCATCCAGGGATGACTTTTCCATCACCAGCCTCTATGTTTCTTACAGTTTCCATTTTACCCAGACCTGTACATCTCTGCTTCTTTAATGAGGCAGGCTGATCTGCTTTCCTCTTTTCTGTTTTACTTTTCATGACTGCTCGGGTGGCAGCTGTTGTTCACTTTGCCCATCGTAGGCAGGTACACAAAACTACAGTAGGTGTAGAAACTAATTCTTTCCCAACTTAAGCTTTAGGGTAGTGTTGCTGCTGTAATGCAACATCAAAACTCTGTGTTTTTCCATTCCTCCTTCACCATCTTCCCAAAGCTGATGCTGCTAAAAAAAACTTCCAGCCAGACAGAGGACTAGAAGGACAAGAAGGAAAAGGGATGATGGGTGGATGCAAAAAGGGTTTGTAAAAAGGAGCTTCTCTGTCAGAGGCTTTGCCAACTGATGTATGCCTGTACTTTGGTGTACTGATGTGTAAATTTAACAGTGTTGTCTACATTCACACTACAGACACATGTCTCTACAAGGAAGAACACACGATGTGTGCTATAAACATTAAAGTGTTATTTATAATTCTATAAACATTAAAAAGCCTCTGAATTGCTTAGCTATGTTTTAACATAGCTCTTCTGATATGTCACTGCAACAGTTTTAAACAAATAATGATTGACATGTTAACTTTAACGTCATATTTATTTGAACTTTATACTGGGATTAATATTTTAATTCTTGATACATTCAAGAGGCAGTCTTCAATTAATTAAGCCTGGCCTATTACCAATGTTTTACATGCATTCTACTACAAGTTAAACAATTTGAGTCAAACTTTCAGAATGCTACAATACTCCTCAAATGGTATTTTATTTCTGTGCTACATACAGCAAGAAAAGAGCAGGAATAGACTGAGAGACTCATTTATCCAACTGTTGCATGGTTAGGTCTCTTGCAGTCTGCTTTCAAGACCTCAGCCTTTGTGTTTAGAAAGCAGTGACTTTAATTAAGTCTATTTGTGAACTGCAAACAAATGTAATGCCTCCCTGAATATATACTTATGACAAAAGCTCACAGACGCACAGGTCAGAATCACTGTTTATAATGTTACTATGTACAGAGCTTCTCTGTGCTTGGTAGGACTGATTGTCAACAAGCCCAATACAGTATGACTGGAACAAACATAGGACAAAGGTGCTGTGAAGCCCTGTGACCAAAAAGAGCAGCACAACTCTGTTGTAACTACCTGCATCAAGAGGCACTGTGCCATAACCCTGACATTCCAGTCTCAACAGACCTGGAATTGGGATGGCCATTCAGTTTAGCTGTTGTGTGATCGCTGCCAATATCCAACTGAAGGTGATACAACCACTCCTTATGTTGTTTTGCAAGCCTGCGGCAGCTATTCCTTTACTAAAGCTGCTGTTATGATCTAACTCCTAAACAGCTGTTAAGAGTGATGGTCCTTCTCTATAGCAGCCAGACTCTGTTGCTGTATATATGAACACATACTGGCATTTTGTTTTTGCAAATTTAGTGAGCCACTATTTGTGAAAACTTCATTTTTTAAAAATTTGTTTATGTAGTCTTTAAGAACCAGGAAGTATTATAAACAGAAGCTATCATACAATAAATAAATTTTGAGAAAACACCAGGAAGTTCACAAGTGAAGTGTTTCATCTACATTTCTTTGATGTAAGAAATATCTGGACAAACCTTCCCACACAGTCCCCCAAGTTTGCAAGCCTTTTCTGGGGATTTGGAAGACAAAGGGAGGAACAGTCACTGCAGGATATCTGGGCACATACTGTATATATTCATGTATAAGTCTAGAAATTTTTGTCAAAAAAATTGACCCAAAAGTACCTGAGTTGACTTATCCATGGATCCATGTACTTACTTCACTTTAACGCTTATTTAAAAAGGAACTATCTCCTGGTGAAAAGCAAGAGTGTAATCTGACACACACACCTTTCTCACCCATCCAGCCTTTAGTGTGAGCACAAACAATTATGCCTCCTAGAATTTTGTAAATTCTTTGGCATAATTTTCCTTTACTTCATCCTTTACATCCTTTGTTACATGTCCCTAAATTTTACCCTTGACTTATTCATAGGTCATATCAAAATCCCTAATTTTGGCCACAAAACCTGCCCTCGACTTATAGTTGAGTATATATGGTAATTATAGACGACTTATAGTTGAGTATATATGGTAATTCACCTTCAGCACTAGAAAATGGTACAAGTTTCTGAGATAGTTATCTCAACCTGCATTCCTGCCTTGTTTTTAAAAGGTTTAAGAGGCATTAAGCAAAATCAGGAAGACATGAAATATAACCAAAACAGAAATCCCTGTTTTGCATTATGAATCATTATTTCTTATAAGCTGCTTTAAGTATGAAAGAAAAGATGGATGTAAAAAAAAATCCCACAAACCCTTTCCTTATACACAAACACACACAACTCTAAAGCCAGTTAAGTGTTGCTGGCTTATATGAAGCTAATCTGGCTTCCATTCAAGCCACATGGCTTAGCCAGCATTGCCAGGAGGGGTCCATGTGTGCACTTGGGAGCTTTGGGGCACAAAGGTCTTGAAGATCTTGACATCCCAGGAGGACATGTATCTAAACAAGGTAAAAGACCTAGAGACCTTCAGAAAAGCTGAGCTGATAATGACCTAGGTATTTTTTCCGCACACAAAGAGCTTTAGCATTCTTACCTTATCGACATTTGTTGTTTCGCCTCATCTGCTTCTGGAAGGCGCAGTGGTAGGAAAAAGAAAGGAACAGAAATGTGGCAGCATCTTTAAGACTAAGTGGTTTATACTTTCACATGGGCTTTCACAGATACAGAACCACTTCTTAATGGTGCTCTCATATTTCTTTGTCTGTTTTTTTCTTCCTCCCACCCCCCCCCCTCTAGCTTTTTATGCTGCAAGAGACTAAAATGGCTACTTCTTTGGAAAGTACAGAGGACTCAGAACAAAGTGGGAAATACTCAAGTTTCTATTTTCTCAGTCTTATCCCTATGTTATCCTCACAACATGCACCCCTCTTGTATTTTTAACAACCCCCATTGTCCTTTGATATTGGACATGCTGGCAGAGGCTTCTGGGAGTTGAAATACAAAACATTTAGTGGCCCAGTTTTCAGGTGAGGACTGATGGTGAGTTGACATCTCTGCATGAAGCTCTGTGGCAGGGAAAGTTGAAGTGGCAAATTATCTGGCTAGGAGACAAGACCCAGCCAGGAACAACTACATCCGGATAAAGAGAATCTGAAATCATCCACACGTGCTCCAAAATGCTGCTCCTCCTGAGAGGACTCAAGGTTGAGTTGAGCAGTGGGAGAGGGGGCAGGATTAACACCAAGCTCAAGCCACTCAGCCAAGCCTTTAAAACACATTAGACTGCACTTTCCTCATTTTCTTAATCACCTTTAATTACCTAATTTACAATTGAAGAGAGAGCTTCTGTCTGGCAGTGAGATGACAACCTCAGTAATTGCCTTCTTTCTATACAAGAGGTGAGAAAATAAAGACTATTTACAAGATCTTAGTTTAAAAGCTCATCAAAGTTTGGGTCAAAAAAGTTTTAAACAGATAAAGTAATTTTAAAAGTAGATTTTATTTTTTATCTGAATGTGAGTTGAGAATTGTGAAGCTTGTTAGACAAAGGGAGTAGACCTTGTGGGAATAGGAATTGTTTATTTTATAAGAAGATAACAAGGGGGAAATTGAATAATTTTTATGCTTAATACACAATTAAATTCAGAATGGGGGAGATGATGGAGGTGCTATTGGAGAAGAGCTATGGAAGATTATTCGAGTAGTTCAATACAGCAGCAAGATTGTTGTATGTGCATAGATGGAAGAATGTAATACTACTCATCTTGAAGAATTGCTTGCTAAAGCTGATAAATTTAGTAGTAATGTAAAAATTGAATGGTTTAATTAGAGAAGAGTCATTAGTGATACTTCATAAAAACTGGAGACCCCATAGACATTTTTCAGAAAAAAAGAAAATTACTTGGTAATGTTTGGTTCTGATTATTAGAAAAAATAAGTTAATGAAATAAGGGAACATGCTGTAATTTTAAGTGTATATATAACCACTGAAAGGAAGAGCAGAAGTCAGACTTTTCTTTTTCTCTCTTTTTTCTTTTCCCCTTTTCTTGTATTTATTTTTGTAAATATCTGTAATTTTTAATATACACTAGCCCCTCCCAATTTGCAGAGATCCATTCCGGGACACACACACCCCGTGAAAATGGCGGCTTGCAAATATTCGAGCCCCACTGAAAATAATGAGGGGAGAGCATGCAGGCGCACACCACCATTATATCCCTCCCCACTTGTCCCTCCCACAAAGAACGGGACAGGAATGGGGAGGGACAACTGTATACTTAAAATTCTTAATAAAGATAACACTACAAAACATTTAATGGGCTCAAAGATGCCTCAACCCACTTTAGAAGTTTAACTTAAGGAGAATGTTATTGTCAACATTTTGTATCTTGGCCTTCCTGCAGGGAGCGCAGGGTAGCATACACGGTTTCTTCTCGCCACCATTTTATCTTCATGACCTGTTAGGTAGGCTAGATAGATATCATTCCTACTGGTTAGGAAATTCTTGTTGCAGTACTGCTCCTACATGTCTTAGGATTTGGTTTTATCTACATGTTGTTATTGAACCTATTTTTGCAAATACTGTAGGGCACAATGGGTCTTTATGTTGTCTTTCGGTTTAGTCAGAGTGGCCTAAATACCCTAAAGCAGGGGTAGGCAACCTTTCCCCTTTAAGGGCCGAGGGATTTCAGCTCCCAGAATCCCAGGAGCTATTGGCCAACATGGCTGAGGCTTCTGGAAGCTGAAGTCCCTCAGCCCTTAAAGGGGAAAGGTTGCCTACCCCTGCCCTAAAGGCATCAGGTCCCAAATGCTCTTGGAAGCTAACCAAACTCAGCCCTGGTTAGCACCTGGATGGAATACTGCCAGCCAATACCAGGTGCTAGAGGTTTTTTTCAGAGGCTATATAGGATGGAACTGGCAAAACTACCTTGACTATTTAGATAGCATTTCATTTGATAAAATCTAGTACAGGAGATTAATCAATGTTTCAAGCCCTTGCCTACAGAAGATGGCAAAGTACTCAGATGAACTGACAGAAAGATTACAGAAAGATTAAATGCTTCATTTGCATTTCTCTTAAAAGCTGCAATGATAACTATCAGCAAGTTCCAGCTGCTTATCCCTTTCCCTTGGAGGTCTGCTTCTCATCATGAAGTGGCTGAAGGAAACCAGGAAAAACTGCTCCAAAATTCTGGCATCATATAGACACTTGAGTACAATTTCATTGTGGAATGACACCCAGCTTTCTCTCTGTTTTCCATCTCAAACCAAGGAAGCTGTTTCAGTTCTAACCTTGTGTAGGCTAACAGTAATGAATTGGATGAAGGGGAACAAATTGAAGTTTAATCCAAACAAGACAGAGGTGGTGAAAGGCAGATGAAGGAAAGGGGATTCATCCTGTGCTAGATGGAATTACACTGCCTCTGAAAATGCAGGTCTGTAGTTTGTCTGTACTCCTGGACTCAACCTTGAATCTGAATGCTCAGGTTTTGGGGAATGCACAATTAAAACTAGTGCACTAACTGTGCCTATTCCATGAGACATCTGATGCGGCCACAATGACAAATGGCTTAGTTACATCTTGTTTGGATTACTGGAACATGGATCTACATGGCTCCCTCTAAAGAGTATTTGAAAACCTCAACTGGTCCAAAGAGGAGCAGCCTGATCATTAACATTGTTGCTGCTGTGTGCCTTCAAGACATTTCTGACTTATGGCAACCTTAAGGTGAACCAATCATGTGGTTTTCTTGGGAAGATTTGTTCAGAGGGCATTTTAGCTTTGCCTTCCTCTGATATTAAGAAAATGTAACTTGCCCAAGGTCACCCACTGGGTTTCCATGGCCCAACGAGTATTTGAACCCTGGTCTCCAGAGTCATTGTCCAAACCTCAAACCACTACACTATGTTGCCTCTGTTACAATATGCAATATACCTTTTTTTACAAGAGCCCTACTAGTTGCTTGTCTGTTTCCAGGTGCAATTCTAGGTGCTGGTTATGACCAATAAAACTATACAGCTCAAGCAAAGCAAAGCAAAGCAAAGCAGCTTCACTCCGCGCTATGGGGTGTCTAAGTGGTTTACAACTGTAAGCTCATTGCCCTCCAACAGTTGGGTACTCATTTTAGCGACCTTGGAAGGATGCAGGCCTGAGTCTAGCCTGAGCCCTGGCTAGTATTGAACTCTCAACCTTGTGGTCTATGAGTGAGTGGCTGCAGTACAGGCATTTAACCACTGCGCCTCCTGAATCCCGGCTATCTGAAGGATTGTACTTTTCCATTTAGGCCTGTTCAAATTCTAAGGTCTTTGAGGAAGCACTTCTCTCGCTACTAGCACCTTCACCAATACATTTGGTGGGAAACACAGAAAAAAGCCTTCTCCATGGCTCTCCTACACTTTGGACTCCCTTGCACAAGAGGCTGGGATGGCTTCTCCTTGTTGTCTTTCTGCTGTCAAGCGAAGATTTTTTTTTTATTCCAGCAGGTGTTTAGGAACTGAATGTTTTATATAAAAAGTATTCTGTTTTAGTGCTTGCTATTTTTAATCTATGCTTTTTAATTTATCTTTTATATCATTTTAATTCCACAGACAGTTTAACATTATTTTAATCTTAACTTTTTCTGTGGCTTGCTTTGTATCTCTTGTTATTCTGTAAGCTGTCTCAAGTCCCACGTTTGGGGGGAAAGGAGGGATAAAAATAAAGTGATTGATTCTTTTTGTAAACTGTTTTTAAAGTTTCCTGGGTCTAGAAAGTAGGATTTAAATTTTCTAATTAGTTAAAAGTGGCAATTGCACCTGTACATTTATCACTGCTGAAGAGATTCACTGTGATAGTTCAGGGTTCAACTAAGGTCATAATTAGCTTATTAAATAACTACAATGTATATACTGTAACAATTCAAAGAGATTTTACAAAAGAGGTCATATCTGTCTCCCTATAAAAGGATTCTCATTCTCCTCTCCCCACAAAAGCATGCTATCCTAATCCAAATGACTAGTCAACCATACATACATACATAAACTAGGTCATCCAGGTAGATGCAAACAAAGGTCTTGCTAGCCTCCTTCTGGAGCTGGAACAGCAATTGTAGCTTTGGTAAAGCTTTCTCCTCTTCATAGATTTCAACTGTTATTCTCTCCCGTGTATAAATCTATGAGATAGAACAGGGCAGGCTCTTCCAAAGCCATGGCTGCTGGTTACACTGGAGGATAGGCAATTAAAAAAATATTTTGATCATGGCTCACATGAACATGCATCAGTGGGCAAGGCTATCTCTGTGCACCCTCCAGGCCTTCCTCAGTTAAAAAAATGGCCCCTGTTAAAAATAGTTGCCGATTAGGGCTCTTTTGTAGGAAGTGGGAGAAGCGAAGAATTTCTTAAGTATTAAAAATATACATAAGATCTTTGGGCAGGTCACAATAACAACCACTAAATATAAAACAATAAAATAATGAAGCAATCTAAAGACCTATTAAACAATTGAGTAATTTCAAAACTGAATGATTTGAAAAGTTAAGACAGTCTTAAACCCAGTATATATAAACATTAGGATGAAGTCATTAAGGACCAAAAGGCTTTAATAAAAAGCCTCCCCCCCCCCTTGGCACTGGAATGAAATGAACACTGGTGCCAAGGACAAGATGTTACACAACTGGGGTGCTTTAGCAGACAGGGCCTCTTCAACATTCACAGTGTGTTGCTTCAATTGTATGGAGAACAGGAAAGTCCTTCTAGCAAATCTCAATCCTTGGGCAGGCAGTTCTCCATGTATATCCAACACCCAGATCCTAATCTGCTATCACCATCAAGCAATAAAAGTGTGCTCTGCATGAAAACATTGAAGCATGGAATATTTCTGTTCAGAAAGCTAGCCCACTAGGAAGCCCTATATTCACTCAAAATACTCCATTTTGTTCTTGCAACAGCCATTCAGCATCCTGCATCCACTAAATGTGGGAGACAGGATCCTGTTGGTACACCATGGTAGTACAGTGCACTTTTCTTAGCATTCAGAAGTGATGGGGAGGGCAGAGAAAAACATCTTGTTGACATCCAAAGAGAAACCTATTGGCTCCCATATAGCGTAAACTACAGTGTCTGGTTTCTGCACGGGCTTTTAAAATGAAAGGAAGGGCTGTTCTGGGAAGGCTGGCTTAGAAAGTTGCTTGTGCAGGAAAAATGACTTTCCAAGGCAGCTTTGAGGCTCTATACTTTTGAGGACCCAGTAAGAAGCTGGGCACCAGGAGACAGGCTGATTGGGAGCTGGTAGCTCCTTTCCTGGGCAACAACAATACAGTTTTCTCTGCCTTCCCCCCACCTCCATGCTTGCACAGCCACTGCCACACCTGTGGAGTTATGCAGCCAAAAGGATCCTAGCCAAAAAAGATTCATTGGACTGTTTCGCCCCCTACTTAGGTCTTGAAACTATGGAGTTTCCTGAAATTGATGACATATCCTTCTTGTGTTCTGATGTTGCTACTGAAAGCATATAAGGATACATAGAAAGAAAAAGAATAGTATTAATACTATTGTTGGACTACAACTCATCATTCCTATCACTGGCTATGATGGAAAGAGTTGATGGGAACTAGAGCTCAAGTACATTTGGAGGACCTGTTTCTCCATATAAGATGCAAATAAGTCTAGTGAATTGTATGTCTCCTTAATTCCAAAATGGTTCAGAGCCAAGTGGGACGTTTTGGCATGGGATCTTTATGTATAGAATGCAGACAAGGAGAGACAGAAAAAGAAAATTCAGTCTTATACATGATACAACCATTATCATAAAACAATTTAAAACACATCAGATAAAAAAAAACAGCTATCCAATTTTTAAAAATTCATTTTAAAAAATGGGCTACATAGTTAAATGCTATTAACAGCTGGAGATAAAAGATGGACCATGCTAGTGCCAGAAAGGTAATGATGGCATTGGGCAAACATTTCTTAGGATGGAGCTGCATATTTGGAGCACAAAGTCATTCTCTCCATTAGCTAACTTTTAGCCTCAGAAGGAAGTTTTCAAAGAAGGAATTCCTTTTCTTCAAACAAAAGCTCAATCAACTATTGGTGAAAACTAGACATTTAGGAAAGATTGAAACAAAAGTTAGATTAAACCCAGCTCCTGCAAACCTAGTTTTCATTTAAATCAGTGGTTCTCAACCTTGGGGTCGCGACCCCAGCGGGGGTCGAACG
>CM034706.1:254362346-254373682 GCA_020142125.1 Phrynosoma platyrhinos | reverse complement strand
TCTAATTTCCATTTGGATTAACCTCTTTTTAACTGTACTTGAGTTTATCACACGGGGAAATCCCATTGATAAATTGCTTCCGCTTTTACGTTGTTGTTTTTTTTCCAATTTAAAGCAACATTTCTGCATGGGACTTCCCGTGTGATAAACTCCTAAGACATTACTTGAAGGGTGCATCTACACTGTAGAAATAATGCCGTTTGATACCACTTCAAGTGCTGGATCTCCATCCTATGGAATCCTGGGATTTATAGTTTTACAAGGCCTTCTCTGCCAATGAGTGCTGATGTCTCACAAAACTACACATCTCAGGATTCTGTAAGATGGAACCATGTCAATTAAAGTGGTATCAAACTGCATTATTTTCACCATAGGAATACTTGGTTTCCAGAAGTCACTGTCCAGGTCTGGATTTGAGTTCAGTGACCCATAACCTCAGTCTGATCCCCTGGAAAATGCTACTCTGTTGACAGAACCTTGAATATTTTGGTGTTTCAGAGTAACATATTTACTTATTTCACTTACATTGTCCAATGAAGATTCTTGCCATGTGCACCTTTGTGTCCTTTCAAGACTCAGTGGGATATCATAAAGCTGCTGTGCCTTTCCCAGGTAACAGTCTGTGGAGGGAAATAGCCTGGAGCCCTTTCTGGAAGAAGGTGGAGTGGCAAGACCCTAATTAAAGGTTTAAAAAGAAATTAATCTCCAAATTTTGTCAGTCATGTTATCAGGAATTTGTTATACATTTTCTTTAATTGGTGCACAGCAAAGGTAACATTCTATGCTTTAATCATTGTGGATGTCCCTAAGATTCCTAAAAAAAAAAAAAAAAAAGCAGAGAGAACACACATTTGTGATGTCCCATATCAGGAGTAAGGAGCGTTTGCCTTCCCAAGAGGTTCTGGACTTACAATTCCTATCATTCCTACCCAGAATGGTCAAGGGGAAGGGACTGTGGGAGTTATAGTCCAAAACATCTGGAATGATCAATGATTCTCCATCTCTGTCCTTCATTCTACATCTCTGTAACTACCCCTATGCAAGGATGCACATTGAAACAGGACATAGCCTTCTCAGTAGCAGGGACCAAGCTTATGGCTGTAGGAGTGGGGTTCACCATAGATATCTGCCCTGGTCTAATATGACTTCCTCAGTTTCAAATGTATATCTCCATTGCAGAATATTTAAATGGTGGCTGACAGGAGAGGAGCACCACCATGAGAAAGACTACTCTATGCACAGCACAGGATGGGGGCCATCAGAATACATCAGAGGACATAATGTCAAGCACTTGGATTTAGCCTTGTGTGCTTACAGACAGAAAGGAACAAGGCTTGGAAACCCCATCCTTTGTGATTGGCAGGTAGTTGAACAAATAATTGGCCCAACCAATAACTAGTTGTTTGATTCCAGTACTTTACATACCATCTGCTACTGGGCCCTGCTTTCCAGATGACCTTATTGGTACTTTCAAAGAGCACCCCAGCTATGGAGGGGGAAAGAGTCTGCATGTGTAAGGCAGGGATGGATTTCTGCACTGCAGAAATAATGCCACTTGATACCTCTTTAATTGTCACGGCACAATGTTATACCATTCTTGGATTTGTAGTTTTGTGAGACGTTTAGCTTTCTCTGTCAGAGAGCTCTGGTGCCACAACAAACTACAAATCCAAGAATACCATAGCATCGAGCTATGGCAGTTAAAGTGGTGTCAAACTGCATTATTTCTGCTATGCAGATGCAACCAGGGAGAAAGGGAGAAGAAGGGAATGAATGTGTATATGTATGTGTGCCAGACAGAGGGAGAGAAGACATAGAAGGAGACATAGCAGTGGTGGGAATCATGTGGCCCAAAAGATGTTGGGTTCCATCAGGCCTGGCCAGTATAGCCTTGGTGAAGAATGCTGAAAAGTGCAATCCAGCAACATCTGGAAGAGTGTATGACTCTCTCCTTAGGATATGGGGGAAATAAAGATGTATCTGAGAGTTTATGAAAGGATTCATGGAGATGTGCATGTGTGAAGAGGCATAAGATATCTGTAAAAGGACACATGCTCTTGCTCTCAGTCCATCCAGAATGGGACTGTAGACAGAATTCTTCGAAGAGAAACGTCAATAGCTAAAAAGGTGACTATGATTTAAAAAAACAGTAACTCTAGAACTGGCTCCCCATTGATCTGGACTGATTCACAATAATAGTCAATGTTCATTTCTTTATTTGAATCACTGTCCTTTATGGCAGCACAGTATAATATGTATATCTATAGGAAGAGACTCTTAAAACCTTTTGCTCATATAGGGGGCTAGCAGGGGTCTTCATTTAACCATTTCCAAAAATACATGGGTGCATAAAGGTAAATACTCCGGACTAAAGAGGATTGACTATAATAGTGTAATGAAAGGAGATAGGCACTAGGTGGCAGAGTAGCTTATTATATGAAGTTCTACCATTCTGAATTCAAATATCAATTTAGGAGATTATGGGGGGTTGCAGACTGCCAGAAATAGTGCAAATTGAACCCACTTTTAGGGTTAGGGTTAGGGTTAGGGAATTATGGGAACTGTATTTTATTGTGGCACCAGAGCTCTCTGACAGAGAAGGCTCAGTGTCTCAGGAAAAAAAAACAATTCCCATGATTCCCTAGCACTAACCCTAACCCTAAAAGTGGACTCAATTTGCACTATTTCTGGCAGTCTGCAACCCCCCTATCACACTACTTTTTAAATGCATTAAAAAGAGACTTACCTTGCCCGAATTGAAGTAAAATTCGGGATGCATCTGGATGCTATTGCACAGATTTTCCCTGAAAAACCGCCATTGGAATGCAGCCCGAATTCAGCCAGGCTGACTTAGGGCCTTTACAGATTGCCAGAAATAATGAAGCTTGAGTCCACTTTAACAGCCCTGGCTCGATGCTAGGGAATCATGGGAGCTGTAATTTATTGTGGCACCAGAGCTCTCTGACAGAGAAGACTTAATGTCTCAGAAAAGAATACAATTCCCATGATTCCCTAGCACTGAACCAGGGCTGTTAAAGTGGACTCAAGCTGCATTATTTCTGGCAGTCTGTAAAGGCCCTTAACTCACTTCAGCGGCCATTTTTCTAAGTTGGAACATTTGTAGCAGATGGGCGAGGGATGTGGACTCCAAGTCCGTGAAAACTAAGGGGCAACTGTAATCGAGTTTGAGACCACTTTAACTGCCCTGACTCAGTGCTAGGGAATCCTGGGAATTGTAGTTTATTGTGGCACCAGAGCTCTCTGACAGAGAGAGCTAAATGTCTCACAAAACTACAGTTCCCAGAATTCCCTGGCATTGAGCTAAAGTGGTCTCAAACTGGATTATTTCTGCAGTGTGTTTTGGACTTTAGTCAACGTTCTGCAAGGCGTTCTCAAGCTCAATAAACCAAATTAAAATTTAAGAAAGTTGCCTGGTTCAGGGGAAGACAAATGTCAATGTTGTCACAGTTTCTACCTAAAAGGTGCTCATGATATTTGCAACATCCTGTGCCCAACTGTACACACTCCAACAGACTTATTAGGTGTGGGGAACATTTTACTCCTGCTGGGGTGTGGGGGGGAAACAGGACCTTGTTTGAAAACTTTTTTTCCTGTAACAGATGTGTTTGTTATAGGGAAAATAATCAAATACTCTGCAACAGTTTAGCAATTTGTTTACTATTTAAAAACACCCAAGAAAGACTACATTCTCATAGAATCATAGAATCATTGAGTTGGAAGAGACCACAAGGGCCATCCAGTCCAACCCCCTGCCATGCAGGAACTCCCAATCAAAGCATCCCTGACAGATTCTGATGACAAACAGCCTCAGGACTAGCAGACTGCAGAAAAGCT
Organism: Phrynosoma platyrhinos; assembly: GCA_020142125.1. Taxonomy (NCBI): domain Eukaryota; kingdom Metazoa; phylum Chordata; class Lepidosauria; order Squamata; family Phrynosomatidae; genus Phrynosoma; species Phrynosoma platyrhinos. The sequence goes on along the minus strand of CM034706.1, from coordinate 254,369,827 downwards.
GGGGATCAAACTTGCAGTAAGGCAGAACTAGAGACTAGGTCTTTACAGACTACCAGAAATAATGCAACTTGAGTCCACTTTAACTGCCTTAGCTCAGTGCTAGGGAATCATGGGAAGTGTAGTTTGTCGTGGCACCAGAGCTCGCTGACAGAGAAGGCTCAATGTCTCAGAAAAAACTACAGTTCCCATGATTCACAGGACTGAGCCAGGGCAGTTAAAGTGGCCTCAAGTTACATTTTTTCTGGCAGTCTGTAAAGGCCCATAGTTGCTGAGACTATGGACCTTATCCCACGCTGCTCTCAAAAGTGGCAAGAAAGCGATATGAGCATCATTGCAGTACTATAGCGCTAGTATAAATATGGCGCTAGCGCTATAATAGCGCTATGGATAAGCTAGCGCTATTGCAATGCCCGCTGAAACCGACATTCAAAAGAACCCGAATGATGCTGCATTCCGAGCAGTTTCTTGTTGGATTCTGAGCGACGTCGTGGGATCACCCGGAAAACTATAGCGCTATAGCGCCTGATTCTTAGCGGATTCTGAGCGACGTCGTGTGATCACCCGGGAATGTATAGCGCTATAGCGCCTGATTCTTAGTGGATTCTTGCTGCTTTTGGCCCCGTGGGATAAGGTCCTATGCTGAGCAACAAGCAGCAACTTTGTAAGCCAAGTCAAAGCCAACTGGCAAGAATAAACAAGACTACTCCACATCATGGGTTATGATCCTGGGTTGTTCCAAACATGGTAACCAGAGTTTCCCAATTTGGACAAAACAGCAGGATAGAGTTCACTGAAGATTTATGGTTTTTATTATAACATGCTAAGAAGGGGCAACACAAAGACTGAATACATGGAGAAAGGTCTGAGTACATTGAGCTGTAATAGAATTGCCCAAACATGGCCAACAAACTGATACACTACCAGTCTAATTGTGCCCTTTCAATGTTGTAATTCCTTTTGCACACACACCTCAGTGCCTGTTAACATGCACATTCGAGCCAGTGTGGTGGAGGCAGCGTGGTGTAGTGATTTAAGAACTAAACTATGACTATGGAGACCAGGGTTTGAATCCCTGCTTAGCCATGAAAAAACACTGGGAAACCGTGGGCACACACACACACTCAGCCTCAGATGAAGGCAATGGAACAGCCTATCTGAACAAATCTCGCTAACAATAATCTATGATAGCATTAGGGTCACCATAAATAAACTTGAAGGCACCCAACAAGCAAGACTCACCTGAGCGAACAGAGACACACAATGCTGTGGTGATGGAATATCATATATATCACTTTTCCTCTCCAGTGCTGAAGCCCAGGTTGCTCTGGGAAGAGTGAAGAGGTGCTAAGGAGAAGAGGGGGAAGAAAAAGTAAGAATTCAAAATAAACATAAGGATTCTGTGAACATTTTATGAGTTCAGTCACTATTGGTAAAAACAGCTCTCATTGGTTTTTAGTTAATCTTTTGACACATGATTATCACTGAACAAATTCTGTGTTCAGTCTTCACCTCGAAAACAAGCAAGTGTGTCCTTCACACACTAATTGCCCTTTGTGGCTATTCTTGCATATTGTTGCATTAATGTTGGTTTGTCATATACAAAGTCTCTCTCACATAAAAGTTTATGCCTCTTGAATAGACAGTACCTAGGGCATCAAAGAATAAGATCAAATGAAAAGTAACTACGTAACAAAATTTCTACAAAATGCAAGTTGATCTGAAGTGAAATTGAAGAATCCATGTGTAACAAAAATTCTGTGTCACCTTTTAAGTTCAGGCAAAGGAAGATGTTTAAGAAGCTGTCAGGGAAAGATAGGGTGACAGTTTTAAGAGTCATGCAGTCCACATGTTTATTCAGATGTTTTTTCAGGTAAACTACTAGTGAGACAAGATAATATGAGGAATGTTAACTTTTAAATGAAGCAGAGATGAAGACAGAAGAACATATTCTACCTTATATCCCTTTTATATTATGCAAATTACTGTCACAGAAAAGACTGATAATCTGTAAACTATTTTTCCTAATTAGGCAATGATTTGGGCAACCACAACACAGTAGGATCACTATGAAACTGGATCACCTGGAGGCGATGGCCTTACTGTATTCCCAGAAAACATTTTGCTGACACCCTGGCTCTTCTGAAAGATCAAATTTGACTTTTGTTAGCAAGACTTCATCTCCTTTGGGAGAATTAAATTTTCCCAACCTATAGCTGCTAGATAGTACTAAGTCTTGCAAGTAAATTTTGCAAGTCCATATCACATTTCAGAAGTTTACCTGTTAATGTGGAAGGGGAACCACCAATAGAGAACACTGTGCAAAAGACTCTCTCAAAGCTGGAGCTGAACCTAACAAGATTAATGGTATCCCTTACATCGTAAGGTTTACAAGCATGCCTTGGTTTTCATCTGAGAGCATAGATGGACAACATATTTATTTGGTTCACGTTTTTCTGCAGAAATATCTATTTTGTATGTCCTGTGATGGACAAGGGGACAAAGTGATTCTTGTCTTGGAAATCGATACAGGCTTGCAATGCATTTGATTGAATAAAAGCATGTGCAAAACCACACTTCCACCTGAAAACTGCACGCAAATAACAACACACATATTTGAAAAATGCACATAAGCACACTTCAGGGGACAAATGTATACAAGGATGGGGGAGAAATAAGCACAAAAATATACACAGACTTCTGTGAGGGAAGGAAAGAAAGCCCAAAGCCATATAACTGACTACAGACAAGAATGGGATTAAGAATGATGGTGGAGAAATGATATACTGCAACAAGCTTCTTTCTTTCAGTTATAAGCTTATTGCACAGCACTTACAAGAACGGGAATGGAACGGAACAGAACGGGGCAAAAACGCATGTTACTGGGCAGGAGAACGCCACTGATGCCGCCGGGAGTCCCCAAGCCATTCCCCAGCCATTCCTGGCAGCCGATTTTTGAAGGACAGTTCAAAATCGTCCTTCAAAAATCAGCTGCCAGGAACGGCTGGGAGATGGCTTGGGGACTCCCGGCGGCATCAGTGGCATTCTCCTGTCCAGTAACATGCGTTTTTACCCCATTCCATTCCATTCCGTTCCTTTCCATTCCAAATTCCTTAAATGCTGTGCGATAAGCTTAATAGTTTCAAAGGTGCTACAAGTTCTCTCTACATAACGATTCTACAGACTAACATGGCTATATCTTTGAATGCAACAAATTGAGATGGACAGATTTTTACACACTTGTCTGAGAATCACTGAAAAGTATGTGTATGTCCTGTGCATAGGAGCAGTTAGCAGCAGGGAGGCCTGTCTTACACGTTTTTAGAAGGGAATATCTACTTATTTTGAGCCCAGCTCCTCTCATTTTTCTCCCAATCTCTAAACAGACTATTTGCAACTGCAAGTTCATCTCACTCCACTCCCTGCCCTCTTTACTCTTTCTGGAGGAAGTTCCAGATGGGGGTCAGGAGTTCAAGGAGGATGTTACACAACAGTAAAAAGATCAGAAGGGTTGAAAAAGGGAAGAGAACTCAAAATTAGTTACATTCCTCAAGTTCCATGGACAGGGTTGGCCAACTACAAATCCCTCTACAAATCTAAGGTTCTGAGCAGATTCTGGCTCGGATGCTCACCCACATCAATCTCCAGGTTGGTGCTTGGATGAATGTGTGTGTTCACATGTCTGTCCTTCTGCTGGCATGGGGACCTATGCATGCTCCATACCTTTCAGCACTGTTATTCCTACTGAGAAGTCCCCCATCACAGCATCTGATGCAGAAATAGGATGCCTGGCTGCACCCATGTGGCCAGCCAGATGCGGCAACATGGGGCATCTCAGCAGGAGCTATGTCACAGAAAGGCAAGGAGTATGTGGGGGCCATTGAAACATCCAGAGTTTGCCCCAGAATTTCCAGGAAACTGCACAACAAACCAAGAGTCAAAGTGACCCGTGTAATAAGGGTCTGATCCTGGCCCCATTGTTTTGGTCTGCATCATCCAAAACAGGGCCATACAAGGCTGGGGGAACACAGGTCTTTTGGCCTATGTGGACAGGCCCTGAAAGTAAAATTACCCAGCCTACATTGTACCAGCTTTTCAAAATCATGGGGGGGGCGGGTTGTCATGGGGGAGCTTGTTGAAAGCCTTATTGATATCAAGCTATACTACATCTACAGTATTCCTTTGATCTGTCAAAGAAAGAGATAAAATTAATTTGACTTGGGAGCGTATCGCACCACTAAAATAAAGCATCTTACCTCTCCCAAATTCAATTCTAACTTGGGTGGCATCCAGATACTATCTCAGGGATTTTGCCACCAAATCTGCTGCCCGAATACAGCCTGGGTTGAGTCTAGGTTCCTGGCTCACTGAGCATGCCTGTTTTCCAAACCAGGAGTTATCTGACTTAAGAAAATGGATGGTGGAGCGCTCCTAGGACCTGAGCTTGACCCGGGCTGTATTCAGGCAGTAGATTTGGCAGCAAAATCCCTGCGATAGTATCCAGATGCTGTCTGAATTAGAATTGAATTTGGGAGAGGTAAGATGCTTTATTTTAGCGGAGCGATAAGCTCCTTGATTCTGACAAACCCATGCTAGTTCTTACTAAACAAAACAGCCTTTTCTAATCACCTATTCAGTTACCTCTATTCTAGAACCTTTCCTGGTACAGACATTGAACTTTTCCCCACTCCTTTTAAATGTTTATGTTTAAATGACAATGTTTGTTTGAGTCTAGACAGCAGGGACCTCACCTATTTTCCACAAATTCTAAGAGATTATGGGCAAAGTATCTGAGCTTATATCTGCAAGTTCCTTTTGTATCTTGGATGACTTGGATACATACATTCATTTACAGCAGCTTGACATTCCCAAACCAGTTCTTTACCTATCTTGGGTTACATTAAAACATTTGAAATTTGGGAGAAAATAAGGCTACATTGAGAGATACAAAATTAATATAAACATGTTCTGTATTAAATTCTCAGTCAGTCAGACAGACAGACAGACAGAGACAGCAGCTCTGGCCAGCTGCTTAGGGAACAGCTGATTATCACAAGCCAGCTGTCTCAATGTGATTTGGGTTTACCCTCTTTCTATTCTTGTGCTCAGCTGGGCTGTTCATCCTTCACATTCTTTTAAGTATGTGAGTGTTTTGTGTGTGTGTGTGCATGCGCATGTTTTGATGCTATGACACAGTTGTTCTTTGTAGCAACAACTGTGATATTGTGAGACACATAACTCAGAAAATGTTAATTTCTCCAGGCTTAATATCTGCAAGATTTTTTTACCTAGCATCTCAAAGAACCCATAGTGATGAGGTCATTCCTTTTTTGGACTATAACTTTCAGCATCCCTGAGTCACTGAGTATATAACTGACCATGCTGACTAGGGCTTTCCTATTAGTTATAATCCAAAATAGGAATTTTCCAAGCTCTTGCTCTGGTAAAATACTTACAACAACTATATTACAAAAATGTTCTTTAATCAATAATCTAAGAATGTGAAAAAGTCATATTACATTAGACCGAGTTCCATTTAACTAACCATTCTATTTCTATTTAATAATGGCCAATCAAAGATCTCTAGAAAATTTAGGGGAGAGTGACAGTGATTCTCTACTTTTTACCTCCAGCACCTGAAATTCAAATTCCTTCTAAAAGTGGGCATTCAATTTCAACATGGGTAATAGGCAATGAGAGATGCATACATGAGTTTGTCTGAGTCATTACAAAAATGTTCTTTAAACCTACTGAGTCAAACTATTTCCACATGTTGTGCTACTAAATTCTATCATTGAAACAGGGCTTGTGTAAAGTACTTTGTTTCAGTTATCCAAAATCAACCACCGTTAATTTTTCACTGAAAGATAGATGAAATATCAGCATTATAAGAGAGAATTAACTTCAAATTCTAGCACTGTCTTTTACTCTCCAAACCATGAAGGTTTTACTAACTTCCCTCATTGTCCCAACTCTGCTTCATCCTTTTTAAAGATAAGACACTTCAAACATTTTCGTTTTTCCCCAGCAGGAAAATGTTCCTTTAGCATTTTAGTGAGCCCAGGGAGAGGAATAACTGTCTTATCATTTCTTAAAAGCAATGAAAAGAACATTTCAACACATCCCTTCCCTGCTGAAATATATAAAGCTGGCAATGCTTTCTTTCTCAGCTTCATCATGGTTGCTACAGGCAACGCAACAGACATGGAGCCACATGGCCTGCACTTCCAACAGAAGGAGATAAGACAACAGCAAACATGTCTCAGTTTTTTTCCCTTCAGATTTTGTCAGCATTGTGAGCTGGGGTGGCCCTACTTTTAGACAGAGAGAAGCAACTGCCTCAGGGAACAAATGCTGAGGGGCTGGAGCAGCAACCTCCCAGTTGTTCTTCTTGAACCCCTCACCATTTCTCACTTTTGGTGGACAGAATGGATCAGCTTCTAAATTGGCTTGCTGCCCTTAGGTGAGTTGAAGGACCCCAACGTTTAGTTGTCAGACCAACTGGCTTCTGACAGAGTTGCTAGAGTGAAAACTAGAGGTAAGAAAATCAACTCATTTGAGATGCGGTGCTGGAGAAGAGTGCTGAGGATAACATGGACAGCCAAAAAGACAAACATGTAGGCCCTTGAGTAGATCAAACCTGGAATCTTCTTGGAAGCCAAGATTTATCAAATTGAGGCTTGCGTACTTTTGGCCACATCATGAAAAAGCGCAGCTCACTAGATAAGACAATAGTGGTGGAAAGACAAAGGGAAGTAGAAAGAAAGGAAAACCGCATGTCAGATGGATAGTCTCAATCAGGGGGCAATGAGAATTAATTTTCAGGACCTAAGCAGAGCAGTGGAAGATAGGGGATCTTGGAAATGCCTCATCCACAGGGTTGCCATGAATCAGGGTCAACCTGAGGACAGCTAACAACAAACTAGAGGTGGCTTCTGTACCTTTCATGGTTATCATAGAAGAGTGTCTATGGATTAGGGGCATGTGTTTCTTAATCAGAATTCTTAATCAGAAGTGTTTCAAAAGCCTCTAAGCAGATGCAGAACATTTTTTTTTTCTGCAGAACAGAATCACTGCATTCTTTTGTGTTTCCCTACTCCCAAAAAAGAAGCATGGCCTGAAAAGTTCAGTGGCAAAGCACAAGGTTTGCATACAGGAGCCAGAATTCACTATCTTGTCAGATCAAATGAAGATCTAACAAGCCCACTTAACTGTATATAATTCTTTTACCTTAATTCTGTGATTAAAAGGGGCGTGGAAGAAGAGGGAAACAAAATGGAAGGGGTTGCGAGATTGAGAGAGGAAAAAACTAAGAGAGAATGAGAGATGAGGAAAACTGGTACTTAGAATTGTGTGAGCAAAGCAAATTCACTACAGCTCACCCCAAGTATTATACAAGTATTATACAAGATTGTATATGATAATGTATAATAGAAATCAGTCTAGATATGATCAACAGAGAAAAAGATGTTACTGAAGAAAGC
>CM034706.1:254314170-254336636 GCA_020142125.1 Phrynosoma platyrhinos | reverse complement strand
AAATCTATAAAAATATTTCCTTTATAGCTTGGTATCTTTTTCACAGATTGAACTGAAAGGCAAAAGATGGAAGAAGACATTTATAATAATGCATTTCAGAATCCGTTAATGAGAAATCCCACTTGAAAACAGCTGCAACATCTATGAGAGGAAACTTTTGTGACTTTGAGCAGTGCAACTTTACATATAGCTACTCAGAAACAAGCCCACTGTTTTCAGTGAAACTTACCTTAATGTGAGAATGGCTAGGATTGCTAAAAAAGTGGGCATTATTGTTGTTGTTGTTGCTGCTGTTATTATTCTATTTTAAAAATGGATCTGGCCAACCTAAAAAATATTATTTGGTCAGCTCCTTGAGCCAAAGTAGCAAAACAACATTTTATTCAGTGTTCAATAAAATATTCAATATATATAATAGCATGCTTTTTAAAAGGCAGTAAACAAGAAAAATGCACACACTCTCTTCTAATAAAGCAGCATCTCTTATCCCTATATCTCTGCACAGATATATAAGTATGTGAAATAAACTCTACAGACCACATCAGATAAATGACCATTCAACATAAAATTGCACCAAGCCAGATCTCATACTCACATTCACTTTCATTTTGCCACTTTCACTTAAAGCCTTTCTTAGTCCATTAATGCCCACTCAGTATACGCTAACAAAGCCAGCTTTCTTTTCTCTCCTTCTACTAAAGCAGGACTGAGAACTAAGCCGGGCAGCAGTCTGTATTGTGTCAAGTTGTTTGCAAAACCTTGGCCCTCTAATGCTCTGTGCGCTGCACTTCTTCCCCAACAGGGTGAAGTAATTCCAGAGTGCATTGAACAGCCCTTAGAGAAGAAGGAACCTCATTATACAGTGCATTCTCTCCAGTGCTGCAGTTGGCTTGTAGGGATCTACATGCAAATAAGGGTATTACCTATGAATATTTGGCATCTCCAGTATCAAAGAAAGATGAGGATTGGGTAGATAAAGCCGCTAGGAGGAGGAAAAAAAAGAGAGATACTTCTCTTTAAAGAAAAAAACTAAACAAAAAATTAATTTTAAAAAATCACACTTTTTCTTTTTAAATCTTCCCATCATAGGTTGCGTTTGCACTGTAGAAATAACACAGCAATGCAGAAATAATGCAAATAAAAGTTGACACCACTTTAATTGGTATGGCTCAATGCGGCAGAATCTGTAACTTGTTGTGACACTAGAGCACTCTGAGAGAGAAAGCATAATAATAATAATAATAATAATAATAATAATAATAATAATGATAATGATAATGATAATGATAATAATAATTTATTTCTTACCCACCTCTCCCCATGAATCAAGTGGGGGACAACAATTAACAGACAACATCACTTAAAACACATCAGTTAAAACACACATCAATTAAAAGGACAGATAAGATGTGCACATATTAAACCAATCCACACCTAAAATTCATCATTTAAAATTCACAATTTAAAAATCATCTAGATAAGCCTGCCAGAAGAGACTGGTCTCTGATGCACTTTTAAATATCTCATGAACTCCAACTCCCATAACTCATAACACTCAGCCATGGCAGTTAAAGCAGTGTTAAACTGCGTTATTTCTGCAGTGCGGATGCAGCCATAAATGCAATGCAAGAGGGTTTTCATAACTCTGCCATGGGAGGTTTTTGTGGTTTGTTTTTTTGGCTGTCATTCTTTTCAGAACTTAGCTGAAGCTTTCCCCTTCAGTTTCATTCTTGATACTTGAGGTGTACATTAAATGTTAAATACAATTCCTTTTCAAATTACCAAAAACAAACTATTCATATCAACATCTTTTTGAATTTTAAATACCTGCCTTGCTTCAGTGATTCCTTTTCAAATTACCCAAAACAAAGTCTTGGTAATGACAGTCTTTTTAAGGGTGAGGGTGGAGGAGAGGATGAATCAGAAGGAACAAAGCAGAAGAGAGCCATGAAAATGAAATACTTTCACTGGGGGCTGGCTATTCAAATTGACCATCTGGTCCTGGTTGCAATGGCTGCTTAATCACTTTTTAACATTCTCTGGTTTTGGTCAATTCTCCTGGGATCTTTTACTCATCCCTTTTCTCTTTTGTCTCCACTGCCCCCTTCCCTTTTAAGTGATGAGACCTTCCTCTTTTTATATAAAATATCTTCCTGGTAATGCATATGTCTCAGACTCATTTGCCTTACATAAGTCTTTATTTAGAGAAAAGAGAGTTACCTATATACAAGAGATAAGGACAAGCTAAGGGAAATTTAGAAGATCTACCTAGAGGATCTACACAAATTCAACCTAGACAATGAAGAAATTGAAACAGTAAAAGAGTTCCCGTACTTGGGATCAAATATTGATCAGAATGAAATCTGCAGTCAAGAGATCAGAAGAAGACTGGGAATGAGGAGCTAAGCTATGAAAGAACTAGAAAAGTTCCTAAAATGTAAAGCTAGACAATTGAGCACAAAAGTTAAAATCGTACAAGCCATTGTATTCCTTATTACCATGTATGTATGCAAGAGCTGGACAGTGAGGAAAGCAGATTAGAAGAAAACCAATTCATTTGAAAAATAATGCTGGAGAAGAATGCTGAGGATACTGTGGACAGCCAAAAAGACAAACAAATGAGTCCTTGAACAGATCAAGCCTGAAATCTCCCTGGAAGCCAAGATGATAAAGCTGAAGTTGTTGTACTTTGGCCATGTCATGAGAAGGCACAACTCATTGGAAAAGACAGTAATGCTAGGAAAGGTAGAGAGAAGCAGAAAGAGAAGAAGCTCCAAGGCCAGATGGATTGATTCTATTAAGGAGTTTCCATGTATAAATTTACAGGAACTAAGCAGAGCAGCAGAGGAAGGACAGGGAGCCTTGGAGATACAATTGGCCCTCCATATCCACAGATTCTCTGTCCACAAATTCAATCATCCATGGCTTGAAAATATTCAAAAATATATAAATCCCCAAACACAAATCTTGATTTTGTCTTTTTATAGAAGGGACACAATTTTACTATGCCACTGTATTAATGGGACTTGAGCATTCACAGATTTTGGTATCCACAGGGTATCTTGGAAACGAACTCCAGCAGGTACCAAGGGCCCACTGTACTGTATTTCATCCACAGGGTCACCATGTGTCAGGATCAACTGGAAGATGGTTAATAACAACAACAACAAGGGAAATTCCAGGATTTACATCACAGAAAATATTTAGGGAAATCCTGCCCCCTGGAAAGGAATATCCTACAATCAATACAGAGGAAGGAGGATGGAATAAAGTAAACTGGAAGAAGGAATTAATTTCTGGCTGGAGGTTGGAACTGTACATGGCAACATTTTGTTACAGTTCCCACTTTCTTTGAAGAAAAAGTGCTGCTTATCAAAAATGTTTTTTTTTAAAAAAAGCTGATTAAATTGGAAATAGCTAGGCATATATCTAGTTTACATGTATTTCTCAGTCACATTTGAAACCACTTTTGTGTCCTGACAGCAAGCCTGCAAAGTAGCTTATGATTGAGAGAAAGGAACCCACCTAAAGACATCATGGCTTACTGCAGAACTTTGAAAAGGTTTTTTTTTTTTTTTAAATCCCATCTCCCCAAATCCCCAATCCCCAGAATAGCTGGGAAATTCTAGAAGCTATAATCCAAAAAAGAAGGTGGAGGTGAAGGGAACATAGACAGAGAATTGGGATTATGCTTATGGCAATTTAGTTGTTTGGCAGAAGAGAGATAGCATTCGAATTACATTCAGCCTATGGAAGTTAAAGGCTGCATCCACACTGCAGAAATAATCCAGTGTGCCACCGCTTTAACTGCCATGGCTCAATGTTATGGAATCCTGGGATTTGTAGTTAGTTGTGGCACCAGAGCACTTTGACAGGGAAGGCTAAATGTCTCACAAAACAACAATGCTCCATGGTTCTTCTGTCTCTGGAAAGCAGCTTTCAAGTCCCTGGGGTCAGTGCCACAGCTGTTTAGAGGAAGAGAAGGAAGAGGCAACCTGCAACTAGGAGAAAGGAACTGGCACACTAGAGATCCAGAAGAAGGACCTCAATTCTCTTTCCCCAGCTACAGAACTGCAGGTTCAATAAGTGCTATCTGGTATTTTCTTTTATTTTTATATATCCCACCTTTCTCCCAATATGCGACCCATAGCACCTTACAATATAAGTTAAAAGAAGACAGCTAAAACGATATATTGCTAAAATGTGCAGAGAGCATTAAACAATCAATCCAATTAAAACATTAAACACACATTCAATACTCATTTTAAAAAATCAGCCCATCCCTTTCTCTCTCCCTCCAGCCTGAAAACAGTTGTGTCAGAAGCCTTGGTGCTTGTCAGCTTTGTTTTTTTTTGGGGGGGGGGGAGGGGTGTTGGACATTGCACAAAGAGTTAATAAATACCTCTTTCCAAAGTGTAAAAAAGTGACATACAAACATCACCAACAGGATTCCAATCTTTATCTCCACTACACAGTCATAGCAGTTTGATACCATTTTAACTGTCAGTGCTCTGTCCTATAGGGTTTATAGCTTAGTGGGGAGGTACTTAGAATTCCCTGCTAGAAAGCTCTAGTTCAGGGTTAGAAGCATACAGATATTGTTAGACTATGACTCCCAACAGTCCTTACCACCATAGCCAATAGTGAAGAATGTTAAGAGTTGCAGTCAAGCAACATTTGGAAGGTTGCATTATTCCCAGTCCTCATATAGTGGTTCAGCAGAAGGTACTAGAGTTCTTTAGTGGAGAATTCTAAGTACCACCCCAAACTACAAGCTAGGATTTGCTTAGACAGAGCTGTGACAAAGTGGTATGGAATGGTTTTAACTACACCATGTAAAGATATTCAGAGAGTCAATTGCTCTTAAAAATCCCTTGGCAAACAAAAATCCTTTGACATGGCATTCAAACTATTGCAATGTTAGCAATAGTCACATCTCTGTGCTGAGAGTATGCCACCTTGGGATGCCAACGGTAAGAAGACTCTCTCTCAGTTGCTGATACATAGTGTACAAAAGGCGTTTGGAGAAGAGGATCCTTGACTATTTTGAAATCACAGTCAACCTGATATGAAGGCAGACACTTGGGTCCTGAGGGCTTTAAATGCAAGTCCCCACATTTGAATTGAGCTTGGAAGCACATAGACAGCTAGTGCAGCCCCCCTAAGAATCACTGCAATATGCACTAGAAATGGTTAATATACATTGGTATCTTTCAGTCTCTGGAATAAATATGTTGATCCTATTTATTCCAATCTCAAATGCTCAGAAATACTCATGCAAAGAGAATTTCATCAGCTTTCCCTCCAGCCACTCAAAAGGAAGGATTGTTTTAGGTTGTTTACATTGTATCAACATATCTTTATGTAAATTTTAATGTTGTAAGCCGCCCCGATTGTTCTGCAGAGGGGCGGGATATAAATTATTATTATTATTATTATTATTATTATTATTATTATTATTATTATTATTATTATTATTATTATTATTATTATGACAAAGATAGATGTCTGTTCTGCCTAGTTCCTTGCTAAAGGTATTTGACATAAATAGTCTGGTCTTATCTCAAAGCATCCTCTCAACCTTTCAGTGCAGACCTATAGATGTGCACAGATGTATACTCAGAAGGAAGTTCACTGGAGATAATGCCATGCTCAATGTCAGGCAAGCATAGCATTGTAGTATGACAGTGCCTGCACATTAAGTCAATGGTCAGTCCCATTGTATTCAGTTGGGTATACAACCAGGGAAGCATGCACTGGCGGTAATCTTATGTACACACTTTCCTGAGAGCAAGCCCCATTTAATCCATTGGGGCTTACTTCTGAATAGATGAGTACAAGGTCTCTCATTGCATAGTTCCTTCACCATACTAAATAAATAAAGAAAAAATAAAGAAAAAATAAAGAAAAAAGTAAATACATTTTTTAAAAGAAATTAGTGACTTACCTTTCCAAGTAAGTAGGGTCCAACAGTTCTATCCATAGTTGTTAGTAATTTCTGGTCCCAGTTCTTGTGTCATCATCATCAGTCATCTGAGCATCACAGCTTCATTTTGCAAAGTCAGCATATGCCAAAAACAGTTCCTCAAGAAGAAGAATCTGAAGTTGGATCTTTCCAATGCATTTTTTAAAAAGCACCAGTGCAATAAAAGGGAATTTTCAAGGCAGCATTTAAGTTATAAACTACCCAATCCGAAGAGTTAAGATGGAGAAGTTTTAAAAATTAAGTTGAATGTTCAAAACTGGTTGCAGCTTTTCTGCGAATAACCACACACAGGAAAAAAAACTTTTTCTGCTTTGCTTCATCTTCCTGTAGTTCCTATTTTAGACAGCTGACAGGAGGAAAGGGATGGCGTACAGCCACAAACATCTTGTAACAAGTTGGCATGGCAGTTTCCTTTCAAAAAGGGGCAAACGCTGCCTGAAAGGCCCTCGGCCCTCCCACGTGTGTTTTGGCATTGGAAGAAGCTAAGTGATCTTTTATCTAGCTTTGAACCACACTGGAAACGCATCAAGAGTAGTAGGATTGCCATCAACAATTTGCAGACATTGCAGTTTGCATCCATGTGCCGGATTCAGGACTGTTGTTGAAGAGGAAGGGGAGCAGGATGCATATAAAATGTTACCAGCGACATCCCAAATATCAGAAGGAAGTCCTAATGAAATAAATGAAGATTCTTGGATATGCTATAAAGATTTGATTAAAGTTGTAGTATCTAATATTACTTTTAAAACTCAGGAAGAATTGGTAAAAATTGGCTATGATATTGCTTCCAAGAAGTAAGGAGACCGACTCAGCAGATAAGAAGAGTGAGCAGTCCATGCCCAAAACAAGCAGTCTTAAACCCTTGCTTAAAAACAAGCAAAACAAAACTTTTCTTCAACCTCCCTGTGTGAGATTATATGTTTCAAAAATTAGACAATTTCTGACCAGTGTATTACATTTTTATTTTTATTTCCCCTCCTGGATTACATGGATGATCTAGGTCAATTGAAATCCATTTTGAGGCCTGGTTATGGGGTGAAGTTGGGATTTAGTTGTCATAGCAGACAATCTAATGTGGGAGCTTGGTAGAGAAGTATATTCTTGGGTGCATCTACATTGTAGAAATAAGGCAGTTAGACACCACTTTAACTGCCATGGCCCCACCTTACAGAATTCTGGGTTAGTAGTTTTGTGGGGCACCAACCCGCTTTGGCAGAGAAGGCTGAAGTCTTGTAAAACTACTAATCCCAGGGTTCCATAGGATGGAGCTACAGCACTTAAAGTGATGTCAAATTGCATTATTTGTACAGTATAGATGCATCCCCTGTTAATTCTGCTGGATGTCAGAAGCTTTTAGTACTATTGACCTTCTGGATGACATGTTGGGATGGAACTGGGTAGCACTGTATAGTGGTACTGCCAGTCCTTCTTGTGGTTCAGATGATGGACTCACCAATTCAGCACCTTAGCCATTAATTAATGATGTTCTGGAAAATGCATTTTGTCCCCAGTGCTATTTGGCATTTACACAAAACTGTTGGGAAGGTCGTCTGAGGCTCTGGAATCAATATCACCAGCATACAAATTTATTTTATTTTAATTATTTATTTAATTAATTTATAAACTGCTTTTTCCTCAGTATAGGACCGAATACTATGATCCTATGATAAAGGATGGGATAGAAGTATTTTAAGCATCACCAGGCTGTGAGCAGTACATAGTTTTGCTGTTATTTTCTCTTCTTGAAAAGCTGTTTATGGGGACCTGCAAATTACACCCAAATATTGCAAGGTCAATATGCTGTTTTCCACATCATAATTTAAAGAGGAAGAAAAAGGATATTAATTCAGCAAATAGCCAAATTATGAACTTAGCAATGTACAGTTTAAAGCATGGGTTTCTCCTAACCATACACAAGCCCCTGCCTCTGCTCCCAGTCTACAGTGTGATGGGGATCAATCATACTGATGCATCCTACAAGACTGTTGCAATAAATTACTGACATAACTGATTTTAAATTTTTAAAAATCTCAACAAGACAGACACCAATGGTATGCATGCTATTCAGAGGTGAGGAGAGGGGTGGGAATCTATTAGTTTGGCTTTCTTTCCTATGTTTTTTAAAACCTTTTAAAACCCATCCTGGATATGAACAAAATTTCAATTTTTTGTTAATTCATCAGAAAAGAACTGAATAACCCTTCATAATTCTCCATCTCCACTGGCCAAATACAATAGATGCCAGTACCATCAGCATGGAGAGAACCATGTCATATATGCCTGTGTTATATGCAGTAAAGATAACAAGTCTCTTGTACACTAAATTGTACACTAGTGGTTGACTTTGCTTGAGTTTGAATTCAGAGTTTTAAGAGTGAAGCATTCAAATCTCTTAACCTAGACAAACCAGTCAGTTTCTCTTCTTTCCTTTGTTTGAAAAAATCTTCAAGCTCTTTCCATTCTGAACATGAAGAAATTTGTTAAATTGTTAAAATTCTTGCAAAGCATTTTTTTTCTCATCATCCCTACTAAGAATTAGTTCAGCTGGATTTGCCTCCACATACATATGCAGAAGACTGCTAAAGAAGTTGTCATTATTTTTCAATTTTATCACACGAGGCCCAAGCTAGCAGCAAGGCAGCCTGCAGGCATGGTTATTCATATGCATTTAAGTTTCAAAAAATAAGTGATCAATCAAGAAGGAAGTCCTCCAGTCAATTCCCACATGGTTCATAAAGGTCCTTTCCCCTTCTGGTTCATTCTCATTTAATAGCTGACATTCTTCTATCTGAATCTCAGTGAAGAATTTCCAAACATTAGCTACACTTTGAATAGACATCTGGAACTCAATAAATCTTTTATCCTGAAGGAACTGCAACAAAATACTGCAGCATTAACTGATCCTGTTCAGTTCTAGAAAGGCATGCACATCCTCCACAGGATACCCTTCTACTCTTTTAAAATTACAAGCACAAATAGTCCCCCCTGCGATGTTGGGGGGGGGGGGGGGGACGGCGGCTGCATATGCCATCTATCTATCTATTCATCTATCCATCTATCTATCCAATCATCACTGCAAATCTTGGAGTTTCATCCGAGATCTCTCTGTTGTGCGTTGATACACAGCAATTCATATGCCTTTACATGCATAAGAAACTAAGAATAAAAAAAAAAAAGGAATCTTGCAGCACCTGTACACCTAATACACTTATTTTCATTATGAAAACTGGATTTAGTATCATTTGTTATCACTGTTTAAGCGCAAGACACTTCTTTTTTATGCTGAATGACACTTCTTGGAAAACAAAACATTAAGGGTTGCTTCATCTGTAATCATTTTGTTAAAAATCCCAAAAACATCCCTTCATCTTAATTCAGGAATGACCCCCTCTACTTATCAGCCCCCAGCTTTCCCCCCTCTCATTTCTTGTCCTATTCCCCTGCTGCTGAGCACAGCTGCTTAAGCCAGCCTGATAGCAGAGCAAACAGCAGGAAAGAAAAGGGGAGCAGCTGCAATCCCTCACCCCTAATTTATATGCAAGAGGCGCAGCAAGGACAACCCTCAGAGCTGTCACTCAGGATGGCTTCCAGAGTTGAACAAATGCTCTAATCTCTCCTATTTCTCCCCTTAGCTTCATTTATTTCCTTGTCACCAAATGTGTACTATATGTCCCCAAATTTTTGATCCATCAAGCGTAAGGTGTTTATTTTTCTGTCTTAAAATTGAAAGTATACCCTTGATTTTACACTCAAAAATATATCAGTATTCCATGAACAGCTTCTAGGACACTGAGTAGGGGCCCTTTTTCCAACTGCAGAACTACCCCTATTAGTATTGCTTCATGGCATCTCCTTTGCCCAATCAGTAGTACCATTTCCTTGGAGTACCTTTGGCTATGTTGTCAGAAGGCCCATATTTTCGCCAGATGGCAATGCCCATTCACTTACTGTATATACTCATGCTTAAGTCTAGAAATTTTGGTCAAAAAATTGATCCAAAACACCTGAGTCAACTTATCCATGGGTCAATGTAAGTACCGTACTTTAACTCTTACCAAAAAGAAAGAAAGAAAGAAAGAAAGAAAGAAAGAAAGAAAGAAAGAAAGAAAGAAAGAAAGAGCAAAAAGGAACCATCATCTGGTGAAAGAAAATAATGTAATCTGTTTGGCAGCATTGACCATCCTCTCATCTACTCTCTCATCCATCCAGCCTTTAGTATGAACACAAAGTTATGCCTGCTGGTATTTTGTAACGGGTTTTTTTTGGCATTATTTTCCTTTTCTTTCCTTTGTTACATTGACAGTAGGTTTTCCCCTAGACTTATCCATGGGTCATATCAAAATCTATAATTTTGGCCCTGAAACCTGCCCTAGACTTATACATGAGGTCGATTTATAGTTGCGTATACATGGTACCTCTTGCAGTGGACCAGAGCTTGGAAAAATGATTTTTAGGAACAGTTAACACCCAGATTACCAAACTAGCAAAGCATCAGGCATTCTTTGTTACTCTTCCCTGGTAATAAGTAACTCACTGTTACTTTCAAGAATATATTTCATTTAAAAAGACAAGAAGCTAAAAGAACCCCATAAAATAATCCTTCTATAGCAGGATCAGGAGTTACTTAGGAATCATGAGTATATGCCAGTCATAATTAAATACAGAAGTCAGAATCATACAGGCCACACTATTCCAGATTTCTATGTATGGGTGTGAAATCTGAACAGTGAAGAAAGCTAAGAGGAAGAAAATCACTGCATCTGGAATATGGTACTGGAGTTCTATGGATACCATGGATTGTTAAAAAAACAAAGGAAATGGATTCTAGGAGCAATTCAGGCCTGAATTCTCACTAGGTATGAGGGTGACTAAACTGTGGCTGTTATCCTTTGTACATATCATGAGATTATTACCCATTGGAAAACACAAGAATGCTTGATAAAGTGGAAAGCACTAGGGAAAAAGGGAGACAACACTACAGGTGAATAGACTCAGCCAAAGAGGCCACAGCCCTGAATTTGCCAGACCTGAGCAAGGCAGTTGATACCTGGAGCTTTTGGAGGTCATTCACAGAGTTGGTATAAGCTGAAGTCAATTTTACAAGAAATCAGAACCTCCCTCAAAATCTGAATGTTGTCACTTTTATTATTTTGAAAACAACAACAACATTGGAATGTATTTATTCCCTTCCCCCTCTCAAAATAACACTCAACATGACTAGTAACACATTACTTTTAAGCTCTGGTATGCGGTGGAGGAAAGAACTGTATATCACAAGGGTCTCTGAGACATCTGTTTCTGTGCACTCTGACATCTGGTTAGTGACTCAGATGTCTCAGAAAACAGAAATTAGGGGAAAACAAAGCTATGTGTTAGACATAATGGCCACATGTTACCTTCAGTATTTGGTGGAAAATACAAGCGGGAGATCTATCACCTTCATGTTTTGCTTATGTGCTTCCTATATATATGGCTGACTACTTTGGGAAACTAATGTTGGACTAGATAGACCTTTCGTCTGATCTAGCAGAGCTTTTTTGTTTCTAAACAATTTAAATCCATACTGAAACCTATTGTTTCTAATAGCAATCATGTAGAAGGCATTATATCCTCAGACTGGACATGGAAGATCTGCCTACATGTGAAAGTAAATGTCAAGGAAAATAAATATATCCCAGTTGACTCATTCCAGAACAGCACCTCTGAATGAGAAGCTTGTTACTAGGGCTGAAGATAAAAATCTGCTATTGGAAAAAATCTAATAACCTAAATTGGTTTTTAAATAGACTTTACAGTCTCAAGACTTAGAACAAAGGTTAAATTCTGGTTACTGGCTGTTCATCCTGAATGATAGCTATGGCAAACTTTCTTCTCAATGTCGTCTCCTAAAAACCTATCACAATTCAGGAATGGAAACAACAAAACAAAGAACAGACACCTGGTTAAGACAAGCCCATAGAAAGTCACTGGTTTCTACTGATTGCAGTATTTTTCAGTCCTAATTCAGATTTTCTTTAATGAAAATATCATGTAGAAAGGGGGCTGTAGCTAATCATAAGAAAGGACACACCACTCTGAGAATGAATTTTAGTTAAGAGAACTTTAGTTTAATTGACCTACAACATCTAAACAATAATTAAGAACACAAAAGCATGGTAAAAAATTTCAAGACAGTAATGCAAAATAAGACAAATACATTTTAAAAAATAAACTTGTTTATCAAATAAACAAAGCAAGAGAAGTCAAGAGTTTAAAATGACCCAGGACCTGGCTTGACTGGTACAAATTGGCAACATTGCAGTTAGAGTATGGGAGGAAAAGTACTAAGTTGCCCTTTTGTTTTTAGCATACAAACATAACTTTAAAATTAACCTTCCAATAGGGCTTATTTTTATTCTTAAACTGAGTGCAAACTTAAACTTAAATCCATCAAGGGAGAAACAGAATGGAGTATAAAAGAAAAAAATGGAATAAAAATCAGACAAATACTTCACAGCTTTGGCATTAGTCTGTGGTTGATCTTCGGTACCAAAATCGAGCTCTGTAATCATCACTGCAAGTCATAAAGCCAGGATTGGTAGGAGAATGGACAATACAGCGAACAATGCTGTTATGCCCCAAGGAAAGAAGGTTCCTTCTTTCAGCTGTTCTTGAATCCCAGCAACAAAGGCTAATGGTCCTTTCATCTGGAAGCAGCACATAGTCTTCTGTATGGTTGAAGACAGCTTGTGTCCTATGAACCTGACGTCCACTCAGACCCGCTCCTGCAAATGCAGCAACAAATGCATACCATTAACAAAACTACATTATGCATTTTTAATAATAATAATAATTTTTATTAATATCCCGCCCCTCTGCTCAACAATCGAGGCAGGTTACAGCATTAAAACAAACAACGAGTTAAAACATTCCCACATCCCCTAACCCTACCCTCCCAAGCCACTTAAAACAGGATTAAACTAGAAAAAAAAAAACACAAACTAAGCATTCATTTGAATTACAGTCATCCCTCCATTTTTGTGGGGATTTATTCTGCACCCCCAATGGAAAGTCGTATATATTCAAAGCCCATTTATTATAATGGGTGTGCGCTCCTGCGCACGTGCTATTTTAATCCTTCCCTGCCTTGCCATTGTGAAAAGCGAGACCGCAGACTCCAAGTCTGCATATTAGAAGGGACAACTGTATACCTTGCCCTTTGTCAGTTGCCCCCACATTGACAACCTATCAGTTTCCAAAACCACAAGAAAATTATCAGAATATTTATTTATAAACTTAGCAAGGGCCTTCATTAAAAAAAAAGAAACCTTGGTATCCTTTGCATTCCCCACTCCCCCACAATTACCTGAGGCCTTCCTCAACAGCTCCAGGCCCACCATGGAAAGTATCCTACCCACATTAGTATGTGGATAGTATACTTTAGTCTACAAAATGCTCATGCTGCTAACTTCTTTCTTTCAGTTAGTCTCAAAAGTGTTACAACATCTCTCTACATACTGATTCTACAGATAACACGGATATATCTTTGAACTCTAAGCCAAATTAATAATACTTGGGAGTAGGCCTTTCTCAGTTTACCTGGATGAGTAAGATTAATGGATTGTTAACCCAATGGTTCTCAAACCTTTTACCTTTGTGGCCCTCTTTAAATCTGTATCTGGCCGTTGCACCCCACCCTGCTCAATGTAGAATATGAATAAAAATATTGCTTAGTGTGTGTATTTTTGTTCACACATTCATGTACAATCATATTTTAACATTTTAGAAGGAAATATCGTTCAAATCAGAACAGTTTTTATTAAATGAAATCAATACCTAACTCAACCCATATGTAAATTTTACATAGACACACACACAGCCACACTCACATACACCAACGCTCACAAAAATGAACACAGTCAGTCATGTTCTCTTATCCTTTCTTTTACTCACACATTCTCTCACACACAGTCACACAGAAGCACTCATTATCTTGTGTATATATGAATATACATGAGCATGTAAAAAAGATGATAGCATGTGGAGTGTGTATGTGAGAGGGAGAGACAGAATTTGTGTGTGAGACTGTGTGTGAACATATATGAGTCAGAACAGCGCCCTTCTTGCTTTTGTCTTCCCCTTCAGAACAGAAAAGTTTGGAAAGCAGAGGGGGGAGGATCAGGGCCTCCAAGTATTGTGCCCCCCTTGAGCAACTCTCACACACTGCCAGGGGTCCCACCCCACAGATTGAGAACTGGATTAACCCTTTTAGAAACTCAAATGGACACCCCAGAACTTTGAATTATATTTGAAAGGCAGCTAATATCATTGCTCAATATCAAATACTGTTCCCGAGACGAATCCGAAGCTTTTCAATCAACTGTGAGAGCTACCCCTATAGTGTATTACACTAATCAAATCTGAATTGTTCAAAAGTATAGAAAATGGTTGCTAGATCATTGCTCTCTCTGAACCTTAACTATAACCTGATTATCACTTCCAAGACAGCACATTGCTTGATCAAAAAAGTATGAACTCCATTCACCTACATGTACTCTCCCTTCTTTCAGAATTCAGGATCATCAACCATGACCACTTGTTTGGACTGGATTTTTTGTTGTTGTTAGATGCCCTTGAGTTGGTTCCGACTCATAGCAACCCTGTGGATGAGACATCTCCAAGAATCTCTATCTTCCACTGCCTTGCCCAGATCCTGCAAACCCTTGCCTATAACCCCCCCTGATCAAGTCTATCCATCTGGTTTGTGGTCTTCCCCTCGTTCTTCTACCCTCTACCTTTCCTAGCACTGTTTTTTTTAGTGATCCATGCCTTCTCATTATGTGGCTAAAGTACGGTAGTCTAAATTTGATCATCTTTGCTTCCAAGGAGAGTCCTGGTGTGATCTGTTCAAAAACCCATTTGTTTGTTTTCTTGGCTGTCTATGGTATTCTAAGTACTCTTCTCCAGCGCATTTCAAATGAGTTGATTTTCTTTCTGTCTGCTTCCTTCACTGTCCAGCTCTCACATCCATACATGGTAATTGGGAATACAATGGCCTGAATGATTCTGACTTTAGTGCTCTTTACTCTTCAGTATCTTTTCCAGTTCTTTCATAGCTGCCCTTCCCATTCCTAGTCTTCTTATTTCTTGACTTCAGTCTCCATTCTGGTCAATGTTTGACCCTAGATATGGGAATTCTTTAAATACTTCAATTTCCTTGTTGTCTAGATTGAATTTGTATTTGTTCTGTGGTCATTATTTTTATTTTCTTCATGTTCAGCATCAGACCTGCCTTTGCATTTTCATCTTCTGCTAATATTATAATGCTGCCTGCATATCTTAGGTTGTTAATGTTGCTTCCTCCTATCTTAACTCTTCCTTTTTCTGTTTCTAATTCTGCTTTTCTTATGAAGTTTTCAGCATATAAGTTAAACAAGTTGGGTGATAGGATGCATCCTTGCCTGACCCCTTTGCCTATTGGAAACCACTATAGGCCTTTGCAGACTGCCAGAAATAGTGCACTTTAAATTGAGGCACTGCCCTGGCTCAGTGCTAGGGAATCATGGGAACTGTAATTTATTGTGACACCAGAGCTCTCTGACACAGAAGGCTCAATGTCTCAGAAAAAAAATACAATTCTCATGATTGCCTAGCACTGAGCCAGGTCAGTGCCTCAATTTAAAGTGCACTATTTCTGGCAGTCTGCAAAGGCCCTATGTTTCCCTAAACATTTTTCTGATGGTGGCCTCTTGCCCTTGGTACAGATTTGTCGTCAGGACTATCAGATGTTTAGTTTTAAGTTTTTATTTAGCTTATTTATTTATTAATAAATATGTAATAAATATATATTTTTATTTAGTTTTTAGACTACATATATTCAGTATCATCAAGTTCATGACAATTAAAATATACACTAATCTCTTCAAAACTGGGTGCAATCAACACACGCCACACCAATGACACCTCATTTCAAGAGTGACAGTATTTTTTTAATGCTCTCATTCAAATTTTAAACAATGGAGACAGAATGAAGTCGCTGTGATATTCCACAAAGCAGCTGCTACTAAGGAGGACCCACTGCCTTCTGACCTCTGGTTTCTTTTTCAAGCAACCACTTAATAAAGAATGCCAGGCCTTGGCTGCACCCTGGTGGTTTAACATGTTATAAACTGAAATATAAGGTTGTTTCGTGAGTTTTGATAGTGTTTGAGTTTCAAACAATGCATTCATTTTAAGCAGAACTCTTCGGATATAACAAGATGAAAGGGAAAAGTTTCAAACAGAGAAATGCCATGCTTATATTATGGTGTTACTTTTTCCAAACCAGCCACTGAACAGAATATAAGAAAAAGAAAATCAAAAGAGCAACACCATTTCAGTACATACCATGTATTGTGTATGTCTCTTCAATTCACTTATGACAACCCCATTAATTTCATATATTACTGGCAGAAAATGAACTGATGCATGAACCAACACAGGACCACAACAGTTTAAGAGCTATGCAAGGGCAGAAGTATTCACTGGACAAATCTGAAAGTGGTGCTCTTAGGTTTTTTGCATAGATTCTAAGAGGAGACATTTTTTGGCATAGTGGTTTGAGTGCTGGACTGCAACTCTGGAGACCAGAGACTCTTTGATTCCCTGCATGGCCATGAAACTCACTGGGTGACCTTAGGCAAATCACATGCACTCAGCCTCAGGGGAAGGCAATGGCAAACCCCCCTCTGAACAAATCTTGCCAAGAAAACCCCATGATAGATTCAGCTTAGGGTCACCTTAAGTTGAAAACAGCTTGAAGGCAAACAACAACAACAACAACAACAAAAAGAGGAGATATTTTTTGGCAGAAAAGCAGGCCCTAAGTTAAATAAATTAAATATAGCTCTGCTCAGTAAGTATATTACTGCTTAAGAGATTACTGACTTACAAATCAGGGAAAAATACATACAGAGCACTTCTGCAGACTTTATAAAGCAATTTCAAGCTTTTAACAGTATTTCTCATTATGGTTTTAAGAAGCATACCGCTACAAATTGAGTCTTCCTTATCCAAAATTCTGAAATCCAAAATACTCCAAATTCCAAGATTGTCCACATGGATGGGTGAGATAGTGACATCTTTACTTTCTGACAGTTCAGTGCATACAAACTTTGTTTCATGTACAAAATTATTTAAAATATTATCTATAAAATTACCTTCAGACTATGTTTATAAGGCGTATATGAATCCTAGGGCCTGAGCAGATGGGGCAGGACAGCCCCGGTGCTGAACTGGGTTGTTAGTTCTTGGGTCGGTATGGAAACGGGTTTGGTGTTCACATCCCCATCCCCACACTGACCCAAGGCTATTTCTTAACTTTCTGGCAGGCAATCCATCTGAGAAGTCCCCCAGTCATTCTGCCTGACACAGAAACAAGGTGCCCAGCAGCACCACGTGGCCAGGTGATCCATTTCTGTGTCAGACAGGGCAACTGGGAGACGTTTCAGATGGATCACCCAACAGAAAGGTAAGGAGAGCAGAGGGTGTCTGAACAGTTTGGTTTTGCTATGGAGTTATTTAGAAACTCCATGCAAAACCAGGGCTGTTTTACCCCAGGGGCCCAATCCTGCCATGGTTGTTTCGGTCTGTGCCATCTAAACTAGACGCAAACAATAATGCCAGGAATCGCAGCTTACAGTCTGAATACTTTGCCCACCACTGAAATTGTTTTACTCAAGTTAAAGTAGAAGATGAATGCAAAGATGTCTACAATGCAACTACTTGACAGGCATCATGGAAAAACTAACTAAATTAGGAGTTGCTTAGTTTTGCATGTGGCAGAAACAAAGTATCAAATGAGAAGTATCCAAAATTCTTATTTTTAAAAAATATGAATCACAGTTAATTAGATGCAATGATCTGAGGGATCACTATTAGGACTGCAGGAGCAAAAAGAACATATTATTCAGATTTGCTTTTACTCACCTGTATATTTGACTAATGTTCTCCCTGTAGATATCTCCCAAAGTTTGGCTACTGAGTCCTTTCCACTTGACAGAATATACTTTGAATTTTTGGAGAAAATGGCAGAACAGACTTCGGCTCCATCATGTGCTTTCTCAAAAGTAGTGATACAACGATTTGAAACACCATCCCACAATTTGATACATCCATCTTTGCTGCCTGTCACATACATGTTAGCACTCCCATTGTAATTAACTGAGCATATGGCATCAGTGTGCTGATCTTGAGGATTGCAAGATACAAAGCACTGGAAAGTGTTGACATCATACAGTCGCAGGGTAGGATGCTGGGTGCCGACAAGTATGAAGTCTCCAGAAGGATGGAATGAGATAGAACGTAGCATTTCTGCTTCCTGTTTAATTAGAAAATAGACAACATTAAAAGATGGCTTCCTATTAGTAGAAACTATCTAAATACCAAGATAGTATTAATGCTGTTTACCTCACAAAATGAATTCATGCCTACAGAAGAGCACTGTTACCTAAACAAGCCAAAGTGAACACAATCAAAGGCTAAAACAGCATAACTTGATAATATATTTGCAAAAACAACAAAAGAACAGCAAGTTTTCAGGTGCAGGAGATTACTGACTTACAGTAGGCTGTAAGTCAGTAATCTCCTGCACCTGAAGCTGTTATGTTCCCTCACACAAAAGAAAGAAGTTGGTTTTAAAAGCATGACTTTTCTTAATATGTCTTTTCTTAAGGGGAATGCTGATGTTGATCTGTGTGCTAGACTATACTGTTGTTTACAATAATGGAAATCCATGTGACCAAAATGGTGACCTCTAAGGAATTCCAGCTATATACAGATTGGCAAATATTGGCTAGCTGGACATTTAGTCTTTAAATTGTTAGAACAGCTATGTCCACAACTGTAATTTATATCCTTGCAACTAGAATGTACAAACTTGGTTTCTGAACCCCAGAGTGGTCTTCATTCTAAAGATACAGGATTCCATAATATCAAGACTTGTGAATGAAACATTTTCTGAATCAAGACCAATTATTTTTGATATTCCTTGAAAAGTGTCTAACCTGGATGTATTTGAAGGCTCTTTTGGCAGATGGTTTTGAATAGTCAAACAATTTAAGTGTGTAATCTCTTGATCCTGACGCAAGGATTTGTTCTGTTGGATGAAAAGCCAAACATGTCACCTCATCCACGTGATCATAAAGAGTCCTAATAACTGGATGATTCTCCATGTTCTGCTGGGCCGTTTCATTCATCATAACCTAAATAAAACATTTAGAAAATACAGCATGGTAACCATGACCTTTTAGCTGAATTAAACAAATCATAAACACGTATAAGAATACTATTACCAACATGTGGAGTATGGTGAATCTACATGAAAATTACAATTTTATTTTAAATCTGCCTGATACTTGACTCATTGTTTAAAATTCTGATTACTGCAAAACACACTTTTAAAAGTATATAATACTTCCCATTTTCCCATCTAAAGAGAGGACTTTGTACATATCTGTCTCCTAGACTATACCACATAATTGGAACTAAAATGGAAGAATTATGAACAAGATGCATCATATCAAAACAACCGCCAACAAAAATATTACAGGTAACTTGGAAGCCAACACAAATAAAAAGTTTGTGTGGAAAGGTTTTTCAAGATAATGCTGATCTGGGGGGGAAAAACTTTTATTCTGCTCTCAAATATGGTGAACTGTGTCCATGAAGCAAGAGGCACAAAGCACTCAGTAGAACAAGAAAATATTTTAGGGAGGACAGGTCCAACCCATGCAACATTTTGTTTCTTTGTATAATCCCTGCTGACCACCAAAAGAGAACAAAAGTTGGGGGGGGGGGAAGGGAAGAAAAGTGAACACATACTATTTGAGTATTTACCTCAATAGGCATAGCACTCTTTGCCAACATTCTCTCTGTATCCAGTATTTTTATTGAAGCATCAGCTGATCCTGTAGCTATTAACTGTCCATCTCTACTATATGTAGCTACACGACATGGTCCTTTGTGAGATGTGACATAACATGTCTCATATTCTGAAGCCTCTGGAGACATAGTCTGCACATCTGCATCAAACTCCAAATCAATCCCTGTGCCAGGAGCTACTGTATCAGAGCGCCCAATTGCATACTGAACTGCACTATCATCATTTTCCATTCCTGCAGAGAAAAATGAGTACAAGATTATATTTTCCAACTCAAAAAATACAAGCTTCAATAATTCTCAAGCCTATTTTGAAGATTTTTGAGGAGAGACAAGTGACACAAAAATTAGGCTATCCATGTTGTGCGTTTCACTTCAGGATCATGCTTTTAAGCCTGATTAATGAGGAAATCCATTTCATACAACTATATGCAGGATAATAACCACCCTACCCTTTGGAAAGAGACTTTAGATAATTAGCAACATGACAATATAATAATAATAATAATAATAATAATAATAATAATAATAATAATAATAATAATAATAATAATAATAATAATTATTTTTATTTATATCCCGCCCCTCTGCAGAGCAATCGGGGCAGCTTACAACATTACAATTTCCATTAAACAAAACATAAAATCCCGAATCCCACCTATCCTTTAAGAAGTAAGGGTTCTTCTTATTCTAGGCTGGGTGGTGCTGGGCTTAGCGTCTCTCCCCCAGATGACATCGGATGGTAATGGAGGTTAGGCCCGATGGTGCTGGGCCTAGTGTCTCTCCCCAAGATGACATCGGATGGTAATGGAGGGAGGGCTCTTCTTCTTATTTTAGGCCCGATGATGCTATTGAATTTAATGGGACCTACTTCAAGGTAAACATATGCAAAATTGCAACCCCAATATTTTGTTGTTGTTGTGTGCCTCCAAGTCATTTTTCACTTATGGCAACCCTAAGGCGAACCTATCACAGGGTTTTCTTCAGAGGGGGTTTGCCTTGTCTTCCTTTGAGGCTGAGAGAGTGTGACTTGCCCAAGGTCACTCAGTGGTTTTTTATGCTTGAGTAGGGAATCAAACCCCGATCTCTGGAGTTGTAATACAATGCTCAAACCACTACACCATGCTGGCTCTCAACCCCAATACTTAGGTACTTGCATCAACTACTCATCAAACAGGTCAGTTTAAAGGGGAAAAAAATAAGCGAGAGAACCCCAATACTACTCTCACTTATTTTTTTTGCCTTTAACCTGCCCTACTCATCGGAATAGTTGACGCAAGTATCTAAAGCTTTTTTTAAAAATCCCAATTTGTTAACCAAAATTTACATGCGCTGTATCAAGGAAAAATTCAGATACACACCACACTCCACCTTTATTCAGCTATAATAACAGACCATGCTCTAAGGTTATGCGAACAAACGTTAAGCATGAACACTCTTTCCTATTCTTCTTGCACTCCAATTATCTCCTGAATTTTCTCTTTAGAATTTGTTATACCATGCAGATTGATCAATCCCAGTTTGCCTGCAAATCAGAACCCCATGGAACAAGAGGTGAAGGAAAGTACTATGGGAGTGGAAAAGCTTGTGTATTTCCACAATAAATAGAACTATACCATTTACACAGCTATTTTCATTCTATAAAAGGGGACTGATTTATTTGTACAACAGTAAGGGTCCCTAAAAGCTCCAGTGGAAAATATACACACACACATACATATACAACTCTGTATATACAACTCTGCTAAAGTTTTGATATGCCATGCAACACAATGCTCTTACCAATGTGAACAATATAAAAACAGTATGACATGCTTAATAAAAACAACACGATAAATTTCTGTTTGAAACCAAAGCTTACCCAGCTTAATAAGATGCAACAGCTGTTCAGAGGGAGCACATACAGACTGTGGCTTTACCTCATTTATCAGACCATTAGCAATACTGATATATCCATCATAGAGCAACTGACTAATTATCAGTTTGTAAAGTTGCTGTCTGTCTTTCAAGCTTACTTTTGGTCTATACATTGTGAGCAAGGGCTGTCTTACAGCAATCTAAAACAAAGAGAAAATAATTACATACAGGTATGGTAAGAAGACACTTATTGTTTACTTTATATTTTTATTTATTTAAAGTTTTTATCCCCTCTCCCGAGTAGCCAAAATATTTCTTAAAAACAATGCAACAATAACAAAGCAGCATGGAATCAATCAGTTAAGAATTAAGGAGCAGAAAATAATTCAGAATTATCTAAAGGTAATATTAAAAATGCTCCTGAAACTTGTGAATGATCAGCATTATTTTCAAGTGATGTGTATGTGTCAGACTGATCTCCCTGGGCTTCAGAGAGGTTCAAAGCCCTGAGTCTAAGAATTAAAAAAGTTTATCCATGTTTCCAGGCACACCTACGAGTCTTCCTTCCTAATATGAGAGAGGCAGGTTTGTTTGAAAGGAAACTGTCCTTTATGTTGAGGTGGGCAACTGCCAAAGATCCACGGGATAGTCTTCTACGGTCCTCAAAGATTGGCCAAACAAACAAACAAAAACTGGAAGTAGCCAGACATCCACTCCCAGTTTTTTT
>CM034706.1:254283638-254311859 GCA_020142125.1 Phrynosoma platyrhinos | reverse complement strand
GGAGGGGGCGGGTCTGCAGGCGCAGATAAAGGCAAGCGCCGGGCTCGGCCGCCTCTTCCCCCACGTGCGAGGCCAGGATTTACAGCGGGGACCATCCGAAGCCAAGGGTTGGAAGGGAGAATCCCGAAGGTGAAGCCCGATTCTTACCTGCCCGTCTTTCGTCCTGGCTCGATCGGCGCTCAAAATGGCTGCTGGAGGCCCGGCGGCGTCCAGGGGGGGCTGGGCCGGCAGAGGCAGCGGGAGCGGAGCAGGCGGCGGAGGCGGGAACGGCGGCGGAGGAGGCAGCAACCTGGACCGAGGGCCGCTCCGTCGAACAGGCGGCTGCATCGAGCCCCCACACATCGATTGGAGCCGCAGCTGGAGGGAAGGAAGGAGGGAGGAGACGCCGGGGAATGCGCATGCGTCAACTCCAGCCCAACTTTTCCTCTTTGAAAAACCCTCTGGGCCCCACAACAAACTCCAATTCCCAGAATTCCATAGCCTTGAGCCAGGACAGTAAGAGCGGTGCCAAAACGGGTTATTTCTCCAGTATGGATGCCGTCCGTGTTTCTTAGGTCTCATCCGTACTGAAGAAATAACCCGGTTTGACGCCGCTTTAACTGCCCTAGCTCAGTGCTAGGGAGTCCTGGGAATCGGAGTTTATTGTGGGACCAGAGCACACTCTGACAGAGGAGGCTTAAATGTCTCACAACAGTTCCCAGAGTTCGCTAGCACTGAGGCAAGGGAGTTAAAGGGCTCTTAAACTGGATTATTTCTCCCGTGGGTTTCAAACCGAAAAAGAGCTAGGATTTGATTCTTCCTGTAGAAATAATCCGCTTAATGAATTTAGTGATTTAATGACTGAGGGCCTTTGCAGACTGCCAAAAATACTGCAGCTTGAGTCCACTTTACCTGCCCTGGCTTAGTGCTAGAGAATCATGGGATTTGTAGTTTTTTCTGGGACATTGGACCTTCTCTGTCAGAGAGCTCTGGTGCCACAATAAACTACCGTTCCCATGATTCCCTAGCACTGAGCCAGGGCAGGTGAAGTGGACTCAAGTTGCATTATTTCTGGCAGTCTGCAAAGGCCCTTCGTCTACTGACTATTTCAAACCATGAGACATGATAAAATAATACAAATATAAATACTACAATACAATTACCAGTCCAAAAAAAAAAATCCTATTAAAATGACACATTGAAGTAGCTGTAGAAATAATGCTCCTGAGGAGGATCTGTAGATGCCAATCTAACTGCCAGGGCTCCATCCTATACATTCCTGGGATTCGTAGTTTGGTGAGGCACCAGCCAACGAAAGCCAAAAGCCTCGTAAAACTACACATCCCAGGATTCCATGGGATGGAGCAGCAGCACGTAAAGCGGTGTCAAACTGCATTGTTTCTACAGTGTAGGTGCACCCTTACAATGTTTTTAAAATGTGAAATGTGTGGGATCTAAACTGCAAATATGCAACAAGCAAACAATAATAATAAAAAAAAACCAGCCTAACTGCAATAAGATGTTTGGGCATATTACTGAATTCCTCCCCTTTTCCCCACAGCCTTTAGGAGCTGCCTGAAATCCATTTCCAGAAGGTTTCTGAGATACATACAGTAGGTTTTTAAACTGTATGGGGACAAGGAACAATCCCACCCATTTAAAGTAGTGTTAAATTGTATTATTTCTACAGTATAGATGAAGCCTGAATGGTTAACTCCCCCCCCCCCTCTTTTAAAGTAACTGACAAAAAGCTTTCCATACCACTGCCCTTCCATGGCAGGGCAGAGGTACTCTCAAATTGACACCTACATTTCAGCCACATTACTCCCCACACTTAACCCAAAGGAAAAATGTTACTCACATCCGCCTCAAGAAATGGTAGCCGCATTGACCGTTGTTCATTGGTGGGTGAGCCCATGTTGCTCATGCCCCATGGAAGTTGTCGCCTGTCGCATGCTGGAGCCATGCGACGATTTGACATTTTTCCTCATAGAACTAATGAACTGCTTAGTATACCTTCTTCACATTCTCCTGCTAAATCCACTCCTTAGAGGACTTAGGAGTTCAGTCAAATGTAAACTATCGCCTAACTCACACTTTAAAAGAATCCATCAGTTTTATACTCCGTTTAGCTTCCTAAAGCTAAATTCATATCCTTGTCACACTATCCACAAAGTAGACTTGTCTGCGTCTGAAGACACTTGCTTTTTTCAATGGTTGTTTGTCATGATAGTGATTGGCTTCTAACCTGGTACATCCTGCTGTGTGCATCCTATAGTTTATTCTTATTGTGAAAAATCTAGCCTGGTTCTATGTTCTTTCATAATTTGTCCTGCCAATGGAAGAGTCTATCTTACCTGTTAGTAGCTAAATAACCCTCAAACGTGTAAAACCCTCTTGAAACATACCCTTCTTGGCCTCACAATTCTTGACTGTCTTACAATCCATGCCACAAAAAGTCCCCAAAGGCCTCTTCACACAACTTCTGTTGAGCTCAGAGGTTGTGAAAATACCTTAAAATAGGCAGTTGGAAGAAAACCTGTCCAAAAAATCCCCCACCTTTTGCTGTCATATAGGAGCACTGTCTTCTTCCTGGAATGCTAAACCTTACTGGAGACCAGGAGTGGCTCTAATGAATATGCCACCGTGTGTGAACCCACAAATTCTCTTAACTGTGACCCTGTTTATAAGTTTCTGCTGAATCTAGTATGCCAGCCTTTCATATTTGGACTGGTACACTCATGTTCAGGGCAGCCATTTTCTACCACAAGGGAAACTGGCAAGGCTGATGAGCAAAGAATAGGAATCACTTTCTACTTACTGCTTCTGATCTTCCATCATTGTCCTTCCTACTACATAACCACCAGTGGCAACTAATCTCTGTCACAGGATTGGAGCCCAATATGATATGAGTTCAAACTGGTCAGTCCCCCCAGACTATGTGTGTATCTCTGGTTAGTTGTTGAGTTACACACAAAGCCCCTGCAGTGTGGGCCAGCCAAAACCAACACTTTTGAATTTGGAAACTCAACTTCACAATTCAAACTTTGCGGAACGAGGGGGGCTTTGGCCCCAAAGTGTCTTTGAGGGGGACAAGCCCTTCTCAGTTTCAGCCTGACACTCTCAAGAACTAATTCCTGATTTTCACCTTTAAGGCTGAGGATCAAAAAATAAATGAGAGTTTCTTAACCATTGCTCCTAGCCTTCCATCATTGTCCTATTACACAACAGCCACTGACAAAAATAACAAATTATTACACAACAACCACTGACAACTGCTTTCTGTCACAGAACTGGAACTCAAACTGTTCAGCCCCCACAGTGTGTCTCTCTCTGGCTGGCTGTTGAGTTATAAGTAGTTATAATTTATACATAAAACCACACTCAATTCACAGCTTTTTGAATTCTGAAACTCAACTTCACAATTCACATTTTGAGGGAGGAAGGGGCTTTGGCTCCAAAAATGTCTCTAAGGGAGCGGGAGGGGAATGTAATGGAGAAACCCTTCTCAGTCCCAGCCTGACACCTTCAAGCACTAATTTCAAAATGAGGGGAGTAACGGTTTCCTGCCCACCGCTGTTGGGCAAGCGGAGGGGGCGTGGCGAAGAGAAACGCAACTTCCGTAAAAACAACAACCAGGCCCTGCGACCAACGCCACAATAACTGGGCGCAGCGTTACGCAAACGGCGTAGAAAGCGCGTACCCGCCAGAGACAACCATCCGCCAGTGGAGCAGACCACGCCCCCTTCCAATTCAAATCTCCCCTCTGTGTCTCTGTGCGTTCTGCTTGGCGCATGTGCAGTAGGCCTGACCCTTGGAAGACACCGTTTCCCTTCAGCTGAGACAGTTGGAAGCCAGCGAACGGGGCGGAGGGCGCTGTTGCAGAGGGAGCCAATCGGAGAGCAGGGAAGCGGGGAGTTTGGCCAATCAAAGAGCGGCAGCGGTTTAAAGGGAGTCGGAGGAGGCGGGCGAAGGTTTGAATTCAAACGGCCGCAGGAATTGTAGACGGGGAAGTGGCGTGTGTGGGCAGAGGTGAGTGGGGCTTCGTGGAGGGCGAGAAAGGGGCCCTTTTTCCAGGTTTCCTCACTAAATATGAGCTCGTAAGCTTCACCCCCGGGGCCCTCCTGTTTCTTACGGGTCTTATCTGAGCGCCTTTGGAAGCGTTTTTGGTCTAAGTGCAGCTTTTGAGGTGACAAACGGTTACAGGAGACCGGAGGGTTAAGAAGTCTGTGGGGTTTTCCGGAAAGCCAACGTTTTTTAAGATACAAAATGAGAGCCGGTGTGTATAGTGGATTGAGGAGACTGTACCTTGGCAAATTTGGAACTACTAATAGTTCCTCGCTCAGTGCTGGACTAAGGTCCAGTCCACACTGCAGAAATAATCCAGTTCGAGACTGCTTTAATTACCCTGGCTCAATTCTGGGAACTAGTTATGTGAAGCATTTAGCCTTTTCTGTCAGAGAGCTGTGGTGCTACAATAAACTACAGTTCCCAGGATTCCCTAGCACTGAGCCAGGGCAGTTAACTAGATTATTTCTGCAGTGTGTTTTGGGCCTAAGACACTGGAGACCAGGGTTCGATTCCCAGCTTGGATATGGAAACCCACCTTGGGAAGTCACACTCTGTAAGCCTTGGGGGAAGGCAATGGCAAACCTCTGAATAATTTTGCCAACAAAACCCCATGATAGGTTTGCCTCAGGGTTGCCATAGGTCAGAAGCGACTTCATGGCATACTACAACAACAAAGTCCCTTGACTAACAGTTCTGATTTTATTTACATATTTTCTTCTCTAAGCTGTGATTCAGATTTTCACTCAGCCCTGAAACTTGCCTCTGGCTGGTTATTCTCTGTCAGCCCCACATTGATAAATGAATTGGTGTGAAGATAAAATGGCTGAGTGGAATCTCTCTCCCCCCCCCCATAAGACACCCTTAGTTTTTTTGTTTTTTTTGTTTTTGGTGGGGGAATAAAGTATTTTCATTGTTGGATTACAACCCTAGAGATGAGAGTTCAATTCCCACCTCAGCCATAGAAAGCTACCAGGTGACCTTGGATGAGTCATACACTCTCAGCCCCCCAAAAACCCATGCTAGGGTTGCCACAAGTTGGAAGCGTGAAGGCTCACAAGTTTGTGCACTACTAGTTTCAAATTGTAGCAAGAAGTAATAGCCGATCAGCCTGCATTATTTCGCCTGAAGCTACTTAATTTCATACACTTCTTTAAAGCCAGATGTTTTTCTCTTTTCCAGATAGTTTAAATATCTTGCAGTTGAGGACATCAGGGTGGAGGTCTCCTATCATAATAATAAAAAGTATCAATTCAAAATGAATCCATAACAATGTGGTTTGTGCGGCAGGGGGGAGAGTTGAACAGTTGTCCAATACTATGGTTGTAGCCACATCTGGAAGCAATTTGGGTGGCTTGGGATTGGGTCATAATGACTATATGAAGGGCGAGACTGTGACACTAAAATCAAAATTCCCAAGCTGTATTAAAAGCTGGGAGATATTTTCAGAAGTGGAAAGAAGAGTGTGCTGCAGGGCTATGCGGCTCAATTGTAGGTATGGATAGCATTTGTGAAGTTCATAAACAGAGACCAAAATGGAAGCCATATGACTACTCTAGTCACTTCTAGAGTTTTAGAACCTGTGGCACAGTTGCACTGTCTGTCTTCCTCAGCTGAAACTGCAAATTAACACCATTCTTGAGATAGTACCTAGTATATGCATTCTTGATGGATAAGCTGTTTTGAAACAAGCAACATGTGACTGCATGTGCGCAATACAAATTAGTCAGTTTGAGACCGTTTTAACAACCATGTCTCAGTGCTATGAAAATCTGGGAAGTCTAGTTTCTTGTGGCACCAGAGTGCTCTGACAGAAAAGGCTAAATATATCACAAAACTACAATTCCTAGAATTCCATAGCATTGAGAGATGGCAGTTAAAGTGGTTTAAATCTGGATTATTTCTGCAGTTCAGATGCAGCCTAAATTAAGAATGACCCCTTAGGTCATGCAATTAAATTTCTTCCTAGATGATAACTTCTGGGTATTTCCTCATATTTATTAGGTCCGCTGACAACTGCATTTGAAAATCCTAGTTTCCCCTTATTACTCTGAGCTGGTGATGTGTGTATATATAATTTCAAGTTGCCTATTAACTTAAGGCAACCATGTATTTCACAGGATTTTCTTATGCAGGGAATATTCAGAGGTGGGTTTGCATACCTCTGAAATATGGCACATAACTCCTGCTGCCCAAATATTTTCAATGCTGTGGAGGGTGGGTTTTTTGTCTTTGCAAGAATGAAGTGGCAAATGCAATTGATGTGATCATCAAAGTTTTCAAGGTATGCTTTTTTGAGGATCGTTGGCTCACGTTACGGAAATAATAATCTTAGATTTCTGAAAGGATTGTTTTGATATTAAAAAATGAAGTTGAATTCTGCACATATTGAATGACTAAACTACTTCTTTTCACTCCAAGCAATAATGGAAAAAATAGGTAAAGAGAACCTGAATGGACATCCATGTCATCATAGCAAGGTAAAATGATCCCTTCCAGAGGTTGGACAGTATCAATATTGGCTTTGCAAACCATAAAAGCCACAATTTTTAATTGGATATTCATCTGTAATATGGATTATATTGATGATAGTAGGATATTTTCTCAATACAGCTGGCTGCACTTGCCATTTTGTAGAATAATATCCCACATCTTTGAATCATTGGGCTGAAAGAACCTTGGGCTGATGAACTGTTAATTTCCCATGTCTGAGGGAATGAGAGCAAAAGCTTCAGTTCAGGATTTTGTGTAACCTGAGCTATGGTGAATGGGCATGGGGTGGGGGGGAACCTATTTTCATTTAAAAAAAAATCTGGCAAAATATCTTGATCTCCACTTCAAGGTAGCTATCCTGTCAAGGTGAACAAGGTAAACATTTGATTGATTTTATACTAGAAGCAGGCGGAGATTATTCCCATTCAAACTTTATTTTTTCTTTAGTTGAGAAAATGTGAGTGGACCATTACCTCAAACTGTTTTCCAGGGTTTAAAAAGTTTCATCCATGGTAACACCTGATTGGTGGGTTTATTTTATTTATTCATTGTATTTATACCCCACAGCTTATAAAATTGTTAATTAGACAGGTCCCTACCCTCAAGCTTAAAATCTAAAAAGGCATGACACAAAAGAAGGAAATGGCAATGAGGAAGAAGATCAAGTCCAGAGGTTCTTCTCTCCCTCTGAGGCCAGGACCATGGCAGATGGAATGGAGGGAAGGCCCTTTTTCTGTCTCTGGGCTAGGGTTATCTTTTAGTGTACTAATGTCTTTTGTGCACCTATGACCATCATTAAGTCTGGACCTGCCACTTCATTTCCATACACAAAAGGATTTGTAATTTGAATTGACATCCTCACATATATATGTCTGTGCCTGGCCTCTTCTCCACCAAATGCATCTGCAGAAGTAGACTGAACTCTACAAAGGCTCATGCTCCCAATTTTTTTCTTTCAGTTAATCTCAAATGTGCTACAAGACCTCTCTACATACAGACTTAACATGACTATATCTTTGAATTCTACCATTATATTGGCTTGTTTGGATAAAACAGACAGAATCTGAGACCTCTTGATCTCTTGCACTTCATATTGTTGAGTGTACACTGAATGATCTTTTGAAGCCCCTTCAGTCTTTGTTTTTCATGAGTGTAAGGAAGAAACTGCTAAAATAGTCAAACTTGTTGAACAAGCTTGGCCTCACAGGTTACCTTACCTTTTATGGAGATAGCTGATACTATCCTTTTCAGTAGCTGAGATATCTGAATGGCCTGTTCTGTCCGTTTCCCCTTTGTCCAGCAGCAGTTAGCCTGGGTCTTGTATGTAAGAAGGATATAGATTAGAATATCAAATTGACCATTTCCTTGGAAGGATAGAAGGCTTATTACCAGGATGGGCAGCACGCATGCACTTAAACCTCTCACATCTGAGAAATTAGAATTTGCGTATTATTTACAGGTATGTTTTTCTAAAGCAGGCAGCTGTTGTGGATGGCCCAAAGCGTGTTCCTGTGACTCAGAACAGGATGCATGGAAGTAAAGTTCAAGCACAGTGTGTTCTGACTGCTTCAAATGTTCCTCAGCGAGTTCCTATTCAGCTACAGAAACCTGGTGCTCCAAATTCAAAACACACTAACCAGTTAAGTCAGCACCGACCAACATCTCTTGTTCAACCAACATCAAAAAGTTTAAATCCAAACAAACCCAAAGAAATCTCTCAGACACCTGTGCTGCCTGGTATGTACTGCTATTTAACTGTCTCTGATTTCATTCCAAAGTTGTTGATGGCTTTCCTGTATACTAAAAGGGCAGTGTTGTGTAGTGGTTTGAGTGTTGGACAGGCTTTGGAGGGTAGGGGTCAAATCTCCACTCAGTCATGGAAACCTGTCAGGTGACCTTACCCACTCTCAGCTTCAGAGGAGGGTGTTGGCAAAAAACCTCTGAACAAGTACAGCCAAGAAAATATTGTGATAGGTTCAAGTTAGGGTTGCCATAAGTTGGCAGTGACAAAAACAACAAAGGTACAAGCCTCAAAATAAAAATATATAGCATACTTCAATAAAACTGCCAGCTGGGTATTGAGTGAAAGGGGCACAAGATTATTCTGGTAAGGAATCTCTTTCCGTGTTTTAAACACTGTCATTAAAAAATGAACTTATATCTATAGGGAAAAAGCCTGAAACAGGAAGTTCATCAGATCAGAAGACTGAAAACAAATGGGCATCAGATCCGAAGAATGAAAGTAAAGGGGAAACAAAGTCAAGTGAAACAAAAAAGTAAGTTGTATATTTAATTTGTTTCTGTGGGTGGAAACTTGAGAAAGTGTAGGGAGTCTTTGTCATATCAAACAGCATTGAGAAGTGTATCATGTCTAGATAAAGGGGATTAATAGTGCCACTCTATTCTGCTTTGGTCAGACCTCACCTGAAGTACTCTGTCCAGTTGTGGACACCACAATTTGAGAAAGATGTTGACAAACCAACTTGTCCAGAGGAGGGCGACCAAGATGGTGAAAGATCTCAAAAACACAGGCCCATTAGGGGAGTGGCTTAGGGAACTGGGCATGTTTAGCCTTGAGAAGAGAAATTATTATTATTATTATTATTATTATTATTATTATTATTATTATTATTATTATTATTATTATTATTATTATTCCGCCCCATGGGGACCCAATCCGGGCGGCTTACAACAATAAAATCACATGAAATATCCCAACAGCAATCCCACCCCCCTTAAAACAGTATTAAATCAGATAACAATTAAAATTACAAATTTAAACAATTAAAAATTAAAACAATTAAAACACACTACAAAAGGTTAAGAGGTGACATAATAGCTGTTAAAATATTTGAAAAGGTTTCATATTGAGGATTGAGCAAGCTTGTTCTGCTGCTGCAGAGACTAGAACATGAGTAACTGGAGCAATGGCTTCAAGCTACAGGAAAGGAGATTCCATCTAAACATTAGGAAGAGCTTCCTGACAGTAAAAGCTGTTCGGCAATGGAATATGTAGCCCGGGAGTGTGCTGGAGTCTCTTTCTTTGTGGAGAATTTGAAAAAGAGGCTGGATGGCCATCTGTTGGGAGTACTTTGAATCGTTCTGTATGGTAGGGTGCTGGTTTTCTCCCTTTGTTTCTCTCCATTCTACTAGCCTACTCTACTTCAAATCTGAAATCTACTAGCCTCTAATACAGGGGTAGGCAACCTTTCCCCTTTAAGGGCCGAGGGATTTCAGCTCCCAGAATCCCAGGAGCTATTGGCCAACATGGGACTATTGGCCAACATGGCTGAGGTTTCTGGGAGCTGAAGTCCCTCAGCCCTTAAAGGGGAAAGGTTGCCTACCCCTGCTCTAATACTATTTAAGTGTAAGAAGATAGTAATTTTGTTGTCTTAGTAATGGCTGGAAGGACTAATTTATCAAGAACTGTTGGGCACAACAGCAAATGAAACCTCTATGATCAGAGGCAGAAGTTGAAAAAGTTACCAATTTGTATTACTCAGAATACATCAGAAAGCATGGCCAGTGCTGTGTTACCTAGTGTATTTTGTGTGGCGTTGTCCAAAACAATAAGTTTACCAAGTTATATTCAAAGACTATACTTCAAAGTACTATGGACTAAAAATTGGGAAGCCTCTTGTCTTCACATGAGCTTTTCGTATGCATCTAGGTAGCTCCTTATGGGAAAAGAGTGCCAGGTAACCTTGTTCTGACTTGCCAGGGCTCTAATATTTTGGTATCATTTGTGATGTTGTAATTAAGAATGAAGAAAGCGATGTACTGTTTTTATATGTGATAATGTTAAGTGCTTACATCATAAAATGATGATTTTAAACCAGGGGTAGGCAACCTTTCCCCTTTAAGGGCCGAGGGACTTCAGCTCCCAGAAGCCTCAGCCATGTTGGCCAATAGTCCAATGTTGGCCAATAACTCCTGGGATTCTGGGAGCTGAAGTCCCTCGGCCCTTAAAGGGGAAAGGTTGCCTACCCCTGTTTTAAACATTGGAACAAAAATGTATCCCTGAAAATTTTCATTTCCAGTAAGAGGAGTAATTTTGCATCGGGCATGTGCCTTGATTTAACTGCTTACTTCTGTGAGACACATTCACTCTTTTCAAGCTAGCAATTAGTTTCAATTTTGCTTTTTAAGAAAACAGTGGTCACTGGATGACTTTGAAATTGGACGTCCCTTGGGCAAAGGGAAATTTGGGAATGTGTACCTGGCTCGTGAAAAGGAGAGCAAGTTCATTCTGGCACTGAAAGTCTTGTTTAAGTCACAATTGGAAAAAGCAGGTGTTGAACATCAGCTACGTCGAGAGGTGGAAATACAGTCTCATCTTCGGTAAGGTTATTTGAAATGACTATCTTGCATGTTTTTATAGGGTTAAAGTGTCTTAATCTGATCTTTTGGGAGAGGTTTCTGAAGAATGTGTCCAGCTGCCCTGGGGATGAGCCCTGCTACAGCGCTTCTCCTTTGTTGCTGATACCACTCTGTTTTTGTGCTGGGGAATAGTGGTGATTTTGGAGTTGCTCCTTGTCTTACTCTGGAGTAAGATACTTTTTCTTAATGTTACTCCTACTCCTGTAAAAGCTTGTTACTCCTTATTCCTACTCCCCAGCCCTGGATTTTGTAGAGTAATTCAAGTTTTCTAAGGCTTCAGCTTTTGTTAAGGGAACAAAAATATTTAAGTATCAAAAATATCAAAGCCAAGCCTGTTGGGATCTAGCTTTAAATCAGCAGAATAGCAGAAAGGTGTCCTTGTCTAACTGTGCTTCTCTAAGGATTGAGACTGACTAAAAAACAACACAAGTAGCTTGCAGTTTAAACAAATATTTATGAACGGCTTGAGTCTACATATGCATAGAAGCTATATCATAACCTAGCTAATGAGTAGTTCAGGTAAAGAAGAAATCTTTATCTCACCATCTTTCCAAAGAAAGTTGAGAGAGAAGGAAGATCCAACAGGGCAGGAGAAAATCTTCATGTGGGAGAACTTCCCAAAAAGGAAGTGAGTTGAATCACATGGTTTGTTTACCAATTTGCAAAGTTATTGCCCTGTGATTCAGTGGCAGCAAATGAGATATTTGCACTAGGAGGGAGAAAGCAGAGTTTGCATGCAGAAAAATCCTAGCTATTAAGAAGGGGAAGAGAGAATGCAAAAATCTTCCAGCAGTTTTAATCCAGATTTTGAATAGAAGCAAGCAAAGCAAAGCAGCTTTATTTATATACCACTTCATATTGTGCTATGGGATGTCTAAGTGGTTTATAAAACTGTAAGCTCATTGCCCCCCAACAGTTGGGTACTCATTGTAGCAACCACGGAAGGATGAAGGCCTGAGTCTAGCCTGAGCCCTGTCTAGTATTGAACTCTCAACCTTGTGGTCTATGGGTGAGTGGCTGCAGTACAGGCATTTAACCACTGCGCCGCCAGGGCTCCTGTAGAAGAGACTGCGAACATGCTGCAGTCTTGGTGCTCTTAACTTTAGGATGGCTGAATAGGAGGTAAATACTTAGGAATTGAAATATACCTGCAGAAGGGCTTGAAGTGCAGAGAACTGTTTCAAAGGGATGCATGCTATGTTGCACACAAAGATATTCGGCTACTATAAAAATGAAGTGTTCCAGGGAGCTGAGACAAATTTATTCAGTTCTTTTAGTTATGCATCTTGAAAAAATGTGTTTTGGGGCAGATTTTTTTTTAATTACTGGTACAAAGCTTTTAACTATAGATTAGACATCCCATAGCTAACCACTTAGACATCCCATAGCGCTATATGAAGTGGTATATAAATTCCAGTTGCCAAATTGATGCTTCCCACAACTGTAGAATGTAACTTTGCAAGCTGTATATTCAATCCCAAATCTTGTTCTAAGAAAAGGTTGAGATCTTTCTACCAGCATTTTCTATTCTCCTGAGGGTGAAGGATCAGTCAGTTGTAACTGCAAGATGTTTGTCTGAGTCTAATAAATGACAGCACATTGGCTTGTTCACACCTGATACCCTAGTAACTGCAAGGCTGTTCCATTTTAAAGTTGATGATCAGAATATTTAGTAGAAATTTTGATACTATTACAGCTGGCTAGAAAACAAGCTGGGGTAAAAGGTGAATGTCTAAATTCTTGCAGTCAGTTGCTCAAAACACTGTTTTGCGAGGGGTAAGGTAATGCTGCATGATAGGGTGAGCTCCTGTCATTAGTCCCAGCTTCTGCCAACCTAGCAGTTCGAAAGCATGCAAATGCAAGTAGATAAATAGATACCACTTCGGTGGGAAGGTAAACAGCATTCTGTGCAATCATGCTGGCCACACGATCACAGAGTAGTCTCTGACAATGCTGGCTCTTCACCTTAGTAACAGAGATGAGCACCACCCCCTACAGTTGGACATGACTTGACAACCTTGTCAATGTGGAATACCTTTACCTTTAAGGTAAAAACACAAGAAAAGCTATTGTTCCACTAGGAAGACTTGAAAGCATTTGGGTCAAATTTTGTTCAGTTGTGACAGAACAAAAGGTTTTATGGCTGCTCTAATACTGGAGCCTCCTGTGGCTCTGTGCAGCATGGGGTATGTCCTCAATACCTGGTTCTGAGGATCATCTGAACTAAGGCCTTGCGGGAGTAGTGACATGTAGTGTTCTGAAATGATAGAATAATTCCTCTCCTTCCTGGGCAATTAAATTACTGTTCTCCTCACGTGAGAAATGTGAGATAATCACAAAGGGCAGCCATCACCCATTCCAATCAGGGTGGGAAATTCCTTTTGAAGATCGTTGTTCCAAATTGTTTTGTTTTATGGCATCATTGTAAACTGCAGGAGTGCAAGAGTGTGAATTTTCACACTCAAGTCACATATAAAACTGTTTTACCAATGGGGTGTTGAAATTGTGTGTTGCTATTGTTTTTGCAATGACTGGATTCCCATTTGTCAAAACTCAAAACAAAATGTCAAGACAAGGGAGGGTGGGGGTGAGGGGAAGTAGCTTGGTCTAGTTTCTGAGGGAGACAGAGTTAAGATGACAAACTGAGATCAGTTTAGACAAGTCCTATAGCTGAAAGGGGGATTCTGGAAGTTGTAGTCCAAAACTGTTCCAAGCTCTAATCCTTTCTTTCTCTACCTTGCTCTATCCAACACATACTATAATGCACTGAACTCGAGAGTTACGGACTCCAGCTACTGTTGGACTGCAAGTTCCAGCTGCTCTTAGCTGGGGTAGTCAGTGCTGAGGAATGCTGGGAGCTGGAGTCCAACAACATCTGGATCTTGGAAGTCAGTCAGCCCTTGTTAGTACTTTGATTTCCTCAATCAAGGTGTATAAATGAAGCAACGGAGGAATTTGTAACAGTGTTCCATTAGTAGTTATTTCATTCAAAAAAACATGCATATTTTTGTAGGCATCCCAATATTCTTCGGTTATACGGTTACTTCCATGATGCAACGAGAGTTTACCTAATCCTAGAGCATGCACCTCGAGGAGAAGTATACAAAGAACTTCAAAAACTTTCCAAATTTGATGAGCAGCGAACAGCTACTGTATGTTCTTGTATGAATATTTTGTGAATATTTTTAGTGGTGGGGTGTACCTTCAGAGTGTTTCATACTTCAGCGACCCTAAGGGTTTTGTCAAGAAATGATGCTTTCTTGCCAAAATTTGTTCAGAGTGGTCTTTGCCTTTGCCTTCTACTGAGACTGAGTGAATGTGACGCCCAATATCACTTCATGGATTTCCATGAGTGAGCAAGGCTTCAAACCTCGATCTCCAGGGTTGTAATCAAACACTCAAACCATTATATCACAATGTCTCTCTTAATGTAGGTGATCTGATTTAATTTAAAGCTGCCTGTCCAGTGCTGCATTGCCTATCTGTTGTATGGTTCTGGTTTTTACCCCCTTTTTACAAAGCCTGAGAAGATTT
The DNA here is from genome assembly GCA_020142125.1 of Phrynosoma platyrhinos. Taxonomy (NCBI): domain Eukaryota; kingdom Metazoa; phylum Chordata; class Lepidosauria; order Squamata; family Phrynosomatidae; genus Phrynosoma; species Phrynosoma platyrhinos. Next base: position 254,297,405 of record CM034706.1, on the reverse strand, counting down.
AGAACTTTAGGAATCCCCATTCTTCAGGAAATATAATATGGAGACTTGCAAAGCTTTTTCTACAGTGAATACAATCATCCTGACAAGTATGTAAAGCCTCTAGTCCTGTTTTAAAATGCAAGCAAAGGGGGAAATCAAATTGTTGGCAGAGAAATTTACAGGGAATGGAGCATATATATCAGTGTGCTCTACAGAAAAAGTCTTTGCCTGCCACAAAAGAAGGGAGAAGCAGGCTCCACTAATGGCTGGCTCTGGCAATGTCTACAAAGGACTGTCCATTCTTGTCTTGCATGAAAGTCTTGGTGCATGGATAGAGTAGTCCAAATTAAAGCAGACATACAGGGACTGAGGAAAACAAGGTGACTGGGAATAAGTATAATTAAGCTGTACGGATAAGGGTGCAAGCACTTTAGAAATCAGGAGGCTGATGGTTGAAGTGCTCCCTACCCCTCTATTGTGCATTTGGGAACATTGTGGAGCAAAATGTTGTTTGCCCCCTGGCAGTCATAAAAATGGCCTGGGGTGGGGGGATGCATGCAGCTTAAAGCAAAGCAGCTTTATTTATATACTGCTTCATATCACGCTATGGGATATCTAAGCAGTTTACAACTGTGAGCTGATTGCCCCCCAACAAGCTGGGTACTCATTTTAGCGACCTTTTGTCAGCTTACAAACTGCACCCCTGCTCTATATGACTAAAAGGAAGTGTTGTCATATATTGGTGGGCATAATTGTCTACCCTGTAATGTTTTTGATTGTTTCTTTGATAGGAGGAAGAAAAAATTATAACTGTAAATTTTTTTCCTTCTTTTTTGTTTTTTGTTTTTGTCCTGTTTCATTCTTAATAGTGTTTCTCACTTGTTCTTCATCCCTTTTTGGTATTTGTGCAGAGTATAACATATTAGCATAATACTCATTCACTATACATTAGTGGTTATATCTAATAATTTCCACCTATAAGGTTTCATTGCAGTTTTTTGTTTCTCTCCCCCTCCCTAGTATATGACTGAACTGGCAGGTGCTCTGTCTTACTGTCACTCTAAAAGAGTAATTCATAGGGACATAAAGCCTGAAAACTTACTGCTGGGATCAAATGGAGAGCTAAAAATTGCTGACTTTGGGTGGTCTGTGCATGCTCCATCTTCTAGGTAAGAATACATGGAATATTCAAGTTTGAGGATGTATTTAATATTGTGAAAATATACCAAATCAGAATGTGATGGGGTTTTTTGGGGAGGGGAGAGGATCAGTTATGTGGAAACAGCTTAGCAATTGTTTCTGGTCCTTTAAGAATTAGAAGGGAGGGAAACTATTCTTTGAGAGCTTTTTAGGTTCTACATCAATACATTGGACTGGCAATAATTTACAACTGGGAACAGATTATTTTCTTTCTTAGAATGGTTGAAAGACTCCCCTTGTATAAACCTCTGGATCCCTCCAAGCATGCCAGTATTATCTTTTAATTCCCCAGCGATCTTGTTTTCCCTTACTACTTGAGCTGGAGCTGTTTAGATGATTAACCCCAATGAAATTCTATATTACAAAGGTGCAGAGTAGATCTCGGTTTACTTATCCCATTAAGAAGTTGCTATTTTGAGAACTTAGTAGTTGTTAAGCCAATCTGTGCTAGCACTGCATTCTACTAGGGACACTGTCTTAGAAAAGTTGTGAGCAGGATGAAGAATGCAGATCTAAATGGTTGCATGGAAAATACTTTGTAGATGTATGTGTTCTAAACAAACTCTTAGAATCATAGAGTTGGAAGAGACTAGGTTATCAAACTTCAGTTTGTTGACTTATGCATGCTTTCACATTTTAGGAGGTCAACTCTGTGTGGTACCCTTGACTACTTGCCACCTGAAATGATTGAAGGTAGAACACATGATGAAAAGGTAGACCTGTGGAGCCTTGGTGTCCTGTGTTATGAATTTCTGGTAGGAAAGCCACCATTTGAGGCTGAAACATACCAGGAAACATACAGAGCTATTTCAAAGGTAAGGCATATTACATTTTTTGCTACTTATTTAATGTTGCCTGAACTATTTGTCTAGAAATTACTGCTGGAGTATTACATAACTCTTATATCTGGCTTTTTGAGGGGCAGTGTCATTGCCTTAAATTTCCTGGCCTTATCTGGAGATTAGAATTTCTCACTAAATGTGTTGCCCTGCCCTATCACCTTTTTGTCAGATAGCAGTCCATTCTTTTGTTCACGGTAGCAAAACACACTATGTTCTTTTTCTACAGAAATGCCTATATCAGTTTGCTTCCTACTTGGATTTTACAGAATGGGGCAGCCTAGATTGTGCAAACAAGATGATTACTTATCTGAGTTAGTCCAAGAAATACATGTCAAGAGGAGAGCTGGTTACATAATGGTCTAGATCACAGGCTTTCAGGAGAAACCAGCTGTAGCAGCAGTAAGCAAAGTGTAAGCCTTGGGATCTCATGCACCCACAAGGCTACTTTTGCAGCTCTTTACCCATCTGGACTTCTTGAAGCACATTCTTTTCTGGTCAAATAGTGTACAAGGCTGCTGCAACCTATCTAATATTAAAAACATACCAATTCTTAGAACCCATAAGTGGACTTCCAGCTATTTCGGTTTTTTATTTGACTATGCAAGGTTGCAGACAGAAAATTTGGCTGAACCATAGTTGTCCTCTCCTGAATTATAAGATAAGAGACAATGAATAGCTAATAAGATTGCAGGAGTATATTGCCTGGTGCTGAAATGTTCAGTAGTACATACACAGTGGATACAGGACTTCTGTGGAGACATATATCTAACAGTAACTGTTTCTTTGGTTTAAAGGTCGACTACAAGTTTCCTCCTTTTGTAACAGAAGGCGCTCGGGACCTGATCTCAAAACTTCTGAAGCATAATCCCTACCAGAGGTTGCCACTGGAAGAGGTGCTAAAACATCCATGGGTTATAGCACATTCCACAAAAGCTCCCAAACATGGAATTTCCGAAGGCACTGGGGCTATTGCTGCTACTAATACCACTACTGTCACAGTCAAAATGCAATCATAGCATGGAGTGCATCACAGTTCACAGCAGTGAAATACATGTGATGGCAACCATTGTATTGCAGCCAATATAGGAAGCATAGAATTGGGACTCAAAGGATGGTGCAAATAACTTTTATTATAAACCATTTTGTGAAACGAATGGAATTTGAGCCATAGTTTCATTGCATTTCCATTGAGTTTCAGGTCATAAAAGTTTATGAAAAACTTTAACATACTTGAAGTCCTCTTGCACATGATCCAAACATTTTGAGGCATAGATAGTTGAGGTTTTTCTCATCTATATGGCTGCTGTTCTTGTTTTGACCGTCCTTGCTGCTTCATAGCAACATAAAATTTGTCGTGGCTTGTTGGAACAGTGCAATAGCACTCTCAGACTGAAGTTAAATGCACATGGAGATGTAAAATGGAATTTTCCTCTGTAAATATGTGCTAAATGTCTCTTAATTGTCTTTGTTTATGATATTCTTTTAAATAAATTTTTTGAATAATATCCTACTGTCCAGAGATGGCTTTTTTGTTGTTTGCTGCCCCAAAGTCTCACTACAGGTCATTCAAATAAATGGCATGTTTTCTGCTTGGATGAAATCTGATAATGTACAATTGACTGTCTTACATTTCTTTGGATGAAAATTTTGCCTCATATAGCCTTAATGACAGTTCTCATGTAATACTGCACATGCTTGTCTGCTACTAAATATTTCTTTGCAGAATTATCTTTTTTCTTGTGATTTCCTTCTAGTTTTTCAGGACTTGAATCAGCTCTTTGGAATTGACATCTATGGCTTTGTTATTTTTAAGTGTTATAGATGGAATAAAATAGACCAACTTGAAACTAGTCTTAATATCAAACTAGAATGAGTTCTGTCTTTTCTTTGTTTACTAAGATATGGAAGGAAAAACTGCAGTGAAACCTCAGTACTCAAGTGGCTGACAGATTGATCAGTATTAATGTAAAATGTAAACTGATGTGATTTATTGTAAATGCTTACACTTGGTTGACCTACTGTGGTTCAACCTGTTAGAGATTTCTTAAGGTTGGTGAAGTCCTTAATAGCCACACTTAGCTTTGTTTTTAATTACTGTAAATATGTAACTACAAAAGGCTATATGTAATGTAGATTAAAAACAAGCAGAATTATATTTTTTCATTAAATCTTAAATAAATTCCCCACTCATTGATAAAATCCCTATACTTGATTATTAAACTGTATAGAATAATCTTAAACTAATATTTGAATGGATACTTACAGTATCTTGATTATAGTGTTGACAACATTCAAATAAATGGCTACAGTGAATTAAATTCCTTTTCTCTCCTTTACTATAGTACAGTTAGTGTTTTGCTATCAAATCTCTGTTATGATGTCAATTTCAACTGTTCATTTTTTTTCAACCTGGACATCTACAAAAAAGGCTTCATTTTGTCCAAACTGTCTTAGAGGTATCTAGTTAATAATTGGGGAACACAGAACATACTGGATAAATTGCAGTTTTGCTATTATGGCTTACTGTAAAGTGCAAATAGGACCCTTCTCAGAAAATTGGCAATGAGAGTTTGTACATCAAGGAGGTGGAACATAAAGCTCTACCTGTACAGTTCCATGTGCCCCCTTTGTGCAGTGGCTCCAGAAGCAGCGTCTGAGTTTACCAGTGGAGAGGACAGGCAATTCAGATGGTGAAAAAAACAGGTAGTCTCAGCAAAGAAAAGGAAGAAATAAGGGTTTGCTCCCAGATGGGAGTGTACTCTTTCCCATTTCCTGAGCCCAGACCAGCCACATTGTTGATTTTTTTTCTCCTCCCCACTGGAAAATAGTGGAAAATAGTATTGGCCCTTGCCTGGGTGTGGGTTTTTAATAGCTCCCTCTGTCTTATGTGCACACATCACAGGATCTCGTTCAATGTTTGCAGACAATAGAAACACTTAAATGGCATCAAAGCAATATTTCAGAATTTGTGTGGATTTGTCCAATACAGATATTCTAAAGCTTGTGACAGTTTATTAACAGAATGAGTTGGAGGTGCCATCTACAGGCTATACCAGGGGTTGGCAAGGTTTACGTACCGGGGCCGGTTGCTGGTCCCCAGGTCTTCTGCCGGACCGGGGGGAGGAATGGCAGTGCGGCCCCCACGGATCCCCGCTACCGATGACGACAACCACCGCCATACACTGCTGCCACACCGCCGCTGTGCATGTTGTGGCCGCCATTTTGTTTGCCAAAATGGCGGCTGAAACTTGTTTGCACATGTGCAGTACTCCTGTGCATGCACAAATGAGTCGCGGCCGCCATTTTGGCAAACAAAATGATGGCCGCGATGTGCGTGGTGGCAGCGCAGCTGCGAGGGGCGGTGGTGGCGGCGGCGGGGGCCAGTGGGGGTCGGTGGGCCAGGTACGGCCCGCGGGCCATAGGTTGCTGACCCCTGGGCTATACACTCACAAAGGGTGGAGACAATTGGATTACAAAGGAAGTTTCTTTTTGTTTTGCAAATGGATGTTAAATTTCCTGGACTTTGAGAATGATTCATTTTATTACGAGCTTTTGTGTGCATCAATTGGTATCCATGAAAGCTCATGCTAAAATAAACCAGTCAAAAGTGCTGCCTGATTCCTATAGTAAAAAAGCTGATTAAACTAATAGTTCACAAGCCCAAAAATAATAAAATTGTGTCTAAAATTTAGAAGGTTGTACCACTCAGTATCTTAGACAGGTAGCCCATATTTGGATACTTGCCCAATCCCAAGTGAAGGGTCATTCTGCTACCAGGTAAAGTACCAATGTTGTGTAGTGGTCTGAGTGTTGTACTAGGACTCTGGGAGACTATGGTTCAAATCCCTACTAGGCTATGGAAATCTAATGGATTACATAGGGCAACTCACACACTCAGCCTCAGAAGAAAGCAATGGCAAGACCTTCTGAACAATTCTTGTCAAAAAAATCCCATGATTGGTTCACCTTACTGTAAGTCACAAATGACTTGAAAGAATACAGCCACCAGTTAAAGTTGCTTTTTATTTACCTTATCATTCAAGAATATAACAAAATCAGAGGAGGAGCGGGCAAAGAAGCCCTCCCAATATTGTACTGCTACTCCCAGCATCCTGCACCACTGTTTGTATGTATGCAAGGGCTGCTGGCCAACAGCATCTGGAACAACACATGTTCCCCACCTCTACTACAGGAGTTCATTTTATAGGATGTGGCTTGCTCTCATTAGTTCAATACAAAAAAAGAACCTTGCTTCAAAGTAAAAGGCCAATTTACTTTCTTCCAGGAATAAGCAATTCAAATCTCCAGAAGCGCACTTCTGAACACTCTGGGCTGAGCAATCCTGTTGTGACTGGGGAAATGTAAGGGCTGTAGAATTAGACACACACCCCCATCAGAGCGCAAGCAACCATGCAGCTTTCCACCACTGCAAAAGGGCCTCCCACAAAAAGCCACCTTCTCTGTCTCTAGCATCCAACAGTCTCAAGTGTTCTCTCAAAAGTCAGAATTTGTCCCAGGAAGACAAATCCTAGGATTGGGCTCAAAGTTGTGGTGGGAAAACTTTCAAGTCTAGAGCCTGATAATATAAAGAGGGTAGGGGGAGGCACAGTGGTTTGAGTGTTGGACTAAGACTGGTGAGCAGGATTCGATTCCCAGCATGGCCATGAAATCCATTGGGTGATCTTGGGCAAATCACATGCTCTCAGCTTCAAGGGAAGGCAAAGGCAAACCTCTGAACAAATCTTGCCAAGGCAATTCCTTGATAGGGGGCCTTAGGGTTTCCGAAGGCACACAACAAAGTGGGATGGTGGCAGGATTCTTCCTGCTTGTTTTTGTGCTTAGAGCAATTGAGGGTTACGGGGCCATACTGGCTACTCAGGACTTTGGAGGGATGCACCCCCCCCTGCAAGTTTTGTGATCCACTGGTCTGAAGTGGCTTGAAAAAGGGTGAAAATTGACCATATACCTGTTTAGAGTGCATTAGTATCCCACTGGGAAGGAAATACCGGGAGCTCCAGATTGTGATTTCTTCTTCCACTTGCAAATAGAGGACTTGCTACCTCGTTTAGATTAATAAAAAAAGGAATAACTGACAGCAAACAGATTCTAGGAAAAATTTACCTCCCCCCCACCCCACCCCCCGGTACCACATTGATGAGACTTTACCACATATAGCTCTCTCTACCTCTAAAGTGGAACAACTGTAGAAGGCTGAGCTAACAGAAACCAATTTTCTTGGAGAGCAATGACAGATTGAGAACATGTGTTGCCCCAATGCTGGATGATGCAGGTTGCTGCTCTGTGCTTGTTAGTTAGAAAGCATGTATAACAGATTTGAAAACCGGAATATTCCATCATTTCTTGAAGGCTTCTGAGCAAGCAAGGTAAAAAGAACAGGGCTGGCATGCAGGTATCTGGCCTTCTTCAGCAAAATCAGAAACAGCCTGCATTCAGCCTTTCTCAAATGTTATTTTTCATTATTCACTGCTTTCAGTGGCACAGAAACAAACTCGTTTGTAGAACTATGAGCAGGCAGGGACCATGTACCTTTTTTCCAAACCTGATTGCACTCCAGGAAGCTGCCTAGAAGGACAGGCAGTTCTGCTCAAAAACCTCTGAGATCACCATCCCTTATTTTAAAAGCAAGTAGTTTTCTTTGTCATGGCACATATGGTGCAGGCCAGGTTATTCTGTTTTTTTTTTTAAGGGAGGGGATAACCACCCATGTTAAATAGCATACAGCAAATGTCATCTGTCAGGATGTTTATGCGTGCTGAAATATCTTCTGACATATTATATCTTAGTATCTAGTCATACCTGTATGAGTATTGTTCTTGCAGCATCTGTAACCTTTCTTGCAAGAGCACTATCCCTTAGGTAGAAGCTAAAATATTCAGTGCTATTGGCACAGACAAAGTATGCAGAAGAGTCCAGATTTTAATCCAAATATCTCTAGTGTAAAAGATCAGGTGGCAGGTAATGGAAAAGACCAGATCAGGAGGCAGGCAGGTATTGGAAAAGACTGAGGGATGGGAGAGCTTGGGGTTCCAGTGACACTTGAAATGGACTACTGGGATAAAGGAACCACAGCTGGGAAAAGTTACTTTTTTGTACTACTGTTCTCATAATCTTCTAGCCAGCATGGTCACAACAACTGGGGGATACTGGGAGTGGCAATCTAAAACAAAATTTCCAAATTCTGATTACAAACCAGTTGTCCAAATGGTATAACATGTTTCTGCCTGTGTATGTTCTTTTTAAGGCCTTCTTCAGGGTCTATTTAGAATCTAACTTCAAAGATTCACAAATGAGGACCTCTCTCAAACCAATTACTAGACAAACAAAAGCCATACATAGGCTGAAACATGTTGGGCTTTTTTTTTTGTCAAAAAGAAACCATCTTTGAGCATCTTGAGACATGTTTCTAGGTCCTTCTTCAGATTTCACTGAGTACTCCCCAGTTTTTGCTTCCCTTAACACGATATAAGGCAGCTTCCCAGATTTGCAGGAATATGTAAAGAACTGTATTTTAACTGTCTCTGTGCAGTAAAGGATTCGAGGGAAAAGCTCACATATAAGTATCTTTATAACTTTTTTTTGCTTTTGTTTTGTCATGAAGAAACCACTTCCCCACCATTCACAACACATAAATCAAGCAGAAGCATTACCCAAATTGCACACATGGGCACCACCAGGGTGCAACAATTTCAAAATGTCTATATTAACAAATTAGGCTGCATTCTTTTCTCTCTCTCCTTTTCCAAGGATTTAATCACGGGTTTGGAGCTGGGGGTTTGAAGAAACCTATCTTCCGGAAATAGCGGACAAGGAATGGCACGGAGACTAAAGTGATGCTGATGCGGACTGGAGCAAACAGTTTATGGACTGCATAGGCCAATAAAAAAGTGCTTGTCCCGGCAGCTAACTTGGATTGCACCAGATCTTCATCAAATCCCAGCTTGTAAAGAATGGCAGTCATGTCCACTCCACTAAAAGGAAGGAAAAGCATACCACAGATTAATTTAGTAACACTAAACAGAATACTTGTGGGTTTTTAGAACTTGCTTGGTTTTTAGTCAAGACAAGCCAGGCCTGTAACAAAATATCTGCCCCAAAGGAAGCACTCTTGTTAAGCCTCCAGCTAATCTGAAGCATGTGCTTTTTAGTGCTGTGTAGGCCAATTCATTTTACAACATAGCTTTAGATCAGGAGTGGAGTACTTTTGGACCATCAGATATTTTATAAAACAAACTCCCACATTCCCTGACCATAAGTTATGTCAATTGCAGTTCCCAGCATTCTTTACTATTAGCTATGCTGTCCAGTGATATCAGCAGAACTATGTTTACTACATGAATCCCATGTGGGAGAAAGGTGGGATAGAAATCATTGAAATAAATAAAATAAATAAATTTAGCTAAAGTGTTAGTTCTTGTTTTCAACAGCCATAACCTTTTTCTTATATTCAATGCATCATCATCATCATCATCATCATCATCATCATCGTTGTCGTTGTCGTTGTCGTCATCTTATTTTTAGTTATATCCCATCTTTCTCCCAATACAGGGAATCAAGGTGGCAAACAGCAAATTTAAATCAATACAATTTAAAAACAGTACTAACATTACAATATACAAATATAATTTTTTTTAAAAACAATTAAACAATTTAAAAAGTCAAAACAGTTATGCATCAAAATGTAAAAATGTGTTTAAAACTCTATAAAAACCTTAGAATCTGAATTACACAGCATTTAAAGCCCAACCCTCATCAGTTTGAAAAAGCCTGACGGCACACTAATGCTTTTATCTTCTGCTGAAAAGAAAGCAGGGATGGAGCCAGCCTGGCCTCTCTAGGGAGGGAGTGCCAAAGCCTGGGAGCAGCCACCAAGGCAGCCTACTCTCTTGTTCCCACCAAATGTGCTTGAGAGGATGGTGGGACAGAGAGAAGGGCCTCTCAGGATGATCTCAACACTCTAGTGGGCTGATAAAGGGAGATACGGTCTTTCAAACATTACATCAAACCGCTCACTCCCCTCCCTGTCCTCAGTGCCAAGCAGCATAGAAAACATACCTTGAAACAGCCAAATAGAACATTCCCAGAGACATCAATGAAATCCCAACATGGAATGCAACTGCTACAGCTCCATATTCCTTAAAAACTTTCTTCAGCTGCTGGGATTTGTTGGGTTTCTTCCCATTCTCCTGACCAGGATCGATACGGTCATTTCCCAGGGCTCCACTAGTGTCCTATATAGAGGGTGGGAGTGAGGAAATAAAGCTGTCATTAAAATGTATGTGCCATCATGTCTGCTTTGACCTATAGCAACTGATGGAACGAAAGACTTGCAAGAGATCCTGTTATTAACAACCCTCCTCTTAGGTCCTGCAAACTCAGGATGCATAGCTTCATCAATTGAATAAATCTACCTGTAATGTGGATTTCCTCTTGTAGGCTGCATCCACATTGCAAACATAATCCAGTTTTGACACCACTTTAAATGGCTCAATGCTATGGAATTCTGGGAGCTGTAGTTTTGTGAAACATTTAGCTGTCTCTGTTAGAGAGCTCTGGGCCACAACTACCAATCCCATGATCCCACAGGAATGACCCATGGCAGTTAAAGTGGAGTCAAACTGGATTATTTCTGCAGTGCAGATGCAGCCCTAGTCATTAATTCTATGTTCATTCTAGAGCAATGGTACTTTGTTCTAGTGTTTGAATGTGTTGTCCCATTGGGACATCCAAGACATCAGTGCTTTGCTCAAGCTGAGATCAGTGTTTTCTTCAAATCTTATATTGCAGTTTGTGGTTCCCTAACACCATGGAGCATCATTACTTCTGATCAGCAATGTTCACTTATGCTTCATGTATAACAAGATTGGGAATCATACAATCCTCCAAATGTTTACTGGGCTGCAATTTCCAGCAGCGTTAGCCAGTATGAAAAATGCTGGGAGTTGCAGTCCAACATGTAGAGGGGCTGCTTCATTCCCATTCCTGATGTATAAGTTAAGTGGCTTCTGCATTGAGTTGGTATAGAAATGGTATTTATTTCAGAATATTTCTATATCATTGAGTGGGCAGCTGGGCCTCTGAAGGGGAAACATTAACCCTTTAAAGTTCATACCGGTAAATGGACTTTGAAAATAAATTGAGCAAAGTATGCCAGACTTTACTCAGTGCTGCTTCTTTATAAATCAGGGATTGGCAAAGTGTGGTCCATGGCTTCCCCGGGGTCATTTTTTCTCTCTCATGGGGGTGAGGAGGGCATGTCTATGACTTTTGGAGGACCCTTGGGGATTAAAAAAAATGTTCTGCAAAATTTCTCCAAAATTTTCCCCCCAAATGGGCACCCTAAGAGGCATAAAAAGCATTTCCATCACACTTTGGACCTCCAATTGATGCCTGCAAGAAGCCTTTTGTCAAAACAGGAAATGATTTCTGCTCATTTCATGTTGTTTAAAAAAAGTCTCTCTTAGGCCTAAAAAGAGCATGGTAAAAATGTCCCCCACAGAAGGTTAAAATATGCCAATGAGCTGCACTGGCATACCAGTGATGGTATCAAAAGTGATGTTGTGTCACATCTGATTTTCATTTTGACCGGTTGGAAGCTGATTTTGAAGGCATTTGTGAGAGTGCTTGGCCTTTGCCAGTGTTTAGGGGGTGATATACAGCCCCCCCCCCAAAAAAATCACTTGACAATTGCCTCCCAAAGCTTGGGGGGGGGGACTTTAGGAACCTTAGGCAATTTATTCTCTTACTGTCCTATAGAACAGATTATGATTTTACAGGGGATCTGTAAAAATACAAAAAGGCAACCAAACAATACGAGGATGAAACTCCACTTTCCACTGATCTTACAAAGGTAATCTAAATGGATCAAACTTCTCCACCTCTCTAGCCACTGCCCCCAAATATGGGGAGCTCTTGTTGTCCTGCTGCGATGGCACCAAATGTAAGGACCTTCTAGATGTCCTCAGGGTTACTCTCTGAAAATGTATTCTTATAATCCCACTGCTGGATGTCACCATCTAATTGCTCGATTTAGACTTTCCTTTTATGCACTGAGTAAAAAGCTTATTTTTTATATATATAAAAGTTGAGTTTGTTCACCCACAGTATTGTATGTGGTTCAATTTGTGATTCAAAGATGAGAAATTCAGACTTCCTCATCTTCAAATGTGATATTACTTTTGCAAGGAGTGTGAAGATTAATCAAACATTTCCTGGGAGAGTGGAACATAGAAAAGGTTGGGAACCACTGCTCTAGGTTAAGAATCTGTAACTGCAATACATAATGCCAGCCAACTTATCTGAGACATCTAAATCCTAATGGACTCTTACCAATCTTACTTACTCTCTCCCTATCTCCTTATAATCCAAACTAACTCTCATGAGTCTAAATCACCAGCCACTCCCAACATTTCATAATCTCCCACTGAATCCCATTATGGGAGAAAGACGGGATATAAATCCTTGAAATAAATAAAATAAAAATAATCTCACTCCTCCCAACAGATCTCTTCACTTGTTCCATTTACGATACATTACGTACATAACTATGTATGTACATACATAACTCTCCATATCCATGGATTCTATATCCATGGATTTAACCATCCACAGCTTGAAAAGATTCCAAAAAACTTCCAAAAATCAAACCTTGATTTTGCCTTTTTATATAAAGAAGACCATTTTATTATGCCATTATATTTAATGGAGAGAGTGGAGTAGTGGTTTGAGTGTTCAATAGGACTGGAGACCAGGGTTCGAATCCCCACTCGGCCACAAAAACCCACTGGGTGACCAGTCATACTCTCTCAGCCTCAGAGGAAAGTAATGGCAAACTCCCTCTGTAGAAACTTGCCAAGAAAACCATGTGATAGGTTTGCCTTAGGGTCAAGAAATGACTCGAAGGCACACAACACACACAAACATATTTAATGGGATTTGACCATCTATAGATTTTTATGGTGCTGGAACTAATCCTAGTAGATACCAAGGACCTGCTGTTTTTTTAGCTCAAATTCTCTACAACCTTTTTAAAAACCAAAAGTCCATAACATCACAAATGTTGATTCCAGCAGGCGGTGGGGATGGGTGTGTGTCTTTGCCAGGGTGACCTGCTGCTTGAGATCCTTTTAACTGATAATGCTAAGGACCAAAGGATGGAGTTACACCTTAGAAGAGAACTTGGAAAGGTTACATGAACTACATGACCCACAATTCACAGACTCCAGGGAATTTCCCCATGGGGCTGCTATGCCCATTACTCATTTGTCATTGTCATTGCACTGCTTCTTCTGCTAGAATAGTTTTATAGGCAAACATGATCTTGACCTACATATGCTGCCTTTGTATTGAATTTTTGTTTTTGATTTTCTACATATATATATATATATATATATATATATATATATATCAGATCTTGTTATGTTACATCATTTTGTTTTAAAATTGTACAATGTCCATAAAAATCCTGTAAATATAATATAGTAAAATATTATTTATGAGCATCCTATAAATGCACTTTTAAATATTTTATGAAGATGCTTAGAAGCATAAGTCATATTTTATTGTCTTTTGTATTAGCTTTGTTTTATTCTGTTAACAAAGTAATTATTTTTGATGTAATTGTTGTTTGCTTTATCATGGGGTAAACCCCTTAACATTTTTGCTTAAAATAGCTTCAACTAATCATAGAATCATAGAATCACAGAATCATAGAGTTGAAAGAGACCAC
>CM034706.1:254247380-254268641 GCA_020142125.1 Phrynosoma platyrhinos | reverse complement strand
TGGGGGCAGCTTTGGGGTCTCTTGGTATTCACTGAGGTTTGGTTCCAGGACCCACTGTGGATGTTCAAGTCCCATTATGTACAATAGCATAGTAAAATGGTACTCCTTATATAAAATAGCAAAATCAAGATATGCTTTTAGAATATATATATATATATATGTATATATATATATATATATATATATTCATGCTGTGGATGGTTGAATCCATGGATAAAGAATCAGTGGATACAGAGGGCTGACTGTATGTGCAAAGTTGTGGATAGCTTTGGACAGATCCACTCCTAGCTTAGCTCCCTGCTATACTTCCCTAGCATGAATGTGGCTCTTAGACCAAAACAGGTTCCCCATAACTGGTGTACACTGATGTCAGTGGAGTTTTAGAGAGATGTATTTCCCAATCTGTTTCAGAGGTGCTAGGGCATTAACTTGCCATCTTTAGCCTGCACCCTCACAAAACATGAGCCCTGCCCCCAACTTATTGTCCTCCCCCTTTGTTGTCTAATAGCCATGATTAGAAATGGACTAGGCAACAATAATTTTATCTACACTTAACATGACTGAATGAATAGGATAAAAACTTTAATAATTTTAAAGAGTACTAAGATTTTGGATCCCCCCGCTTAGTCATACTTGGTGTAATTAGTACCATTCACATTATACATCAAGCTGAAGGAACAATCTTGATTGCTGACAAGATTATATACCTAGTTTTCATTAAATTAACAAAAAGAGACACTATTTCTTGAAAGGTCTCTAATTGTTTCCTCCTCTTTTTCGCCCCCACCTTGAGTCATCTTCATTTCATAAGTATTGCCACTGTATTTCTGTTATATTTCAGATCTTAAAGAACCAAGCCTAAATGAAGGTATCTAGATAGGAACCATTTCAAAAGCAAGGACTCTTCTAGAATCTTCAAAGACCATGGGGAATTCTGGGAATTGTAGTTTTAAAAAGCAGTATTTCCAAACTCTGCCTTGGGATACAACAGGCTTTATAGCTATCTATCTATATATATAATACCTTTTAAAACGTGTGTTTCTAAAACCCTAACATTTTATTTGACCAATATACCTCCCCTCCCAAACATAGGAACTGGGGTTGCCAGATCTCGGTTTTCATGAATCATCTTCAGGTGGGAGACAAGGGTGCACATTCTCCAGTTTTGGGAGCTCATTTTTAGACAAGAAGAAAGGACTGTGAGCAACTTTCCAACCCAGCTAGGAGAGCAGCAGCTTGCTACAATTGCTAATCTGCAAAGTTGAACTGATTTGTTGCTGCAACTTGAAAAAACTCTCTAGGGGAATCTGTCTATTTAATCAGCTTCCTCCTTCCCTCCCAATCCTTTTGGTGCTAAGGCTTACCCTCCACTTCCCTCTGCATCCATCCTTTGGCTAGAGGCAAGTACGGTAAATTAAATATTCCTTGTCCTATCTCCTTAAATCAGGGGCATCATTAGAGGTGTATGAAGGACGTGGACCACATCAAGTGACAACAACCAGTGAGGTGGTCACTTCCATCTGTCCCAAGATCTCCCTGTCTGTCTCACTCCCCCAAGCCTCTGCTGTCCATTGGCTACCACCACTGGAAGGTGAGTGCTGCTGCTGCTGCTGCCCAACAATTTCTCCACCGTATGCCTGCCAAGTGGAAAACCCCTTTTTAACCATGCAAACAGTCCTGCAAGACCCAGAAGGCAGCTCCTTCCAGGCCTGATGGGGCTGCTGGCAAGTGCTTGCCTGGACTTGGAATGGTCAAGCAGCAGCAGCAGTAACAGCCCACAGGTGAGCACTCATTCAGATCCCACACTGACCACAACAGAGGCAGAGGTGGCCTGGCTGATGGCTGGGGGTGGCCGGGTTTGACAGCATGAGTTACCACACTGGGGTGACACCAGTCCTAGTGACACCACTGCCTTAAATCAGTGAGAGGGAGAAGGAATACAATTCTAAATAGCCAGGATTTCTGTTTCAATTTTCAAACAGGAAAATCTCTCTCTCTCTCTCTCTCTGTTTGAATGACAAGCTCTGAACAACTGTAGTTGGTACTTAAGTTATAACACTTTAATAAAACCACAAGGGCCATCCTTAAGCCTCAGGTTTTGGCCTATAAACTAGATCCTGGGAAGATCCTGCACTGGCAACCCTCATAGGAACAATAAAACTTTTTGAACTCTTCTTGAAGTCCTGTAATGACTTCAATGGGACTTATTCCCCCACCCCAATGTTAATTGCAGCCTAAAGTATGCTAAGTGTAATCTTCTATCAGCTTCATGTTTTCCAACTGAGTGGCTGAAACAGTGGAACAACAAGCTCTACCAGTTCCTGTGCAGTGTCTGTAGGTGGCTTGATGAAGAAATATTCTTCCAGGAGTCCAGAAAGAAAACCATACCATCCAGCAAGCACAATATGTGACTACTAACTACTAAACACAGCCATTAAATCCATTCATATTTAATCTCTGTTTAGCTTTTATAATGCTCCCTTGCAACCTGACCCTTTCCTTCAACTTGTAAAGTATTACCAGGCTTAGTGCTATGCATCCCAGAGGGAAACATGAGTGCAGATGTGATGGTAAGTGTACGAGCTGACTGCTGAATATTCATGAAATCAAACATGATTCCTTGGTTCCTGTGTGACTGATATGTTCTGTGGAAACAGTAGACTGATGTGTTTTGTGGAAATGTATTAGTCCAACTCTTCCTACATGTTTGGAAACTGAAATGGGACAGCCCAAATTCTCCCACTACCTGAGAAGAGAAGCAAAGTGCTACCCCCTCTCCTTGCATGACAACCCTCCTTGCTATCCTTGTAGAGGAGGACTTAGCAAAAACCATGTGCTCTTCCCCAAGTTCAAGAACAGGGAAGGTGATTGACATCACTGACACCTGTTCCATGGTACAGAAAAGAAGGAACATGAAATGGAAATGCCCTTTCCCACTTTCTCCACCGTGAAGGAGGCAGTGATTTCTCTTGCCAAAAGAAGGAGGAAGATGCAACCACTGGCCTAGGGTTTCCAAGTAAATCTCGAGACAGGTTCTACAGCTTTAATGGTTGTGTAGAAAAGGGGAATTTCAGCAGGGGTTGTTTGTTACCTGGTTATGTGACAAGTTGCACCTCTTCTACACAACCATTAAGTACACAGAGGCTGGCTTTCAATCTGATAACCACATATGGTATCCCCGTCACACTAGAGTCTGATCATCTTACAGAACTTGTTTTTCAGGAGGTAGTCACTTCTGTGCAGAGCCATGGGACGAGGATGCTGTGTTCACAGCCTACCTCTTGTTGGAGCTTTGTTTCATCTGCCATCTTCTTTGAGAGAAGGGAAACTAGAATTGCCAGACTGAAAACTGGAGGGGGCTCCTCTTCCTTTAATGATAGTGCAGAAGAGGAAATTTCAGGAGGTGTTGCTTCTTACACAACCAGGTAACAAGCAATGCCTGCTGAAATTCTCTCTTACACCACAACCATTAAATTTGGAGGAGTCATCTTCAGTTTTTAATCTAGGTATTGCCAATGCATCCTCTTCTTCATTGGGAGAGTGTGGAGGTGATCATCATTATCAGCTATGTAGTGGATGGGGAAGGCAAGCAGCAGGGGCCTTGACAAGATGGGAGTGGGAATGGTCCTGGTGCCCTGCCACCTGAGGGGACTACCTCACCAAATCTAACAGCAGCACAAGCCCCAAATTGAAGGTAAAATCCGTGGTCTTTCCCCTGGGATGTATGGTAGCTACAGGAGAACTTGTACTTAGCATAGGTACTGGTGCCTTGTTTGTTGTTAACTGCCTTCAAGTTGACCCTGACTCATGGCAACCCTTCCAAGAGTCCTTGTCCTCCACTGCTCTGCTCAGGTCCTGCAGACACAGTCTTGTGACTTCCCTGCTTGAGTCTGTCCATCTGTCTTCATCTTTTTCTACTGCCTTCTACCATCCCTAGCATGATTATCTTTCCTAATGAGTCATACCTTCTCATGATGTGGCCAAAGTACAATAGCCTCAGCTTCATCATCCTGGCTTCCAGTGAGAGTTCAGGTCTAATCTGCTTTCAGACCCATTCATTTTCCTTTTGGCCTGTCCACGGTATCCTCAGCACTCTTGTTAGCCAAAGTGCATTTTTCTTGAATTTTGATGTGTATGTGCCATTCCACACGACCCCAGATGTACCCTGAAGTTGACCCCAAATGTCACCTGGGCGATAACAGGCAGGTCATACCAAGGTCACTTGGAAGACCAACAGAAACCATCTCAAAGATAGGCAGGTAGTGTGGGAGTTGCAAATGTACCATCATCACCTCCATAATCAGAAAGAATGAGCGATAATTGCCTAGATGTCTTACATGATGGGCCAGCTAATGACTTAATCCATTCCCATTCACCTTGAATATTGCCAGACTGGATTATATTGCCCCACCCATACAATCTCACACCTTTGCCCTGCAGCTAGTTTTAGCCCTTAAAAAACCCCAGAATTTCCCCCTCAGTGTGCTAGTTTGGAGTTTATGGGGACACTATGTCACTGTGGTCTTTAGTCTAGCTACCAGCACTTCTGTTCAAACCAACACTCTTGGAATGGCTGTGTCCCATGCCACTTCATTCAATTGGATCCCAGACAAAGCCTCATCTGTAGTATCACCTGTAGTTTTGCCTCAACATTTTCCAAGCTAACCTCTGATTTCCTGAGTCTTGAATGAGTGTATGAGTGTGAGTTACTGTGTGATTGTCCCTTTAATAAATAATATTTTAATTGGAAAATTCTGTCTCTGCATCAATTCTTAGATCCACTGGCCTCTTGGTATACAAGTGGGAGACGGTCTCTCAGGGTCTTTGTAGCTGACCCCCTCTCAGTTTGAGCTAAATAATATTTCCCATACTAGACTTTTGGCTACACTCTTCTCAGCACCACATTTCAAATGTGTTTATTTTCTTCTTGTTTGCTTTCTTCACTATCCAGCTCTTGAACCCATACATGGTGATGGAAATACAATGACTTGGGATGATTTTAACTTTAGTGTTCAATTGTATATCTTTGCATTTTATGATCATATCTAATTCATTCATAACTTCCCTTCCCATTCCTAGTCAATTTCTGATTTCTTGACTACAGTTTCTGTTCTGGTCAATATTTAATCTGAGGTGTTGGTTCTTCACAAAACTATAAATCCAAGGATTTTGTAGGATGGAGGCATGAAAGTTTAAAGGATGGAGCCATAGTGTCCAGCTCCATCATTTCTACAGTATAGATGCACTTTCAGTTAGTTTTATGGGGGATGCAGACCGGCCTAAAGAGGGTGGAGCACAGCATCAGGGTGCCCTCTTGGCACAGCGTGCACACACGCTGCGCCAAAAGGGTGCAAAAGAGCTGCTGCGGTGGCTCTAAGGGCAGCCTTTTGCCGCCCCCAAAAGGAGCAGCATTTTTTCGTTATTCTGGGGGTAGCAAAAAGGAGGATTGGGGCTGTAGGGTGTGGTTGCTGCAGCCCTGATCCACCACTCCCAGGGGCGGCTCTGTGCAGTCCCTTTTGGGCTGTCTGCATTGGTCCTAAGTCTTTTTTTGCTGTGGGTTAGGAACAGGCAGAAACATCTTATGTTGGTTGAACTGGCCTTCTGCTGGCTGAACTGGCCTTATGTCTACACAATCCTCTTCTGTTGTCTGATCTCAGGAATGAGTGGACAGAGGGCATTGTTGGCAGAGCTTCTCTACTGGCTGACAACAGCAGACAAAAAAGCCAAAAAAAAGGGGTGGAAAAATAGTTAATGAGGCAGGCATCCTGCTGTGCCAGATCCAAACCTCCCCTAGCCCAGGTTAACACCCACTAGGTCAGCACAAAGTTATTCCAGGACCAGAGTGATTTCAATATTCATAGTCTGAGAGGGGGTTGGATTCAACACAGCTTTGGCTGCCCCAGTGTTTCCACACCTGGACCTCTGCCATTTTTGAGAGTTAGGATTGCACTCTAAATTCCCAAATTCTGGGCCAACTAGGAGCTCAATAAACCTCTTTTCCTTGCCTGACAAGGACTTTAAAAACAAGGGGAGCTAAGCTTTGTAATCATCTGGCAAATCAGAGCACACAGCTGGAAAATTGTTTTTCTGTTTGGTGGAGGCAGGATGTGGATACTTGCTGTAAATGATACTTGTCATCTCATTATTGGATCCTGTTTGTTTTGTATTAATGGAATTTGAAATAAAGGGAATGAGGTCTTGGCTTTATCTATTATCATTTTTCTCTGCAGCTGTAGCTTGGGCAGAAGCAAATTCTCCACTAGTTGGCACTGCTATAAAACATCTGGGGACTCATTTCTGCAAAACAAACAAATCTCTTATGTTCAGGCTTCTTGATTATTTCTGTAATATCTTAATGAGGACCATAGAGGAAATAGTAAACTACCTCTTGCTACAGAGTCCAGATTAGTCCAAGTAGGAGGTTGACCATAATCAGTAATTACAATGAGCTATCCTGCCTTTCTGTTAATATACCATCCAGCTATTCTGATTTGGCAGGGACAGTCTTGATTAATCCTCTGCTGTCCCACTTTTCCAGCTGCTTTTAAAATGTCTAATTTTTCTCTCTTTCTTCCACTTTCCCCCTTCCTCCTCATCTTACTTCAATTGCTGCAGATGGAGTTCAAAGTGCAAAACTCCAGTTAATCAAGCAAGGAGGAGAAGAGAGTAGGGGAAAGAATCTTGTTTCTCCCAGTAGGCTCAGGCAGAAGCAAACTGCTGCAGACTCTATTCAATATTATGTTCCTCATAATTATGAACTTTTGTCATCTTGTCCACACTTTTGTGTTGCTTAGCCACATGTATCCTGTTTTTTACTTGAGAAATGTTGAAGGGCATATATTTATTAAACCAAATTTGTAGAAAGTAGAAGCCATGCTCTCTTTCATGCTTCCTTTCTTGATCTATTTTTCTTTCCTGAGTTTTTCACTTAGGAAATTGAGCTGCTTTTAGAGCATGGAATTCGTAGACATGCCAGAGGGAAATCACATTAATCATTTTGCACACTGATAACGTGTCTCAGCTTTGATTTGTGATTTTGAGCACCTTGGTGAAATTATTTGCCTGCAGCTTGCCTCAATATGTTTCAATGTTATAGGCAATAAAGGAAGACTTCTTCCATTGTGTGCTCTCTGTCTGGGAAGGGTTAGACACCAAGGACAACCAGCACAAGAAACAGAGAGTACAAAAGAAATCAACCAGAACAACCATACATATTACAAAACTGCTACAGGGAAAAGGTGTCCCCTAGATCATCCCATATGAGAAATGCACCCATATGTTATTCATTGTCTGTATGCAACAACATCACTTCTTGCTTCTCAGCATTATTACAGTAAACAATCCAGATGCCTGATTCAGTCTTGGGAAATTTATTGTTAAATTCATGGCTAGTAGAATTCTCCAAAGGAGATGGCTACTTGTCCAAGCTTTGGTTTGCTCAAAATAAAGTACTGAGCAGGGGTTGGACTGGATGATCACTAAATTCATTTCTAATTAATATTGTTGTATGATGAATTGTATATGGTTTATGCAAAGAGATTTTGCAGCACTTTTGAGATTAACTGTCCAAGAGATATAGGAAAAGCTTTCATGGAATTTGCTCAATTAGTCTCAAAGGTGCTACAAGAACCCTTTGCATACTGATATTCCAGACTAACACAGCTAAGTATATATGAGTTAGGAATACACAGTATTCAGAGTACTTGGCATTATTATCCACATTTACGATAGAATTTTACCATACAATAAAGTATTTCTGTTCCTTTCAGCGATAAGCCATCAGCTTTCATACCTTTGTTGTCAGTTAATTTATTAGTGTATGTCGCAGGGGTAGGCAACCTTTCCCCTTTAAGGGCCGAGGGACTTCAGCTCCCAGAATCCCAGGAACTATTGGCCAACATGGGACTATTGGCCAACATGGGTGAGGCTTCTGGGAGCTGAAGTCCCTCGGCCCTTAAAGGGGAAAGGTTGCCTACCCCTGACTTACACAGTACCTAGCAACCAATACAGCAATAAATGTTTCATGCCGCCTCCTTGATTTCTTTCTGAATTTTGCATACACTGGAGGAATTGTAAGAGAATATGAATACGTGTCCATGTTCTAAGATTTTAAAAAACAGCATAAATGGTTTCATTATTTTTTCATACTGCCTCCCATCTTCAGGAAGCTGAAGAAGCAAAGGTGTACTGGCTGCATTAATATGGAACATTAGACCACTATAGACACAGTGGAACTGACTTCTGAGAAAATGCACATAAAAATGTGCCCACTGTGCTTGTTTATCTTTGTATCAAGGCTGTGAAATAGACTATGCAGGTGGTTACTTACTAGCCTGACATGGGCAATGGGAATTCTGCAGGCAAACAGTGACCCATGCACTTATTTTGTGACCCCAATGCCTTCCAGGACTCTTCCAGGTGGAGCAAATATTTTGGAAGGTGGCAGTATTTATTAAAAGGGAACACATTTGGTTGTTATATGAATTGTGGCAAATTGAGGTAGGCATATCCAATCCCTCACTGTCTTCCTATTTTCAGGATGTTACTGGCCTTTCCCTTAGTCATTCTCTCCATGCCTCCTTTTAATGTTTTTAACTGCTAAAAACCTGTTTGGTTATAAAGCAGTAGACTCCCCATGCTCAGAAAGATATAACCCTCCAGACTACTAAATTTCAACTTGAGCAGTTGATGCTGCTTTGAGACGCTCTACCAGGGGGAAGGCGGGATATTATTATTATTATTATTATTATTATTATTATTATTAACTTCTGTTGAAGCTGCAAGGTTGTGAATGGGGCATAATTGTGTGTTTTCCTCAGATAATGATGATGATGATAATAATAATAATAATAATAATAATAATAATGTATTTGTATCCCGCCTCTCCCTGTTGAGGATCGAGGTGAGTAACAGAAAAAATTAAAACAAATACAGAAATAAATAACAAAAAACAATCCCTGAATCTCCCATCCCTTCAACCCACCTGCCCTTTGATATAAAATTACAACAATAAAATCCCTATAACAATTAAAAACAGTTAATAACAGTGGCAATATCTAGGGGAGGTAGATCAAATGGACAGTTAGTTCTGTCCAGGACAGAGGTCAGTCTGGGAAGGCCCGCTGGAAGAGAATCATTTTTATTGCTTTTTAAAAAACGTCAAAAGATGTAATCTGGTGAATTTCCTCTGGCAGGCAATTCCAAATTTTAGGAGTGGCATCTGAAAAGGTCCTGTGGGACGTCACCACCAGTCTAGTTTTCCTTGACTGTAGTAAATTCTTCCCAGAGAACCTGAGAGTGTGGGAAGGATTATATGGGAGGAGGTGTTCCTTCAAGTAAGCTGACCCAAGCCATATAGACTAGTGAATACAGGAGTTGGTTTTCCCAAGGAGAGGAAACTACTGCTTTTACATTAAGGTACTAGAGATTTTTAAAATATATATATATTCTCTATAGTTATAGCACTATAATGGTGAACTGGTGTAAATGTTTGAGCATTGGACTCTGGAGATTAGGGTTCGAATCCCTACTTGAGCATAAAAACCCACTGGGTGACTTTGGGCAAGTCACACTCTCTCAACTTCAGAGATGGCAATGGCAAACCCCCCTCTGAAGAAATTTGCCAAGAAATCCCTATGATAGCTTCACCTTCGGGTCGCCATATGTCAAAAATGACTTGGAGGCACACAAAAACAACAAAGGTGCTATTCTTACAGTTGTTTCTGGGAGCAGGATATCTCCCCTGTCATTCCCTGTGTGAACTGAGGCATTGGAGGAGACTGTCTGTGGAGACATTGCATGTGAGGAGGCAATCGTGCTTTGAGGAAACAAGCATAACAATTATACTATTATCCCTTTCACCTGATACTTCTGAAAAAAAGTCTTTTAAAAGATAAAAAGAAAATTTGGGAGAGAAAGAGACAGTGTGAGAGTTATTGCAACCTGGGAAGGCATCTGGGGGATTTGAGGGGGGTTGAACAACTTATGGCGCAAACCACATCCCAAATGAATTTCCTACAAATGAACTGATATGTGCCACCTTTCTACTGAATTTTTTAAAAAATAAATAAACCAGGAAAGTTATTTCGATGGTGAAGTATTAAGAAATGCCCCAAAGGAACATTAAATAGTGCAAGACAAATCCGGGCAAATCAGTAGTTTGGGTGAGCTATAACTCAGCCTGAAGTCAGTCAGTACCCATTTGTGAACTGCCAAATATTAACAATCGCATCCGAAAAAAGCAAAAAAACTGAAATAACTAATCCTCCCCTTCATTTATAATCTACATGTTTGCCTCCTACACAGTAGACAAAGCCTTCCCTATTGTAAATCACAGAACAGATACTTCAGATAAAAAAGGAAGCAGATTTAAGAAACAGCTTTATTTAATACTCCCCAGGCAGCATTTGATTTGAGAGTAATTGCTGAAGTTTACAAATGTTCAGTAGAACTTCACATATCAGAGAAGTATAATTTGAAATAATTCTGCCAGAAATAAAAGTGAGTGGTGGTTTTGGTGGAGAGAGTGGGGGAGAGCACTGCTATTAAGCTTAAAGCCATTTGTTGGTTTTCTTTCTGAATTGTGCCACTAAAGTGCTGCTGTATGTCAAGGGGTCTTAACAGCGCTGACTAAAATCCCCAGATCCCAGGGCTTGGGTCCTCTCTTCCAGTCCTATGGATGAACAGGAGGAATCTCAGGGTGAGACTGCTGTCTTGAAAATTGTGTGTCTATATTTTCTCCATTTTTTATTTTTTAGTTGAATGGCATACTCAGTGCAACTGTGGTTATGCTTAAGATTGTTGTTGTATCCCTTCAAGTCTATTTCAGACTTATGGCAACCCTAAGACAACTCTATCATGGGGTTTTCTTGGCAAGATTTGTTCAGAGGGGGTTTGCCATTGTCTTCCCTTGAGGCTGGGAGAATGTGACTTGCCCAAGGTCACCCAGTGGGTTTCCATGGCTGAGCGGAGATTCAAATCTTGGTTTCCAGAGTCATAGTCCAATGCTCAAACCACAGATACCATGCTTAAAAGAGATCACCAGGGCCTGCCTCTTGTAACATTACCACAGCACACCTCCAGTGACATTGAAAGTAGTTATCCCTAGGTTGCAGATTTTGCTGCTGAAATCTCAGGGCCTGAAATAGTCCTAACTTGGCAACGGAAATCCTGACCAAACTGCCAGTTGTCTTCCTTTAGTTAGGAAGGGTTGGGTGATTGCTTTGAAAATCTGGCTTGAGGCTGAATCTGCACTGCAGAAATAATGCAGTTTCATGCCCCTTTAACTGCCATGGCCCATTGCTGTGGAATTCTGGGATATGTAATTTTATGACAGCCTTCTCTATCAGAGCACTCTGCTTCCACAATAAACTACAGATCCCAGGATGCCATAACATTGAGCCATTGCAGTGAAATCTGTGTCGAACTCTTTATTTATGCAGTGCAGATTCACCCTAGGACATACCTGAAAAGGGTTCTTTCTTTCTCCACCACATTTAAGTATGATATGTTCCATGTGCCTGTGTGCGAAGAAAACATATGACCCAACACTTTTGCTTTCTGAAGTTGAACAAAAAATGGCATTTCAAATTTCATGGTACTCATCCACAACCAAATTACAGTCGTACCTGAGACAACTCCTCATCCAGGTGAATAAAAATGAAATGGATGACAACTGTCACCCAGAGGACATTTTCATCAGCCAGCTCTAGACAATGGAATGACCTGCCAGGAGAAATTTGACAGCTAAACATGCTGTCTGAATTTAAACAGTATTAAAGACCTGTCTCTTCCAGCAGGCCTACCCAGTCGATTTTAAACTATGGATTTTAAATTGGAATATTTTAAATTTTATATTTTATAATTTTAATGTGTCCTATATTTATATGTTTTGACTTATGCATTTAAATGGTTTTATATATTTTAATGTATGTTGTACCCCACCTTGAGCCTTGGGGAGAGATGGTTAAGAAATAATAATAATAACCAACAATTTCCTAGTTTTTATTGATATTAAAAATCTGCTGCCTTAACCTCTATAAGGGTAAGGTTGCAATCAGAAACCAAAGACACAATTGCTATCTGTCTGATGTGATAGTTGTGGACTTTGTTGGAGGGTTTGAGTTATGCCTCTGTCTATGCTCTATGCTGTAAATCTGTAAATAAACATAAATATTACAGAAGACCAATAGGCCTTCAGTGACTTTCTTCCAAAAGAAACTAAACTTTGGTACTTTTGGACCTTCTCATTACTCTGAAAAATGTGGTGAATGAAGCATTCTCACAAAAAAGTTTAACAGGGTAATGCATTTCTGATCTGAGAGTGAAAAATCATGGGAAAACATTGTTCTTTGAATTTCATCTTATAAGTAATATTGTTGACTAGTGAGACAAAAGGGGATATGATAGACTGTTAAAAATATAGAATATGGAAAAATAAGGAATCAAAGCTCAGCAGAGGTAACTGGGTAAAGAATATAAAACCTGCTTGGCATAGGCTATGCAGGATATGTTCAGCTGACGTTTCAGCTAGGGAAATCTGATGAAAAATTGATATGTGATTCTGGTCTCCTTCAAAGGCTGCCTGCAAGGAATACAAATGACAGAGATGTCTATACAGCTGCACTGTTGACTGTAGATATTCTTTAGAATAGAAAACAGTGAACCTCTTTAGTGATGCCATATGCCTTCCAGATGACAAGCTGAGAGCTTATTTCCTGGATGCCCTGAGAGACAATCATGCAACACATAGTAAGAGATAAAACTATCGCAAATACAACCACATTAGTTACAGGTCAAATGCACTAGAAGCCAAAATGGCTGAATTGAGGCTATCATACTTCGGACATATGGTTAGAAAGAGACAATAGTAAGATACAGTAAGAGAAGAAGAAGAAGACTATGGATAGGCTCAATAAAGGAAGCCACAGCCCCATGCTTGCAAGACTAGAGCAGGGCTATTAATAGCAGGATCTTTGGGAAGCCTCTCATTCATAGTCATCATAAGTTGACAGTGACACCACATAACATGCATATGCATTAAAGTAGTATTTACTTTAATGCATATGCATTAAAGATATTAGAGACTTCCCAGAGATGTAAAGTTGCAGAGAACTATGCAATCTGGGGATACTGCTTCCAGTTAGGGGGAAGCAAGGGGGGGACAGATCATGTGCATTATTATTACAAGATATTCGTTCATTCATTCAATTTGTGTTCCATCCTCCTCCCACTATAAGACCCATGGCAGCTTACAAAACCCAAAATAAAAGTTTAGCTACAAAGTCTACAAAGTCAAAAATAAAAAAAGAATGTTTCTAATGAATTAGTATCTTTTAGAGGTGGTGAGTGTGTTTTTTTAACTATTTAGTTCCAGTGTCTCCCACCACTATGAGATTTCCTTCCTTTGCCAGTCATAGCCCTCTGTGCTCCCTGAAGCTCTACCCTGAAATGTTTTTGAGCCCTTTAGAGCAAATGTTGAGGGTACAACAGGAGCTGTGAAGAAAATATGAATCCCAGGCTTCCACTGAAGCAATGTGTGGATACCATTGCATCCAAGTTACAATCCCTGACTTTCCCTCACACAGAGAGAAGGGAAGAGGTATAAAGCCAGGTTCCCTGCCAAAGTACTGAATGAAGTCTTTCCATCCTGCATTTTAGTTAGGGTCCCAATGATGTCAGTGGGTTCTAGTCTTGCAAGACAGCACTGCAGCTGCCTAGGAACATGATAGGAAGGCTCAAGAGGAACAACATATAGTCCCTTCTCACTTCATGTCCCTGCAGAGGAAGTGAATGGCACCAAAAAAGGGTGGGCCAAGACATTTTGTTGCCTGAGGCAAAGAACTTGATGGCATCCCTCAGTTTATTCCATATATCAAAGCTGATGGGATTGGAGAGTTGATGGAAGTGCATTGTCCATCCTATTAGAGGTATCACTGGGGGGAGCAGGGAGTACGGACTGCACCAGGTGACACCTCAGAGAGGAGGTGTCACTCTGCCCACTGGTGGAAAGGGGCTGCCTTCCAGTGTGGAGTGTACTATTGTGCCTCTCTGTAGGTAGAACAGGACTTCTCGAGACTGAAGGTCCTGGGAAGGACCCAATCCACCCACCTGAAGGCAGCAAGGAGGACAGCTGGAACACTGTTGGCACACAACTGGACTATATGGAAGAAGGGACACAATATAAAAATCACTTACTCATGTTATTAGAGGAGTTGCCCCTTCAGTCAATTCAGAGAACTTTTAAAAATCAATTTAAAGGAGAGCTAGTTGTCATAGACAAATGCGTTCTGGCTTTACCTTCTTCCATTAGACTAGTTTCTTTTGGGCAGGAATTTAATAACAAGTATCTTTGCATGGATACAAAGAAAGAATATGCAGGTATATTAAGATATGGACTTTATTCAATGGAACTGAGATTAAATCCCAAGAACAACTAGTTTAGTAATGCAAATTGACTGGTCATTTTAAAACTCAGGAGTATTGCTAAACACCAGTTAAAAACACAGAGGCCTCCTTTAGCAATGACAAAGGAACAAGTACTTTGTACTATCTCAAGCATTGAAACTAAAGGCCAGATCTCTAGAATTTATGACATTTTGCTGACAGCAGATATCAATACTAAGTAAGTAGTTAAATCTTTGTGGGGGATTGATTTGGGGATAAAAATTCTTAATGGTGTATGGAAAAAATATGTACAAGCTTGCCATTTAGAACCATTTCTGCTAACGTTAGGGAAGGGGTTTACAAGATAATATACAGACCACATTACACTCTCTCTAAACTATCTCTTTATTGCCATAATATTAAAACATGTTGTTGGAGAAGATGTGGAGAAAGGGGAATGTTAGTGCATATGTGGCTGGAATAGCCCAGGATAATGGTTTTCTGGAACCAAGTAATAAATATTATTGAGGAAATTTCTATTGAGAAAATTAAGGAGAGGTGAACTCCATTTATTTTCTTTATTTAAGCACAGAAATGCAATGCTAAAAACAACAACAACAACAACATTTGACTTCACAGCTTTTATTGGTTTGTTGCTGTTGTTAACCACCCTCGAATTGATCTCAACTTATGGCGACCCTGTGGATGAAACCTTTCCAAGACCTCCTATCCTTCACTACTCTTCTCAGTTTTTGCAGTTTCATACCCATGACCTCCTTAATTGAGTCCATCCAGCTAACACATGGTCTTCCTCTCTTCCTAATTCCTTCCACTTTTCCCAACATTATTGTCTTTTCTAATGCATCGTGTCTTTTAATAATGTGACCAAATTATGACAGCCTCAGTTTAGTCATCTTTGCCTCCAGGGAAATTTTAGGATCTGCTCTAGGATCCACCTATTTGTTCTTTTTGCTGTCCATGGTATCCTCAGCACTCTTCTCCCGCACCACAACTCAAATGAATTTAATTTTTTTTGTCCATTTTCATAATTGTCCAGTTCTCGCATCCATACATGGTAATTGGGATTATTAGATGTGTTGGCACTCCCATGTCTTTAAGGGCATTCCATAGCCTTTCATGATCTATGCAATCAAAGGCTTTGCTATAGTCTATAAAGCACATGCTGATTTTCTTTTGGAATTCCTTGGTGTGCTCCATTAGCCATCATATGTTTGCAATGTGGTCCCTGGTGCCTCTTCCTCTTCTGAACTCTGCTTGGACCTCTGGGATTTTTCTTCTCATGTATAGTTGGAGTCTATGTTGCAGAATTTTGAGCATGATTTTGCTTGTGTGGGAGATTAGTGCTTTATTGATAGGTAAAGGTTTCTCCTTGATATGAATGTCTAGTCATAACCGACTGTAGGAGGCAGTGCTCATCTCTGTCTAAGATGAGGGTACCAGTGTTGTCCGAAGATGACTCCATGATCATGAATGCACGGAATGCTGTTACCTTCCCATTGAAGTGGTACCTATTTATGTATTTGCATGCTTTTGAACTGCTAGGCTGGCAACCTAGTTTTATTGGTAGCATGTAGATAAATTTCACAGAACTAGAAATATGTACAGAATTGAATATTCATTTTTGGATGCAAGGAGTTCTTGATTTGCGGCTGTATGAAAAGCTAACTATCAACATCAGATATTTGCGAGGGGAACAAAAAGTTGGTGCTTTTGTTGACAACTGGCTCTGCTTTATTGTTTATATAAACAAAAATGGAGGCATGTGGAACATTTCACTACATTACCAAAAATTCTGGAATGACTGTTAACAAAGTAAAAAGAAAGAAAGAAAACACAAAAGAAAAAAATGGGGAATGATCCAGCAGAATATACTGAATAATAGAATTGGCACTTTTCTGGATTTGGAGGATGAAATTAATTATATCTACCACACAGAGGCGTAAGATCTGTCTGACTGTAGTTATTAATGGTTAATTTTTGTTGGTTCTGTTTTTCACTCTGTTAAAATAAAATTATAGATAGCAACACATTGGAGTTACATCTGGGTTTACTCACACCTGTCTTCAGGCCTTCAAGAAAATCAACTGGACTAGCTTGAAACCCTTATGATGAGTAAGGAGCTTGACACATGCTCTAAAGAGGCATTTTACCTCTTCTGGCTTCAATCCTATACAGCTGGATGTTATCAGACATAATTTGGCACCAATATATAATTGCTGGGTTGAGAGTTGGCACCAATACCTCCTTTAATAGAAATCTGAGTTTGTAAGCCAAAATAGGGCTGAAGCCAAATTCCTACTAGGGTGCAAGCTATTTGAAATTGTTGTCTATGAATTATTAGAGTCAGTAAGAAGACAAATGGAGAAATTTCATCTTTCACTTTCTAGTAAAGTAAGGAAGGAGTGAGTCACAGCCAACAGGTGGCAGTGTAGGCTGTAATATAGCCATCTTTCCAGGTTTCAGCCTCAGGCTGTTGAAACTGCTGGAGAAATTATCAGTGCCAGGCACATTTGCTCTTTAGCTGTGTTTTAGCTGAAATATGACAGTCCTTCAAAATTATCCCAAAATTTCATAGTATTTTTGGAGGTTTGCACACCAAGCTTTGTAGCATCACCCATAACTGGGTAACTGACAGATTAAGTCAAATTCTGTAGGTATTCTCCACAGTGCAGAATTGTCCCTTTCCTTCATAACCTATGCAAAAGTTTTGTATTATTTATGTGGGATCTCGTAGGGCAAAACCCAAGTTTGAAAGCGTACCTCTTTTTGGGATCTGTGGGCTCACTTTATAGTGAATATTGTAAATACAATCACAATTTTTAGTCCATTTTTTAAAAAACAATACCACAATAAACTATATACTAAATTGAATGCATGTCAACTGTCTGAAAGGTTCTGTGCATCCAATGAGGACTTGATTGTAAAACTGTTTTATGTATGCTACTCAGCAGTTTTGCAACCTTGGAAGCAAACCTTAAATCCCCAAAGAAAAGGTCATAAAAATAAAAGATACAAATATGTGTGTGTGTTTGTGCCTTCAAGTCACCTGCTGACTTATGGCAATCCCATTAATTTCTCAGGGTTTTCTTAGGCTAGGAATATTCAAATGGTTTTGTCAGTTTCTTCCTCTGAAATGTAGCTTACAGAACCTGTTAGTCATTGGTGGTCCAAGTACTAACCAGGGCTGACTCTGCTTAGTTTTCAAGATTAGATGAGATTTGGTGCCTGCAAAATACATGAAAATGCATAATAGACATTCCACTACAGGGAATTTGTTCTTTTGTCCCTTCCTACATAAATAATTGAAAATCCTAACTCCTTATACAAAATGAAAAAGGATTAATCCTTGGCCTTGGCAATTGTGTCTTCTTTCCAGCTTTCCCTCTCTTTCTGGATTGAATTAGTAAATGCAGTGCAACTTTTACAGTTTCCCTACCCAGTGGACCAAAACAACAATGCATAGTGTTTCTGTGGGTTTTCCAAGCTATGTGGCCACGTTCTGGAATTTATTCCTGATATTTTGCCTGCAACCATGGCTGGCATCTTCATCTTCTGAAGATGCCAGCCACAGATGCAAGTGAAACGTCAGGAATAAATTCTTCCAGAACGTAGTCACATAGATCGGAAAACCCACAGAAAACTATGGATGCTGGCTATGAAAGCCTTTGACTTTACAATTCATAGTGTACTTCCCATCTGTCCCAAATTGGCAGGGACAGTCCTGATTTATCCTCTGTCATCACACTCTTTCAGCTACTTAACCTGTAGCTTAATTCTATTTTTGTATGTTTTTAGTTATATCATAATCATTTTAATTTGCAAACCACCTTGAGTCAACAATAACAACAACAACAACAAAAATTTCATTTGAATTTAGCTAGTTTTAGAATGGATGTTGAAAACAACTGTCAAATGATGATACAACAAAGAAATACAAAAACATATGCAACATAGTTGGGTTCCAGGCCCCTTTCAGGATTATTCAATCCTGGTGATTTTTTTTTTTGTATTCTCCCCATCATGTTGGCCCTGCAGAGAAGTCTTTCCTCCAGGTGATTGCTCCTGGATGGACAGAGTTCAGTATGAAAGTCTACAATCCAAGGTCAGATAAGGGCCCATACACAACAAATGGACAACCCAGGCAGGGAGAATCTGGTCAGAGAACAGAGCCAAATACAAAACAAACAGATAAAAACAAGTTGTCCTAATTAAGAAGTATCCAAGGCCAAAATCAAACAACAGTCCAAGGTCTAACCAGTCTAGAGCTCAACAGCAAACAATCAGGGAGGATCTTAGAGACAAACTCAAACATTGTCTAACATTGTCTAATACAGGGGTAGGCAACCTTTCCCCTTTAAGGGCCGAGGGACTTCAGCTCCCAGAAGCCTCAGCCATGTTGGCCAATAGTCCCATGTTGGCCAATAGCTCCTGGGATTCTGGGAGCTGAAGTCCCTCGGCCCTTAAAGGCGAAAGGTTGCCTACCCCTGGTCTAATATCAGAAACTGTCAGATCAATCATAACAAAGGTGACATGATACAAAACTCAGTGCTCAGGTCAGAGATGGTTTTCAATATTTTTATTGCATTAAGGATGAAGCTTATATTGCCGAGCTGCGGGGGATCCACCCAGAATCAAACTGAAGGCATTTCAATGTTCCCTGCTTCTAAAGAAGCTCTTATGCTTGAGGGAGACTTTCTTGTTGGCCCTATCTGCATGGTGAAGGATACTCCAGGAGCAGCACGGACCTCCATCTGTTACCTGGAGGCCTCTGTTCTAATGTCAGGCAACTGTTTGTACATGTGTCCCACTCTACTGCCCTCTATGGCAATGCATCACTCATTCTGAGGTTAGAATGAGATGTCCAGCATTGTTCACATGTTTGGGCACCTTGTTCTGACTTCAGAGCGAGTAAAGTGCTGTTGCAGCGACTGCAGTAGGGATTAGAACAAGACATGTTCTGAACAGCCACCTAGGTTTGGAATGGAGTGCTCTAAATCTTCCAGGATGATCCAGAGCAAATAGGGAGGATTTTTCCCCCCTTACTCTAAGGAGATTATAGACAGGGGAAAATTGGGAAAGAGAAAAGCATACTCTATCGCACTGAAGATTTTCAGATGACATCACACTTATCTAGGACTTACTCCATGAAGATCCAAGAATGCTCCAGCAACAAACCATTATTGGGACTTCCCTGTGAATGGTTTGTTGCTGGAGCATTCCTGGATCTTCATGGGTTAAGTCCTGGATAAGTGTGATGTGTCTGAAAATCTGCAGCATGATCAGACGACTTTGCCGGGAGTATGCTGGCTTTTCTCCCCATCTGATAATCTCCTATGAAGTTGTATACCCTAGGGATGTAATCACATGGGGAGTCACAGGGAGAAAGTGGAAATAAATGGGCACGAGCGGAAGTCTTTAATTTACGGGATTTGTCCTGTTCCGCCTCGTCTGATAACTAAATTCGAATTTAAAAGGGGGTTAATTCGAACACAAACCTGATCTTTTCATTTTCGGGATTTTTGAGGATTTGAAAAGATCAGGTTTTTGTTTAAATTAACCCCCTTTTAAATTTGAATTTAGTTATCAGACGAGGCGGAACGGGACAAATCCCGTAAATTAAAGTCTTCCGCTTGCCCGGTTTATTTCCACTTTCTTCCCTCGACTCCCCGTGTGATAACGTCCTAGGTTTGGTGCTGAATGGCCAGACTCAGGGCCTCCCCACTGAGATCATGCCAGGCTCAGGACTCTGCACTGAGAGGACAGGAGAGGACAGTTTATTTGACCCATGTAGTCAGGGTTGTAGCCACAATCTTAGCCTAGTTGTTAAATGCTGAGCCTGTGCCTTTAGCCAATGTCATTCTTGTGGATTGGGATGGGGTACAGACTCCTTTTATCACTCTAAACCCAGACGGTTCCTTTCAAGAGGTGTAGTCTATGGTACTCTAAAGGTCATGGGTCTGTGAGGTTTGAATCATAGAATCAAAAAGTTGGAGGAGACCACAAAGGCCATCCAGTCCAACCTCCTCCTATTGTCTGCTTCTTGCTTTTGTTGTTGTTGTTGGTCTGAGAGGTCAAACTATCCTCATTGGAGGAGTCCTCTGGCAGGCCCCTAGTAAGTTATAAAAAATATCATGGATTCAGTCTCATCTTGCCTTATCATTCTCAAACCGCCCTCCTCCCTGTTGCCAATATCTGAGGCTGTCTCCTAGCAAAGTGGCTCCCTTGCAGCAAAAGACTGCAGCTGAAGGGCTCCAAATGTAAGCCACAAGTTAGGATAGAAAAGCTCCAAATCTTTAAAAGCAGTTTTTAAAAAGGAGACAGCTGAGAAACCAAGTTGTTTCCATGGTACATAATGTCCTGTGAGTAGACCAATTGCCCATTTTAACCCAGGAAATGCTCTTTGAGCAGCTGCAATTTTTTTCTACTGTTTATTAAAATGTTATGACTCCTGCATCAATTTGATGAGCAGTTTTTTGTCTCATTGGGAGGGCTCTGTATAGTCTAGATCTTGTGGGCAACCTGATGAAATCCTTAGCTAGTAAGGACCCAGGCCAGTCAAATTTTTAGGGTTCACCTCAACTAAAAGGGCTTTCCCCCTTTGATTTACATATAATATAGCTATACAGCAAAGCTCAGCTCAGTGCATACTCTCCCCCATACATATTCCCCCAGTAGTCCCTGGGGCAGGGGAGAAAAATAAAAAAAATCCTGTGCTCTTCCCACCTTGTGGAAGGAAAATTGAATTGAGATATATGGATAGTGGGTTGGCAATGGGGTTTGATAATGGCACTCATGCATCATCTATGACAGGGGTAGGCAACCTAAGGCCCGGGGTCCTGCCGCCGCCGCCCCCCC
>CM034706.1:254203882-254214661 GCA_020142125.1 Phrynosoma platyrhinos | reverse complement strand
CTCTTTAACAATGAAACTGGCCCACATGTGATAACGTCCTATGTCTGACTCAACATCAGGGTATAGATCAGATTTGGTATTGTGAAGATGAAACACTTTGTAGGTGAGGCAAATGCCTTGGTTTCTTTTGGATGAGCAGAATAAATACCAAACCAGAATAAATACCAATTGAGAGTTTATTAAAGAGGGCTCTTCCTGGAGGCTTATAGAGCTCTGATATGGCCACCTGTCTGTCTTGCTTCTACATTCTTCTCCATCCCTTTTATTTCTATCCCTTACACCATGGACCTGTGTCCTGTATAGCAAACAGTGGACCCTTTGTATCTCCATGCCCCATATTATTCAATGGTGGTGCATGCATGCAGATGCACTGATGCGTCTGCATTCATATTACCATCATTGAATAATATGGGACACAACTGTCCACATTTTTGCCATCCATGGGAATCCCTAGAACCAAATGCCCATGGATGGGAAGGGTCCACTATAACTCATACATTCCTGCATTTCACAGATGAAAATGGAACACAGGTGGCCAAGCAACACCAGAGAGTAGTCAAGATGGCAAAAATTGTTAATAAGGGAAGGGCATGGCACCCTTCTTCATCTCTTCCCCTACAGTGTTAAATGGTTGCAAGCTACTTTTACATTTTGAATGAAGTTTGCATCAACAGAAGTAGACTAAAGTTGAAGAGAAAACAGTGGGAGGAGGAAGAAACTGGACTATCTTAAAAGCAGCTGATGGCAGATGATTAATCAGGACTGTCCGTGACAAATTGGGACAGCTGGAGGGCATCATAGCTTCATTTGAGATAAATTAATAAAACAAGGGGATCCTATAATATCAACTCATCTTAGATCTTTTATAGTTTGTATACCTATACAGCCTAGAATCATGAATCCTGATGTCAAACTAGACATCAAGGAGAATTCATATTCCCTATGATTACGGTAACTGTTTTCCCTCTCACAAAGGGATTTCCTTAGAGGTACATCTCTCAGTAGACTTACAAATTATGTTTGTGTTTATCATCAGTTCAGTCACAAAACAAAGCATGCTAAATGAAGATATATATGTAAAGAAAATCATGTGCTATGACAAACAGATATTTTCTACTACTTGAGGTACTCTTCCTAAATAGATTGACTGGTTTGACTCCCATAATGCTCTTTAATCACTGAAACTGTGATAGCCACTTTAATTCTACAGAAAAGTAGCTAGAAGCAATTGTGTTTTTAGCTGAGCAAATTTTTTGAAAGTTATTGTTATTTCTCAATATCTTGTATGATGACTTATTTGTATTCACAAGGATTCTCATGAAAAGTCTGAAGGAGAACCTCATTCATTTTTAATATATATCTATGGAAGAATAGAATATTTTAGAACCTCATGTGGTCTCTGGAGTTTTCAGGCCGGTTCTCTTTATAGTTCACCTATGGTTCACTCTTTGTAGTTCACCTATGTTTATTCAAAATAAACCAAGCTTCTGGCCATCACAATACAATGTTTTAAAAACATAGTGGAATTGAGATTAGGCTACATGTGTATATATATATATTAAAAATGAATGAAGTTCTCCTTCAGACTTTTCATGAATATCATCTTTATTCCTGAATTGGTCATAAAGTATATTTCAGAAATCTAAATTTAAAGCAGTCAGTTATGACTGATTCAATTATTTGGATATAAAAATCTCTCATATACACTGCTTTTGGTCCCATTCTGGGACAAAGGTGAGATATTAAACAAACAAACAAACAAACAAACAAATTAGGTATTCTGAGCACAGAGAAATAATAAACTACTCCCTGACGAACAACAGAGTTTTTGGTTACCTGAAAGACAAGCAAGTTATATTTGGCACCAGTTTTTGTGGTGACTTGAAGGCAGACAACAACAACAGCCTGGAACATAGCTTTATTTGGGAGAAATTTAAATATTTAATCAGCTATGGCTACACTCTGTACTGATGAAATGGGTGGCAGTCCATGAAAGCTGAAGCCTTAGTTTACCAGACTTTTTTGTTATTTTGTTATTTTGTTGGAACAGACTAACTATAGTTTCTCTCCCATTCCTGATGGTTTCTCATGGTCTTCACACAATGTTGTGTTTGGAGACATTCCCCCTAAGCAGACGGGCGGCTGTGGGCTGCCCTGGGAAGGTGCGCCGCAGGACTGAGGCATCCCCATGCCTCGATCCAGTGGCGCATCATCAGCGCACCTGGAAAGGAGCGCTAAAATAGCGCTCCTTTCATATGTCGCCGAAAGTGCACCGCAAAAGGTTGTGGTGCACTTTCGGCGATCCTTCCACCTCAGCGTGTCCGGACGCTGTGGTGGGAGGTCCTCTTCGGAACGCCGGCCGTGCGGAGGGCCAGCTGCTCTGAGGACGACCTCGGGAGGGGGATGGCGTGCCGAGCGTACGGCTGCCCCTCCCCTTCCTTGCGCCGAAGATGGCTCTATTAGCCATCTGCCGAATCCCATTGTCTTGGAAGCTAGAATGCAGACCCATCATATATTTAAGGGTTGAAGGTTTTGTTGCTCCATATGTTTTCCATGTCTAGGTCCACAGGTTAACTGTCCTAGCTTTCTAAAAGATCCACGAGTAAACCTGGGGTTGACTATCTCTACTTAGACCAGAGCATTCTGACATGCTAAGCCTGGATCCAGAATAGATCTGCCACAAACATTATACTTACCAAAAACTCAAGGAAATATACCATATTAAGGAAGAGGCTCTAGAAATCATATATGTTGGATAATGGAATGCACCAGAGAATTTCAGAAAAAAAATAAACTGTGCTTTATAAATTATATCAAAACCTTAGATTGTGTAGATCATGAAAAACTATGGATTGTTCTAAAACAAATTGGTGTGCCACAACATCTGATTGTCCTCTCTTTTACTTTCTTTCTTTACAGTGAAACAAGAATATTAACTTCTCCATTAGAGGTAATGTCAAGTTTGAGCCAAGCAAGTAAAAATTGCTACTAATTCTCAAAACGGGTGATGCATGAGCTAACATCTATCAGCAGCATTTGTCTGATTTGGATGCTGATGGAGGCTTTCCTATTTGCAGTGAATAAATTATAATTATTTATTAACTATTTGCAGTCCCAAAGTCCTGATTTGTCTCTGTGTTGGAGTCACAACTATGCATAGGGGGATTCTGGACCCCCGACCCCTTCCCTTGGTGTACACAGCTTGGGCTACCCCAAGATATTTTTCTGTCTGGGGCAAACAATGCTATGGCACCCTGTTTGACTCCATGCACATAATCCATTGGAGGATTCTCGGAGTAGTGATCCAAAATGAAGAACTTTCCAAGCTTTGCATCTAGCAGGTTTTGCCAGAGTACAACAGAAACCTTTGAAAACAACCTTGACCAACCTCTTTAGATAATGCATTTCCTCTTCTTCAGTCAGTGATGACTCAGGGCTGATTTATCTGTCCCAGGTTTTACTCTGTATGCTAAATGAGCTAAATTGTTGAATCTATGGAGATTATTGCACTGCTAATAAAACCGGCTTACTTGAGCTGGCCTAAAATTTAAAACGGGCAGTATTCTGATGTTATCAGAAGGACTTAGCTGCCGAAATCACCACCTGGATCCATCCCCGCTCACAATGGCACTCAGCGCTCCTCTTTTCAAAGCTGTGAGTTTTCCGGCTTAAGAAAATGGCCTCCAGAGCGGCTCTGGGAGCAAGGATGGACCCAGGTGGTGATTTCGGTGGCTAAATCCTTCTGATAACATAAGGATGCTGCCTGTTTTAAATTTTGAGCCAACTCAGGTAAGCTGGTTTTATTTGCGGTGCAATAATCTCCTATTTTGTGGATAGGGTTCAGCAGTCTCCTCTAGGCCTTAGAAGCAGCACTGCCCCACTGGCATGCACACCAGCTGTATTCAGTGACTGCTGGTATCTTTCTCCCTTCTCCATTAGTGAGATGTTTTCAGTTGGTTGAAATGCAAACAGACAGAAGATACTAAGGCCCATAAAGTGCAAACTGCTTTTCCTTTTGTATCACTCTGCCCCAAACCATGCCTGTGAAGGTGATGGGACTGAGAGACCCCCTGCAGATCTTAAAGTGTGCACCAGCTTGTATAAGAAAATATGTATATGAAAAAATGTATAAGGAAAGCCCTTTGAATTCTGCCTGGAAATGGACTGGTTTCCAATGGAAACAGTTTCAGCAGGAGACTCACATGACTCCTATAACTAGCTTCAGTCAACAGCCTGGCTGCAGCATTTGAGACCCACTGAAGTTTCAAAACAGTTTCCAAAGACAGCCACACAGAGAGCATATTACAGTATCCAAACAGGATGGAATCAAGGCATATGTCACCATAGCCAGATCTGACTTTTCAAGAAATGGACATAGTTGGCACATTTAACTGTGCAAATGCACTCCAGGCAACAGCCAAAACCTGGCGTCCAGGCGCAGATCCGAGTTCAGGAGTACACTTAAACTGTGAACATTAGATTTCAGGAGGAGTGTAACCACCATCCAGCACAGGTGGAATCCCTATTCCTTGATGTGCCTTCCAAATGACCAGGAGCACCTCTGTCTTTTCTGGATCCCTCATCCACTCCATTACTGATAGCAGCTACTGGTTTAGAAGGCCCTTTAGCATTTTGTTGCAGCTGTGATTTTATTTCATTTTGACAGGCCCTCAAGCCTCAGGGGATCATGATTCTGAAATCATTGTACCAATCATACATTCAGGAAATCTGTGTGCATGTGTGTACGGTGGGAAAACAGAACTTTTCATCCATGTGTTTTGGTCCCTCTCCAATATTTATATGCTCCTGTGCATCCTCACTTCTGACATCTGTGTGCTTAGCTGAACATGTGAAAGGGATATCCATGAGTACAGAATGCTAGCTCACACAACTGAATACCCTAAAGCAGGGGTCCTCAAACTTTTTAAACAGGGGGCCAGTTCACTGTCCCTCAGACCATTGGAGGGCCAGACATGCGCACTGCGGGCCCGTGACAAGTTGGCTGCTAAGCAGGACAGGCAGCAGCGGCAAAAACACCCAGCCGGCTGGATAAATGTCTTCAGTGGGCCACATGTGGCCCAAGGGCCATAGTTTGAGGACCCCTGCAAAGAAACACTCTGTGTCTGGTTTTATTCTGTTGTTAAAATACTATTGTATTTTATTATATTTTAGTATTGTTTTGAACTCTTATTAGTTGCCTTGTGTGGTATGGAAGTACTGCAAGGGTAGGATATAAGCCTTTTTAAAATAAAAAAATTAAATGAAAAAAAAATCATAAAAATTGCACTGATTAATTGATTAATTCACTAAAAGAGATATGATCAGACTAATTGGCTTGGTAAGTGAAGCTTGCTTTCATTAAGTGAGTATTTTACTGGCAGTTTTTGAACTGGACCCAATTTCTGTGCTTTTAGAATTACCCTAATTTGCAGTAATTAGCAAAGAATGCTTTTCACAACATAGAGATAAATGTTATTAACATCTTGATGTTTTTCTGCAGGTTGTCGTGCAGTTGTCCCAGAGTTATGTCTTTGTTGTTGTTGTTGTTGTTGGCCTTCAAGTTATTCCCAACATACGGCGACCCTAAGGTGATCCTATCATGAGGTTTTCATGGCAATTTTCTTCAGAGGACATTCGCTATTGCCTTCTCCTGAGTCTAGGAACATGTGACTTGACCAAGGTCACTCAGTGAGTTTCATGGCAGAGCAGGAATTGAACCCTGGTCTCCAGAGTCATAATCCAACATTCAAACCACTATGTCATGCTGGCTCTCTCCATAACTCTGGCAAACTAAGGTTCAAATCTCCACTCAGCCATAGAAAACTATGGGGTGACCTTGGGCAAGTCACCCTCAAGGAAGGCTATAACAACTTCCTCACACCCTGAAAAAATCTTGCCATGAAAATTGTTGGCTTTCCTTAGGGTTGCCATATGTTGGAAATGACTTGAAGACACACAACAGCTACTACTACAGGAGGATAAAAGGACAGGAACAGAAGATGTGGAAATACCAGTTTACTGACAAACCCACTGAGTTTTCAGAGTTGTTAGGATAGGTGGATAAGAGATGAGGAGAAAAGTACTTAACCCTGTCATTGCTGCTTTCTTTTGTTGTGGTTCCAACAGTATACACCAGGGGTAGGCAACCTTTCCCCTTTAAGGGCCGAGGGACTTCAGCTCCCAGAATCCCAGGAGCTATTGGCCAACATGGGACTATTGGCCAACATGGCTGAGGCTTCTGGGAGCTGAAGCCCCTTGGCCCTTAAAGGGGAAAGGTTGCCTACCCCTGGTATACACATTCAGTGTACATTTCATCTAGTTTGTTTGTCATACCTATCCTGAATGACATAATGGAAAGAAAGGCATTCTTGACATTGACAAGTGATATGGGGATGGGGAGCAGGGAAGAAAGGTTGTATTGGTGCAAGCTATAGCAATTGCCCAAGGGCTCCTTGTTCTTAAGATAATGGGATACAAATGGAAACCTAGATCCAGGTGCTTTCCTAGCTGTGTAGAAATTGAAGTGTTTGGCAAATATAACTTTCCTCACTGACCTCCAAGGCAATCCTCACCTGCAATTTTCCCCACTTCCAAGTTGATATTCAAAGTAGCAGAGTCATTGGCTCACACCTTATTGCAGTGGAGTTTCTTTTGAAGGCTTCAGTGGAACCCATGGTGGTTTCATGTTTTGAATATTCTGGATATCCCTGCCAATGGAATTGGCAATAATCCATTCTGAAGTGCCATAACAAACAAGTTGTCCTTATCAATTTATGCAAAACTGGTTGTGAAATAATAGAACTATTGACTGTTCAGAAAATGTAATTTCTTTTTATGGCATATAAAATAACATTACATTTATGGTGCTCTGGTGATTTGTGCAGAGCTTTTGGGAGCTGCTTTTGAACACTGCAGGCCCCAGAATATCTGTGTTTGTATAGGTATGGCTGATGATGACTGGAGGATTCTGGGAGTTGTAGTCCAACAATTAACATTTACAAACTGTGCTATTGTGCTAGTCTCTTTAGAGGTCAAAATCATTTAAAGGTAAGCCAATTCATTTGTTTTCATGGAATCCCTGGTTCATTATGAGTATCAATTCAATTGTTACTTTTCTTTCCTCCCCTTCTCTTTTCCTCTCTGTGCCCATAGTCACTAGGGGTACAAGGTGCATGGGCTACATATACTTTATTTTGAAACAGAATTGTGCTCCCAGAATCCTCCTGGAAGTATGAATCAGCTTTAAAACAAGGTGAATTCTCTTTGCACACCTTGTAAGGCATCCTGTTGTTGTTGTTGTTGTTGCTGTTGTTGTGTGCTTTCAGGTCATTGCTGACTTATGGTAATCCTAAAATGAACCTGTCATGTTTTTTTTTTTAGAGCTGAGAGTATGACTCACTCAAGGCCACTAGTGGGTTTCCATGGTCATGTGGGGAATCGAACCTTGATCTTCAAATGCATCTGAGGAATAAACTGAGGTCTACAAAAGGTCATGCTGCCAACTTCTTTATTTCAGTTAGTCTTAAAGGTGCTACAAGATCTCTCTACATAACTGATCTTCAAAGTTGTAGTCCAACATTCAAATCACTACAGTGACATATAAATGCATGTTATACATGTGTGTAAGACTCTTTTTAGAGAGGGAACAAGAGCTATTCAATAGCCCTTTGTGTTATGCCCCAAACCCTTCTCCCAACTGTCAGGATCCAGGAGGGGCTGTTGCTGCTGCTTACCGATGTGGAGGGAAAGAAGGGAGAAGAAATCCAGATGATGAAGATATATTTGCTCTGCATTCCCAGGGGAAGGAAAAGAAAGGAATACACCATTTGTGAGCACACTCTCATTTTTGATTTGCTTCAAGCCGATACCAGTTTCTTTTTCATTGTCTCAATGGCCTTTTCCTTCATTTAGCCTCCTTTCCCAAGCTGAGACCAAAAGCATCTTCATTGTCTGAATTGCCTCTCCATTCCCTTCCCACTGCATAGGTAAGCAGCAGCAGCTAGCAGGACCCCTCCCAGGATTTGACAGCTGCCAGGGGAGGTGGAGACACAACATCTGAGGTAGAATCCAGGCCCTTGTTTTCAAAGTAGACCATTATTTATTTAGCCACTCTCATGTTCCAGAAGAACTTGACCCATGGGAGTTGTCCATGCTTGTCTTAGGCAGTTGGGTGAGGTACACCTATATTTCTGGTGCTTTACTTCAAATTGGCAGTGCAGTTCAGAGACACAGATCAAGCAGTCTGCAGCATAAAAAAAAAGAATAAAGAGCTCTCCAGTTGTGTAAGCCCACTGTTCTCCTGTTGGGAGCTATCAAGACAATAGGTTTGTTCTTATCATGTGTTTCAATGTATTAAGTGGTCACTACAAGATACTGTGGCATGCTTATTGCTAGAGGTTTGTGAGTGTGTAGCCTATTGAGCTGCATTATTTGCAAACAGTAACAAAGAAAGTTTGAGCAAGATCTGCTAAGTTAAATGAAGGTAAAGGTAAAGGTAAAGGTAAAGGTATTCCCCATTGACAAGATTGTCAAGTCGTATCCAAACGTAAGGGATGGTGCTCATCTCCACTATTAAGCCAAAGAGCCAGCATTGTCAGATACTACTCTGTGATCATGTAGCCAACATGATTGTTTGGAACACTGTTTACTTTCCCACCAAAGTGGTACCTATTTATCTACTTGCATTTGAATGCTTTCAAACTGCAAGGTTGGCAGAAGCTGGGACTAATGATGAGAGTCACTCCATCATGCTGCACCTGGCCCTTGAACTGCTAACCTGCTGATCTTCCAATCAACAGCGTCTTAACCACTTGAGCCACCACATCCCAACTTGACTATTACTTGCAGAATCAAACATAGATGAAATTAATTACTGGAGATTTTTGTTACAGTCTTGGTTGAGCTAAGCTTTTCATGATTAATGAGAACTGAGAAGCTCAATTACTTTTTGCTTTTATAGTTTCATCCCTTTTAATGGTTTGTAACAGACAGTGGGCTACAAGCAATAAATATTCATTCCATTGTTGGCTGGCTTCTTCTGTGGGCCAGGACATTCAAGGAAGAAAAAAACATAAGATCACTTGGGAGTGGTGGTGGTCAGGGTACATTTTGTTTCCCCCCCTTCTTGCATGCCAAAGTATTGCTTTGGGTCACACTCCACCATGTGATTTTGGATGCTATGCATGGCTGGGTCTGGTTGGTACTTGGATGGGAGACTACCAGGGAAGAGCTAGGACTAAGAAAAGAATCTGTTTTGGAAAAAAGGTGGCATATAAATGAAGCAAAAAAAAATTATTATCAGGAAAGAATCCTGCCTGAAATGCAGAAGAAGTGCTAGCAGTCAGTTCACAGAGTACTGGAATAAACAGACCAGTGGTCTGAGTCCATAAAAAACATCTCTCTGCATTCCTTGGAACTAGTTTTTATTTATTGGTTATTTAGCCTTCTAAAATGGGAATAATTTAAAACTGGGCCTAGCTGATAAATGACAGT
Organism: Phrynosoma platyrhinos; assembly: GCA_020142125.1. Classification (NCBI taxonomy): domain Eukaryota; kingdom Metazoa; phylum Chordata; class Lepidosauria; order Squamata; family Phrynosomatidae; genus Phrynosoma; species Phrynosoma platyrhinos. The sequence continues at coordinate 254,205,169 of CM034706.1, read as the reverse complement.
GGTGAGAAATGTTAGAGATGGGTGGAAATCCCCTGCTCAGTTTCTACGTGCAATTACCACACTGGATATGGTGGAAGTAGATCTTTGGCCAAGTTCAGATCACCATTAATTGTTAAATGAATATGGAATATGAAAGCAAAAGATGAACAGGCAGAAAGCCTAGCTCATTTTCTACCTTCATAATTGCTAACAGAGCCTTCCTGTTTTTGTAAGATACTTCTTGCTGGAACTGATCAATGGCCTATTCAGTTCGCTATCTTGTCTCCCATAGTGATCTACCCGGTACTTCTGGCTGATGTGAGGGCACCTGACTTTATATCAGACATGGAGTAGTTGTCCTCATCCCCTGTTATTCCTCAGCAACTGGTATTGATAACAAAGCTTGATTTTGTTTGGACTGCAACACTCACAGTAATGTAGCAAAGCAAAGCAGCTTCATTTATATACTGCTTCATATCATGCTATGGGATGTCTAAGCGGTTTACAACTGTAAGCTCATTGCCCCCCAACAGTTGGGTACTCATTTTAGCAACCTTGGAAGGATGCAGGCCTGAGTCTAGCCTGAGCCTTGGCTAGTACTGAACTCACAACCTTGTGGTCTATGAGTGAGTGGCTGCAGTACAGGCATTTAACCACTGCGCCACCAGGGCTCCTGCAAGCAGTAGTCTAGAAAAAATAACTTTCCCAAGAGCTGATCCAGAGGAATGTCAACTGTAATCCTGGAGAAGGTACAGCTGTCTTGAGTAGTGGTTGTATCTTTGATGAATGTCTAAGTCTTTTTAAGTTGTTTTATTATATCCTCCATGCCTGGGGACCTCAGTGTGAAATCCAAGAAAGCCACTACTAGACGTTATAGTCATAAGTCTAGCTAGTATAGTTACTTCAAATAAAGGCTGGTATATTGTTGCTGTGTCAGTCATGCACAAGCATAAGCAGTTTGATGTAGAATAATGCCTTTCAGTTTAAGGCCACAGAAGCAAAGTTGACCATATGGTGCCATTGTGCAAATGGATCCACATTTGGTTGAGCATTGACTTGGGCATTTGGGTATGCATTGAGTTGTTTATTTCTTTACATAATAGTTTATGGTATTATGTACCTTCAAGATGATTCCAACTTATGGTGACCCTCTCCTAGCATTTTTGGCAGATTTTCTTTGAAGGAGGTTTATAAATTGACTTCTTCTAAGGATGAAAGAGTGTGCCTTGCTCTTCATCACTCAGCACATTTCCATTGTTGATCATGGATTTGAATCCTGGCCTCCCAGAGTCATAGTTTGATATGAAG
>CM034706.1:254186356-254202556 GCA_020142125.1 Phrynosoma platyrhinos | reverse complement strand
GGGGGGGAGGGAGGAGAAATAAACCAGACTTTAACTATGCATAATCTGCAATGCAGAAATAATGCAGTTTGACAACATTTTAACTGTCATGGCGCAATGCTAAGAGACTCCTTTACATGCTTGTGTGTGTGTTAACTACCTTCAAGTTGACCTCAAATTATGGCGATCCTATGAATGAGACATCACCAATACACTCTATCCTCAACATCCCTGTTATGTGTTGCAGGCTCAGCATTGTGGCTTCCTTGGATGATCTATCCATCTGTAATTCAGCCTTCCTCTTTTTCTGCTGCATTCTACATTACCTATATTATTGTCTTTTCTAGTGAGTCATGCCTTCTCATGATGTGTCCAAAATACGACAGCCTCAATCTAGTCATCATGGCCTCCAGGAAAGCTCAGCTTTGATTTGCTCTAGGACCATTTACTTATCTTTTTGGCAGTTCACAGTATCTACAAAACTCTTCTCCAGTACCACATTTCAAATGAGTTGATTCTCTCTCTATTGGCTTTCTTTAGTGTCCAACTCTCACATGATACATAGTGATGGGAAATACCATGATATGGACAATCCTAACTTTAGTTTCAGTGAGATGTTTTTTGCACTTGTAAATTTTGTCTATTTCTTTCATAGCTGCTTTTCCAAGTTCTAGTCTTCTGATTTCTTGACTGCAATCTCCATTCTGATTAATGACTGATTCAAGGTATGGGAAATCTTTAATTATTTCAATTTCTTTATCATTAACATTGAAGTTATATAAATTTCCTGTGGTCATTATTTTTGTTTTCTTAATGTTCAGCATTAAACCTGCTTTAGCACTTTTTCCCTTGACTTTCTTCAGCAATTGTTCCAGGTCTTCACTATTTTCTGCAAGTAGTATGGTGCCATTTGCATATCTTAAATTGTTGATGTTCCTTTCTCCAATTTTCATGTCCTCTTCCTCTGAGTCTAATCCTGTTTTATGTGTGATATGTCCACATATAGGGTGATAAGATACAGCCTTACTTGACTTCATCCTTGATGACCTTGCTTGAGTCCCATTCTGACTGGAAACCATTCTGTTTCTCTGTATTCTGTTCTAACAATAGCCTCTTATCCTGAGTATAGGTTGTGCATCAGACAATAAAATGTTGTGGCACACCTATTTCTCTGAGAGCAGGCCACAACTTTTCATAATCTATACAATCAAAGGCTTTGCTGTAGAAATTTGATCATAAATTTGCTTGTATGAGAGCTTAATGCAATCTCCTGTGGTTACTGCAATATGTTGTGTCCCCTTTTTGGGAACTGGAATATATATTGAGCATTTCCAGTTTGTGGGCCATTGTTTTGTTTCTAGATTTGTTGGCAGATTCTCATTAGAACAGAGTGGATTCTGTCCCTGTAGAGTGGATTCTGTCTCTATAGGTTGGAAGTGCAGAAATAGGCTCAGCAATGTTGATTTTATAAAAAATTTACCCCTCAAAAATTAATTTACTTCCCAGTCAAAAAAGTGATGGCTCTCACTTCAAGAAAGGAGATGATGTTTGAGGTTGGTGGTGACAAAATCAGGACAGTTGATAATGCTCAGAAGGCTGAGTCCATGGAGACAGAAGGACCTCACTGTTATTTGAAAAGGTCACTCCAGTTGTCTGACATATTTTGTGTTAAATGTCATAGTTTTGACATTTGACATGGACTTGGAAATTCTTTGTTTTTTTGCTCTGTAATCTTTATTTTATGACTTAAAATGAAATGCAGGACCTGAGCCTCTACTTAAAGTGAGTTTAACACTTTTGATGCAGGTTAGCAAGTCGGTAATAGAAACCATAGGCAAGATCCTACTGTGTTGTGAAAACTGGGCAGGGCTCCTGGGCCATTGTTGCAGGGAAGAGGGAATTTCAGCAGGTGTTGCGTGTTGTGTGACAAACAGTATCTATGAAATTCCATCTTCTACACAAACATTAAAGCAGAGTGGGCAAAGTGCCTGTGGGTAGCATTTGGACCCAAGGACATTTTTGTGTTCACTCCAGGAATTCAATGTATTTTGGGGAAAAAAAAGTCTTGCCCACAAATGCCCTTGGGGGGCATGGGGTATTACTTCCTGTTGTTAACAAAAAGTGTCTCCTGTGGCTAAAATGGCCTGCATAGGGGCTAGAAACATGGCCAGTCCTCCCCCCAAAAAAACCTAGCAGAGCCCTCATGTTAGCAAGCGAGTATTCATGGCAATAGTTTTGTACACTGAACAGAATGGAATTGTTATTATGGTCATAGACAAAAGAGATAAAAAGGGGATACAGAATAAAAGAAGGTAAAAACACAGGTTAAAAACAGTATTTAAAATATCCTTTCAGATTACACAGCTTTAATATAGCAAGACAGGGTTGGTACTAGTTTACTGCAGAGGTCATGGCCTGGTGAATTTTAACTGCAGCTGCACAGAATCTGGCAATATTATATGTTGTATCAGGGTTGATGTCTGAAAGCAACAGAGTAGTGTCAAATTGACACGTGCGTCCTTAGTATTTGTGCAATAGAGGTGAAATAAAGCTGAGGTGGATGTCCCTGTAGTATGAGCACTGGAGTAATACATGCTCTATTGTTTTTATTTGGCCATATAGTCTGTCTGAGAAGGGGGTCTTCTTATATTGACTTTCAAAGACAGCTGAGGGGAGGACATGACATTATGTCGAAGTAAAAGATCTCCAGTGTTCAGGTACTTCGAGTTTTGTTAAGTATGCCATAGGTGATAGCAAATATCTATTGGAGTCACTAGTTATAAAATTTAGAGCTCTAGCTAGATCCAGTTGTTGCTCTGTATCTACCACCCATTGTTTGATAATTGCTTTAGCCTTACCGTATCCCATGCTGAGTAGGAGATCTGGAGAGAAGTAATTTAGGGCCTTTGCAGACTGCCAGAAATAGTGCACATTAAATTGAGGCACTGCCCTGGCTCAGTGCTAGGGAGTCATGGGAATTGTAGTTTTTTCTGAGACATTGAGCCTTCTCTGCCAGAGAGCTCTGGTGCCACAATAAATTACAGTTCCCATGATTCCCTAGCACTGAGCCAGGGCAGTGCCTCAATTTAATGTGCACTATTTCTGGCAGTCTGCAAAGGCCCACAGTCATCATTGTCTTTTTCCACTTAGACTGGAAATCATCAGTCAAGGTTCATGGAGCAACAATGGTGGGGAAGAAGGGTACTCTGAACCAGTAGCTGAGTATAGTCACCTACACTCTGGCTTCCACTCTCAGAGTTGCATTAGAGATACATTTTGGAGCTCGGAAAGCTGATCTTAGGAATTTGGACTGCACAAGTTCTAATGGTGCAGTGCTGGGGAGGAGTCCTAGCTGGGATCCATAAAGCGATTGTGCAACTGATTTGGCTCCAAAAAGTTTGAGTACTACTGGTATACAATGGCCTCCTCTTGACATAAGAAACATGAGGATGGCTATTGAGCTCCTTACACGTTATCAGCAGCATACTCCCTATGTGCTTTCCTACTACAAATAGCATGAAAGATTACCCCCAGATATTTGAAAGAGAAGACTTGTTCAATCTTGTGGCCATCTATACTCCAGAACTGGTTTTTGGGCCTTTTAGCAAATACCATGATTTTAGTTTTTTGATAGTTGTGTACTAGCTGATCCTTTCTGCAGTACTTGTTAGTGCTCTTTTTAGGCCAATGGGTGTTCTTTAAAGTACTGCTGTATCATCTGCATAAAGCAGAGCTCAGATATGTCTTCCCTCTAGTTTTGGATGATGGAAGTTTGTATTGTCAAGGAAGGGAACTAAAATGGTGAAGGGTCTGGAAACCATGCCCTATGAGGAATGACTTAGGGAATTGGGTATGTTTAGCTTGGAGAAGAGATGGTTAAGAAGTGATAGTTAAGATGTGATATGATAGCCCTGTTTAAGTAATTGAAAGGGTGTCATATTGAGGAAGGAGCAGGCTTGTTTCTGCTGCTCCAGAGAACAGGACCTGGAGCAGTGGACGCAAGCTACAGGAAAAGCGATTCCACCTCAACATTAGGAGGCACTTCCTGACAGTAAGGGCTGTTCAACAGTGGAACATGCTCCCTCGGAGAGTGGTGAAGTCTCCTTTCTTAGAGGTCTTTAAACAGAGGTTGGATGGACATCTGTCAGGTATGCTTTGATTGAGAGTTCCTGCATGGTAGGGGGGTTGGACTGGATGGCCCTTGTGGTATCTTCCAACTCTATGATTCTATGACTCTATGATTCTATGATTCAGTCAACAATACAGCCACCTGTGCCTCTGTGCTAAATTTGAATTATCATTAAGTGCCCGAGCGGGAAGGAGTGAAGTTAGAACTGTTGCTTATACTGCAGCTGGTTACACAAAGATAAAAAAAGGTAGAAACTATGTTTGTGTAGGAGATAGGAGATAAACACTGGCATTCTGATCTCTCTCTCTCTGTCTGTCTAACTCTACTGTTTGCTTCTGGTTTCTCTTTCTGTAACTGAATGCTAGTGAATAGTTCCATATATAAGTATCTTGATTTATACATGCATGGATGGATGTAGTCAACTGCAATTTAGCTCTTCAAAGCCATCACAGTATTGGGGAGTAAACCTTCCTAGTCAACAGGACTGAATAAAGATGTACTGACAGGATTTAGGAAGGACAGCAGGTAGGAAAAGGCTCATTTGTATGCAGGTGTTACTTTTGCATGCCTAGCCTCATGAAATTAGTTGAAAGATTTTGGTACATTTTCAACTTGTTATGTTATGGCCTTTTGCTCTGCAGTGAGAGTAGAACATTGGTGACTCACAGAGTGTGTGGCTGAATGCAGATTTCTCACTGCTGACTGGAGAATGCAAAAGAAATTCTCTTCATAAATGCTATATCACTTATTTGCATTTTTTTTAAAAGAAGAGGAGGATGAGAGCAAACAACAACAAAAGCATGACTTAGTGGTTTGAGTGTTGGACTATGACTCTGGAGATCAGGGTTCAATTCCCAACTTGGCCATGAAATCCACTGGGCGACCTTGGACAAGTCATACACAACAACAATGAGTGGTAACAACAAACCTCAGAATTCCATTGGATGCAGCCAAGGCACTTAAAGTGGAATAATTGCACTATAATTGTGCAGAGTGGAAAGGTCCTAAGCTGTACATTAGTGGAAACATCTTGATAAGTGAGTCACAGCTGGTTGCAGCTTATTTCTTCTAGTTGGTTTCAAAACTGCTACTAGATCCCTTTGCATACTGATCTTGATGGTGCAAAAAGTTCAGCAATGTAGCCAGATCCCTAAGGCAGGATTGGCAGGATCCCAGATGAGAACTGGTAGATTGCAGTATCCTGAAGCTAGGAGATGATCCAGCTCTAGATTTTCTGTGTCAAGCAGGGAATTGGATTAGATGTCTATATGGTCTCTTTCATTTCAATGATTCCATGAAGCTAGCTCCTAAACATGTCTTTTAAAAAATATATTCAGATCATGACCACTTCAGTGACTTTTCCAAGCAACCCCTTTGATTATTTTTTTAGTGGATGTGTCTTAAATTGTTTTAATTCTATACATAGTTTAATTACATTTGTAAACTCTAACATTTTGTATGTTTTTACTTATATGTTTTTATCTGTATTTGTTCTTATTTTTGGAAGGCATCTTGAGTCCCAGTTCTGGAAAAAAGGCAAGATATAAATGAATAAAATCACCATCATTTCTTTTCCCAAGAAAATAAATTCATTTAACTTTTATTTAAATTCACTTAATTTAACTCATGGCTCAACACTTCACAAACATCCCAAATTCCTGTGTTCAAGAGTTTCTGCTCTTAAATGTTAAAACCTGGGGTTCCTCAATATTTAAAATATAATACTTTAAATTTTCCACAGGAAACTGAAGTGCAATGGTTGTTTATATATTTTTGAGGCGTATGTATGAAACCATGAGCCTCAAATGTCTTTGAATCTAACCTTTTATGCAGACTACCCCTGATACATGACAAGTATGTATTAAAGGGAACAAGCAGATGAAATAACAAAATAATGAGATAGATTCAAATGTAGATTTTCAGAGGGTATACACTGCCTGTGACTGGGGGAGGGGGAGGGGATATAATTATGATTTATTCTGAGGGTTTTGCTGCTAAAATAGCTTCAACTCTGCATTGACTTTATTTAGTTGTTATATTTATTGCCTCCTCTCCCTCTATGGAGCTCAAATACTGGATGATAAGAAGTGTAGCAGTGTGTGGACAAGTAACAATGGGCCTACAGGAGGCAGCAAAAGTAGAACCATATAGTTGAAAGGGTCCACAAGGGCCATCTTATGCAATGCAGGAATACAGAACATAAGCACTCCTGAAAGATGATCATCCAACCTCTCTTTAAAAACCTCTAAATAAGAAGAGTCCACGTCCCACCACCTCCAAGGCAGCTTCCTAATGCTTAAGTGGAATCTTTTTCTTTCTTTCTTGTGATTTGAATGCACTGGTTCATCCACTGGTCTCTAGAGTAACAGAAAAGAACCTCACTGCATCTTCTATATGGTATCCCTTCAAGTATTTAAATATGGCTATGATATCACCTTTCAAATCTTTTCCAAACTAAACATATCTTGCTCTTTAAACTTTCCACATAGAGGCTGATCTCCAGACAGCTTGTCACTATCCTTCCTGAACAGTGGTGCCCAAAACTGGGCACACTATTTCAAGTAAGGTTTTGACCAAAGCAAATAATAATAATAATAATAATAATAATAATAATAATAATAAACACTATAAAGTCATTAAGAGTGCATATTGCTATTTGTAGCAATTTTAAAAAAAACATAATTTAAAATTGACTGGGTAGGCCTGCTGGAAGAGATATGTCCTTAATGCTGTTTTAAAAGCAGTCAGCATTTTCAGCTGTCATTATCTCCTTTGGCAGATCATTCCACAGTCTGAGGGCAGCAGATGAAAAGTCCTCTGGGAAACAGTTGCCAGTCTAGTCCTTGACTCTGGTTGGAGCAGAGTGGCACTGTTGCTTCCTTTGATCTGAACACATTATGATCTCACTTTCCTACTTTATGATCCTATCTATAACACACAATTTATTTAATAAATACTTTTTTCCACTTAAGACAATCCTTGATATTAATCCTAAGCAGCTGTTTTTCACCCAAAGGCATAATCAAGATAGTGTATATGCATACTTCCTTTTATTCTCACAACTATCCTGGGAGTAAGTTATGATTAATGTGATTATCCAAAGGCAAATTCTATGAGCACATGGGATTATGAACCCAGGTGTCCTCAATTCTAATTTGGAATTGTAACCACTATTATTATTACCTCCCTTTCCTCTGTAGAGGTATTTGCCATCAAAGGTGTAACTATGGAGGGGCAAAGAATGAAACTTTTGTCCTTCAAATAAGAATTTTCCCCCACCCATGAAATTTTCCCTCGGTTCCCAAATTTGTAGCAGTCAAATTTGCTACAAATAGCAGTAGTAGCAGTCAAGAAGACTAGGAATTGGAAGGGCAGAATTGAAAGAACTAGGCAAGATCTTAAAGAGCAAAGATATACAAATGAGCACTAAAGATAGAATCATCCAAGTCATGGTATTCCTCATCACTATGTATGGATGTGAGAGCTGGACAGTGAAGAAAACAGATAAAAAGAAAATCAGCTCATTTGCGATATGGTGTTGGAGAAGAGTGCTGAAGATACTGTGGACAAGCAAGAAGACAAATGGGTCCTTGAACAGATCAAGTCTGAAATACCCCTAGAAGCCAAGATGACCAGAGTGAGGCTGTCATACTTTGGCCAAATCATGAGAAGGCACGACTTATTAGAAATACAACAATGCTGGGAAAGGTTGGGGATAGTATAAAGAGAGGAAGACTGCAAGATAGATGGATATACTCAGTCAGGGAGGTCACGGGCACGAGTCTACCAGGCTTAAACAGAGCAGTGGGAGACAGGAGATCCTGGAGATGTCTAATCCACATGAGTTGAAGTGACTTGAGGGCAGTTAACAACAACAACAAACTTGAATAATCAGTTGAGCATTTAGAAAAAGAGCGCAGACATCCAAAGAAAAGGGGCAAGAAGGCTTATCAAGAGAATACAAACAGAACAAATATAAGAGTTTGAGTGTGAATGGTTTTCAGTGCTCATTGTTGAGTACATCACATGTCTCCCATTCTTGCTGGATCACATTAATGAAGGGAAGTTTGGGAGCACTCCTCCATTAGTGTCACTGGGTTGGCCAATCATACTCTCTTTCACTCGTGTTCTTAATTTCTCCTACTTACCCTATGTTCTACCCAGTGTGCCTTTTTTTTGTGTATCTGTTTTTAAAACACAATTCTGGAATTGTGCAAATGTGGTTCAACCAAGAAAAGAAAGGAAATAAAGAAAAGAAAAGAAACTAGGGGAAAAAGGCTGTTCTGGAATAGTGAAAGGGAGGGGAGATGGGGAAGACGAGAAGATACTGACACCACATGACTGCACAATCCTGAAACTGCCACAGTAGTGATTTACTGCACCTGAGGATTAGCACTATCCCAACACTATTGGGAAGTTCTTGATGGGGTTTTCCATCAGTGGCAAGGTACTGGGTTAACCATGTTGCCAGGAGAAGCAGGAGATGGCATCACATGATAGGTATTGCCAAAGGCACTATTATCAAACATTTGTTGTTGGGTGTCTTCAAGTCATGTCCAATTTATGGCGACTCTAAGGCAGACCTATCATGGGGTTTTTCTGACAAGTTTCTTCAGAGGGGGTTTGCCAGTGCCATCTTCTAGGTCTGAGAAAGAGTAACTTGTCCAAGGTCACCCAGTGGGTTTCCATGGCTAAGACAGGATCGACTCCTGGTCTCCCATTGTCCTATGCCCAATGCCCAAACCACTATACCATGGTGGCTCTTGAACAGTTATGGTGTTTTAAAAGCTGTATGTGATAAAGTCCTGTGATGCTAGAGATTTGGGGACTGAAGGAAAATTTCGTGGGTTGGGTGGTAAAATTTTCATTTGGAGCCACAATGCCCTCATTTCATCATGCCCTTTATTTGTATGACCCTGTAGTCAGAACAGCATTGGGCTTCTTCTTTTGCTCAGCAGCTGTTAAAAGGCTAATAATCACAGCTCCAACAACATATGAACAGAATCAGTATGTACTTGTTTTGCAAATTGCAGGTTCCATTAGCAGTGTATTAGCATACCTTTGTGGTCAAAGCGGCTTTCATTCTGAAAATTAGTGTAATGGCCATTTTTTTTGTTTTTTGTTTTTGAGAAACCAATGGTGTGATAAAAATGTTTGGTGTTTGACTTTGTCATTTCCCTTCCTTCCACTATAGAGCTGGCTCTTAGGGTAGCCATTTCCACATTATCAACAAGAGGAAATGCATCACCCCAAAAGATGATGAAAGGACAAGGATCTACATGACATTTTCACATTATAATTTATATGCATAGATACTAATTTAGAGATAATTTCTGTAATGTGGTGTAATTGCTGCAATTTAAACAGAAATGTAATGCATCTCACACAGTGGTGGAAGATTGTAACCAGGTGAATCTGCTCTCCAGATGCTAACTATGGAATGGGCCCAGCTCTCCCTTCTTAATGGTTCTTTTTGTTGTTGTTAACTGCCCTTGAGTTAATCTTGACTCATAGCAACCCTATGGATGAGAAATCTCCAAGACCCTCTGTCCTCCACTGCTCTGCTTAAATCCTGCAACCCCAAACCCATGACCTTCTTAATGGATGGATGGAGTCCATCCATCTGGCATGTGGCCTTCCTCTCTTCCTACTTCCCCCCATCTTTCCCAGCATTATTTTTTTCCCCCAAAGAGTCCTCTCTTCTCATGATGTGCCCAAAGTACAACAGCCTCAGTTTGGTCATCTTGGCTTCCAGGGAGGTTTCCAGTTTGATCTGCTCTAGGACCCACTTGTTTGTCCTTTTGGCTGTCTGCGGGATCCTCAGCACTCTTCTCCAGCACCAGATCACAAATGAATTGATTTTCTTTCTATCTTATTTCTTGACTGTCCAGCTCTCACATCCATACATGGTAATAGGGAATACAATGGCTTGTATGATTCCAACTTTTGTGCTGAGTTGTATGTCTTTGCATTTTAGAATCTTTTCTAGTTCTTTCAAAGCCACCCTCCCCATTCCTAGTCTGCAGTCCCCATTTCTATCAAAGTTTAATCCCAGGTATGGGAATTCTTTTACTATTTCTATTTCTTCACTGCCTAGGTTGAAGTTGTGAAGGTCCTTGGTGGTCTATATTTTTGTTTTCTTTATGTTCAGTATTAAGCCTGCCTTGGCACTTTTTTCTTTGATCTTCTTTAGTAGGTGTTCCAGGTCTGTGAGGTTTTCTGCTAGTATTATGGTGTCATCTACATATCTTAGATTGTTGATATTCCTTCCTCCTATTTTCACTCCTCCTTCTTCTGTGTCCAAGCCTGCTTTTCTTATAATATGTTCTGCATACAAGTTGAATAGATAGGGTGAAAGGATGCAGACTTGTCTGACTCCCTTGCCAATTGGGAACCATTCTGTTTCTCCATGTTCTGTTCTGATAGTAGCCTCTTGTCCTGAGTCCAGATTCCTCATCTGGACTATCAGATGTGCTGGCATTCCCATGTCTTTAAGGGCATTCCATAGCCTTTCATGATCTATGCAGTCAAAGGCTTTGCTGTAGTCTATAAAGCACATGCTGATTTTCTTTTAGAATTCCTTGATGTGCTCTGTTAGCCATTGTATGTTTGCAGTGTGATCCCTAGTGCCTCTTCCTTTCCTAAACCCTGCTTGGACCTCTGGGATTTCTTTCTCCATGTGTGGTTGGAGTCTATGTTGCAGAATTTTGAGCATGACTTTGCTTGCGTGGGAGATCAGTGCTACGGTCCTGTAGTTGCTGCAATCTCTTGTGTTTCTCTTTTTGTGGATGGGGATGTACTGTATATTGATATTTTCAAATCTGTTGGCCATCATTTTGTTTTCCATATCTGTTGATATATGTTGGTTAGCATTAGAGTTGACTCTGTTAATGTGGACTGGAGCAATTGGAACATCATCTGTTCCTTAACCAGCCTAAATACCCTAAAGTCACCAGATCCCATCTGATCTTGGAAGCTAAGCAGGGACAGTCCTAGTTAGTACTTGAATGGGAGATCACAATTAATATTGGATGCTATAGGCTATATTTCAGGGGAAAGAAATGGCAAAACCACCTCTACTCATATATATTTCTTTCCTAAGAGAACCCTGTGAAATTCATAGGGTTTCCTATGGCATGTACGAGCACGCTCACACACACTTTATGACTTATGCTTGGCAGCCCTTCCAAACATAGAACTGTTCTCTGTAAAGCATGCCAGATAAACACCCTAAAGCAGCCCAGTTAATTAAAGAGCATGTGTGTCTTTGTTTATGGTTGTATGTTTGGAAACCTGCTGTCTCCAAATTGGTTTCTTTTATATACAACAGCCTGTCAGCCTGCCATGCCACTGGGCATGTTTAATTGACATTAAATTGCTTAATGGGGGAGGGCCCCTGCTGTGATTTTTACTGAACATTTTTTGTACTTTTTGCAAACCATGAAGTTTCTCTGTGTCTTATGATACCTTCCTTTTGTGCATAGCAAGAGATAGCATGGTGTAGTAGTTTTAGGATTGGACTGTGACCTTGGAGACCAGGTTTCAATTCTCAGTTCACCCATGAAACCCACTGGGTGACCTTGGGCAAGTCACTCAGTCTCAGAGGTTGGCAATGGCAAACACCCTTTGAACAACCTTACCAAGAACCCCCATGATAGGTTCACCTGAGGTTCACCAAAAATCGAAAATGACTTAAAGGCACACAACAGCAGCAGCAGCAGCAACAACAACAGAAAATGAGCAGTACTGTACATAAAGAACTGTTACCTTTTGTTATAAAATCATTGAGTTAGAAGGTACCCATGGATCACTTAGTCCAATCCTCTGCCAATATGAGACTCTATAGCTAAAGCATCATTGAGAGGTGGCCATCTGAATTCCTTATGAAATAATGAAACACGTGTGGTTCTCCACATCCTTTCTTTAGACCAAGGGATTTAGGATTCTTTGCTGTTTCTCAGCTAATCTGTATCTGTTTGGACGCTGCCCAGACTATGATTCTGCAGGTGAGGGTTTGAATTCCCACTCAGGCATGGAAACCCACTGGGTGACCATGGACAAGCACACTCTCACAGCCTCAAAGGAAGGCAAGGGCAACCTCACCCCTCTTGAACAAATCTTTCCAAGAAAACTTTTGAAGACACAGAAGTTGGTGAAGAATTAGAAGAGCTGCTCACCTTCCAATTTCTATGTATGGATGTGAAAAATGGCCAGTGAAGAAAGCTGACAGGACAAAAATCAATTCATTTGTAACATTATGCTGGAGAAGAACTTTACTTACACCATGGAGTGCTACAAGGCAAATGAATGGGTCTTAGAGAAAATCAAGCCTGAACTCTCACTAGAAGGCAAGATGAGTAAATGGATGCTGTTATACTTTGGATATATCATGAGACTCATTGGAAAAGTTGTGAATGCTTAGTAAAGTGGAAGGCAGTAAGAAAAGAGGAAGACCACAGTACAGTGGGCTGACTCGACGAAAGAAGCCACAACAAGCCTATGTCAGCAAGAATGAGATCTCTCATTCATAGAGTCGCCATAAGTCAAAACTATTGATGGCAAATAGGAATAACAAATTCACTTGGGCTGTGGAGATGGTGATGCTGTTGCTGTTGTTACTTCTCCTCCAGGTATTTGAGGTTACAGTGGGCAGGGTGCCTCTTCTCTCTGTTTCCAGTTGCTGCCACTGTTGTAGAGATCTTGTGTTTCACCTATGGTTTCTTCCAATGCCACTCACCTCACTGCCTGTTTTGTTCCCTTCTTCTTGCTCTCTACTGCCATTGTGTCCTTTGTTAACCCACAGCTTCCTTTCCCTCACTTGGATCCCAGTCCTGCTCTTTCTTGGACAGTCTAAAAATGTTTGGTATTGCATAATACAGAATTTTGTATATCATTGTAATTTTCTTTGAAAATCATTGGTTTTACAAAAGGAAGACAAAAACAGCAGATCAATAATGATACTACTAAGAAAATTAAAAATATATGCAACATCCCCAGGTTCTTGGACCCCTTCCAGACTGCTGGACCCCGGTAATTTATATTGGCTCTCCTCCTCCCAGCTCTGCCTAATTCTCTCATGTTCACTAACTACTATTGTGGTACTATTTTGCTCAGTGTAACATTGTATTGCTCCCATGCCAGATTATGTCCATGAGGACCAGGTACAAGCTTTACAGGTAAAAATTTCTCAAAGATCTCCACATTGGACCTTCATCAGCTTGGAGAATATGAATGCTTAAGCACATGCTCTCTGCCTGAACAATGTAATTTATTATTTTATGCTTTTTGTTTTCCATGACTCTCGACAGCTTAGTGCTAATACACACTTGATTTGGCACCCTACTGCTTGGAGTTTTGCTTGGTCTTAAACAAACTGCAGACTGACAGAAATAGTGCAAACTGAGTCCACTTTAACTGCCCTGTCTCAGTGCTAGGAATCATGGGAATTGTATTTTTTTCTGAGACATTGAGCCTTCTCTGTCAGAGAGCTCTGGTGCCACAATAAACTACAGTTCCCATGAGTCAAGGCAGTTAAAGTGGACTCAATTTGCACTATTTCTGGCAGTCTGTAAAGGCCCTTGGATTCTAAAATTAACTTTTGCTTCTATTATATCCTGATTCAGGGGCATACTGGAGAACTGCCTATTTAATCTTTAGTTCAGCTTCTAGCTGTAATGTCTATATATCTATCTGAAAAATATTACCTGTGTTTTGAGACTTGAAAAAAAATGTTTGTAATGGTTCAGTCCTATGCTTGTTTACATAGATCCAGTAGGATTCAGTGGGTTTTTTTCCTAGAGCGTAGAGGGTTGCATAGTGTGGGTATGATCTCTGAACTATGGTCCTGCTCTGAAGTAGGTCACTATCTCTCAGCTTGACATTGGCCATTTTTAGCTGAATTATGGTAATTATACTAGTTTGTCTCATAGGAGTTTATCACATGCGGAAAATTGGAAGTTTAAACAGGGCAGAACCTGCGGTTATCCAGAGTATTAGGCATGAATGGTTTTCACATGACATTATGCACAAGCCGCTTAGAATCTGAACAGAAAATGACATAAATCAGAAATAGTCATTTTCAAGAAAATATCTTGTTTTCACTTCCATTTCATTCACGAACTCACTATCTTTGCACAATTGCTGCAGAGTGAAAGCTATTTGTGGGATTCTCTCTGTTTTTGTGCTTGTTGCCAGATTTCCCATGATTCTTTGCTGCTTTGCTGTGCTTTGCTGTGCTGAGAGGGAGGCAGCTTTTTATGCTTCAGCAAGGGCTCTTAAAGGATCAGCAGGCACACACACATAGAGAAATAGCTTGCTTCTTTCCTTCATGTGGCTCTCTCTCCTCCTCCAGCCTTCCTCATTAGATGGGGCTCTGAAAGGAATACCTGGTGAGGAAGGCAGGGATGTAGCGAGAGTGAGAGAGAAGTTTTCTCTTTCGTTTCCTACTTCTTTTGGGTAATGTTCAGTTCTTTTTACTCAGGTTGGATACCATTTCTTGGAAAGTAACGGCAGTACAGTATATTTTAACATTGTAAACCACCCCAATTGTGTTGCAGAGGCACGGGATAAAAATAAATTTATTATTATTATTATTATTATAAATAAAATTATGTAAATAAAATTATTTCTCTGGATGATTTCTGTTAACACAACAGCTGCTTCTGTGTGCCTGCGCAAAAAAGTTATTTCCAAACTATCAATTTGTCCACATCTGTGTGAAAACCAAATGTGCTTCTACCCACTTTCTCGCATTAGTAATGTGCTTTTAACACACTGTTGTGCTTTGCATGTGAAAATCATTTGTGCATTTGCATGCTTTTCCAGGATGTGGACACTTTTAGCATTTTTGGAATGGAAGGACATAGGTCGCCTGTGTGATAAACTCCATAGGATTGTTGTCAAAATTGTGATAATCAATGTGAAGTCTGTTCAGACACAACACAGAAATGCCAATGGTTGTAGCTAATAGATTTCAAAAACTACAGAAATGGCCAAAGACATACATGTTACCTCAAAGTCTAACACTCTGAACCCCTCAAAGGATATTAATATCAAATTGATATAAATGACATATAAGGAAGTCTGGTGAGCTCAGCATGGGGGAGTTCAAGAGCACCTAGACAGAATAGATAAATTGAGATTGGAATGCGCATATTCCCAGCATTGACAGGAGTGATGGTGGGCAATAAACCTTGTCATTACATATGAACATAAATCCAAGTACACTCTCCTCTGGAAGTGATAGTCTTTTATCTAAGGATATTTGCACTGATAGTCCAGCCATCCTTAACTTCCTTGCTCATTCTTCCCTCCTGGAAATCTTTTCATGTCCTGAAACCTGCCCTGGGATATGTTTCACCCTATAAATATGACAGTCAAAGCACCCTCAATCCGGTCTCATTTAAGGTCAAACAGACACTCTGTCTGTATCTCACCTGACTCCTCTGTATAAGCTGGCCACTCCACAGTTCCAAGGCAGCTGTTAAGCTGTTTTCATCTCACTGTATCATTATGATTGGAGCTACACATCTGGAATCAATACAGTATTACCCTTTTCAAAACCTTTTAAGTTGCTGTCTGCTGCTGCCTTTATGTCATTATTCATGAATGTGTACATGAGTGGATGTCTTGTGCTTTCCTTTAACTAAAATTGCATTGAACCTGCATTTGGGAGCAGTGGCATAACTAGGGAATGTAGGGTGTGTGGGGTGTGTGAACTGCACCAGGTGACACCCTAAGGGAGGGTGACACCACTGTTCCTCAAATACCTACCTTTTGGCAGAAACAGTCTGTGGTATTCATCTACTTCCCTTTAAAATATTTTAAGAGATAGTGGGGGTGGGGTGGAGTTCAGTGGGAGGAGAAAGAAGAGGCCTCAGAATTTTTAAAAATTAAAATTTCAAAATTTCATTTAATTTTTTTTGTTTAAAACATCACATTTTAACAAATTTTTCATAATGTATATGTAAATATATTTAGGTTGTGTGTATGATATTGTAATTTGAAGGTATAATTTTAATTTTGCTAGTTGCTCACAGCTATTACCAATACATTGCTATTTTGCTCACAACTATTAGCATAGAATCATAGAA
>CM034706.1:254152170-254186256 GCA_020142125.1 Phrynosoma platyrhinos | reverse complement strand
ATTTCTTCACTGGTGTAAATATCCCTGACATATAATTCGGTGATATATAGGAATTATGATTTATGAGTAACATTAACTCAATAATGCATTACTAAGGATTCAGTATAGTCTGAAATGGGAGGAGGTTAATGATGCCACTCCTTGGGAGTCCTGTTTATCAGAACTGTTATACATAGGCTTGATCCCCACTTTAGTTGTTTCGGTCCTTTTAGCTGCTGTCATATAAACTAATAAAATCTCCCTATTTGCATATTAATTTTGGATGCCATCTCGATCCTTGCATTTTGGGTAACATATGAGTACCTAATCATCAGACACACAGATCATCCCTAATTACTTTTCCAACAACAGCTTTGAAAAAATTTTTTTTTTGAATCACTCCTCCCCAAATCCAGCATGGTGTAATGGTTAGAGCATTGAATTACATCTCCAAAGACCAGGATGCAAATCCTCACTTGGCCATGGAAGCCCCTTGGGTGACCTTGGGCAAGTCACATTCTCTCAGCTTTACAGGGAGGAAAGGAAAACCCTCCTCTGTTCTTGCCAAAAACCTCAAACCCAAACCCAAACTCAGCATAGGTTCACATTCGTGTCACTCTAAGTTGGAAATGGCTTGAAGGCAAACAACAAAAACAAATCCTCTTACCCAGATAGCTTTTTTTCTGGATGAAATTACTTTCTTCTCCTCCTAATAAGGAATATTTGTCACACTCCCAGAAAGTCCAGTTTGCACATAAATGCATGATTAAACTTGTTTTTACAATGTGTTTATGGGCCGTTAATACTGCCCAATATAGACTTTGTGCACAGGGATGAAGTGAAATCTTTCTTTCTTTCTTTCTTTCTTTCTTTCTTTCTTTCTTTCTTTCTTTCTTTTTTGGCATATCTGGACACCAGTTAGCATCTGGTTTTGATAGTGCTGTTGCTTTGATTGCATGCAATTTACTTTGATAACCAGTGCTAAAATTGAGGAGTTAAAAATTGCACAAGAGAACAAATGGGTGCAATGGAAAATGTTCTTTTCCTCTGCTAAGCACAATGACAATTTCCAAGCTACTTTTTAAATAAGGTACTATTTGCATACGATTACTATATGCTATAGTTTCACAAAAAGTGCAGTCTTAATACTGTAGCAACCAGCTAGGGACTGTGGAGTAGAAAGTGTTTAAAGTGACTATAAATTCTGTGCCAACCAGAAATTCACAAAATGTTCTTTTTGTACTTTACATTTCAGTCACTTTGCTGCTTGACTAAAACCACCTCTGCTTGAGGACTTTTGGGTCACATTCACCTTTAATTTTCCTCCTTTCCATATGCTCATTTCCTCTAAAAGCTGTTAGTAGGTTGCAGCTGGTTATTGCTAAATTTATTTTGACATCATTTAGAAAAAAACATAATGTTCAGAAATGGGACAGGCTGCTGTGGTACATGCATAGTTTAGTAGAAGAAACCTTTTTGGGAAGACAGGTTGAAGGTGGGGAGTGGATTTAATGCTTGGCAGTCATAAAACACAAACTGGTTGTAGTTAAGTCTATTTGGTATAAAGTAAGCATATCAAGAAGCCAAGATGCACATCCTGGCATAGCATACTTTGCTACACAGAGATAATGTGTGGTGGTCAGTGTCTAAAGCAGTGGTCCTTAAAATTTGGTCTTCTAGATGTTTTGGACTTCAGTTTCCAGAATTCCCTGGCCCTTGGCCAAACTGGCTGGGCCTTCTGGGAGTTGAAGTCCAAAATCCCTAGAAGATCAAAGCTTGGGAAGGACAGTCTAAATCAGGGACTGGCAACCTACGGCCCGCAGGCCAGTTAAGGCCCAGGCCCCCGGACTTACCGGCCCAGGCGTAAGGTTGCCGCCACCACTGCCGTGCGTTTTTGCCACCGTGCGGCCGCACATGCCGCAACCACCATTTTGGAAATGAAAATGGTGGCCGCAACGCATTTGCACATGCGCAGGAGTACTATGATTTGCAAACGAGTCACAGCCACCATTTTGAAAATCAAAATGGCAGCCGTGGTGCATGCCGCAGCGGGTGTGGCAGCGTGGGGGAGGTGCACGTGCACAGGGGCGCCATTCCCCCCCTCGGCCCAGCGGCAGGAGGGACTTCGTGGGACCGGCCCCCAGCTCAAAAAGGTTGCCTACCCCTGGTCTAAATCATACAACTAAATTCAGGCTCAAACCCGCACACTGCCATTCAAATTCATCCTCTTGAGCCCCATTCACACTAGGAAAAAAACCAGTTTGGAAACAGAGTTATTTTCATAAATTTGCCATGGATGACTCTGTGGCATTTTATCCCAATTCCCGTTCACACTCAGGAACAGGATAAAATGCCATGGAGAGATTTCATCCTGGCAGGTGTGGGGGGGGGGGGAGAGGAAGAGGATGATGAGGAAGAAGAGAGGAGGAATGACAGACAGATGGCAGGTGTAGGGAGGAGAGGAAGAAGAGGGAGGAAGAGGAGAGGAGAGACAACAGACCGATGGCAAGTGTGAAGAGTGAGAAGAAGAGGAGGAAGGCAGACATGGCGGCAGGGGCAGAGGAAGAGGAAGAAGAGAAGAAGAAAAGGAGGGCAGACGTGGCAGTGGGGGCAAGAGAAAGAGGAGGTAGGAGAAAGAGAAAGAGCAGTGGCGGTGGGGAGGGAGATGAGGAGGAAGAGCGGAGGCGACAGGATACTCCAAATGGGATCGAATTTGAGTTCTCATTGGTGGCTCCTGCAAAATCCCTGGTTCTTTTGAAAAGAGCTGCTAAAAATCCCCGTTTCCAAAAAACCCGGGTTAAGGGGGATTTGCACCTCCCTGAATTTGGGTCAGGAAAACCCGGTGCAAGTGAGAATGACCCTATTTTAAACCCGTTTGCAAGCCAGTTTAAAACGTTGAGTGAATGGGCCCCTGGATCAGTTATTCTCTTAGATCCAATCTACCCCAAAGCAGTCTTGTGAGGATAAAATGGTGACCAGAGTGAGTTGGAGAAACCATGTATGCCAACCCAGAGTTCCTTGGAAGAAAGGTGGTATGTGTACATAATACCTAAACTACAAGTATACAGAATTATTTGGTATCCTTTTTGCTGTGCATCACCCTTGCTGTGTTTGGAATCTGGCTCCTGAAAGGTAACTATGCACAGAAGTTTGTGTCTGCATAAAGTTGGCCTTTGCTGGTAAAAGACATGCAAGGTATAGAAGGGGTTCAACATGGTGGTCCATATGTATGAAGTGGGACTTTTGGGATGCATTTCCTACTGATCTGACTACTTACCTCAAAAAAAGAGGACAAAGAATCACATAGATTTATATAAAATGTGTGTAGGCTAATGTGTAATCCTAGACATAAATTCAGGCCTCAATTGAGTTGCTACTCCCAACTAGAGTTGACCAATTGAAGCAAGTGCTGAATGATAACCACTCTTTGTGAAAATTCTATTGCTTCAATGGGTCTAATGCAGTTGAGTCTAGTAATTACCCTTTAGGCCTTAGAATTCACTACTTGAATAGAATTATATTCAGTTACACATATCACATAGAGCAGGGATGGATAATGGTGGGAGGCTACTGGGTGCATATGAGGCCCCTAAAAGCCTATGGAGGGTTCTTCCTCCTGCTGGGGAAAAAAAAAAACATTTTGTTTTGTTCCCAAAGATTTCTAAGGGGCTTGGAGGTAATTTTTGTTATGTTTTAGACCCCCTTAGGCCATTTTTTTTGGTTTAGAAAATGCCTTTATTGATGAAACAGGAAATGATCACAAGTTAATTCCAGTTTACTTTCTGTTTTTCAAAAGGTTTCTCCTGGGTCTAAAATGATCCTGGAGGTGGGGGTCATGGTTAAATGCCCCTCACAACCCTAGAGTACTTTTGGTGACATTTGGAGACAAAACATTTTAAAGGGTTTTTTGACTGCATGCAGGACCATAAAAATGCTGGGGTGGGGGGGCTGCATGTGCCCCACAGGCCACACGTCCAGCGTGTTCTATAGGGTGGGGAAGGTTTTAACCATGTAGTCTATGTGCCTGCTTACAAGTTACCTGGTCACATTCCCCTCCTCCCCCAGGTGAGATGTATTGTATTTTTAGGCTGGGATCTTGTTGGTGTTACACACATGTATACATTGCTTTACTGTAACTATGAGATCTAGGGAAATATTAACCTTAGCTCAAATAAATGGCTGAGTTACAAGCAGCTCAAGGGACCTATCCCACTTGTTGAGGTGCTGAAACAAAAGATTGCAGAGGTAGAATTCTTCTATGAATATGTTTATTGAGGGGAAAACACAAAATGCACACACTCTCTCTCACACACAAGAGCTAGGAAATAAAGGTGTTAGATTGGGATAGAAGAGGCTTCACTAATGGTGATAATTACCAATAGCGAGGTTGCTCCTGTAGATGCGGTTTAATGGATGAGAAGTGGGACTCAGCTGTTCTGGAGCACTCGGAAGGGCAGCAGTGAGTCAGATCTAAGGGAATTCAGAATGATGTGGAGTCAGCCTACAAACCAATTAGGCCACAGAACAAAGGAAATTTGGAGTTTATATAGAAGAATAAGCCTAAGGCAAAGTCCAGGTGTCTTACATCAAAGGGTCCAAATTTTCATGAGGTGATCACTCAGGATGGAGGCTTGCAAGGAGAGAATTGGGGTGTAAATCTTTAAGTGACAAATATGCTGTGTTAAATTGCCTAGCCTTCCTGAGATGTGTGTGGGAATCAGTCCTTTTTGCAACTTATAAACTGCCTATGTGACCTTACTCTTAAGAGCTCATAGTGGGTACATTTAGAGTGAGGAAAGGGTGACTCTCGCTATATCAAAAATGGTAGATGTCCAGCCAGTCATAACATTACAAATGAGATGTAGTCATGGTTGCATAAACTGAGTTCCACTAGTGGAATAATTTTATGTGGGGGCCTAAATCCAGTGTTAGTCCTGCAACAATACAGCCATTTAATGAAGTGGATTTATTAATAAGAACCAGTGTGGTGTAGTCGTTTGAGCATTGGACTATAACTTTGGAGGACAGGGTTAGAATCCCCACTTGGCCATGGAACCCCACTGGGTGACTTTGGGCAAGTCACATTCTCTCAGCCTCAGAGGATGGCAATAGCAAGCCCCTCTGATTAAAAACTTGCAAAGAAAACCCTAGGTTTGCCTTTGGATCACCATAAGTTGGAAATTCTTGAAGGCACAGACATCAACAACAACAGCAATAACATGTGTTGATGCACCATTCTGCAACTGATTCAGTACTGTGCTCTAGAAATAACCAACAGGATTCCAGACATGTAACTGCATGTTCTTAGATGATAAATAACTATTTTTAATGCCTGCAGTATACCACTTTATTAATTGGTATTGAGATAAGCAACCACTGTTCATTCTGCATTGCCTAATGCAGGGGTCAGCAACCTATGGCCCACAGGCCAGGGCTGCCCCCCGAAGGCCTTTGGACCAGCCCCCGCCAACTCCTGCTGCCGCTGCAGCTGCTGCTGCACCACTGCAACTGCCATTTTGTTTTCCAAAACGGCAGCCACGACTCGTTTGCACATGCGCAGTACTCCTGCACATGCATAAATGAGCCATGGCCGCCATTTTTAAAACAAAATGGCAGCCACAGCTCGTTCACACATGCGCAGGAGTACTGTGCATGCACAAATGAGTCTGTGGCCGCCATTTTGGAAAACAAAATGGCGGCTGAGGCGGCAGCGCGTGCGGCGGCGGGGGTCGGCGGGGACTGGTCCAAAGGCCTAATGAGACAATAAGTAAACACATTGGAAGAAAAAAAAATGGTTGCACAGATTATCAGACTGGGGAAAATCGGGGGGTGGGGGAGACATACTCTTGGCAAAGTAGCGCGATAGCACTGAAGATTTTCAGATGATGTCGTGCTTATCCAGGACTTATCCCATGAAAAAGTAGCAATGCTTCAGCAACAAACCACTCATGGGGAGGTCCCAGAAAGTGCTCATTTCATGCAAATATCTGTCTATTTTTGTGTATAATTTTATATTCAGATTGTACTCTGCTCTCATGCTGCTCTTCAGGTGCTAACTGTTGATGGGAAAATTTAAGGCTCTCATTCCTGTGGCTATTTTCCTTTAAATTAGTTTTTTTTGTGTCCTGTCCTGTTTTGTTGTGGTTTGCTTACTCTGCTGAAATGTCTGACAACTGAATTAAGAGTGTTTATTTTATTTTATTTGCTATTTGCATCCAGGTCTAAGATCTTCAGGTCCAGGTTTTGACTGAAATATTTTATTAAACATATAAATAAAACAAAGCTGACTGCACAGCCCTTTAGATGACAGAATGCCTTTGAACAGAGGACTCTGCTCTCATAGCTCTTGAGCAGTTGTGGGCTATAGCATAGATTATCTGCCAACACCACATGCTACTGCAGCTGCTCATGAATCCTCAAAAGCCACTTTTAGAGATCTGAAGCCTCTCTAGATCAGCATGTACAGCATTTGAAGCCCCTCTAGATGAGCAAAGCAGCAGCATCTTATGATTTCCATGTCAATGGTATGATGAATCCTCTTTAGGTTTTAGTCCAAAGTGATGAATTTATGTTGGGAGATATGGTTTTTCACCTTGGATAGCATCATGAAGGCATGATATGAAATCTAGAGAGCCAGCATGGTGTAGAGGTTTGAGTGTTGGACTCCAGCCTTAGAGGCCAGAGTATGAACCACTCACTCATCCATGGAAACCCACTAGATGAAATTGGATAAGTCAAAGTCTCTTGTCCTGAGGAAGCCAAAGGCAAGCCTCCTCTGAACAAATCTGGCCAAGAAAACTCTGTGATAGCTTCATCTTAGGGTCTTCATTAATCGGAAACAATTTGAAGGAACACAACAACAACAACAACAAAATGAAACCTGGATTCACCACATCTCTAGCTGTTCATCATTGGCACAAAGAGGTGAAGCTGAAAGTGAGATGAGACTTCGTCCTAGTGTGTCCGCACATAGGAGTTTATCACATGGGTCCAATAGGAACTCTAAATGGTGATTATCCTGGGAAACTCATGCATTCATGATTAAGATTTTCACATGACATCATGACTAAAGTGCCATTATTCTAGGAATATCCCATGAAAATTGTGCTTTAGCGATGAAGATTTTTCACACAACATTGCAATTAAAGCACCGTTATCCTGGGAATAACCAGGAAATAAACAGCAACAAATCATTCATGGGGAAATCCTGTGAATGATTTGTTACTGTTTATTGACTGGTTATTCCAGTGTTAATGACTCTTTAATCATGCTGTATGCGAAAGCCAAATCTCGATCTTAATTCTGAATATGTGATTTTCATGGGATAATCATTGTTTAAACTCCCAATTTCCCCCATGTGATAAACTCCATAGAGTCAGAACAAGCCCCGAGAGCCACCTAGCTCATTGTAAGAATATATCTCTATGGTACTCCTGAGAATAGGTAATTGTATCTCAGTTTAAAATGTATCTACAAACTTCTGGCAGTTATTCCACTTTCAGGAATTTCCTCTTTATTTTTAGTTGGAATATTATTTTTTGTAATTGGAATCCACTGGATCAGATCCCGTTCCTTGGAACAGCTATGATACTTGTGCATAGTTATGTATGTCAGAGCTTTGGATGACAAAATTCCTGAATCTTCTAGCTGGGATGGCCATGTCCATGGTGATGGATAATCCTGGAAATTTTCATCCCCAAAACTTTGAGATTTATATAAATGCAGACCTCTTTGATGCTTCTTGTCTTTGTAGTGTTAGATCCATCACAACCACAAAAAGACTACTTACTGGCAAATAAAGAGATGATCTTTCTAGGAAAAGTGAACAATATGACAAGAAGAGCCTTTTACATCTGCATGCTAAGAAGAAAGCACTGCACAGAACCCTAAATGAGCTAATTCTGAGTTATGGCTGGGATGCATCTCATGTTGTATAAAATGAAACCTTCATTTAAATGATTAAATGATGTTTAAGCAGTATTCTAATCAAGAATAATCCTTGACATGAGTGAGATGAATATTTAATAAGTTATTTCTTTTATACCAAAATAATTTATGCAGTATCAGCCAGACATCACTGTTCTCTGGCTTACATTATCATTTTTTCCAGCTAAGGTGTCAATTTAGCTTGTGTTGTTTTGATACAGCCACCCCAAACCATATAGATTTATGCAAGCTTTACTCCCATTGATTTGAAGCAAATAATTAACTCAACATGTATTATAGGTTGTACCAAAAGTAGATATTGGTACACTTCTAGTAATTTATGATAATTTCTGTCACCCAGTTTGTGAGAATGTCTGTCTCTTGGGTATCACAACTTTTTTTTTTATTAGTCTCAGTTGTTTCATAAGAGCAAGACCAAAATGATTCTGTACACCTACATTAGCCTGCTAAAGAGAAGATAGCTTGGGGTAACTAAGATATAACCTTTATGGGAAAAAAGACTACAGATAGATAACATATATTGAATACATCAACAGACCATACTGAAGACAACATACTATGCAATATTTACCAGGATTTAATAATAGGAAACCTATTATATATTTTTTTCATCATTTTTTCCTTTTCTTTCTCCCCTTAAACTGGCTGCCTTAATCACAAAAAGAACAATCTTCTGTGTCATTAGCTGGTTAGAAACTTGCAAAAGAAAGATCAGTTCAAAATAAAAGATTATAAGATTGATTCCATTCTGGAACTAAAAACACATTGCTAGTGAGCTACTGTGGCATAGTGGTTTGAGTGCTGGACTACAGCTCTGGAGACCAGGGTTCAAATCACTGCTTGGCCATGAAACCTAGTGGGTGACCTTGGGCAGGTCATATGCTCTTAGCCTCAGGGGAAGTGCAGCCCAAAGTCTATTAAGGGGAATTTTATTTATCTCAAATCGAGAGGGGGCCAGCTACAAGGACCCTGCGAGACCATCTCCCACATGTAGACTGAGAGATGGGGGATCTTAAGAATTTATGCAGAGGCAGTATCCTCAAATTAAGGGGTTATTTATTGGACAAATCACACAGCAAAGTACACACACACTCATGCAGGGCTTTAGGAAATCAGGGGTTAGGTGCTGAGGCAGTGCAGCAGTGATACTTACTATTGACGGAGCCTCTTCTGGAGTCCAGTTGGGTGAAGGGGTGTGGGACACAACCGTACCGAAAGCGTGGGTTGGACGAAGGCGCAGGTAACCAGATCAGAGAACAAAGTGACGTGAGGTCCCCCTGCACTCAGACTAGCGACACTGAGGGGAGAAAGTCATGGGTTTTAAAAGGAAAAATCTAGCCCCTGATGAGGTGCTTGATTGTTTGGCTAAAAGCTTGGATAAAGGAGATTGATTGCTTGGCTATAGCTCAGATTGTTTGGCTAACGTATTGGACAAAGGTGTTTGATTGTCTGGGTGAGGTAATCTGGCCTGTCAATAGTCAAAAGGAATTGAGAACGGATTAAGGTGTTTGGCTGCTCATCAGATGAGACATCTTGGCCATTACTGCCCATCCTTCTGATTATGGAGCTGATGATAGTCCATTTGCAACTTCCACACTATCTGCCTGGCAATGGGGTTTGGGGATTTTCCAGCCTTCCAGGTGACCTGGGCATGACCTCTTTGCCATGCCATGGAGGCACATGGAGCAGGCACATGGAGTCTATTGCAGAGTCCATCTGGGGCCATATGGAATTCATACACACCAAAATTCAGAAAAATGCACTATCGGTAACAGTAGGCAATGGTAAACCTCATCTGAAGAAATTTTACCGAGAAATCTCATAATAGGTTGGCCTTAGGGTTACCACAAGTCAGAAATGACTTGAAGGCACACAACAACAAAGAGTATATAGAGGCACACTAGATTTTTTAAAAAAATTGTAAGTATTTGATCCAGCTGGTAGATCTTGGGGCTGTAATAAAAAACAGCAGACCCAACAAACCTGATACCTACCTAACTTTACGCATTGTATCATGGTTTAATTTGTGTTTTTGAATTGGTTGCTGTTGCAAAATGTTCTTTTGTTCTTAACTTATAATGACATTGGCTATTACGATGGTGGAATAAGTTAGAGTGAACCATTCATCCTCAACCTTCTACTGGGCCTAGTGCCAAGGATTTCTCATAAAGAAATGATCCCCATGCATGGCATGTCAACTCTAACACCCCAGGGGCCCAGTTTCCTCTTGATATCAGCCACCCAGATTTTATCTTCTGACACCAGCAGGCAACCAGACTTAATTCATTGCTCCCTTGGAAAGAGCTCACATACGTGCTTGAAATAAAAAACAAGGCCACCCAGTTCCCCAGAATATGAAAACCAGTATAGCTGACAGGACAATGGATACTTTCAGGATTTTTTTTTTTTGAGATCTTTTCTTGTCCCAAACCATCCTCTTTCCCTCAGTGTCTGTAGGGGTAAACAGAAACCCAGAATGCATATAAAGAAAGATGGATAGATTAACACATTTTGTTGGTCCTCATCAAATGAAAGTAAGTGGTTTATAAACCTCTTACCTTATTGTTCTTCCTACACTTGCTGTTTTTCACAGCATCTGGTGCTTACTCATTTTTTCTGTGTGTATGTTGTGTGCTTTCAAGTCATTTCTGAATTATGGCGACCCTAAGGAAAACATATCATGTGGTTTTCTTGGCAAGATTTGTTCACAGGAGGTTTGGCATTGCCTTCCTCTGAGGTTCAGAGTATGTGACTTGCCCAAGGTCACCAGTGGGTTTCATGGCTGAGCAGGAATTGAACCCTGGTCTTCAGATCCATAGTCCAATGCTCAAACCACTATGCCATGCTGGATCTCCTTTTACTCCTAGTTACAGATTAGTTGCAGAGGGTCTGAGTTGGAGATATTGTCCCCACTTTGCTCTGATTGGTGATGGAGAGTGTTTTCTTCACTACTTTCCACTATCAGTTTGGGACAGAAATTATAAATGCTGAATGTGGCAGAAGGACAAGAGCAGAGATACTAGGCAAATCCGCCAACAAGTATTTTGACAGGTTGTATAAAGTGGGGAGAAAATACGAGAACATTTAATGCTGAACACCCAGAGGCAGTGAGAAGGTGAAGGGAGGTTCCACAGGCTTGCAGCTAGTGATGTGCAATTCAAAGACAATCTGTCATTTATGTGTTTTACCAGGTCAGGTGCTCTTTTCTGCTCCAGTGTCCACAGTGCACTCTTTCATATTCTCTGTCCCAATATAAGTAGATTTTGGGTAGAAATTAATATGTAAAAGAATGCACATTTTTGTGCATACTAATACAAAGCCGCTTATATACATTTATATGTGCAAAAATGTGTTTCGTCTCCCTTCTCTTTCATTTTCATCTCTTTCATTATCACTGGCTATTTTCAAAAGTAACACATTGTTTTCCACAATCACATATCTAACTATCACTATAAATTTTGAGGGCAGGGATTCCCCTGGTACATGATCCACCTGGAATCACAGGTATCATTGACAAGGCAGTCTGGCATCGAATTGGGAAAATCTGGCACCAGTAGATTTTGTAGTGGATTTTGCCAGTATCCTGCTCTGAGCCTCCCTTCCATGTAATGTCCCTTTCAATAATGTCATATTTAGTCACAATTAAAGCATGTTCTCCACGGAATGGAGGAGATCTGATAGCATCAGAAACTGTGGCAGATCTCATCAGGATTCCCATCTAGGGTGAGCAAAGTATAATCCACAAGCTGAAATTGGCCCCTTGACTCCACTTTGTAGTCCCTGGAATCTCCTATCAATGCCCCAAGGCCTCCCATCCCTATTTTAATTTTTATTTTATTTTAATGCAATTTCACACAGAAACCCCCAAGTCTCTCAGGTTCCTAAAATACCTCTATTTTCACTGGTGTTCTCAAAATGGTGACAGGAATTAATGTAATATTACATTTGGCTGCCATTTTGGGAAGGACTCAGATGAAGAGTTATTCCAAAAATGGTGACTAAAAGTAATGTTATTAACTGGATGAAGATAGAAGGCCATCATGGATTTGTGTCTGAGTGCTGGATTAGAAGTCTGAGAGACCAGGATTCTATTCCCCAATTAACCAAGGAAACCCACTGAGCAACTCACACTTTCTAAGAGGAAAGCAATGGCAAATCTCCTCTGAATAAATATTGTCAGGAGAACACTAGAACAGGGTTGTTATAAGATGGAGTTGAAGGCACATAGCAACCAAGGAGAGGAACATAAAGATAAAGGTATTTGGGAGTATTTGGGAAAATTTGCTCCTGGCCCTCATACAGTTGACCACTCCTGCTCTTGGGTGTCAATGTTGTTTTAGAAGGAAGTGACAACAAGAGGTTTGTTGCAGACTGCAAGCACCACTTTAGTGATATTGGTTGACAAAGTGGAAGTCAGTATAAAGAGGGAAAGACCACTTTACAGATGTACTGACTCGATAAAGGCAACCAGGGACCTGAACTTGCAAAACCTAAACAGGGCTATAGGTTTTTATGGGGTTTTGGGGCTATGTGGCTGTGTTCAAGGTTTTATTCCTGACATTTCCACCCAGGGGGATTCCATGGCTGAGCTAGGATTCGAACCCTGGTCTCCAGAGTCATACTCTGATACTCAGACAGGGTGACGAAATGTCTTCAATGCAAAGGAGGACAAGTCACTACAAAAATGTAGGACATACAAGGAAAAAGTGTAGAGAAAGCTAAAAACACTAATATAAATGTAAATCCATGCTTCTTAGCCATGCTCAAAATGGATTATGCTTTAATGGTCAAAATGGTGACTTTTAACCTTATCATGGTTTTTTTTTGGCATGTTTCTTCAAATGGGGGTTGCCATTACCATCCTCTGAGGCTGAGAGTGTGTGACATGCCCAGGGTCACTTACTTGGCCGCAAATTGTACATACCCCAGAATGCATCACCTAGTAAATTGGCAGTCCTTCCCCCCAACACTTTCTCATTTCCCCCCAACCATCGCATAGCTGGGAAATGGAAATAATTTTTCAAGTAGTATTTAAATCTGGACTATTTTTTAAAAAGTAAGGTCCAAAACACACTACAGAAATAAATGCTAGGGAACATGGGAGCTGTAGTTTGTTGTGTTTATAAATGACAGTTTTCTTGATAAGTACCTGCATGTCATAAGCATTTGAATTAAACTTACCATATTGAAGTCAAATCTGATATTTTTTTTAATTTTTATTTGGTGTGCGTTGGAAGAGGAGTAGTCTTATACGGCGAGTATATCCCATACTCTATATTTTAATTGGAAAAGTGGGGGTTGTCTTATATGCCCAGTCATCTTATACACCAGAAAATACGGTAGTGTTTTTGTTATTTGTGGTTTTCCCACATTCACAGGGGTTCTGTGCCCCTAACCCCAGCAAATGTGGAGGGATGAATGTATATGTCTTCCTTACAGTGGATATAGCAGTCTTGGAGGAAGGATTTGGACCAGGAGAGAGAACCATGTGGCCTCCAGACTGCATGAAGCCCTACCACTCAAGGATTTCTGGGTTCCTGCTAGGGGTCTCAGGGTCTTACCTATCTTCTCCAGTGCTTGGGGGAAGGAGAGGAATCTCATGGAGAAAGCATTGTCTTGAAAAGGCTGTTGGTATCTGTATTTTTGCCATTTGTTAGAATTGGGTTTTTTAAAATTTAAATAGCTTAATTTGTGCAACTGTGGTTAATGTTTAAAGCAGGGGTAGGCAACCTAAGGCCCGGGGGCCAGATGCAGCCCCCTGAGGCCTTTGTACCGGCCTCAGGCCGCCCGCCGCCGCCGCCCGTCATGATGATATTGATTATTGTTGTTGTTACTTGTTCTTGGGGTTTTCTTGGCAAAATCTCCACAGGGGTTTTGCCATGGCTTTTCTGGGGCTGAGAGAGTGTGCATTCATATTTTTAAAATTTTTTTAATTTTTAAATTATTATTTATTTATTTATTTATTTATTTATTTAATTTTGGTGCTTTGGCCCCCCAATTGTCTGAGGGACAGCAACCCGGCCCCCTGGCTCAAAAAGGTTGCCTACCCCTGGTTTAAAGTGTCATGCTTAATGACATCTCCAGGAGCTTTGGGGCCAAAATATCAGGCATGGGACAATTCTGACCTGGCAAACCTAGTTTCAGCCCCTGAAAATTTTGTGATGACATTTTTTTATATATTCCTAATTGGTTCAGATAATTGGTCAGCCTCAATTCATGTTTCTAATATTAAAGGGACCGTAGAAGCATTTAGGAATGCAGGGCCAAATCTGGACTGTAGCACATGTTTGTATTGTAAATATTCCCATTTTGCTGGTAGAGGTAAGTTGAACAGCTTTTGCAGTCATTGATCCATCTGCTCTGAAAGCTGTTCTCCATAAATTCAAGTAACTTTTTCTAGATTTATTTCTGGACATTTTTTTGAAGATGAAAAGGACTGGATCCATAAAAGTATGTACCCTACAGCATCCACCCCAAAGTGATTTAGTGCATAAAAGCATCACATTTATATCATTTGTAGACTAATAAATTACACATCACACTGAAATCATTTTCTGGTTTGGGTATTTGATATGCTGTGTGTGCATATGCAGTTGATTTAATTAACTATAGAAACATACACAAGGGCAAATCCATGAAATAGAGTGTAAGTGATCAGAGTTCCTAGAATCCTTTAAAACAGCAGAATAGCTTTGGCAAAACAAAACATATAATTGCACTTTCAAGAAATGTTGATATAATGCACGTGATGCACATACACAGATGTGTGAAATAATATACTGTATATCTTCTAATCAGATATAATGCTATATGTTGCTGTGTTGTTGTGTGTCTTCAAGTCATTTTTGACTTACACAGCAACATATAGCATTATATCTGATTAGAAGATATACAGTATATTATTTCACAAATCTGTGTATGTGCATCATGTGCATTATATGAACTTTGTGATGGGGTTTTCTTGGCAAGCTTTATCCAGAAAGAGGTTGCTGTTGCCTTCCTCTGAGGCTGAGAGTGTGTCACTTGCCTCAGGTCAGTGGGTTTCCATGGCTGAATGAGGATTTGAACTCTGGTCTCTCAGAGTCTGAGACCAACATTCAAACCACTACAGCACACTGTTATTCCTAATGCTGTATAGATTTGAGGAATCAAAGAGAAATATGGATGTTTGTTATTGATAATTCAGGTATATGAATTTAGTGAAAATAAATATGGGAGGAGAGGAGCATGTGCTAGCAGCATTTACCTTGATTGTCACTGTCTTCACAGGAAGAATGGCATTTGGAAGATGAAGTCTATTCTATTTGTGGAAACTCTCCACATTATTTGGAACACTGCTTTTCCAGAGTTCGGAATTGCATAGACAATCTCCAAGGATAAAAAAAGCTCCTCTCAACAGAGACGTGTTCTTCGTATAAGGAGAGCAGGGACAGAGAGGGATAGGATGAACCCACCCCCCTTCTTGTATGTATATTTATACTAAATTCATAATACCTGAATAGGTTCTATTGTGATTTCTGTGAAACTGTGCATAACAACCTTGTGATCTCTCTCACCTCACCTGAGGTAAACAGGCTGGAAGGTAGATCAAAGAAAGATAGTTGCCCCGGTCAGATGTTTGGTATAGAGTTAACTTGAACATGTGGGGAGAGGAAATTGTGCCTTTTTCACATTGAGGTTGAGGTGTGGATGTGTAATATACTATCTTTGCCAGACCTTGAGATACATTGATGAAATCAGGAAGCGGGACTGAACAGATCATGGTGAAGATCATGGTGAAGATATTTATTTACAGATGATCAGGAAGATGACCATTTACAGATGCAGAAACAGAACAGAGTTCCAGGATGGAAGTTATACACTCTCTTCCTCCTCCTGAGCTCAACAACAGAGCTATACAGAACTCTCTGGTATACTCACTATACAAACACCAACTGCACTGACTCCCTAATCCACAACTACTGACCCACTGCTACTAGCCACAATTGTTTACAGTTAGAAGGGACTTATATACCCTTGTCTGATGCAACCTCAGTGTAGGGTTGTTAATACATTACATCATTGTACATTAACTCATTATGCTTAGTCATGTGCACAGGTGTAGCCCAATACACAATCAAATGTCTGGCCAGCTCCCAGAATCCCAGGAGCTATTGGCCAACATGGGACTATTGGCCAACATGGCTGAGGCTTCTGGGAGCTGAAGTCCCTCGGCCCACACAAACCACACACACTACACGA
The DNA here is from genome assembly GCA_020142125.1 of Phrynosoma platyrhinos. Classification (NCBI taxonomy): domain Eukaryota; kingdom Metazoa; phylum Chordata; class Lepidosauria; order Squamata; family Phrynosomatidae; genus Phrynosoma; species Phrynosoma platyrhinos. The sequence goes on along the minus strand of CM034706.1, from coordinate 254,170,089 downwards.
CAGTGCAGTTCAGCAGATCTAATATCACCCTATAATATGGTGACACTTTTATCTTTTATTGTCACTGTTGTCATATGGAGAGTAGCATTTTGCTATATGTGAAGCCTTTCCATATGATCTAGAACAGTGAAAATTCAGGGTTTCCAATCATATGGGGAAGCTGCAGGTGTAAAGGACCCATTTCTTTTCAGACAGTCACTCTTCATGTGAATAAAGTGGTGAATGATAGCCTGTTCCCTTTTTCATGGGTTCTGTGCTGAATGTCTAAATATGACTTTAGCAATAGAAATATATATAACTCAAAGAAATTAATGTGTTGTTGTTGAGTGCCTTCAGGTAATTTCCAAATTATGGTGACCCAAGGTCACTCAATGGATTTCTATGGCTGATTTGAATCCTGGTCTTTCAGATTCCTAGCCCAGCACTAAAACCATTACATTTGGTTTGAATCCTGGTCTCTCAGATTCCTAGCCCAGCACTAAAACCATTACATTATGCTGGCATTCTGCACATTATTTCATGAATTTCACGATGAGCTTTAATAGTAACATGTAGTTTGTTCTTAACACTCATTAAAGTTTTTAGAGTTGCAACCAACCCTTTATTCTGGAGAAGTGTGTAATTTCTGTTGTACCAATTTACTGAGGAACTAGCTATAAGAATCACTGCTAAGGGAAGGTTGTAAAGGATTTTTAAAGAAACATAAACCAAATAAAGCTATCTCAATAGTTAATGCAGTTATAATTGACTTTTCTCCACAGGCATGCCAGTTACCCTCACTGTGCATTTTCCTACCTGGTGTACTATCAGTTATTGAGATCATAACCATTAATATCATTGAAAGTATGGAACACCTGGAAGGTAATTTCAGAGTAGTTTTATTTGAGAGATTATTACTTTTTCAGCAGAGCAGAATTGGAGAACCTCAAGTAGAAATGAAATAAAACTCACAAAAAGTACATTAAAATGGCAACCAAAACTATAACAGAAAATACACTGGATTCCATAAGAGCTTACAAAGGACTATTGTGAGGGATAATTTTACAGCAAGCAGAACTGCAGAATGCAAAAAGGTATATTACAATGAGAAATTGTAACACCCATGATATACAGTGTTCCCATGCTCAACTTCATTATTTTTCCCATGTGGGAAAATATGGTCCCCATGGTTTTAGATTTTTTAGATTTTTCCTCCCAGCCTTACCTGGAGTTGGTGGTGACTACTTCTTGGACTATTTTCATGTAAAAAAGGTGCCCAGCCCCAAACTATTATCTGTCCCCAAAGCAGAAACATGGGGTACTTGTTACTTGTAGGCTCTGTGACACTTTAAAACAGTCAAGGATACTAGGCTGGTCCACATACTCTTATGATGCCTCATACTGTACTTTTACGTTGGACAGTAGAGCAATGATTTTCAGATTCTCTTGAAAATCTGGATTGTTCAGAAAAATTGATTGGGTTCTTCAGAAGGAAATTATGAGTTTCTCAAATTTATGAGCTCATTTATGGGAAACCAGGCTGGATTACCAGCATGGAACAAGGTCTAGTATTTTCTGTGGATTTTCCGGGCTATGTGGCTGCATTCTGGAAGAGTTTATTCCTGATGTTTTGCCTGCATCTGTGGCCAGTATCTGAAGATGCCAGGAATAAACTCTTCCAGAACGTGGCCACATAGCCTGGAAAACCCACAGCAAACTATGGATGCTGGCTGTGAAAGTCTTAATCTTGACAGGGTCTAGTATGTTTTATGTGAACTCTCAGTTCACAACAGTCAAGAGATGCATGTCCCATGTAAACTTGTGTGAGTTTTAGCATATTGCTCAGAATTCTTTGCAACACATAGGGTTTCATAGCACACTTACAGAGGTTCCTTAGCCAAAAAGATGTAAATATCTTTCCTTCAGGTTGAAAGTTTGAGAACTACCAATCTGCTATTCAAGATACATCACCAAAACTCTTGTCAGACATTTCAAACTGGACATATTGGGCTCATTCACACTGCATAAATATAATGCTATATTTCCAATAGCTATGGAAACATCCTGTGGAATCCAGGATCTTATAGTTTAGTGAGGTACTAGAGTTCTATGGTGGAAGATTCTAAATGCCATCTCTCTGCACTCCGAATCTCAGGATTCCATGGGATGTCACCATGGCAGTCAAAGTGGCATGTAGCACTATAATTGTGCAGTATGTATGGAGCCTGTGTGTGTGTGTGAGTGAATGCCAGCTGCAAAACATTTGCATGTTGTAAATTATTCAAAAACAATGCACACAAACTCCTCCTAGCCCATTTGTGCCAACCTGACTCAGGAGCATTTCTTGTAGATGACTATGTTATATCTGTTTGCTTTGTGAGTCTATGTGCCATTAAATCACCTGTCGACCTCTGGCAGCCCCATGAATTTCATAGGGGTTTCTTAGGCAAGGAATATTCAGAGGTGGTTTTACTACTTCCTTCCTCTAAAATTTAGCCTACAGCACCTGGTATTACAGCTATTAAAAGTAAGATGTTTCATGGAAAAATGTGCTAAATGTTTTTCAGCATTGGCAAGGTTGAATATACTGCCCTCAAACCCAGATTTTATGGGGTCACCACCTCAAAGTTCTCAGCCTGAAGGGACAAATCTGTCAATTTAGATTCAGTAGTATTATAGTTTGGTTTAATTTTGGTTTGAGAGTACAGGAGCTTCTTCCAAACAGACTAGTGACTTGTTTAAAGCACCTGTTACTGTCATAATGCCAAACTCTTTGTGAATCATGAAACATTTGTGTGCCTCCTTTGTTAATATTGGTTTATCTGCAACATATTATATAAAGTTGGTTAACTTGTAACGGCTGAGATCCTACCTCAGGGTTGCTTATTTCCACATGTAGATTTATGTATAAAATGAGCTATGAAATGGTTGTTGTGAGTGGTAAAATTAAACAATGGGTTCATTGAAAGGTGCAAGTGAATGCACACTTGAATGCTAATACCTGTGAACCTCTGTATATACAATGGTACTGCATGTGTAATTTAGGGCCTGTACAGACTGCTAGAAATAATCCAATTTGAGACCACTTTAACTGTTCTGGCTCAGTGCTAGGGAACCATGGGAATTGTAGTTTTTTTTTTTTTTAACATTGGGCCTTCTCTGTCAGAGAGCTCTGGTGCCACAATAAACTACAGTTCCCATGATTACCTAGCACTGAGCCAGGGCAGTTAAAGTGGTCTCAAGCTGGATTATTTCTGGCAGTCTGTTCAGGCTATTAGTTCCCACAAACTAGAACTGAATCCATGTGGCTAGCCCATGCACATCATGAAGCTGCTTGGTTGGGAAAGTATGCCATCACAAATCAGCCATGCAACAATTCTCTTTAGAAACAACTCTGCACAACTATTTTTTTAAGGCATTACTTGTCCAACAAATTACAGTTCATTCTGTAGCCACATAAAAAACATGAAATAAAATAATCATGATATATAGAATAATATTTAACAGATCTCATACTTAACTCACAGTGTTGTTGGGGGGACAGACATGATTTACTTTTTAGCTCTTTCAGAGTTAAAATTCTTTTATGCATCTATTTCTCCATTTGGTTCAAAAGGATACCTCAAGTGATAAGTCTTTTCTACCCTCTTCTGATAATCTCCACTCTCATTACTTTAAAACAGAAAGATATACCTTTAGGAGAAGCACCTATGATTTGATTTTGCCCATTGCTATTGAGCAACCTGTTTAAGCTGGGAAAAGCAAGAAGAGATACAAACTATAATTACATCCTTTTCATTCTGAGAACACAGGCTGAATTCTCTTTTTTTATATAGGTTGCTTCTGATATGTTTTAAATGATGATGACATACACTTTTTTTAAAGAAGCAATTTGCTTGTGAAAGATGCCCTTTTTATACATTGCAGTCCTAAACACATTTGCTCAGAAGTCAAGCCATCTGCTTTCAATGTGATTTATACCTATGTTCATAGAACTGTAGCTCAGGTCTATCCTTTTTTTTTTTTTTGGATGCATGTTAAAGGAGTTTACTCATAAATAAAAGTGGGCAGAACTGCAGCATCATTATCTTTCAGTGAAACATTTCCATTCAGAATGGTCAAACTTTCAATAATAGGGTTCCCCACATTTAACAGTTGTATAGATGGGAGATTTCAGCCAGGTGCATCTTTCCAAGGACAGGTGGTATGATGTACCTGCTGAAAGTCCTTCTTCTTTATCAATGAAAAAAGAACAGATGCCCTAGTACAGAAATGTGCACCATCCTCTCTCTCTAGTCCAACTGAATGACCCTTTCATGTAAACCTGTGTGAATTTTTTACTGCTGTTTTAATTACCTATATAAAATCAAATTGCATAAATGGTCTTTTTGACAAAGTTGTTAGTGAAAAATGTAAAGGGGGAAGAAAAATCACTCCTGCCCCTCCCTTGAAACTTTTTAATTCTTAAACCTTATTAGATCACTGCTAGAAATACTCTGTTTTTCTCTTTGGACTGTATAAATCTTTCACCACCAATTTGGCGCTATTTAGGGTTGTGTTAGGATTTTTGCTTCAGTGTTAACCTTGTTTAATATCTCCAAAGACAGTAGTAGGCTAACACTTCAAAGCATGTATTATCCTGAACTCAAGCCAAAACAGCAGCAAACCATTTCCTTGAAGGTCTTTCGCATTTCTAGGCTCCGGAAAGCATAAATAATAGGGTCGATGACTGAGTTGCACATAATAAGAACAAGGTACGTGTTAAAGTGTGACGCATAGCAAATACAGTGTGGGTTGGTGGGGCAAGAAATGATGAGAATGAGATGAAGGAAAAAAGGTCCCCAGCAGGCAATGAAGACCCCAAGGAGAATGGTGATGGTGACAGCTCCTTTCATACAGGTACGCTGGCGGGGCACTTCCACTGGGAAGGCTGCAATGCGCTTGACATGCAGACGTGCAAACAAGAACATGTGAAGATAGAGTGAGGCCATGAGGAAAAGCATGGTAAAGAACATGGCGATGAGGCAGACAATAACAGTTTGACTCTCAGAATAGACAATGAATGTGATGCCGCAACAGATGCAAGTGATCCAGATCATCCCGATGAGGCCCAGAGCTTTCTTCACTGTCATGATGCTGTGGTAACGAAGTGCATAGAAAATGGTAATATACCTGTCAATAGCTATGACCAAAAGGTTGCATATGGAACCAATCAAAGAGATGCAGATCATAGAGTCAAAGACATTGTCCATCTGTTGGATGAAGCGGCTGTTGCTGATGTTTAAAGAGCCATTCTCCAGGAGGACAATCATGACAGTTTCCAAAGCATTGGATATGCTCACTAGCATGTCGGCTGCTGCCAAGCTACAAAGGAAAAAGTACATGGGGGAATGTAGGTTTCCATTTTTGATCACTGCAAGGATGACAAGGATGTTCTCCAAAAGGCCGATGATCCCCAGTGACAAGAACACATCAGCTTTGATGAAGACTAGTTCGCAGAATCCATCATCATCCCTGCTGCCGAAAAGGGCTGAACTGTTAACCTCTTCAGGCTGAAATGTAAGATCCCAGCGTATAGTCGTGTTCATTGTTGGGGTAGATATTCAGGCTTACAAGCAGTTATGGAAATAGTAGCATCAAAACAAAAAATCCATCATAAATACCTCAGGGATCTTCAATGCATAAGACTGAGAAGGACAAGTCTTGGAAAAAGTCCTCTATTCACTTTGTATGTCTGAACCTATTGCTCCACAGAATTGTTGTTTGTTGCTCCAGAGAGTTGTTTGTTTCAAACCAGGCAATGCAGCAAATGCTGCAGGTAGGTCTCAAAAGAACATGAAATTGTGGTAATTTCAGCAGCCTCTCTTTCAGAATTCACCTGTTAATCTTAAGTGAGTGTCTTTATGAGCTGCTACCATGTCCTGGGAGTGCTGCTGGACTGGAGGTTCAAAAGCACTTCATACCACCTCTTCCTGATTCATCTGTGAGGAAAGGACAGGAATAGTATCAAAAAGCGTTGGGCTTTATACATTCATGAATAGAGGGGAAAACACTCCTACTTAATCTTCTATGTCTTACAATGACCACTAGAGAGCAAGTACCTCTTTGACTGACAGCTACAGTTGCAAGCTACAGAATTCCCATTGCTCTAGATTTTACAGATATAAAATGATCTGGCGCCCTCTGCAGATCTGAAAGATAATCTGTAGATATTTTTTAACATTTATAATAAACATTTCAATGATTAAAATGTTCATAGGCTATAAGAAAAAGACATATTATTTTGAGGATGCTTCCAGTTGGATGGTTCCTAGCATGATCAGGCAAGAGGCACTGTGCAGTTATTCAGTCTTTCCTTATTTATTTATTTATTTATTTTTTTGGTAGCAAGGAGAAGCAATGTCTTTAGCTTATAGTGATCCTGTGAACCAGGAACCTCTAAGTTGTAAACCGCTTAGACACTGCATAGCATGGTATGAAGCGGTATATACCATAAATGAAGCTGCTTTGCTTTGTTTTGCTTTGCTTTGCAAAGTCTCCCTGTTATCAGGGAGCTTTGTTATTCATCCTTGCTGAAGCCCTGCAAGCTTCGGGCTGTGGCTTCCTTGACTAGTTCTACTAATTGATAATATGGTCTTCCTCCTTTCCAATTGCATTCCACCTTAACATGAGATGCATATAAAAGGAAGATGCCTTTGTTTAAATCCCATGTAAAATTTTGTGAATGGGGAAGTAATGGATGATAAAAGTTTCATCTGGAAGGATATGTAATGTATCTGAGTAAACGTGAGTACATTTAATGTGGATCTTTGACCACATTCCTTCTCTGAGATTATTTTCAGTCCCACAAGCTGCAGAGTATTGCCAAATTTCCAAGAATAATATTGCATTAACTTTTGACTTCCTAAACATATCTTGACAAGAGCAGTAGGCTCAGTTATTAATATATTGTGCAAACATTTCCACAATTCCTGATGGTTTTGGTGCTATTATTATTATTTGCATCTTTATAACCACTTGCACAGCTATTGAGAAAATCTCCAGAAACTCCCTTTTCTTTTAAACACACTTCTTTCAAGGTCTCACATCAAATGTCAGATTTACAAATTCAATACTTTATTGTCTGGATCACATTATTACTTGGGTTACCTCTCAGTAATTTTCTACCTTGACTATTCATCAACTGTGAATAGTCAAGGTGACATAAACATATTCCTGAGAAATAGCTGGAGATGTTTATCCCCCTCATTACCCTTTATTTAAATATTTTCCAGAAGTGACAACATCTGAAAATAATCAAGAAGGATGTTTACATAAAGATATGCCAGTAATCCATATTTTCTTCCATCTCAACTTCATACAAATTTAGGTAACTATAATATAGCATACCATATATACTTAACTATAAGTCGACCTCATGTATAAATGGACAGCAGGTTTGGGGGCCAAAATTATGGATTTTGCTATGACCCTTGGATATGTCAAGGATAAAACTTAGGGGCATGTAAAGGATGAAGCAAAGAAAAGCAACGCCAAAGAACTTACACAATTCCCGCAGGCATAACTGTTTATGCTTATTCTAAAGGCTGGATGAATGACAGGGGGCCAGTGCTTCCAGGACAGATTCCATTCTTGCCTTCCACCAGGGGATTGTTCCTTTTACTTTTTAAAATAAGAGTTAAACTACAGTACCTACAGTGATCTGTGGATAAGTTGACTCATTTTTTGAGGGGGGGGAATTTGTCAATTTTTTGACTTAAATTTCTAGACTTATACATGGGTATATACAGTAATACAAATATGACATAATTCCTGCAGGGGCAAGACAATGTTAACAAAGAATATTACAAATATCTCTACAATACTGATAACGGCAGCGGTTTAAGCTAGGACTATAAATCCATGATCCATATAATACAATCATAGAACCCTAGAGGTGGAAGAGACCTCAAGGCCCATCCAGTCTAACTCCTTGCCATGCAGGAATACAAAATCAAAGCATCCCTGACAGAGGGCTATCCAGCTTCTGTTGAAAAACCTTCAAATAAACTATAACACAGTGGTTCTCAAATTTTGGTTCTCTAAATGTTTTGGACTTCAGCATTCAGAATTTCATGCTGTTGCTCAAGTTAGCTGGGGCTTCTGGTAGATGAAGTCCAAACATCTGGAGGACCAGAGTTTGGGAATCACTTATGTAACAATTTTATGGACGCCATAACAAGTAATCATATGAGGCCTAAGGCCTGACAATAAAAATGTCTTTACATGTTATTGAAAAGTCTCAGAGGGAGACATTTAATGGGACTATCTTGCCAAGGTGTTTCAAAGTGATAGAACAGCTACTGACAAAGCCTCCTCTTAGAATCCTTTTAAATATTCTCCAACTATTGGCAGCAATGGTGACTGGTGTCGGTGGATCAGCACCAAATTCATTCTGGGTTTTACTCCGAAACTTAAAAGGACTATCCAAGGTGCTGAAACTATTTTGGGTTTAGTATCTCAGAATGTTAACAAAGAGTATTACAAATATCTCTACAATACTGATAACAGCAGCGGTTTAATCTAGAACTATAAATCCATGATCCATATAATACAGTACTTTAATGTTCAGCTTTATTCTCAGTGAAGAGTTATATTCCCAATATATTCTTTGCTGGTCAGGCCTCATCTGAGTACTGTTCAGGTCTGGGCACCTCATCTTATTAAGGATATAGACAAATTGGAGCAGGTTCAGATAAGCGCAACAAGGATGATAAGAAGTACAGAGAACGAAACATAGGAGGAAAAAAGTTGAAGGAGCTGGACTTGTTCAGCTTGGTAAAAAGGAGGCTGGGAGGTGATATGATTGCAATCTTTAAATAGTTTAAGGACTGTCATAAAGAGGAAGGGTCAAAGAGCAATCTTGCCCGAGAGGGTAAGATTAATTTGAATACCACAATATACTCTTATAGCGCTACTATTCCACTTTTACTGCTATGTCTGCCTTCTGTGGTATTCTGGGGTTCATAGTTTAGTGAGGCCTCAGAGATATCTGGCTGAGAAGTCTAAATGCCCCAGGATTCTACAGGAGGCAGTCATAGCAGTAAAAGTGGAATAATAGTGCTATAACAATGTAGTGCAGTATTGTCCTGTGTCAAATGGTTTGAAGTTACAGGAGGGTAGATATCACTTGAACAGTAAAATGAACTTCTTGACAGTAAAAGTGGTATGGCAGTGGAACCAGCTGCCTAGAAATAGTGGGGTCTCCTTCTCTTGATATCTTCAAAAGAGGCTGAACAGCTACCTACTGGGGATGCTTTAATGAAGATCTTGCTCTGAGCCCCTTCCAACTCTATGATGCTATGCTGGAACAGATGAAAGTGTCTTTCTAAGTGATAATAAAACCTGTCCTGACTTTATACAATATTCGTACATAACCAGCACTTTGAACTATGTCTAGAAACAAGCCTGAAGGTAAGGAAAGTGTCATAACATAGAAGTCACACACTACCCATAATTGGCCTTGGTCAATCAATTGGCTGCAGCATTTTGAGCCAGTTGACATTTCTGAATATTCAGCATGCTACATAATCCAAAGCTCTCATTAAGCCTGAATCATTTTCATAAAGCCAACATTTTTCATTTATTCTGCTTACATTGTGATTCCCCAGGGAAGCACTAACATAATATTTTAATGGATCTTCATGTTCTTGAAAATCGCATTCAAATATTGGCTGTTGGTTATATATGCATTTTACACATGGCTTTTGCTAATTTTCTTTTCACAGACTTTGCTTCCTTAATGGCCTTGCCTTCCTGCAGTTTTTGCAGAATCAGGATATAGAGCTGTTGCTGATTATATCTATTCACATCCTAGAACAGTAGGAAAACCATTTATTTTGGTTTCTTATTCAAACCAACCAACCAACCAACCACCCCTCTCCTCCCCTCCTCTTCTTATTAAAGTATTCATATCACACCATTTACCTTTTATTGTGCTTTACAAATAAAATATAAACAATTTAAAACCATTCCAGATTAAAATCAGAAATAATCTAAACAAGATAAAAAGTATGAAGCAAGAAAATAGCTAAGAAAACATAAAAGGCTTTAACAGTTTTAAACCTTTTCCAGGTTGAGTCTCCCCTCTCCTTTTTTTGCGGGGGGGGGGATTTTGGAATACCTAAATTTTCATACATACATAATGAGACATCCTGGAGATGAGACCCAAGTCTAAATGCAAAATTAATTTATGTTTCATATTACGCATTTTCCTTATACATATAGTGTGAAGGTATTTTTTTAAAACAATATTTTAAACTGTGTGCATGAAACAAAGGGCCTTTACAGACTGCCAGAAATAATGTAGTTTGAGGCCACTTTAGATGTCCTGGCTCAGTGCTAATGAATCATGGGAACTTTATTGTTTATTGTGGCACCAGAGCTCTCTGACAGAGAAGACTCAATGTCCCAGAAAAAATACAATTCCCATGATTCCCTAGCACTCAGCCAGTACAGTTAAAGTGGCTTCAAGCTGCATTATTTCTGGCAGTCTGTAAAGGCCCAAAATTTGTGTACATTAAACCATAAGAAAGTAAAGGTGTCATTATCTCACCAACCATGAAAAACATACTTTTAAATACAACATTCAAAGAGTATCATAGAATCATAGAGTTGGATGGGGCCCCATAGGACACTGAGTTTAACCCCTTGATCAATGCAGGAACTTAAGTGAGAGCATCCCCAATAGTTTTTGAAAACATTCAGAGAAGTAGACCTTTTTCTCAATGATAACAGAATTTAGTAAATACCTTTAGAGTTGTGAAAAGGCATCTTTACAAGAAATTCATTAATTCTGAATGGTTATTTAAAATGGTTATTCTGGGGATAATGCTCACTGAACAATGTGCTTGCATATTTTTATGTCAATGGCAACACAGATCACATTTTTTGCATACAGCTTGTTTTGTAGGCACAGAACTGGATCAGAGCCCAAGTGTTTCACATTTATAACAGTTTTAACCTCTCTCTCTCTCTCTTTCTCTCTCTCTGGGCTGTTTGAAAGAGTAATCCTATGTCTGTCAATTCAAAAATAAGCCCCATACAGTTCAATGGACTTATTTCCAAGTTGCTGATTCTAGTCTTAGATGCTGTACATTCTCCTCTATACCATTTTAGGGGGAGGTTTACCACATCCTTTTAAAATGCTGATTTGACAACCCACTAGAAAACTCACCAGTCTTCTGCAATAATCTCTATCCCAGTTTATGAGTCACTTTGCTCCCCACTCCTGCACCATCAACTTTTCTTTTTTCTTTTTTCTTTTTGCTTTTGTCATAGGCTGAACACATCATTACTAGTGGATGGCTAAAAGCCAGAGAGGCAAAGCCAAGGGTGTATCAGAGGTGGAAAGTCAACTGCATGTAGTTTGCTACCTACTTTAGTTCACTTTGTATCTCCTGCTAGGATCTTGCAAATCATGATGGCACTGCCCATCTGTTGAAACTGCACAATCACCCCTGCCCTGTCCCTAATCCTAACTTGATACCTTTGAATTCTTATTGGACTGAGATAATGCCTCACAATTCATATAGTGGGCCCTTGGTATTGGCCAGTGAGGTATTCAAACAGCCCTCCTTTTTTACTCCAAATCTCAAGCCAAGTCTCAAGTCCCTGCTATCAAGTCTCACGTTGAGTTGTAAATCCTTGTAAAATACATTCAAGTCAAATCTCAAGTTGAGTCTCATGTTTGGAAGCCAACTTTAATATTAAAAAAGGTGGTGGTGATGATCATGTATGTGTGGGGGCGCAAGTGTGGAGTTTCAATAACTAGAAAATCAAGTCATGCACAAAGTTAGGTAAATAAAATTCTTGGATGGGAGCAGCAAACATGTTGGGCAATGGGCCTGAGGTGGAAGGATCGTTCTAAAGCTTTTCAAAAGGGACATACTGTTGAGTAGACCTCAAGCCTTGCCTGAAGCCCATTGCTTAATGTGTGTCCTGTTTATGGATGAAGGTAGGCCAGGAAGTCGTTTGCTAAAAATATACAAGTCTCAAGCTGAGTCAAGTCAGTGCATCATTATTGCCAAGTCAAGTTCAAGTCGAGTAACTGAAGTGAATTTACTCTGGGTCAGTTAATTCAAGTCTCCATCACCGGTATCCATTGGGGTTTGGTTCCAGGGCCCCACGTGGATATCAAAATCTGTGGATGCTCAAGTCTCATTAAATACAGTGGCACAGTAAGATGGTGCCCCTCATATAAAATGGCAAAATCAAACTTTGCTTTTAGGAATTATATATTTTAAAAACATTTTCAAGCCACTGATGATTGAATCCATGGATAAAGAATCAATGGATACAGAGGGTTGACTGTATAACAAAAGGTTTGTCCTAGTGCAAAATATAAAACATATGAAAAATTCCTTTTGATTAGATGGAATATAAAATTAGTAAATGTTATGCTCCATCCTTTAGGGACTACAATGACTACAAGGTTTGATTGTTGGCAATAGAACAAGAAATTCTCATGTTATGATCAGTGTGCCCACCAATCTGGACCTTCCTGTCTTTCTTTTGTGTTAGTTTGCTATTATGATGATGGAAAGAGTTTGGTGCTATTGGTTGTATAAACAAGAATCTAAAGATTTTGAGGATAAATGTATTGTCTGCTGGTACTTTCCTGAATGATCTTAAAAATGGAGCACGGAGATGAGTTAAAAGGAAATATCTGAGTTTATTGTGTAATTTCCTGGAAAACATGTGCTCTGTCTATTTGACTGGGACTCTTCTAAAAGCCTTTTCATTATCCACATGGAAAACAACTTCATTTGTTGCTTTCTGAACTCAGTAGACTAGTGCTCGTGATTCACTTTTCCTTGCTCTTGATATTGCAGACTCTGTAGACTTTCAGTGAGTTCAAAGCTATATCGTCCATCCTTCTATATGACAATAAATAATGAAAACACACACACGTACAGAGGATTTTTGTTCTTTGTACTAAATTTGTGCTAGGTCATATCCAACACTCAGATCATAATTCTTATAGAATTGATTGTGTGTGTGTACTCTTTGTGTTATTGTTGTTACTGTGACCCTATGAATGAGAGACTTCCAAGAGAACATGTAGTCATGTTCTGTTTAGATCTTCTAAAGTCAGGACCATGGCTTCCTTGATTGTGTCAATCCATTTGTAATACAGACTTCTCCTGAGAGTTCAGGATTGATTTACTTTAGGATCCACTGATTTGTCTTTTTGGAAATCTGTGGTATCAATAGAGATCTCATCCAGCACCACATGTCAAATTCATTGCTTTTAGAACAATTGTGTGATCATGGCAATTCTTTTAAACTATATTCATTTAAAAATATTTCTATATTGTCTCCAAGCCTGTGTGGGATCTTGACCAATTTGGAGGATCTGCTCATTTTAATGGCCATACCACCAGTTCTGGAAGTGTTTCCTCCTTCCCTTGCCTTCCTTTCTCTCCATGAACATGAGGTTTAAAGGAACCTGCAACAGGTGAACCAAGCTGCAATGTTGAGCTATTAAAGAGCTCACTTTTTCCAAACTGTATTTTGTTTAATTTTAAGCTGCCTTGAATCATGGTTTTATTTATTTTTATTTAATTAACTTAATTTATATCATGCTTTTTGCCATTTTTTTGGTAGGGTGAAGTAGGATATGAATAAAATTAATGACAATCATAATAGCTATAACTTTTTAGAATGGAAGAAATTAAAGATATAGCCATGTTAAGGCCTAAGCAGACTGCCAGAAATAGTGCACATTAAATTGAGGCACTGCCCTGGCTCAGTGCTAGGGAATCATGAGAATTGTATTTTTTTCTGAGACATTGAGCCTTCTCTGTCAGAGAGCTCTGGTGCCACAATAAATTACAGTTCCCATGATTCCCTAGCACTGAGCCAGGGCACTGCCTCAATTTAATGTGCACTATTTCTGGCAGTCTGCTTAGGCCCTTAGTCTGTATAATCAGTATATATATAGATTTTATAACACAGTTAAGAGTAACTGAAACAAAGTAGGAAATAGTCAGCATGAGCTTTCGTAGACTCCAGTCAACCAAAAGCATCTGAAGAAGTAGACTGGAGTCTACGAAAGTGCATGCTGACAACTTCTTACTTTCTTTCAGTTAGTCTTAAAGTTGTTATAAAATCTCTCTATATACTTTTTAGAACGGAGTCATCTCTTTCTTTTCAGAGTATTCAAGAGTGTATTTATTTATTCATTCATTTATTTAATATATTTGGCAAACCTTCTCTGAACAAATCATACCCAGAAAAACCATGATAAGTTTGCCTAAGGATCACCATGAGTCGGAAACGACTTGAAGGAACACAACAACAACAATTATTTGATTTATATCCTAAAAATGGGACTCAAAGCAGCTCACAATAAAAGTTAAAATAGTTAAACCAATATGCGATACAAAAGTTAAAACAGTATTTAAAATATCAATCCATTTAAAGCAATGTTGTTGTTGTTGTTGTTGTATGCCTTCATGTTGTTTCTGACTTATGGCAACCCTAAGATAACCCTATTATGGGATTTCCTTGGCCTATTTCTTCAGAGGAGGTTTGTCATTGCCATCCACTGAGGTTGACAAAGTGTGACTTGCCAATGTTCACTCAGGGGGTTTGCATGGCTGAGAGGGGATTTGAACCCAGATCATAGTCCAATGCTCAAACCAATACACTATGCTGGCTCTTCCAACCTATCACTACTTAAAGCATTAATTTCAAACAACTACAAAATTAAAACCCTTATTACATATTTTAAAACTCACAGCACATCCTTCTACCCCAGCAAGTTAAAGGCTGGTTGTAGCTATGTGTAGCTATAGGGGATGGGGCAAATTGAGTACATTGACTGTATGATGTGTGTGTGTGTGTGTGAGAGAGAGAGAGAGAGAGAGAGAGAGAAGGACTAGGCTGAAAAAGGCTAAAATTAAATGAAGTACACATTATGGATTATTTAAAACATTTATTTTGAAGGATGTTGAATGTAATAAAGTGTAATTAATGTTTACTGTGATACTCAGACTTTTTGTTACTAAGCAACGCAAACATTTGAATCCTCCCTCCAATATTTCATGTAGGGAGGTAACTGTTTTTAAATAAATCTTTTGTATCTGTGAATTAGGGAGAGACGGGGGGGGGGGAGACTGAAACCAAAACAGATTTTATTTATCAGGTACAGCAAAGATGCCATATAGCTAAATACATAACCCATTACCTTTGGAGGTAAAATAAATGGATGACATATGAAGGTAATCGAATTTGACCATTCTTTGATATGGCAAAGTAATTCTTCTGAAAGGATAATTGACCATCATTCTGAGAAATAATTTGAGGAGGCAAAATAAGCACTAAGAGGGGATAGTTATGGAAGGCAAGGAACAACCTCATGGCTGCACAGCTAGTATGGAGAAAATGGATTTCTCTCCCTTCCCCTCCATAATGTTGGGTGATTCAAGAGACAATATTGGATCCTTCAAAGCAAACCCTGTTGTTCTCCAAGAAATCTGCTCCTTTTATCATCTAATTTCAAAATCAGGTCCAATGCTGACACGTCACAGGATGGGGTAAACACCAAAGACACCAGATTTTGACATCTCCCAGCCTTTTACATTTGTGGTGTAAAGAGAAGCACTGTGTGAGCCAACTGCAGCAGCTACAATCATAGACTGCATCTATACTGCAGAATCAATGCAATTTTACACCACTTTAACTGCCATGATGTGATGCTATGGAATTTGGGGGGTGTAGTTTTGTGAGATATTTAGCCCTCTCTCTCAGAGAGCTCTGTGCCACAACAATAATAAATAATAATAATAAATTTTATTTATAACCCACCTCTCTGCATCGCAATCAAGGTGGGGAACAGCAATAATAAAAACATACATTTTAAAACATTCCTTATCCCAAATCCAACCCTCCCACTCCTTAAAACTAAATTAAACTATTAAAAATAATAATAATAGAATTCAATAACAGAACAATAAACAAACATATAGTAGCAGCATCAGGGAGGGGGCAGATAAAACAATCCCTTCGAGCCAGAGCATTATTCGGGGAAGGCCTGCTGGAAGAGATCCGTCTTTACTGCCTTTTTAAAAGCAGCAAGAGTAGTAGTAAGACGGATCTCATCCGGCAGGCCATTCCAAAGTCTGGGAGGGCTGCAGAGAAGGGATAACAAATTCTGGTGCCACAACAAGCATTCCATAGGATGGCACCATGACATATAAAGTGGTGTCAAACTGCATTACAGTCAGCCCTCTATATTCAAGGATCCTTTATCCACAGATTTCACAATTCCGAGTATAGATGCTGTGACCACAGCAGTCCTTTTCCTTCCACTGCTTGCTATTTTATCATCCTTGCCTCTGAGCTGTGAAAGCTAATGTGATATATTTTGCACCTTCTGGTTGGCCCAATAAAGGTTATCACTGCAAGATGGAACTTGTTGTAATGAAAAGTAACAGAAACGTATGGAGCAACAAATAATAGAAATAATGACTTTTAAAGCTCTGCAACAAGCAATCACAATAAATTGCTTTCTAAATGCTATAATGGAGAGCAAGAACAAACTTCATTTTAACAGTAACTTTCCAAGCCCTGGAGAGTATTTACAATAAGTGCAGCATCTCTTTTAAATGCTAGATAAAATTCTACGATTATCCACTGGGGAAATAGCTAAGGATGGAAGCTTTCTCTTCATTGTTTCCTTTCCATCTGCAAACAATTATAACTTCAAAAAGGAACTTCTCTTTCTCCATGTGATTAAAATCTCATAGCTAGGGTGCTTCCAGATAGACAGTTCCCAGCATTATCAGGCAAAACACACAGTGCAGCTGTTTTGTTTTTCTCTTCTTAATGAATTTTCTGTGGGGAAGAAAAGGAATAGGTGGACTGGGAAAACCCAGGAAGTTTACAAGTAGAAGTATCTTCTGGTGTTCTGTAAAATTCAGTAAGTGAAGCAAGGCAATTGTACAATGCGGGTCTTGTCTAAAGAGTACCATTAGTGAAAGGGTCTTCAGCACAACAGCATCCTCCACCCAAAACAGTTGAAGCAGAAGTGGTAATAACCAAGTTTCTTTAGATAAAAAATTATTCTTGTTGTGGCATGGCTTTAGTTCATTTCAAAGGCATGGTGGCCTTATCATGAGGGTTTCTCACAAGATGAATTGAGAGTAGTTTTACCATTTCCTTCCTCTGAGGCTCAGAGGATGATTTGACTGGGGTCATCCAAACCCTGGCCAAGTGGGGATTTGAACCCTGGTCCTCCTGAGTCCCAGTCCAGAACTCAAACCACTACACCATACTGTCTCCATAAAAGGGTATGTGTTGTTGTTAACTGCCTTCAAGTCAACTCCAATTTATGGGGACCCTCTGGGTGAGACATCTCCAAAAGCCCCTATCCCTGACTGCTCTGCTTAGGTCCTGCAAATTCAGGCCTGTGGCCTCCCTGATTGAGTCTATCCATTTGGTGTGTAGTCTTCCTCTCTTTCTATTGTCTTTTACCTTCCCAAGCATTATTGTCTTTTCTATTGAATTGTGTCTTGTCATGTTGTAACCAAAATATGATGGCCTCAGTTTGATCATGTTGGCTTCCAGGGATAGTTCAGGTTTGATTTGTTCAAGAACCCATTTATTTGTCTTTTGGGCTGTCCACAGTATCTTGAGCACCCTTCTCAAGCACTACTTCTCAAATGAATTCCTTTTCTTCTTATCGGCTTTTTTCACTGTCCAGTTTTCACATATGTACATGGTGACATGGAAGATGGAGGAGTGAAAATAGGAGGAAGAATTATCAACAATCTGAGATATGCTGATGACACTAGAAAGATATGCGATATCTGAGATATGCTGATGACACCAGGAAGATCAAAGAAGAAAGGCACTGTTGAACATAAAGAAAACAAAAATAATGACCACAGAGAA
>CM034706.1:254134350-254147629 GCA_020142125.1 Phrynosoma platyrhinos | reverse complement strand
ACCTTCTTCCTCCTCCTCCTGCCTCATGCTGTGCTGTGCCTCGCCTTCCTCTTCCTCCTCTTCCTCCTTGCACCGCCCCTTCCTCCTCCTCCTCCTCGTCCCGCCTCGTACCATGCCTCACCTTCCTCTTCCTCCTCTTCCTCCTGCTGCAGAGACCCTTCCTCCTCCTCCTCTGCCATCCATGGGCTTGTCATCCACAGATGCTCAAATGTGTGGATGGCAGATAAGGAGGGCCCACTGTATCAGGTTTAATGGCATCACCAGCCTTCCCCTTCATGACATCAGAAACTGTAATTCCTAGAAATCCTGATCTGGCATTCTTGGTAATGCTCTCAAGTCAGTTGACTCAGATGCAAGTCCAACTTAAGTTCCTTCAATGACTAGAGTTGGACTTGACTCCATGTAAATGAAGCACTGACTTAACTTGACTTGTGACTGTAATTTTTTAGTTACTGACTTGATATTCCTGGTTTTGGAAGCCAGTGTTGAAATCTACTCAGCAGTCTGTCTTTGCTGCAAATAGGGGGACAGGACGGATTCTTCTAAAGTTCTTTTTTCCTAGGAGCAGCAGCAGTCAAGAGTTGCCCCAAGAGCTTGGGTCATATTTGTTTCTTGGAGGGAAAGGGACAGTAAATGTGTTAGGAAACTGGCTGCTCGAGGGCTACTTGTCAGCCTGTCTCTGCTGCATATTGGATGAGCCTTGAAAACTGGCTTTAGAGGGATCACATCTGTCTCAAGCAGCCCATTGCCTAACATGTTTGCTGTCTTTTTCTTTTCCAAGAAACAAACACACCCTTGTACTCCTATTCTCCAACTCTGTGCATGTCTTCTTGATTTTTTAGTTCTTCAAACATCACCCCTTTGCACACACCACCTCCTTTTTTTCTGTTAAAGTTGGCTACCAAACTTGTGACTTGACTTGAGACTTGAAGGTAGAGACTTGAGACTTGGAGTAAAAGACTTAGGCCTGAAACAGATGGGTGAAAAAAGCCAGCTTCCAAATGGCTTGGGGGTCATGGTAATTAGATGACACATGCTCCCAAGCTGTGTGGAAGCTGTACTGAAGCTGCATTCGGGCTGCCTAAGAAGGCCCAAACCCAGCCCAAGAAGAAGCAGATAATTTCTGCTCCTTGCCAAGGGTCATTTGGGACTGCAGCAGAAGGCGCCAATTGGACTGTGGGGTTTGGCTGTCATGATCCTGTGGTGCTTTGGGCGGAAGTGGCTTCAAGCTGCCACTTCCTGCCTGTCTGTTTTGCCCCTTAATATATTACTGCCATCATCTTAAAGTTTGAAATACTTATAGTGAAAAAAGCCACAACTCTGAATAGATTCCTAGTTGCACTGATTTGGGAGACATTAGCCACTGCTGTCTTCATGTACTGGACCAAGAATTATGATCTACTGAAGCATCGCTCCTCTGTTTCTTACCATTGGGAGCAATCTACTCACTGGAGATATAAGGAGGGGCAGGGAGAGGTGCGAAATAATAATAATAATAATAATAATAATAATAATAATAATAATATAATAATAATTTATTCTCAGCTGTTGCACCCAAGTCCAACTGTTACTACATTTGATCTCATTTTGGTGTGAATTTAAAACCTGGCTGTTTATCCAAGCCTTTGTGGCCAAGCTTGGTTTTGTTCTGTTGGTTTGTAGCCCTTTGTTCTCTTCCTTTTTGAACTGTCTTAGCTTGCCTGAGCTGTTTTAAAACTGTTTAAAATATTTATAAAGTTGTTTTTATTTATCATGACCCAACCTGAATCTTTGGACACAGAACAAGATAGAAATATTTGAATGAGTGAATGAATAAAATCATTGATTTTTCCATCATTTTAAAGAATATGTATAATCCTGCAATTGTATGTTTGAAATATATTAAACAAACAAGCGTAATAAACATCTCACACAAAACATGGCTGTTTCCTGTTAAAGAGCACCATACTCTGTCATTCACAATCAGGACATAATTATGCAACAATCAATTGTTAAATGACCCTGCTTAAATCTGATGGCTGTTATCCAGAGAAAGTTACTTGCCCTGAAGTCCTATTGCAATCAATAAGACAACTTCAGTGAATTGATTTCAACAGGCCGTGGGCATGACTAATTTTATTTTGATTGGGGATTTACACACCATTAACAGCGTTTTTGCAAAAAACAGTCAGTACTGCACAATGTACTGGAAAAGAGAATGCTTACTTCTGGACATCACAAAAACTAATCCAAAAGGACAAAATGTTTCAAAATGAACCATTTTTGGCACAGTGGCTCTCTATGCCTACTTGCAAGTGGCTGGTGTTTTCCAAGACATAACAAACAAGAAACCAAAGCCTTTACTACCGTCAATAGACCATTGGGCAACACATTAAATACATATTAAAACAATACAATAAAATACATTTATAGCTAAAATACTTGCTATGTTTTCCATGTCAGAGAGGCAGTGAATCCAGCCCAATTTAGTCTGCATATTAAACAATATTAAACAATCTATCCATAGGGCAAAATCTATTTTGGGGATAGGAGTGAGCATCTTGGATAGTTCTTATAATTTTCAACCTAGATACTAAAGCAGATTTGCCCCACCAATGACATGGAAGCCACCAATTGCCACGGTGTTTCACTCTAACAAGGTTTATCCTGCCCTTCCAAGAAGCTAAGCATATTTGGAAGATAAGCAGATCCCTAAACCATCTCCTGTGAAGCACAGACCGAGGTTCCTGAGTTGTATAACTAAGGGGGGTTGCAGACTGCCAGAAATAGTGCAAATTGAGTCCACTTTTAGGGTTAGGGTTAGGGTTAGGGAACCATGGGAACTGTACTTTATTGTGGCACCAGAGCTCTCTGACAGAGAAGGCTCAATGTCTCAGAAAAAAAACAACAATTCTCATGATTCCCTAGCACTAACCCTAACCCTAAAAGTGGACTCAATTTGCACTATTTCTGGCAGTCTGCAACCCCCTTAAATGAAGTAAACTGAGGACAAAAGGAGGGAGTGGGAAGAGGAGAGAAGCTGGGATATTTCAAATGCTGCTGAAAAAGTGGGATGGAGGAGGAATAACTGGGAGTGTCCCTGCCAGATTGGAACAGTTGAGGATGTAGAGACTGAGGTTCCAGAGCTGTATGACTTTCAAGATGAAAGTACATCAGGTGTCTGTAAAACACCTTATCTGAAGTGTGAAGCCTCCTTAAGTTATTACATTTGGATCCATTTATTATTTTCTAATTCTTAAAGGGCTATACACTGGTTATTCAATTTACAGTGTATTCAGGCCATTCTTTACTGAAGACTTCAAAGTATTGTGTATTTCTATCACCTTTTCACCAAAGCTGCTTGGTCTTTCAAAAATGGCTTGCATTTTGGGCTTTAAAAAAAGCAACACAATGTTTCTCTCAACCTTCTGTCACACTCTAGTATGCCTAAGATGCATATCTGTAAGGATTTATTTAAAGAGAGTGAATGGCCAGCAAAATAGTAAGTTCGGTGTAAGAAAGGGTAAAAAGAGTGGGGTGCATTTTTCCATTAATTTTACATATATGCTGACAGTATCTGAATGGGTAGAAACAAGCCATGAAAGATAACTTGGAGTTGTGGCAGATAGCTCAATGAAAATGTTGAGTCTGTGTAAGTGTACCTCTTTTTGGTGTCTATGAGATCAGTTAGAAATGAATGTTACAAACACAACCACTAGGCCAGTTTTTAAAATAATAATGCAACCAATTATATACTCAGATCAAGATCCTGTATTGGGAAATGTATGTGTACCATGCAGCTATGGGCTGCACTCTGTAGCTACATCTACCCCCAACCCACTTTATGAATAGTGCAGCACACTCAACATGACAAGAGAGCAGGGTGCATGTCTGAGCATCAGACTAGCATCTGTTTCCTGTTCCTATCTAACAGATAACCCATCACAGTTAACAATCTGTCTGTAACTCTTTGGGCCAAATGATGCTTCTTAGCACTTTTCAAAGGCAGACCCTCATAGAGTGCATAACAATAATCCAAATGGAATGTAACCAAGGCATGTGTTACTGTGGCTAGATCTGAGTTTTCCAATAATAGGCATAGCTGACACACTAGTTTTATTTTGCAAATACACTCCTGGTCACCACTGAAACCTGGGTCTCCAGGCTCAGGGTTAAATCTAGGAATACCCTGAAAGTGTATAACAGGCTTAGAGAAATTATTTAAAACAGAGTCTGATTAAATAGAGCCTTGGTTTAAAGACAAATGTAGTGAAGAGTTAAATGAACAGTTCAGCAAAAAGTTGTTACTGTGATTTTGTGTTGCGATGTTGAAACATTTATGAAACCAGCCATATACTAAGTTAAAAGTCTACCAGTCAATACACCTTTGTTGTTTTGTTATTGTATACCTCTGCTGGGAAGTCTTTTATTTAAAGTCCTGCACTGGCTCCCAATTTGCTCCTGAGCTCAATTCAAGGTACTGGCATTGACCTACAAAGCCCTAAACAACTTGGAGCCAAGACAGATGGAAGACTGCCTCTTTCCATATGAGCCTGCCAGAAATTTGACATCTTCAGATGGTCCCTGTTGTGTGTCCCCAAACCTTTTAAAGTTAGATTTGTGGGTGTATGTAAAAGGGCATTATAGCAGCACTTCAACTGTGGAACTCCTTACCCAAGGAAATTAGGCTGGCCCCATCTTTTTAAAACTTCAAGCGGGCAACAAAAACAGTGCTGTTCCACATGGCATTCAGTGTTTGAAATTGCTGTTTAATTGCTTCCAAACTAAATATCCCTTTCTAAAAACTACAAACCACAGGGTTCCATGGACTGTTGTCATGGCAATTAAAATGGAATCAGAGCCTTGCCATTCTGTGATAGGAAAGGGCCCTTAAAGAAGAGATCCATTGCAGCTACCTGACAGTATCTTACCATCTTTTATTAGGCAAATTGCTAGTTTGACCGATGGGAATAAATAATTAAGAGATTGCTGGCTTCTTCATTTAAAGCATGCACACTATTACTAAACATGTTGCTCAGAAGTCTTCATTTAGTTGAAAGCACACTGGTCTTAACTGCATGAAGTACAGGCAAAAAAAAAGAAAAAAAAGAAAAGAAGAAAAAGGAAATAAATAAATAAATAAGGAAAGAAAGAAAGAGGAAGAACATAAACTTTGTATATTCTGTCAATTCAGTTTTTCTCCCAGTTCGAATGACAGCAAAGTTGAATGTGGTGCCATCTTCTGGCTTTGACAGTTATTTAAAGGAAGATCTAACTTCTCAGAAACAAAGACTACAATGAAACCTTGGCTGCATTGTTGTTATTAATTGCCCTTAAGTTGATCTTGACCTCTGGTGACCCTATGGATGAGACATCTCCAAGACCCCCTATTCTCTACTGCTCTGCTTAATTCCTGCAAACCCATACCCGTGTCCTCTTTAATAGAGACCATCCATCTAGCATGCAGCTTATCTTTCTGCTTCCCTCCACCTTTCCTAGCATTATTGTTTTCTCCAATGAATCTTCTCTTCTCATGATGTATCTGAAGTACGACATGATACTTCAAGTTTTCTCATCTTGGATTCCAGGGAGATTTCTGGCTTGATCTGCTCTTGGACCCATTTGTTTGTCCTTTTTGCTGTTCATGGGATCCTCAACACTCTTCCCCAGCACCATATCTCAAATGCATTGATTTTCTTCCTATCTTGTTTCTTAACTTTCCAACTCTCACATCCATACAAGGTTATAGGGAATAGGATGGCTTGTATGATGCTAACTTTCATGCTCAGTTGTATATCTTTGTATTTTAGAATCTTCTAGTTATTTCATATCCACCCTCCCCATTCATAGGGCGTCTGCAGATCGGCCCAAAGGGCCAGCCTGGAGGCAGAGTTGGGACAGGACAGCTGCCTGCTGGCCGCCCCAACCCCTTGTCAAAGCCGTTCTGATGCCGTGCACCATTATGCATGGTGGACAGCATCAGGATGCCCTCCTGGTGCAATGTTCTGACGTACTGCACCAGAAAGGGCACTGAAGAGCCACGTGCCAGCTCATAGGGCAGCCTTTTGCTTCCCCTAAAAGGAGTGGCATTTTGCCACTCTTTTTGGGCCAGCAAAACGGAGGGTCGGGGCTGTGGCGTGGGGTAGCTGCAGCCCCAATATGCTGTTTCCTGGGGCGGCCCAGAGCCGCCTGTCTGCACACCCCCATGATCTTCTGATTTCCTGGCTGCAGTCCCCGTTTCTCTTAATGGTTTATCCCAGGTATGATTTTTTTTTTTTACTATTTCTATTTCCTCATTGTCTAGGTTAAATTTGTGTAGATTCTCTGTAGTCATTATTTTTGTTTTCTTTATGTTCAACAGTAGGCCTGCTTTTGCACTTTCTTCCTTGATCTTCTGCTAGTATTATGGTGTCATCTGCATATCTTAGATTGTTGATATTCCTTCCTTCTCTTTTCACTCCTCCTTCTTCTGTGTCCAAGCCTACTTTTCTTACAATATGTTGTGCATATAAGTTGAACAGATAGGGTGAAAAGGCTGCACCTTGTCTGACTCCTTTGCCAATTGGGAATCATTCTTTTTCTCCATGTTCTGTTCTGACAGTAGCCTCTTGTCCTGAGTACAGATTCCTCATCAGGACTATTAGATGTGTTAGCACTCCCAGGCTTTTAAGGGCATTTCATAGACTTTCATGATCTATGCAGTCAAAGGCTTTGCTGTAGTCTGTAAAGTACATGCTGATTTTCTTTTTAAAGTCCCTGGTGTGCTCCATTAGCCATTGGATGTTTGCAGTGTTGTCCCTTGTGCTTCTTCCTTTCCTGAACCCTGCTTGGACTTCTGGTATTTCTTTCTCCATGTATGGTTGGAGTCTATATTGCAGAATTTTGAACATGATTTTGCTTGCATGGGAGATCAGTGCTATGGTCCTATAGTTGCTGCAGTCTTTTGTATTTTTGTGGATAGGGATGTATATTGATCATTCCCAATCTGTCAGTATTCATTTTGCTTTCCATATCTGTTGACATATGTTGGTTAGCACTAGAGTTGACTCTGTCAATGTGGATTGCAGCAGTTCAATTGGAATATCATCTCTTCCTGGTGATTTTTTTTTGTTATTTCTGTTACTGCAGATTCTACCTCACTTTTTAGAATTTGGGGTTAATCTTCATATGGCTCTTTTTTCTTTGTGTCCTTCATGTTGTCATCTCTTTTATATAACTCTTCTGTGTATTGCATCAAACATCTTTTTATTCCTTCCTGGTCTTGAATTGTGTTATTTTTACTGTCATAGAGCATCCTGGTCCTTGGCTTGAATTTTCCCTTGATTTACCATATCTTGTGGAATAGATCTCTTGTTCTTCCCTTTTTGTTGTTGTCTTCAGTTTCTCTGCATTGTTCATTGTAGTAATTTTCTTTATCTTTTCGCACTAGCCATTGTACCATTGCATTCGCTGTTCTTAATTTGTTTCTATCTCCTTTTTGTTTTTCTTCTTTTCTTTTCTTTAATGCTTGTAGTGTTTTATCTGTTAACCATTTTTTCTCTCCTTTTTATTTCTTGAAAGTGTCTGTCTACATTCTTCTTTTATTATGTCTCTGGCTTCAGACCATAGTTCATCTGGTTCCTGGTTAATTATGCTTAGTAGTGCAAATTTGTTTCCTATGTTGTCAATAAATTCTATTGAGATATTATTTAGATCATATTTTTGTATGATGACTGGTTTTGTTTTCTTCTTGAGTTTTACTCTTATTTTTGATATGACTAATTCGAGATCTGTGCCACAGTCGTCACCTGAGCTAGTCTTGGCCACCAGTATGGAGCTTTGCCATCTTTGCAATGAATAGGCTGTTGGCTTCACAAAAATCTATCAGCTGCTCACCTACTTAATTTCTTTTGGCTTATCCATATTTGCCTACTGTTTTTAATTCTTCTTTGTTTCCTACTTTTGCATCCTAATCGCCTTTGATCAATTTGACATCCTGTGCTGGTATTCTGTCAATTTCTTCCTGTAGTCCATCATAGAATCTTTCACTTTCTTCTTGTTCTGTCTCTGTGGTTGGTGCATATACTTGAATTATTGTGATATTCACAAGCTGCATGACAGCTACCTAATGAGAAAAAACACGGTACAAGGCAGCACCTCTACTGACTGTGGTGGTGGTGGCTATTGTATGCCTTCAAAACATTTCTGAATTACAGCAATCCTAAGGCAAAGTGACTGGATGTTATAACCACAAAGGAGGACAAAGCAGTGTGAAATGTAGGACATTCAGGAAAAATGTAGGGCATTAAAAATAAAAGCTAAAGACACTAATATAAATATAAATGTATCTCATATAGTTTATTTACAGCTATATCACAAACACTGTGTTTTATTATATACTGAACCACATTTTTCTGATGAACCTATCTTTGGTAAAATGCCTTGTTAGCTTGCAGTATACTTACAAAACTCTGAGCAAGACAAATGCTTAAAATTGTCTTGATCAGCAATATACCCTTGACTGAATCTACATTTAAATTATTCCTTTCATTTCTCCATTGTGCTGAAATCAAGGAAAAGACTCTTTCATCATATTCATCCTGTTCTCAAGCAGCCTGTTGCCTAATACATTTGCTGTCCTTTTCTCTTCTAAGAAACAAACATGCCCCAAGCTCTGGGGGCAAGTCTTGTCTTCCACTGCTGCTAGGAAAAAAAGAACTTTAGAAAGATCCATCCTATCTCCCTGTTTGCAGCAAGAACAGACAGCCAAGTAGACTGTGGAATGGCCTGCTATAATAATAATAATAATAATAATAATAATAATAATAATAATAATAATAATAATAATAATAATAATAATATTTTATTTATAGCCCGCCCCTCTGCTGAGCAATCGGGGCAGGGAACAACAAAATTTAAAACAAACATAATTAAAACATTCCCTTCCCCACGAGCCCTCCCCCCCACCCCATCCCCTTAAAATAGAATTAAACCATAAGTAGATTAAAAGTACAATGTTAAAAACAAATTATAGCATAAGGAGTCAGATTATGGGGCTCAGGTAATTTTTGATATGACTGCTGGACGAGATCCGTCTTATTACCACTCTTGCTGCTTTCAAAAAGGCAGTAAATATGGATCTCTTCTGGCAGGCCTTCCTGTAATAACCACCCAGCTAAATTGGAGGTGATCTGCCTCTTAGCCTCCCCCCCTCCATTTTGAGATGTATGCCAGATTTGGTTTTATAGTATTCTATTTGTGAATTTGATTTTAACTTTATCTTAGGGATGGGAGGGATAGGGGTGGGATGATGGAATGTTTTAAACTGCTGTCTTTTAATTTGTTGTACGCTGCCCCGAGTGCCAAGCAGAGGGGTGGGTTATTAATAAAAAATTATTATTAATAATTTATTATTATTATTAGATGCATTTCTGAAAGGGGAACAGCAAATGTGGTGTTACTCAATGGGCTTCAATATGTCCCAGATGGAAATCAGGACAGGTACGGCCATGCAACATTAGACTGTGTTCAAGATGGAATGATTTATTAAAGAGGAAGAAAACACAAGCTAGGAGAGGTTGTAGCAATTTGCTTTTGCCTGAGCCCACTGGGTAGGGCAAGATCCCACCTTTCCTCTCGCCTTGCTCCTACTGAATTGAGTACAAATTACTTTTGCACTTTGAATTTTGTTTGCATCAATTGAAGTTAGGACAAATGGCAAAAGTGGGAGTAGGAAAGAGAAACTGGGATTTTTAAAAAAAATCTGAAAAAGTGTTGGAGGCAGGATTAGTCAGGATCATTCTTGATGAATCAGGACAATAAGAAAGGAGTATATACTGCTTCTAAAGGATGTCAGGTTGGCCCCATACTTACTGAGCTGCTGACAGACAAAGCTGTATTATTTTGTTAGGGTTTAGACTTTTAAATTTTTTTACAGACAGTTTTGTTCTGTTTTTAAATTTTGCTTTTATAGTACTTCACTTTGGAGACTGTTGGACAGGAAAACATTCTGTAATCTTTTAAACAGTAGGCAGAGAGAAAGGTATAATCTAGTGTTCGTGCAAAAAATAGTTTTTACACTGTCTTCAAGAGATTAACACCAAAAAATAAGACAGGAAATAGTAAACAATGGCCAGGAAGAATCAAAAGGCCACATGCTGTATTCAGATCCTCCTTGTCACTAGAAGACTTGGCATGTCTCTGTTGCATTGCTCTGAAAAATTAAGGTATTATCTAGAATAGTTTTTGACATCATAAGGCAGTTAGGAAAGAGAGACTGGCAATGCCTTTCTTTGGAAATGTGACATGTACTCTGGCCAATGTCTACAAATGGTATATTGATTGATCAAAGTACAGAAGTGTTCACATTTTGGAATAAAATGGACAAAGAAGCCATCATATCAAAGTCATGAAAAGAAAAAAATACAAATACAGTTATCCCTCCCCGTTTGCGAACTTTGAGTCCGTAGTCTCAGCCCTTCGCAGATCAGCAAGTGGGGAGGAATAAAATGGGGCTTGAATATTTGTGGTTTTTCATTTTCATAGGGGTGTGGAGTGTGTCCAGAATGAATCCCCTGTGAAAACGGAGGGGTGACCGTATACAACTATAACTGTGGATATTATCACATAATGATTAAAACTGGCTTACCTGAGCCGGCCTCCTTTCGAAGTCGGGAGTTGTCATCAAGTTGGTTTGACTTATTGGGTCCCTATCAGTGAGAGACCTCTAAAACACTGTCTTCAACTGCCCTGAAAATTCTGGGACTTGGCCTCCTTGACTGAATCAATCCCCTTATAATGCAGTCTCCCCCTTTTCCTATCACTTTTACCTTACCAAGCATTAACCTCTTTAACTAATTTTAACTAATGATGCAACCCTTTGAAGACATGCCCAGGAATAAACCCCATTATGGACACCGTAAGCATATTTAGGGTTATGCTACTTAAGCAAGCACATTTAGGGTTTTGCTTTTAATCAATGGCAAGATTGCATAGAATTCCTACCTATTTCCTTTTGGAATAGAGGCCTTTAAAAAAAAATCATTACAATTGTATGGAAAGTCATAACCACTAGATGTCTCTATTGGCTTTCCTTATTCATTCTTACAAGTTCTGTCAAAGGTTTATGTTACATTTTATTTCAAAAATTGTCCAGGATTAAATAATTAATTGCCATCTTCTCCCTGCCTCTCCCTCCTCCTCCTCCTCCTTTGTTTAAAATTCAGCCTACAACCCACACAGGAGGCTGTCCTGATTCTAAACCAGTGTCTGTTATCATTAATAGACTGGATGAGGGAAAACAAATTGAAGCTTAAGCCAGACAAGACAGAGATGTTCCTAGTTAGTAGAAAGGCAGATCAGGGAATAGGGCTTCAGCCTGCATTATATAGGGTTCTTCTTCTGAAGATTCAAGTTCACAGTTTGCAGGTATTCTTGGATTCAGCTTTGAACCTGGAGGCCCAGTTTCTGCAGTTCCCAGGTGTGCTTTTGCACAACTAAAGCTTTTGCATCAATTGTGCCTGCTCCTTGAGATGCTGGCTCTGGCCACACTGGTATATGCCTTAGGGCCTTTGCAGACTGCTAGAAATAGTGAAAATTGAGTCCACTTTAGCTGCCCTGGCTCAGTGCTAGGGAATCATGGGAATTGTATTTTTTTCTGAGACATTGAGCCTTCTCTGTCAGAGAGCTCTGGTGCCACAATAAACTACAGTTCCCATGATTCCCTGGCACTGAGTCAGGGCAGTTAAAGTGGACTCAATTTGCACTATTTCTGGCAGTCTGCAAAGGCCCATAGTTACATCTTGTTTGGACTACTCAAGCTTGGACTTCTGCAATGCGCTCTACATTGAGCTACCTTTGTACCAAGTTCAGAAACTCCAGTTGGTTCAAAATATGGCAGCCAGATTGGTTACAAGAACATCCAGGAGTGAACATATTACACCAGGGGTAGGCAACCTTTCCCCTTTAAGGGCCGAGGGACTTCAGCTCCCAGAAGCCTCAGCCATGTTGGCCAATAGTCCCATGTTGGCCAATAGCTCCTAGGATTCTGGGAGTTGAAGTCCTTCGGCCCTTAAAGGGGAAAGGTTGCCTACCCCATACTCGAGTCACTCCATTGCTTGCCAATTAGTTTCTAGACAAAGTACAAAGTGTCGGTCTTGACCTTTAAAGCCCCACATGGTTTGGGTCCAGGTTACCTACGGGATTGCCTTCTCCCATACAATCCGCCCTGAACACTGAGATCCTCTGGGGGGGGGGGAGCCGCTGATATAACCTGCAAGAACAGACCTCACCCAGAGGACCTTTTCATCAGCTGCCCCCAAACTGTGGAATGACCAGCCGGAAGAGATCCATCCAACACCTAGACCAGCTGTCAGAATATAAAACACATTTGAAGACCAATCTCTTCTGGCAGGCCTGCCCAGGCAGGTTTAATCATGAATTTTAAACATGAATTCTATATTTAATCATTGTTTTATATTTAATCATTTTATATTTATATCATTGTTTAATATAAATATTGTGTAGAGATACATTTTTAATATGTGTATTTTATGTAACGATTGTGTTTTTTAACTATTCTGTAACCTGCCTTGAGCCACAAGGAGAGGCGGGTAAGAAATAACAACAACAATAACAACAATAGTACTTGGGGCTGCTTTTAAAGAGTGTTTGGAACCTCAGCTGGTCCAAAGAGCTGCAGCCAGATTGTTACTTGCGGCAGGTTACACAGACCACAGGATGCCCCTGTAGAAATAGCTCCACTGGCAGCCAGTTTGTTTCCAGACACAATTCAAAGTGCTAAGTATGTTCTATAAAGCCCTATATGACTGGCAGACTGTATCTCCCTGTATGAGCAGGCCTGGATTCTGAGATCCTCAGAAGAGATTCAGTCCCAACACACCCCAAGCATGGTTGGTGGGAATATGAGAGAAGGCCTTCTCGGTGGCTGCCCCTAGACTTTGGAATAACCTTCACAGGGAGGCCAGAATGACCCTCTCCTTGTCCTTCTGTCAGCAGGCTGAAACCTTTTTAATCAGTCAGGCTTTTAAAACAGAAAAGTTTTAAAGAGCAGGCTGGGAAATGCTGTACTTTTCTAATTGTACTGTTTTAAGCACTTTGAAAAATGAAATTTATTCTTTTAATGTGTGATATGTTTTAATACTGTATAGTTTGATTCTATTTTAATACTTTTTGTATGTTTTCAACTGTATTGTTCTTAAATTGTGAGTCACTCATAACAATAACCTACAAAAGTTTCTTTTATGCAAAGATAATACAAAGTACCGTATTTTTCGGCATATAAGACGCTCCGGCATATAAG
>CM034706.1:254094855-254105332 GCA_020142125.1 Phrynosoma platyrhinos | reverse complement strand
AATATGTTAAACTTGAAAGATATGTTTGAATAGTATATGTTAATAAAAGATAAATTAAAAATAAAATAAAAGACTGTGGTAACACAATTGAAATATGAAAAAGCAACCAATGAGACAATCTTTAATACCTCTTTAAAAAGGTGGGGTGTGAGGAAGAGAAAGATATTAGAAGACAACTGATCTGAAACAAATACTGGGTTAAATAATACTGCATCCCTTTCTCTTTATCCATCTTTCTGAACTACCCATAAGTCAGACAGACTGTGAATATTATTTATTTGGTCTTGTAATATTGGAAGATCTTTGCATTCTTTCCCCCTCTCCTTAGATAGATAGAGATTTCCTATATGCAAACTCCTCTCTCTCTCATTCAAACTAACCATGTGACTTAGGTCACTCCCTCTTTGAGATAAGCATTCTTCTCTCTCAGGATTCTCAACTGAGCTGTTCCATCTTCCTGCTCTCTTAAAGATGGGGAGATTTTCTCTTTTTTACCTAAGCCATCACTAGTTAGATTAGGATTTAGTTTTTTATGTAAATATGGATTAAAGCCATTGTTTGAACTACAAGCTACATGTTTTGTTGTTTTTGAGTCAGTCTAAGTTCTTAGGGAAGCATAGGGAGGAAGCAGATGGGCGGCCCTGGGCTACCCCTGAAAGCGGAGGATCATGGCCAAGGCTGCCAGACACCTCAGCTTCGACCCTCCCTTTTGCTGCCTGCGAAAGGAGCACTAAAATAGTGCTCCTTCCGCAACATGTGAAAGGGGTGCCACAAGAGGTGTGGCACACCTCTTTGGCATCTTTTCTGGCTCAGCATGTCCAGATGCTGAGCTGGAAAGATGTCATCGGAGTGCCCGTCGTATGGACGGGCCATCGCTCTGATGACGTCCTCAGGAAGGGGATGGGATACCCAGCATCCGGCTGCCCCTCCCCTTCCTGGGATTGAGGACGGCATTTCTCGCTGTCTGCGTCCCCCCATAGTTAGGCAAAGTCACTCTTCTGCTACTCTGCTGTTTTAAAGCCAGACTCTAACAGCCTTGGCTTTTATATTTTGATATTTAAATAATTTTTGTTTCCTTACAGAGGCTTAAGCCTTAGGAAACTTAAATTACCCCACATGTAAGATTGTTTGAAGCAGGGTCATTCCATGAGTGGACTTTTGCTGCTGATCCAGGCAGCAGCTATAGTTCGTCAAAGTGTTTGGCAGCTAAAAGGCTTGGTCAACCTGAGCAAGAAATAATGATCAAACATCTCCCAGGAAATTGCTGCCCACAGGTGTCAGAAAGGCAAGTACCAAGTCACAGCATATTGGGTTTGATGTATGTTGGAAACCTGTTCTAGCAGATGACAAATTTCCAGTTTCATTATTACTGACTGGATTATTCCAAACCTTTATTCACTAAGAAAGGAGAGGTGAGACCCATGACTCTCCTGTTATTATTTTTCTACTTACAGACCCAGATCATATGGATAAGCATTCAAAGAGGAAATACTGAGATCACACACTGCCATCCTTTTTGGTGTGGTGCACAGATTCCTGTAACTGCTATTACCACAGTTAAATGTTACACTATTGGCAAGCACATTAAATGGGTGGGAGGCATTGGAGTTCAGAGTAGTGGTGAAGCCTGCTATGAAATCTACTGGTAACAGATTTTCCCTGTTCCAAAAGAGCAGAATCATAATAATGTGTATATGTTGCTTGGTTTTTCTGTGCCTTGTAATTATTTTGAACATTATTTTCATCTCAAAATCTACTAGTGTAAAATAATATGTGATACAAATAGAGTGAACAATAGCATTTGATCTGGTGAACACCTAGTGGCATCACTAGGGCTGATGTCAACCCAGTGTGGTAACTCATACTGTCACTCCCAGGCTGTCTGGGACATACACAACTGCCCATCTCTGCAAGTGTGGTTGCTGAGCAGGAATGGGCGGTGACTGTCTTTCCCGCCTCACTAGCAGCCCTGCCAGACCCAGAAGGCAGCCCTTTCCCACCACTTTTTTTGGGTTTGGCAGGGCTGCTGGCCAAGCAGGAAACAAAAAGGGAGATTACTCTCTTTCCCACTTCACCAGACCTGGAAGGGCTGCTGTGAGTGCTGACAGCCTCAGCACTCAGTTCTCACCAGTGGTTGCTGGTGGGTTGCTGATGCTTTCCAGGTCTACTGACCCATCTGGAAGGGGCTGTCTTCTGGGTTTAGAGGGGCCAGGTGGAAAAGAGAGTTGCCTCCCTTTCCTGCTTGGCCAGATCTGGAAGGAGCATAACACACCCACCAGTGGCCACAGCCAGGACAGAGAAGGGCGGCTTGGGATGGGTGGGAGTAACCACCTCACCAGGACATCACCCCCTTCTGAGGTGCCACCCGGTGTGGCCCACCCCCACCCCCACCTAGTGAAACCTTTATAAACACCCGCTGAGTGATTA
Source organism: Phrynosoma platyrhinos (assembly GCA_020142125.1). Classification (NCBI taxonomy): domain Eukaryota; kingdom Metazoa; phylum Chordata; class Lepidosauria; order Squamata; family Phrynosomatidae; genus Phrynosoma; species Phrynosoma platyrhinos. Next base: position 254,102,905 of record CM034706.1, on the reverse strand, counting down.
GTACATTAGTAGTGCCTGCCCTACATCCCACAACTAGCCAACTCCCTTGTGTGAGGCATAGTAAGGAACCCTTTCCCATTGTAAGCATTAGTACTACATCCAGTCTGGTTGGCTTTTGAATGGGAAATGGGAAAGCTTCCATTTTATACTCTGTCTCTAGTAGCAAAATATGAGATCCAGTTCTTTAGTTAAAGTTTTAAATGTGAAACATGTAGGGAGTGTGTGTGTGTGCAGAAAATCTTATTTGCCTTGAACAGCAGATCTTGAGTCATCATTAACACACAGGTCAGATGTAGGAATCATGCAGCCCTCCAGATGCTGGAAAAAGTCCTACAGATCTAGCCAGCATGGGTTGTTGTTGTGTGCGTTCAAGTAATTTCTGGCCTATGGTGATCCTAAAGTGACCCTATCACTGAGTTTTCTTGGCAGAATTTATTCAGAGAGGGTTTGCCCTTGCCTTTTTCTGAGGCTGAGAAAGTGTAATTTGTCCAAGGTCACCTAGTAGATTTCCACAGCAGAGTGGGAACCCTGGGCACCCACTGTCCTAGTCCAACTCTCCAACCATGATTCTACACTGGCTCTGAAGCCAGCAAAGATAATGGGGAAGGATGGTGGAACAACTTCTGGAAGGCCACTTGATTCTCTCCAGCTTTTGAAATGTATTTTTGGCAACATTTGGGCTTAGCACTAAAATGCAACAAATATGACACAATTACCTCTTAGTATATGGGTCCAGTGTTGGATGAGTGCCTACCAACATCCTAAACACTGTGATCTCACAGTTTCTAAAGAACCATAGAGGTGACAGAGACCACAAGGGCCATCCAGCCCAACCACTAGCCATGCAGGAAGATACAATTAAAGTACCCTTGACAGATGGCCATCTAGTCTCTGTTTAAAAACCTCTGAAGAAAGTCACACCATTCATCTGTCTTGATTTGGCAGGGACAATCCTGATTAATTCTCTGTCATCCCACTTTTTAAGATCAATTTCTCTCTTCTTCCACTTTCTCCCTTTGGCCTCAGCTTACATCAATTGCTGAAAATTGAGTTCAAAGTGCAAAAGGAATTTGCACACCAATAACACTGCAGCATGGAGAGGAGCTGGAAGGCAGAATCTTGCTATTCCCAGTGTGTTCATGCAAAAACAAACTGCTGCAGCGTCTCCAAAGTTGAGTGTTCTTCCTCATTAATAACATTTTACATTTTGACCACACTCTGATGTTAGTTGACCACACATGTCAAATAATCATAGAATTATAGAGTTGGAAGAAACTGCAAGGGTCATACAGTCCAACCTCTGCCATGCAGGAAGACACCATCAAAGCACCCCTGACAGATAGCCATCCAGCTTCTGTTTAAAAACTTCTAAAGGAGGAGACTCCACCAAGCTCCAAGGCAGTGTGTTCCACTGTCAAACAGCTTACTTTCAGGAAGCTCTTCTTAATGTTTAGGTGAAATTTCTTTTCCTGTAGCTTGAATCCATTACTCCATTTGACTCCATCTTCAAGACAGAAACTGTCATTCCATAATTGTTTGCAAAATGCTAAATAGTCTCTGGAGCTGCAAAAAACAAAACAAAAACAAGCTTTCTTCATTTTCAGTATGATATCCTTTCAAATATTTAAACATGGCTATCATGTCATCTCTTAACCTGCTCTTCTCCAGGCTAAACATATCCAGCTCCTGGGTCCTGGTTTTCATTTCTGAAATGTTGGAGGATATGTGATCTTTGGGAGCCAGTGTGGTGTAGTGGTTTGAGTTTTGGACTGTGACTCTGGAGACCAGGGTTCAAAACCTTGCTTGGCCATAGAAACCCACCAGGTGACCTTGGGCAAGTCATAGGACATTATCACACAGGGAGTAGCGGGGAGAAAGTGGAAATAAACGGGCACGAGCGGAGGTCTTTAATTTATGGGATTTGTCCCGTTCCACCTCGTCTGATAACTAAATTCGAATTTAAAAGGGAGTTAATTTGAACGCAAACCTGATCTTCTCATTTTCGGGATTTTTGAGGATTTGAAAATATCAGGTTTTTGTTCGAATTAACCCCCTTTTAAATTCAAATTTAGTTATCAGATGAGGCAGAATGGGACAAATCCTGTAAATTAAAGTCTTCCGCTTGTCCAGTTTATTTCCACTTTCTCCCTGCAACTCCCCGTGTGATAATATCCATACTCTTTCAGCCTCAGAGGATGGTAATGGCACAACCCACTCAAACTTGCCAAGAAAACCTTAGGGTTGCCATAAGCAGGAAATGACTTGAAGGCACACAACAAGAGCAGGAACAAGAACATGTGATGCTTGGTGCCAACCATATCAAATGCCCCATGATGAAGCCATAATCTGGCAGTTACAAAATGCACCCCTTCACACCTGTCCAAGTGAACAGTGTGTGGAGCTTTGGGCTAATCAGAGTTGCTAGCTGGATGGCTAAGATATGATTGTGGGAAGAAAGTCTCTGTCAAAAGCCTTGAGCAAACCTCTGAGGTCACTCTGAGTTTAACAGGTTGCCCCTTTCCATAGAATAAAGTAAACTAAGTACACAACCTGTGATCAGGAATGCTATGGACTATCTCTAAGATAATTAGATGCCTCCATTTAGCAGCCTGATAATAATTGTTTCAACACAAAGCTGATTGGATTATCATGTTAATAAGCAATAAGATAATATAGTTCTTATTACTTTGGATAATTTTAATTACTCATTAAAAGGCACAGGGCATTATTACCTTGGCAATGAACAGATGCAGTGATATGTCAACAGCTTCCTATATTATTTTATGCATAGTTCATTAAGTAATAAACATTTAAAATTGCACAAGGGAACTCTGTTACAGCACTGAAACAACTAGCACCAGAAGGTTTAGCATTTTGCAAACAATTATGTAATGACAGTTTCTGCCTTGAAGATGGAGTTAAGATGCACAGAAACAAGTGGCATTGTGGAGGTGTTGTGGCTGTTCTATGAAAATTAATGCCATTTGTGGTATTCAGGGGAAGAAAAAAGAAGAAGAGGGATTAACATCCTATTGGTGGGAAGCAAATCATGTCAGCCATTTAATTTTGTTTACTGGATGGCAAATTCTATATTTATTACTTGATGGCCACTAAAGCAGTCATAGTTAATTTGGGCTGGATCTATGTGACACTGATTTCCACTGCCATGGCCACAGGGGCTGAAAAGTATGTATTTTAGGATACCATGGAGTCAGTGCTGGTAACATAGCTTGTAACAATTACTTTTTTGGACTACTACACCCAGAATTTCTCATTTAGCAGAGTCACTGTGGCCAATGGGCCTGCTGGCTTGGGGATTCTGAGTGTTATAGTGGTGGTGGGAGTGTCCCACTCCATTCTTGTAGATGGATACACCACATCAGGCATTCTTTGCAATAAGTCCAGCTACAGGAATGGAGAAGGATTGTTACAAACATTGTTTTAATATAAAAATCCCTTTGTGGGTCTCCTGTCATGGCCCTAAACCAGAAAAGCCCAAGCTACCATGAATCCAAAGCAAGAACATCACATAGATACCTGAGTGGTCACATCTACCTCAACCATTAACAAATCAAAAGCCCAGGGTTAGAAGCTGCAAATAGGACATCTACACCCTCTGAATTCCAAAGGCACAGAGATTTACAATCAGGATATTTCTGGCTGAGAGCTAGATAACATCAACACACTATCTCCCCTCTTTGGAAATTATCTACTTCAAAGACTATCTATCTGAAATCCTTTGATATACAATAATCAATCTTTACCCCAGGCTATTTTCAGCCTATAGTAAGACCTCCAAATCTGTGTTCTGAGAGCTGGTTTTTGGAAGGGAAAGGGGAATCTCATGACCTTCCTGAAATTCATAATCAAATTCCCTTGGCTGCTTCCATCGCAACTTCACTCCATAAGCAGCTGAGTCCTCTTCATTACAAGGAGTATTGGGTGTCTAGGGAACTATTCTGTGTGTGAAACCTTTCTTACAGATTCCATATATCCTCTGTGTGTATATGTGTGTTTGCTTGTTGATTCCCCCCCCCTTAGTACAATTCTTTGGAAGAATGCTGCCTCTGTGAGAGTTCTCTACCTCCCCTCCCTGTTACACATTGGGTTTTGATCTTGCTTACTAATTTTGAGCTAATTAAAAAATTCCCCAAGGTCAAGTTCTTACTACAGGATACTCCTCTGCCACAGTGCCCCCCACTTTGTACCACCCCATAAGTAACCACATTGAGGAGGGGTATGCATTAGCTAAAAGCTGGGTTTTGGAGTAGAGGAGGGAGGAGATGGGCCATAATTCCTTTTTGACTGAGGAACTGCTAAATATTAAAGCAACAGGGGCCTTGTCCTGCATTTAACTTGGTGACGCTATATCAGAGTGAATGACAATCATTCCTGGATATGGATGAAACAGAAAAGACCTACCACTGTGATGGAAGCCAACTTTCATCACACTGCCTTTGGTGACCTTTGTTTCTAGTGCAGGAATATAGCCAGATGGATACTCTCTGTAGAATACTGGTTTGTTCTGCATCCTTGAATGCAATAAATGTTCTTGAAATGGCCTGTGAATACATAGACAGGTAACTTTGATGGGTCAGAGGGAGACAATTTTCTGTCAAAGTCTACACAGACTTTGTGGTTGTGTGCCTTGAAGTTGTTTCTGACTTATAGTGACTTCAACTTATGGCAACCTTGTGAATGAGACACCTCCAAGGCCCTCTGTCAGCTACTCTGCTCCGGTCCTGCAGGCCCATGGCTGTGGCCTCCTTCACTGAGTCTATCAGTCCGGTATGTGTTCTTTCTCTATTTCTACTGCCTCCATCTTTCTTAGCATTATTATCTTTTTTTAGAGAGTCTGAAAGAAGGAATCATAGAATCATAAAATCATAGAATCATAGAGCTAGAAGAGACCTCAAGGGCCATCAAGCCCAAGCCTTCTGAATTCTTAAAGTCTCAAGCTGACTTAATTAAAGTGAAAATTATCCAACTTAATCAAATTCCAGCTTATGTGTCTGGATGGAATCTAGCTGAATTTCAGTACTGCAATACTTTTTTTTTGGGGGGGGGGTTAAGTAGCAATATCCAGTCAGGTCAAATATCATGTTCAGACAGGGGTAAACAGAAAAGAAGAGTCCCTTTCTGCCCATCAGTTTTTAGTAGTTTCCCCCACAACTTTTGCCCAAATAAATCCTCTCTTTTATAAGACTGTATTGGCAGGGATGTCTGCAGGAGGGTAGCTAAGGGGCAGTGGGCAAAATGAGGACACTGCTCCTCAAATAACAATTCTGCCCCCATCAACATTTTGCTTCAGTCCCCAAATTTCAAACATTGCAGCAACATAAAATTTCACTTGAGTGTTAGGAAATACAGTTTAGGAATCCAAAGCAAAAGAGGCAGGCAGTTACAGAGGGAATATGAATATAGCAATACAAGTTATACTTATTTATGATTATCATTGTCTCACATTCTGCAACAGCAGAAATTTGGAGCATGAAAGAACATTTCATTGGGCAAGGCAGAATTCACATGTGGGATGTCAGAGCCCTCATTTTTCTCCCCTTGTAGCTACACACCTGGTTGTCTGTTTTCATTGTTTTATTTTTGTACAGAGCACATTGATGGTTGAGAGATAAATTAATTAATTAAATAAATGGTGGTGAGGATGACGATTTTGGATCAGCTTTTCTTTAGCTGAAAGTAGCTGCTGGAAACAGGATGTGAGTTAGATCAGGAAGCCTGGGGAAAATAATATTTTAATACTTTGTCCATGGAATTTTCCCAGTCTACCTCCAACTCCATGCTGGCATTTTTCTCATTGTTGTTGTCATTGTGTGTATTGTGTGCTTCAAGTAATTTCCAGCTTATAGAATAAAAGCATCCAATTGCATAACCTCCAATATTTCACTGATAAAAATTGGGAGAAAAGTGGCCAAGCAGCATCAGAGTATGGTCATGATGGTAAAAGTTATGAATGAAGCAAAATAGATAATAGATAATCTAGGAGATGATACAGCAGTTTGCTTTTGCTTGAGATTACTGGGAAGGGCACACTTCTGCCCCTTCTGGTCTCTCTCCCCCCAAATAACCTGAATGTGAACTACTTTTGCACTTTCAAGTCAATGTGTCCCAGCTGAAGTAAACAAAGGACAATGGTGGAAGGTGGCAGGTGGTGAAAGAAACTGGGGCATTTTAAAAGCCATTGAAAAATTGGGACAACAGAGGATTAATCAGGATTGTGTTTGTCAAATTGGGACAGTGGGAGGGCATACAAGCATGTTAACACCATTCAACAAGTCAAATATCTTTAGGAAGTAATGTAGTTTAAGAAAATGGGGTGGAAGATAAAGGATAGATATTCTTTTTTCCTGTGCTTCTCCTTTGCACATTGGATTCAGTCCCCCCTCCCTTGCTGCTGCTTTGAAGGCTTCCCTCAGAGATGTGATCATAGATTTCCTGGTGTCTCATCTTATTTGGTCCTTAGTAGATGCTGATCGACTTTGAAAACTGAACCGTGTTTGATAATGTGACACCACATGCAGTTTGGTTTCCTTAATAAAATTATTCTGTGCACTCAGTTTCCTCAAGGAGTGAAGATCCAGGGCAGCACTACTAATTTAAGTTTCTGTTGGATGAAAGAAAGCATGGGTGACTTTTGACATCTTTATAATACTCGCATTGTTAACAAAGAATATGAGTGGAGGCAAAGAGGTACTTCTTCAATACACAAAATCCACCAGAGAGCAATGGCACCCCTAGTTTTATCTAACATGAGCTGGAAACTTTCATCAATTTAACTCTCTCTCTCTATTTCCCATTCTCCTACTCTGTCTCTTCCAAACTGCCAAAGCCTGCCTCTTTCACACATCACTTGCACCTTCCCCTTTCTCTGCAGCTTCTTTCATTTCTGTGAGTTATCTCATTCTAGTGCACACAAAAACCCTTCACCAATCAGGAAATTTTCTTATAACCATTTGTTGTCATTGTTAACTGAGCTCAAGTCAACTCCAACTCATGGTGACCCTGTGGATGAGACATCTCCAAGACCCCATGTCTTCCACTGCTCTGTTTAGGTCTTGCTCAGGCCTGTGGCCTCCCTGATAGAACCCATCCATCTAGCATACAGCTTTCCTCTCTTTCTTCTCCCCTCTACCTTTCCCAGTTTATTGTCTTTTCTAATGAGTCATACCTTCTCATGATGTGGTCAAAATATGGCAGCATCAATTTGATCATATTGGCTTCTAGGGAGATTTCAGGCTTAATCTGTTCAAGGACCCATTTGCTGTCTTTTTGGCTGTCCACAGTACCCTCAGCAATCTTCTACAGCTCAAATTAATTGCTTTTCTTTTTATATACTTTCTTCACTGTCTAGCTGTCACATCTGTATATGGTGATGGAGAATGCTCAGTTGTATATCTTTATTTTTTAGATTTTTGTCTAGTTCTTTCATAGCTGCTCTTCCCATTTCTAGTCTTCTTGTGTAGCTATTTGCTCCCATTTATGAAACATTAATTGGCTATTCTGGGCTAGTAACCAGAAATAGGTCTGACACAAGAGTGGTCAGACAGCAGCAAGCTGAAATATTTGACATCAGTATTTGAAGGAATGTTTCTTCTTATATAACTTACCCAAGGACTCAGGTCTCCTGCAGGGTTTCTCTTCTGTATATTGCTCCTTGGGTAGAAGTGAGGGCCTTTTCTGCTGTGGCATCCTAGTTATAGAATGCCTTCCTCTTGGATCCCTTTGGTGCTGATACTGGCACCAGATCAAAACATAGCTTTTTTAATAAAGCTTTTGCGACATAATGATTCCATCCCAAACTATACATATTCATGATTTGAGAGAGAGAGAGAGAGAGAGAGAGAACTGTAGTGGTTTGAATATGATGGACTAGGATTCTGGAAGACCAGGATTTGAATGAAGATCCATATGAAGATGAACCCCAAATTCTAAAAAGTGAGGTGGAAACTGCAATAAGAAAAATAGTGAAAAACAAATCACTAGAAACAGATGATATTCCAACTGAACTGCTGCAATCTACATTGACAGAGTC
>CM034706.1:254082567-254094755 GCA_020142125.1 Phrynosoma platyrhinos | reverse complement strand
GTATGGATGTGAGAACTGGACAGTTAAAAAAGATGATAGGAAGAAAATGGGGAGATGTGGTGCTGGAGAAGAGTGCTGAGAATCCCATGGACAGCCAAAAGGATAAACAATTGGGTCCTAGAGCAGATCGAGCAGGAAACCCCCCTCGAAGCCAAGATAACCAAACCGAGACTGTTGTACTTTGGACACATCATGAGAAGGGAGGACTCTTTGGGAAAAAAAATAATACTGGCAAAGCTGGAGGGAAGCTGGAGGAGAGGAAAGCCACATGCCAGATGGATGGACTCTATTAAGGAGGTCTCGTGTATGGGGTTGCAGGAATTAAGCAGAGCAGTGGAGGACAGAGGGTTCTGAAGATGACTCATCCATAGGGCTGCCATGGATCAAGATCGACTCGAGGGCAGTTAACAACAACAACAAAAGGATTTGAATCCCTGCTCAGCCCTGGAAACCCAATGGGTGACCTTGGGCAAGTCACATTCCCTCAGCCTCAGCGGAAAGCAATGGGAAACTCCTTCTGAACACATCTTGCCAAGGAGAGCAGGTGATGGGTTCACTTTAGGATCACCATTAGCTGGAGACAACTTGAATACACATAACACCAAGAAAACATAATTTTAAACTGTTTTAACTTTTGGAAATAATTTAATATGTTTTAAAAGATATTGGTATTTTGACTGTTTTCCATTTTCAATGGCTTTGCCTAATTTTATTGATCAGATCTTATAATTTAAACTACAATATAAACATTTACATCAATAAATGGAGATATAAAGCCTAACCTCTGTTAGTATTTGTCTTGAGGAAGGGCACAGGAGATGGGGTGGAGAGTAAATACTTTCTGATTGCTCTTCCTCTCATAGGACCTTATCACACGGGGTCTAAAGCAGACAGAACCCTGTCCCATCCCCGTCCCATTGCGTTTTTTTTCCCATGTGTTCACATGACGTCGCACAGAACCCCGTCCCATCCCCATCCCATTGCGTTTCCTTTTACCGTGTGTTCACACGACGTTGCAGAGAACCCCGTCCCATCCCCGTCCCAATGCGGCATCATCCCTGTTCTTTTGAATGCCGGTTTCCTGGGGAATTACATTTGTGCGACCAGAATGATACTGGAATGATGCTGCTTTCGTTCATTGCGCAATGATGCTAGTTGCGTCTGATAGCAATTTCCGTCTTGTGGGGTCTATACCGGTATAGTTCTGGATTGATTCCATACTGCTTTCTTGCCGCTTTGAGACCCACGTGTGATAACGTCCATAGCTGCTCCAAGTTAAATGAGCTGAAAGTGGTGCTGAACCAGCAGAGTGCTTGTTTGACTCAAAGCAACTGTGATAAAGGCCACCATCAGTAGCAGCAGCACCAGTAACAGCAAATTGAGGTGGGCAGCCTGTGTACCTAGGGCGGCATGGGGCTTTAGCCAGATTTCAAGCTTTACTGGTTCATACCTCTGGCAATATATTCCATCCCTCCCTAGGAAGATTACTGGACTGGGGTGATGAGGGTAAACCAAATTGGGGGAAAGAGGGACATTAGAAGTCAAGAGAGGAAGTTTTGAAATATTACTTGTTTTTGGACTACGACTCCCACAATACCCAATTGACTGGGGGGTTGCAGAAACCTCAATGCAAAAGGTAACTCTCCCAAATACGGGGGGGGGGGGGGGGGGGGGTGTTAAGAAAAAAAATACAGTTGGCCTTCCATATCCACAGATTCTTTATGCATGGATCCAACTATCTACAGCTTGAAATATTTCCCAAAAATATTTAAATTCCAAAAGCAAACCTTGATTTTGCTGTTTTATATAAGGGACACTATATAATATTACTATGACACTGTATACAGTGCGCCTGCTCCATATGCGGGCTTGCTTTATGTGGGCTTGAGTTATAATAATAATAATAATAATAATAATAATAATAATAATTTTTATTTATATCCCGCCCCTCTGCCAAGCAATCAGGGTGGCGCACAACATATTCACATGGAGTTCACATGGACGGCAAGCCTGGGGGGACAAAAGGGCATGTGTGCCTGCACTGCACACACAGCACTACACACACAGTACCACCATTAAAATCAATGGGACTTGAGGTCCCGCAGTTTTTTCAATACATGGGGGGGGGGGTCCGGCATGCTTCCCCCATGTATACAAATGGGATTTGAGAATCCCTGGATTTTGGTATCCACAGGAGGCCCTGGAATCAAACCCCAGTGGATAACAAGGGCCCACTGTACTCTCATCTGTTTTTAGCTTTGCCCCTGGTCATTACTGGTTTCAGGCCACTCACTGCTGATATGAGGCTCTCAGAAGATTACTCTGAGGGAACTTGGCCTTTGATGGAAAAAACAAAGAGGTTTTTCCATTTTTGCCAGATTGCTTGTGCCTTGTGCTAAGAAGTCTATCTGGGCAATATTTTCTGAATTACCATTGGAGCTTGTTGTTTCCATGTCATTGGACTAGTGTCTCTACTCTATGTTTTAATTAAATAAGGTGAAGTTATTTTGGGTTTAGGGTTTAACATCTTGAAAAGGGCTTCTAGATTTCAGAGTAAACTCCAGAGTGGATTCACCACCTAAATGACATGGGAACCTTTTCACACAATGCTTCCATGTTATTGTTGGAATAATTTTCCTTTAAATTGTGTGGAAAATATTTTAACTGACAAGATACATCATATCCTGTGAGACTGTACTAAAAATGCTGAGTCAGAGCACATGGCATGATGCAGCTTACTACACAGGATGATGACTCATAGCCATCTTAGTATATAAATGTACTGGGAGACAAGTCACATGTGGTTGTGATTGTGGATTGGATGGTTTGTGGATCATTGTGTGTTTTGGAGTATGCTGAGTTACAACAGATGGCAAAGTTGATGGAAGCTGGTGAGATGAATTTGTAAATATTTGTACATATTGCAACTCAAGATAAAGAACCTCCAAGGACTTGGAAGATATCAACTGTGTCTGTGAATGTATTTGTTAAGTATGGAATGTTGTCAGTGCACTGCCAATACCTTTATCTGGACAGTTGCTTCTCTACTGTGTTACATTAAGCTGAATCCGATTTTGTTGTCCTCAGATTGTACTGTAAGTGGGCCAGAGATTTTTGTTTTTGTTTTTGCAAATTCAGAGCCAACAAGGAGCCAACAGTTATGGCCTATGGGAATTGCGTCCTGATGTTGTCCTGATCACTAGGTGCAACACAGTTGAATAGGCATTAGATGACTTCAAGTAAACAGAGGGTTAATTCTTAGATTTAGGGAAGAACATTATGTCAGATCTTGTGAGGACCAGAAGAAACAATGTTCACCCAATGGAAACTCCTGTTCATAGAGGAAACATCTATGTCTTTTAAGTCAGAGGTTTCCTAGAGGACAGTGCCTCAAGATGTAAGAGACAATGGCAGACTGCTAGAGAAGAAGAGAGAAGTTCCTGCTAACACCTACCATTTGGGAAATGTGGTTGAGACCTCCTTAAGTTTTAACACCCATCAATGAGGACTTTCTCTTGGTCTCACCATCATCTCAGGCACGTTTGGGCAGCAGACAGGACAGAGCCTTCTTAGTGACTGCTCTCAGGTTGCATCACCAGTAAGATACTTAGCCTTCACCAAGTATCACTAAACTCTGGTTCCACAATAAACTACAAATTCCAGGATTTCATGGGAGGGAGCCATGACAGTTAAAGTGGTATGAAATGACATAATTTCTGCAGTACAAATACAGTTCAGTGCACTTGTGAGACTGCCTGCCTTCCATGGGAGGGAGGGAGGAGGACTGTGGGGAGAGCCAGCTTTGAATAAAAGGTCAAAAGAGGCCCCTTCATTGACATTTAGACCTGTCACTGACTTGGAGTGCCCAGAAAAAAAAGGGGGTCAGGCAGTAGTAGGTTCACAAAGATGATTTCAAAATCAGAGACCCTCTTTTCTACTCTAGCAGAGGGAAGGCAAGGAGGTCATTCTTAACAACAGCAATAGCAATAGCATGTACATTCCTGTACCACTTCTCAGTGAACTTAGCACTCTCTAAGCGGTTTAAAATCTGTAAGGTAATTGCCCCCAACAAGCTGGGTACTCATTCTACCAACCTATGAAAGGATGGAAGGCTGAGTCAACCCTGGAGCCCTGGGATCAAATTCACAACTTTGTGGCTGCAGTACTGGCATTTAACCACTGTGCCACCAGAGCCCCATTAACAGAGCAAATTCAAGATGGAATTCTCTGAGGTCTGTTGAATTTCCTGCCACAGGAAGTGAGGTTGCCCCCCTTCCTGTTCTTTTTCCATGAGTAGGCAAAAACTCAGGCTTTTGAGTGTGAACTGTCTGATGCCAAAAATCTTTTAACTGGGGTGTATCATATTTACCTCATTTCAAATGGCCTTTTGGAATTCTTCCAATTCCTTTAATATGTTTGTTTAATAGTTTCTAAATACAGCCATGTTAGTCTATAAAGTGATCTTTTAACACCTTGGAGATTAATTGAGCAAAAGAAGTTGCAGCATAAGCTTTCACAGTCTTCTCCATGCAGCTAAGGAAGTAAACTAAAGCTGCCCCCAGAGTATTCTGGCCCTGAAACTTCCCACACTCCCACCATTACCTGTGCATTGCTGCATGTACAATTCCTCTTCCAACACTGTCAGCAGAATAGTCTGTTGCACTATGGCAAAGCATTCTTCCCGCATGCTCAGCATGACTTACCCATATGTCACTAACAGAATGCTTCTCTCAGTGTGTGCTTAAATAGATCACATATATAAATCGCACCATGCAAAAACAGCATTGTCTGGGGAGACTGTTATCAGAATGCAATTTTTCAAAAAGGCTGGGGCATCTCCCTCTCCCCAGCTCCTTTTGGCCTGGGCTATTTTTCATGCCACATTCAAAAGAGATCTGGCCTGTATGGAATGAAATTGGAGGAAACCTCAGCATATTTCTCCTGATGCATCCCTGTGCTGCAAAGGGGCTTCTCCATGGTCCTTGTTCGTCAGTACTTTATCATACCATTATTGCTGAGTCTACATAATACCCAACCAAGCACTGTCAGTTCTGATGAAGTAGCATATGCGCCAACTGTAAAAAGTCAGGGGCCTTATTGTTGTTTTTGTTGTAAAGAACACAATTTTTGCATCCCACTCTGACGGCAAAGTCATGCAAAGGCATAAAGAAAGAATGCTGGTTTGATATATGGAGATATGCCAGGGAGTTTCTGTTAGAAGCTTTGCTTGAAAAAATAAAATACAATAAAATATTGCCTTAGCACAGTTTTGGGTTTAGAGGCTCAATTAAAATGCCAAGGATGGCACAAGGCAGGTTATTGAGTGGAGTCTTGATTTTTGTGTGTGTGTTGATGATTAACGCTCTAGGGGAAGGCTGCTAGCCATTTGCTTCTCTTCAGGTAGAGACAGACAGAAGTGTGTGAACTGAATGAGTCTTAATGCAAGCATCACTGTGCATGGAATAGGGGACCTTGCACACCACATAGGTAAAACCTTATACCCAGTTTAGCTACCATAGTAACTTCTTATGGAATTCTGGGATTTGTACTTGAGGAGGCACTAGACCAATTTGGCAGGAAATCTAAATATCCCCTCCTCAACTGCAAATGAGAGCCAGTGTGACATAGTGGTTTGAATGTTGGACTGTGACTCTGGAGACCAGGATTCAATTTTCTGCTTGGCTATAAAACTGACTGGGTAACCTTGGGCAAGTCACAAGCTCTCAGTCTCAGGGAAAAGCAGTGGGAAACTTTGTCTGAACAAATCTTGCCAAGAAAATCCAGTGATCCCTACGGTTTGCCTTGGGGTGTCCATAAGTTGGAAATGAGTTGGAAAGTTGGAAAGGCACACAGTAACAACAACAAAAACTGCAAATTCCAGGATTACATAGAATGTTGCCATGGCAGTTAAAGTGGAATCATAGCACTATAACTGTGTAGTGTGAAAGGACTCTAGATTCTTATAGGTTCTGCATACTTTTTGTAGGGAGGGTTGTACTTCAAATCCCTCCCACCAGCAAAACCTGTTTGAGAGAATGACTATGGGACCAGTGAAACAGATGTGCAAGTAGCAGAGCCAAGATTTTTTTAAAAAATTAATTTTTGGACTACAATTCTGACAAACCTGGCCATGCTTTCTGGGTGATTCTGGGGGCGGGGGCAGGCAGGTTTGTAGTTCAAGGCTGTGATCCTCTTGTGCTTCATCAGCTTAGTTTTTTAAAAGGCCTGGGAAGGGAGTTTAGAGTTTGTGAGTGGCCATCAAAAAGGCTGTTTCCCATATTCCCTCCAAATGTATCTTTGAGGATAGTAGGGTGGAGAGAAGGGCCTTCCCAGAAGATATAAAGAAACAGGCAGGCTTATTTGGGAGAATATGGTATAAGACAACCTGGGCCTGAGCTGTTCACAGATGGGTCTGTACACCCATTTAAATTTCCCATAGTGCATATATTATACTGGAGTACCCTGAGGCAATATGGCAAATGCCATACAACCCTCTTTGAAGTCCCATTTCTGGTGTTACCACTACCATCAGATAGGAGCATCACTGGGGCATTTGTTGCACAGGCCCAAAGGATTGTCTCCCCCCTCCCCTGTTCTGGTATTGTTGTGTTTGGACGATGCATGGCCCAAGCCTTAGTGCAGGCAGTCGGGACAACATCTGGTGCATCCTCCGCCAGAATTGGGACATAACAAGGTTACAACAGAGTAAAATACTTACCTGTTGCTCAGGATCTTCAAGAAAGATCCAGAACTCTCCATCTCCACATCTTCTGTAAGGTTGTCATGCTGGGCCACCCAGTCATCTGCTGCTGATGTGGGCCACCTATTCTGACTTCAGAAATGAGTGACCCACAGTGGCGGTGGACATACCAGGCAGCCCAGTATAAACAGCTGTTGTGGCATGGGGACAAAGGCCAAGGTAATGGGGAGGAAAATGGGACATCTGTGGGTCCAGGATACCCCAAGAGTAACCTGATCAATATTCTATGGGGCCCTGGAGTACCCTGATCAGTACAGACAAAGCCTGAGGAGCCCCACCAAAGATATTTTGTTCTTTTAGAGCTAGAGCCAGTCCTGCCATGCTCCATCCAGCTTAAGATTTAAAACATATATGCATATGCCTTTTAAATTATGTTTTAAAACCTTTTCAAAAAAGTTTGTCACTTGATCTTACTACAGTCAGCCACCTTGAATGCTACTTGCTGGTGGAAAGGCAGGATGTACACTTAATAAGTGAATAATGGATGAGACCTCTGTATTCTGAAGAGTTTTAATGGACTAAACTGGCTTAATCACTGAATGGGAGACATTTGTATGCCAACATGAATCATCCACTTGGCATGAATATTTTACACTGTATAGCCTTGGTTTTGAAAGGCAACATTAATGAGTGCTTCTGGCACTGTTTAGACACATGTCTGCTGGCTTCGTCTGTTTGCATAAATTGCTGGTTGATATTAATGGCATTTGTTTGCCATCTGATTCCACATTAGCTCTGGTGTCATTGTCAACAATCTGTTGACACTATTATTTCTAGGCCTGTAACTATCAGAACTGTAAAAGGGCAAGAGGAAACAAAGAATCTCTAAAGAAGAGCTTCTATGGTTAGAGGCAGTATACCGTACCAGAGACTACGAACCAGAATTTGGAAATGTTATTTGTTGGACTGTAGTTCTCAAAATTCTGAGAGGTGTAGTTTGAAAAATAGCTTTTCTTAACTATGCTAGTTTGAAAACAAAAGGGAAAGTGTGTTGTTTTCATTCTTTTGTTTCACGGCTGGGGAACCTGTGGCACCTTAGTAGGATTGCCAGATTGAAAAGTTGAGAGAGCTCTTCAGCTTTTAATGAATGTGTAGAAGAGGGAATATCAGCAGCTATTGCTTGTTACACAACTAGTGAGACACAACACCCTGCCAAAATTTTCCCTTCTATAAAATCATAAAATGTACCAGAGCACTTCCAGTTTTTAGTGTGGCAACACTATATCCTAGATATTGCTAGACTTCAGTTCCCACCAGCTTTGGCCCTGACTATTGGCTATTCTAGCTATTGGCTTCGGATAGTTAGCATCCAATATCTAGACTCATGCTTCTCACCACTACCTACTTGGTTTGCTGAGGCTTCTAATTGTCTATGTTGGAAGCATAATGCTGGTGGAGATAATAACAGCTAGCAGGTTCTTTTTGTTCTTCATGAACCTCATTGGTTGTAATATAATAATCCTTCAGCCATAAACCCTTTCTTTCTCAGAGGCTTACCATGTCCTTTGAAGATGAATGATGAACATGTGCTTTCCTGCTTATCATGTACATGTTCAGTGCTTAGATGCCTTATCATAAAAAGGTAGCAACCTCTTGTAATGATCCTTATGCTTCTGCCTTGACATCATAACATCTCTAAGCCCAAGAAATTTGTTGATGTTTTTGGTACTTTTAGAACTTGGGGGAAAAAAACAACAACTTTTGACTACAGCTCCTAGAATCCCTGAGCTAGAAGATATCATGCTATTAAGGAGGATTCTGTGAATTGGATGGGAGATTGCCAATGAATCCCAGGTGCTGTAGGCTATATTGCAGAGGAAGGAACTGGCAAAACAACCTCTGAGTATTCCTTGCCTAAGAAAATCTTATGACATTCTTGGGGTCACCATAGGTTGACAGATGACTTGAAGGCACATACACACACAGACACCAATTATTTATTTATTTGTTTGTTTGTTTCAAGGATTTATATCCCACCTTTCTCCCACAGTGGGATTCAAGGTGGATTACAATAATTTAAAAAGAAAGGATAATTTAAAAAGACAGAAGTAAAAATGTTAATTACAAAAGTTAAAAAACAGTTTAATATTATTAATATTATTAAATATTAAATAATATTAAAACATAAGTTAGAACACATAGTTAAACCAGTAAACACTGTAAAAAGCATTTACAGCACACAGCACAAGTAAAATTCATCCACCAAAGACCTGCTTAAATAAAAATGTCTTCATCTGCTCATGGAAAAAGAGCAGAGAGGGGACAAATCACACTCTATCAGCCTTTTGAGGAAGGCAGTGGCAAACCTCTTCTGAATACATCTTGTCAAGAGAATCTCTTAGGGTAGTCATAAGCTGGAAAGAACTTGAATGCACTCAACAACAAAATACAGCAGACGTTTGGTATCCACTAGGGTTTGACTCCAGGACCATCTGTGGATACCAAAATCCATGGATGCTCAAGTTCCATTGTAGTAAAATGGTGCCCCTTATATCAAATGACAAAATCAAGGTTTGCTTTTTAGAATTTATACATTTTTAAAATATTTTAATGCATGCTTGAATCCGTGGATAAAAATTTGTGGATAGGGAGGGCTCACTGTATGAGCACATCCTGTATTTAAAGCCTAGAGGAGGGAAGTGTAGTAAAAAAAGGTATGCAATGCTAAATATACATGGCCTTTGAAGTTAAATTTCATGCTTCCTTAAATTTAAAGTGGGTGACTAAACTGTTTTCTTTATATAACCACAAGAGAACACAGCAAAATGATATGCAAAATCTACAAAACAGTGATACCTTTATTAGACCAACCAAAATGCATGAAATATATGTCTCAAGCTTTTCAAGTTCCACTGGCTTCTTCATCAGGCAAAGACGTTAAAAATTATAATATATATAACAGGAGATGTTAGTCACAGGCCTGTATTTTGGCTGATAGGCTGTCCAGCAGATATGAAATTGTAATATGGACATTTACCGTTGTTAATGACTGAACATGACCCCTAAAACCTATTTTTGCACGGTGGAAGTGCTCCGACCAAAGTGTTTCCAAGAGGCCAGAGACTGGGGTGTTGAGAATTGGGGTACTGATCTTCTGGTTGTGAGGCACAATGAGAAGATCAGTTGCATACACTCCAACTATTCATAGATGAAATCCGGGGCACATAAGGCCAAATAACATCAGCGTATGGTCAATATGAAGAGCCAGAGTGACATAGTGGCACTGCACAAGGACTCTGGGGATTAGGGTTTGAATCCCAGCTTGACCATGCAAACCCATTGGATGACCTTGGGCAAGTCACATGCTCTCAGCTCTCAGCCCCTGCGGAAGACAATGGCAAACCCCACTGAAAAAAACATGCCAAGAAACCCCCATGATAGGGTCACGTTTGGGTTGCCATAAGCTGGAAACGACTTGACGGCACACAATAACAACAACAGTGGTCAATATGACAGAAGGTACTAATTAAGTGCAAACTAGGAGATGCTGTAGTAGCTTGCTTTTGCCTGAGTCTACTGGGAAGGGCAGGTTTCTCCCCTCTTCTCCCTGCTGAGTGAAGTGAGAGTTACTTCTGCACTTTAAATTCAGATTGCAACAATTGAATTAAGCTGAGGACTGAGGGAGAAAGTGGGAGGAGGAGAGAAACAAGAACATTTTTAAAGTAGATGAAAAAGTGGGATAATAGAGAATTAATTGGGACTGTCCCTTTCAAGTTGGGACAGTTGGAGGATGTATGGTTGTGGTAGGACCTTGAAGAGTCTCTCCAACTGCCTGTTCTTGATCTGCCCCATGACCAGACATATGCTTCAAATGTCATTTCCCCGTGCCCGAAACTGTGTGGAACTTCACAGATGCATATGTCAGATGCATGTCCTTTTTGGATGACGCATGGCCAAACTCCAGTTTTGGTGAGATTTTGGTTATGATTTCTGGCATATACAGCACCAGAACCAGGGTATAAACCCTTTAAAATGAATTTTAAAAATTTACCTCTTACTCTGGATCTTTTGGGCAGATCTGGAGCCCTCTGTTCCCATGCCAGGGAACTGTCTGCATGGATGGCCCATTGAACTGCCTGGCATGTCTGTCGCTGTAGTGGGTCACTTGCTGTAAGGTCAGAACGAGGCACCATGCATATGATCATTGCTGAGTGCCTTGTTCTGATCTCAAAAGTCAGTGATCCATGGTGATCACAGATACACTGGGTGGCTCAATAGGATGCCTGTGCAGATAGTTCCCTTGCTGTGATGGGAACAGAGGGCCAGGTAATGGGGAGAGTTCAGGACAGCTCCAGCATACTTTAGACTGCCCCCAGAGTATTGAGACCCTTGAGACAGAGCCCTAGTGATGTTGACAATGCAGGATCTCAGGTGAATTTTTTAAAGCTTTGGCTAGATCAGAATCATGCTCTCCTTTCAGCAGAAGTGGAAAGTAATAGCAGAATTTGGGTTTCTTAACATTGTAGGATGCTATACCCCCCCCCCCCCCGAAGCAATTCTAGACAAAAAAGATTTGTCTGCAATGTGCTACTGTAGAGATGGTAGCTATTTATTTTTTTTTTTAAAAAAAACAACCTC
Source organism: Phrynosoma platyrhinos (assembly GCA_020142125.1). NCBI lineage: Eukaryota > Metazoa > Chordata > Lepidosauria > Squamata > Phrynosomatidae > Phrynosoma > Phrynosoma platyrhinos. The sequence goes on along the minus strand of CM034706.1, from coordinate 254,083,417 downwards.
TGAAACTGAGAAGACCAATGATCCCACTGAGATCTATTTAAAAACTGGTGATATTGCATGACTATGCTGTTTGCTGCTTAGCTCTTGTTTTTAGCTTTGGATGCCATTTTTATGTGTCAGAATACTATAGATCTTTTTGCTTAAAGGCACCTCCTGGAGGTCTTTTATTTGGTTTTGTGGAGCCCCTTGGCTGTATTGCATGATAAGTTCATTTAAAAAAAAGATTTCAGCTTTGGATCAAAGTATACTGCAGTCAAGAAATAAGAAAAAAATAATAGAAATGGGAAGGGCAGCTATGAAAGAACTAGAAAAGATCCTAAAGATTAAAAATATACAACTGAGTTTTAATATTAGCAATATGTAATTATGGACCTTATCACATGGGGTCTGAAGCAGAGCTAATCCAAAGGGCATCCACAGCTAATACATATTATTTCCCCGTGTTTACACACGACACTGCCCCAGAACACGGAGCTAATCCGTATTGTTTCCCCGTGTTTATACACAACGCTGCCCCGGAACTCGGCAGAACACGGAGATAATCCGTAAGGAATAGAGAGATTTTGACATTCGGTTTGTTAGGGAAGTACCAAGGGAGCCTTCACATTCATTGCGCAATGGTGGGCGGGGAGAAAATCCCAGCGAGGGGAAGGGATTGCCTTGGCAAAAGGCAAACCGGATTAGAGAAAAGAAAGAGGAGGAGAAGGAGAGGAGGAGGGAAGAGGGAGGCGATCTCTCTCTCTCCATCTCTCTCGCATTTTCCCCCACCAACAGGCCACTGTGGGCTGCCTTCCCTTCTCCAGTCCTAGAATCATAGAATCATAGAATCATAGAATCATAGAATCATAGA
>CM034706.1:254019313-254055360 GCA_020142125.1 Phrynosoma platyrhinos | reverse complement strand
TCTATGATTCTATGATTCTAAGTCACCCTATCATCATCAGCTCTGCTCAGGTCTTGCAGACTCAGGATCATAGCTACTCATATTGTATTTTTTCACTCACCAAAGGCTAATCTTACTTTATGCATGATATATTCAGTAAACAAGTTAAACAGATAGGGTGATAAAACATAGCTGCTGCAGGGCCCATGGCCCCTATGGTTTGGGGTGTGGCTTTCCTTCTGGCCTCCATGTGTCCAGTCAAAGAAACCACTGATACACTGTTTGCTGCTTCAAACAAAACAATAACTTTATTAAACTCAACAAGTGTCTTCCACCAATGCAAACTTCTTTCCTCTCATGGGAATTACAACTTCCTCCTCTTTCTTTGTCCTGGCGTGATCCTCTGTAACTTAGTTCTGGGATCTAAGGATGTTCCTAGAGATGCCAATGAGGTTTTCCTAGTCCGCTTTTCCCCCATGCTCCTAATTGTCTTCCTGGACCTCAGCAACGTCTCCAAGTGTCCCACCAGACACACTCTGTCTCCCTCTCTCTCTGACCCCAAGGAGGAATTAACCCCTGCAAGGAGGCACGGGGTCCTCAAGGCATGGGTCTCTCCATTGTTCTGGACCTAAACTTCACCTTTGAGGTCTCCCCATTTCATGCTGTAGAGATGCTGGCCAGCCTTCTCTCCTTCCTTCCCCTATCTGTGGCTTCTTCACCAGGCTCTCTACTTCCACTTCACCCTCCCCTGACTGCCTCACCCTCTCTCTTAAATTCTTCTCCTTCTGGCCCCACCTCCTGATGATAGGTTGCTCCTGGGTTCTCCTTTCCCTCCCACTGATATTTCTCTAGCTCTTCTTGAGTTCGTATATTCTCTTCTCCCCTTTCTGCTTCCATCTCTTGGGTTTTCATCTCTTGGGTTTCCCCTTCCCATCCAGATGTATTAACTATGAAGAGAAAGCCTGAGTTTTCATTGGGTTATTCACAGTACCCTTGCTTGACCACCTTGCCAACTGGAAACCGTTCGGTTTCTCCATATTCAGCCCTGATGGTAGCCTCTTGTCCTAAGTACAAGTTGCACATCATGACAACCAAATGTTATGGCATACCCATTCTTGATTTAAATTTCCCTTTGATTTCTCAGATCTTATGGAAGAAGTCTCTTGTTCTTCCTTTTTTGTTCTCATTGTCTATTTCTCTGCATTAGGAGCCCTGATGGCATAGTGGTTGAATGCCAGTACTGCAGCCATTCCCTCACAAATCACAAGGTTGTGACTTCAATCCCAGCCAGGGGCTCAGGGTCAACTCAGCCTGGCATCCTTCTGAGATCACTAAAATGAGCTTGATGGGGGCAATTAGCTTACAGTTGTAAACCACTTAGAGACTGCTTAGGCAGCATGAAGCGTATATAAATGAAGCTGCTTGCTATTGCATTGATTATTATAGAAATTCTCATTGTCCTTGTGCACAAGTTGCTAAAAGTTGCATTTAGGATTCTGAACCTATTTTTGTCACATTTTACCTTTGCTTCTTGTCTGTCCTTAAATGCTAAATAAGTTTCATCTATCATCCATTGAGGCTTCTCTTTATATTTGGCTGAAGATAACATCTTTTTGCATTTCTCCCTGACAATGCCCCTGGTTTCAGTTTTGAAATCTACTAGATCCTAGTTAATTGAGCTTAACAAATCTAGTTTCATATTATCTTTAAATTCCATGGGGATGGTCTTCAGATTGTATTTCGGCATGATGGTTGATTTAGTGTGCTTCTTTAGCTTTACTCTAGTTTTTGAGATAAGCAGTTCATGGTCTGTGCCACAATCTACTCCTGGTCTTGTTCTGGCATAAAGAATGGAGCTTTTCCATCTCCTGCTTCTGATTATGTAGTCTACATGATTTCTTTATTGGCCATAAGGTCATATCCATGTAAATAGTCATTCCTAAACCAAGTCAGCACCCACCCCATATACAGTAACACAAGAACAGAGTACCAAAAAATAATGCCAATACAACTCTAGTATATTGATTCAATGTCTTACAGACTCAAAATGTATATTACAACTGTGGAGAGAAGGTAGAGTTGGGCTAGCTAAGCAACAGACAATCAGGAGTGGGCTGGTAAAAGCCAATAGAATTGTGGGCTGTAGATGATAAAGAATTCCAATACTGACAGTTGGAGTCCGACCAGGTCTGGTAGTGTAACAGTCCAGAAGACAGGGACTGGGAGGGCTAAAGTTCAGAAAGGAGGGACATAGCTCTAGTACAGAAGTCCAAGTGAGAGAGTTTCTGGGACATAGGGCCTTTACAGATTGTCAGAAATAGTGCAAACTGGATCCACTTTAACTGTCCTGGCTCAATGCTAGGGAATCATGGAATTGTATTTTTTTCTGGGGCATTGAGCCTTCTCTGCCAGAGAGCTCTGGAGCCACAATAAACTAGAGTTCACATGATTCCTTAGCACTAAGGCAGGACAGTTAAAGTGGACTCAATTTGCACTATTTCTGGCAGTCTGAGCCTGAGGGCTAGTATAGAAATAAGGTTGGAGGGTTAACAGTAAATAAAGATGGTGTGAGGATTCTGAATGAGAATAACTGGTGTTCTCTAGATAAAGAATTGTGTAACAAATTGTAACAAGAACAAATAATACAACAGGGGTTGTTAAACTACGGGCTGGGGGGCTGAACCCGGCCCCTTGAGGCCTTTCAACTGGGCTGTGGCTGGTCCTGCTGCCGCCACCAATGTGCGTGCTGCCGTCGGCACCATGCATGCGTGACACGTGGTGCCATTTTGTGTTCCAAAATGGCACCTGTGTTCACGCACACATGTGCATGGCGCCGGGCGCCATTTTGGAACACAAAATGGTGCTGGAGTAGTGCGCACATGCTACTAAGAGGTACATAAAATGAAACAGTTACATCCATATGTTGGGTTTCACAAGGAAAGAAACAACATAAGCACAATACTTGGTGTGGCATAGGACTGCTAGAACAAGAGAAAGTGAGAAGTCCCCATCACAAAATTGTTGGCAGTGGTGGGATTGTAAAACCCTTTATGTTATCACTTGAAGAAAAGGTTTAGGTGAGTGGGACTCACTGTGACAACAAACCAATTTTTTTTTGTAGTGTAGTGTTACACTCACTGTTGCAATTTCTTAACAGAGTCCTTAATGTATAAAGATTACCATGAAGGATAAGAAAGGATAGATAGATAGGCCAAACAGGAAAGGAGGAGGAAAAGCATTATATGTCAGGGATGTTTACACCTGTGAAGAGATCCAGGACTTAAATCCTGGAAATCTGGTGGAGAGCATCTGGATCACAATTAAAGGAGAAGGAAACAACAGGGATGTTATTGTGGGAGTCTACTACAGACCCCCAAGTCAGACTGAGGAATTGATTGCTGCCTTTCTAGAACAGATGACCAAACACTCAGAAAGGAGAGTTTTAGTAGTGATGGGTGACTTCAACTATCCTGATATTTGCTGGATGTCACACTCAGCCAATACTTCAAGGTCTAGCAAATTCCTCACTTGTCTCAAAGACAATTTCATTGTCCAAAAAGTGGAAGAGGCAACAAGGGTATTAGCTATTTTAGATCTGATCCTAACCATCAGGGATGACTGGTAAATGGGGTGCAAGTGGTGGGATCCCTAGGTGGGAGTGATCATGTTCTCCTGGAGTTTCTTATAGAGGGGAAAGGAGAAGTCAGGCATAGTTAGACACTCATTTTAGGAGAACTGATTTCAATTAACTTAGGGAAATACTGGGAGTAATTCTATGGTCAGGAATACTAAAGGAGAAGGGTGTTCAGGATGGATGGGAGTTTCTCAAAAGGGAGATGCTGAAGGTACAATCTCAAACTGTTCCAATGAGGAGGAAAAATGGGAGTTATCTCAAGATGGGTTGGATGACAAAAGAATGGAATGCGTATAAGAAATGGAAAAAAGGGGAAATCACTAAAGAGGAATTCAAACAAATAGTGAGCACATGTAGGGGTAAAGTCAGAAAAGCAAAAGTGCAGAATGAGCTCTCGCTTGCTAGGAAGGTTAAGAACAATAAAAAAGGGCTTTTTTGGGTACGTCCATAGCAAAATGAAGAAGGAGGAAATGGTAGGGGCACTGTGCAGAGAAAATGGCAAAATGCTAACAGGGGACAGAGAAAAGGCAGAACATTCTTTGCCTCAGTCTTCTCAGAAAAAGAAAAGGGTGCTCAACCTGAAAAAATGGAGCAGAGGACACAATGGGGAAATGCAGCACAGAATGAGTAAAGAGGTAATACAGGAATACCTGGTTAATCTAAATGAATATAAGTCTCCAGGAACAGAAGAAATTAAGCCAAGGGTATTAAAAGGATTGGCAAATGTAATATGAGAGCCATTGGCAATAATCTTTGAGAACTCCTGGAGGACAGGAGAAGTCTCAGCAGACTGGAGGAGGGCAAATGTTGTCCCCATCTTCAAAAAGGGAAAAAAAGAGGATCCCAACAATTATCATCCAGTTAGTCTGTCATCAATACCAGGAAAGATTCTAGAACAGATCATTAAACAGAGAGTCTCTGAACATTTAGAAGGGAATGCCATAATCACAAAAAGTCAACATGCGTTTCAGAGAAACAAGTCTTCCCAGACAAATCTGATCTTTTTTTTTTTTTGTTAGAATTACCACCTTGGTAGATGAAGGGAATGTCATGGATATAGCATATCATGATTTCAGTAAGGCCTTTGACAAGGTCATCCATGACATTATGGCAAACAAGCTAGTAAAATGTGGGCTAGACAAGATAACTGTTACATGGATTTGTAACTGGCTAACCTGCAGAACCAAAAGGGTGCTCAACAATGGCTCCTTTTCATCCTGGGGAGAAGTGGCCATTGGTGTGCCACAGGGTTCTGTCCTGGACCCAGTGCTATTCAACATCTTTATCCATTACTTGAATGAAATAATAGGGGGCATACTTATCAAATTTGCAGATGACACCAAATTAGGAGAATCCACTAACACCCCAAGGACAGGATGAAAATTCAAAATGACTGTCATAGGTTAGAAAGTTGGGCCAAAGCTAACAAAATGAATTTCAGGTACTGCACTTAGGGTGGAAAAATGAAATGCATAGATATAGGATGGAGGACACCTGGCCTAGCACAACTTCATGTGAAAGGGATCTAGGAGTCCTAGTAGACCACAAGTTGAACATTAGTCAACACAGCTAAAAAGCCCAATGTGATTCTAGGCTGCATCAATGGAAGTATATTGTCTAGATCAAGGAAAGTAACAGTGTCACTCTATTCTGCTTTGGTCAAGCCTCACCTGGAATACTGTGTCCAGTTCTGGGCACCACAATTCAAAAAGGATGTTGAGAAACTGGAGAGTGTCCAAAGGTGGGTGATTAAAATGGTGAAGGGTCTGGAAACCATGCACTATGAGGAGAGACTTAAGGAGCTGGTATGTTTAGCCTGGAGAAGAGATGGTTAAGAGGTGATGTGATAGCCTTGTTTAAATATTTGAAAGAGTATCATATTGAGGATGGAGCAAGGGTGTTTTCTGCTGCTCCAGAGAATAGGACCTGGAACAATCTATGCAAGCTACAGGGAACGAGATTCCAGGTCAACATTTTGAGGCACTTCCTGACAGTGAGAGCTGTTTGACAGTGGAACACACTCCCTCGGAATATGGTGGAGTCATCTTCTTTGGAGGTCTTTAAACAGAGGCTGGATGGCCATCTGTCAGGGATGCTTTGATTTTGATTTACTGCATGGCAGGGGGGTTGGACTGGATGGCCCTTGTGTTCTCTTCCAACTCTACGAGTCTATGATTCTATGATTAAAGTGCCTACTTTCATTAGATGTTCAGGATTTTATTTAGGAAAATAGGAATTGCTTTTTGATGACCCCTTTCTCAATATTAAAATAGTCTTTGCACTGAAATCAATCTAGAAATGCAAGGGGTTTCTTGGTGAGATATTTTTCATGGTCTTTCTCTCTATTGAAGAAGACCAAAATGCTGCTGCTTCTTGAATTAACATGCACAGAGTGTTACTAAAAAAAGACTGGCTGAGAAAATATATTTTTTATTGATGATTAAAATCAAGACAAACATTCCCTTTATCACTTTAGTTCCCCTAACATATTTATTTAAGTTAGTGAATAAATAGAGATTGATTCTGTCTGCTGGTTCCTTATCCCTGATTCTTTTTTTTTGGGGGGGGGGATAAATGTGTATCAATTTATCATTCTGAAGTGTTATTTCCTTTGAAATTTTTCAGTGCCTTACTCATGCCTTATACAGTACCTTATATGTAACTGTTGCATAAGATCAACCTAATATCCTGGATAGAGCTTAGAAAATTAGGTTTTTGGACTATTTTTGTCAGTTTCCCTCAGACAGGCTAGACTACCAGTTGGTAGCCATGTTGGCTAGGGCATTGTGGGAACTGTTATATTAAACTGTCATAAGTTATTTTTCAGATCCTAGTTCACAAAGAATTGGATGAATGTACTGCAGGAGACAAAGGCAGTTGCAAAGGGTGAACTGGGTTTTCATATATCCTCTCCTCCTGCAATATTATGTAATAACAATCTGACTACTTAATGTTTCAATTCAGGCTAACACAATGTTGCTTATTTTTCAGATTAGGCAATGAACAGGGTGGGTGGGAGGAGTAGCCTGCATTCCTAGTCCCAATTTAAGTATACTATGGGGGGTTGCAGACTGCCAGAAATAGTGCAAATTGAGTCCACTTTTAGGGTTAGGGTTAATGCTAGGGAATCATGGGAACTGTATTTTATTGTGGCACCAGAGCTCTCTGACAGAGAAGGCTCAATGTCTCAGAAAAAACAAACAATTCCCATGATTCCCTAGCACTAACCCTAACCCTAAAAGTGGATTCAATTTGCACTATTTCTGGCAGTCTGCAACCCCCCTATGATGTGTTATTTGATGGATCTCCTCCAGCAGGGCATTCCATAATCTGGGGGCCATATCTGGGGGCTTCAACCATTAGTTGAAGTTGACTTGATGGGAATTAATAGCAACAAATAATTATGGCTAGGCCCCAGTCACTGGGAATTTAGGCTGAGTCGTAAAAACGTCTCATGCACAGGGTCACCATGGGTTGAGGTCAATTCCAACTAACAACACAACAGCAACTGGGAGTCAGTGTGGTGTGGTGGTTTGGGTGTTAGACTAGGATCCTGGAGACCAGGGTTTGACTCCTCACTCAGCCATGGAAACCCAGTAGGTGACCATGGGCAAATCACACTCTCTCAGCCTCAGCAGAAGACAAATGATGCCAAGAAAACACCATGATAGATTCACCTTAGCATCACCATAAGTCAGAGATGACTTGATGGTACAGAAAAAAACAAAAACAGACCACTTAGGCTGGCTGCATCCACATTGTAGAAATAATCCAGGTTGACACCACTTTCACTCCCATGGCTTGATATCCCTATACATCCATCCTCAGAGAAAAGTTTGGGGAGCGGGGCTCAAAGGAGGACCTTTATGGTTAGGACCTCACAATTGTGATCTCCCAGCCTGAAGAGACAAGACCGAAGAGTAGCTGGGTCTGTCTATGGCTGTCATTTTTGGCACTGAGCCCAGCCTGCTGCTAAAAATCTTTTACAATTAAGTAATAGAAATAGAGATTAGAGTAAAAACTTTGGCACACTGTCCTTACTGTTTAATTTCTTTAGACTAAATTTATCTGACCTAAGAACGAAAGTAAGTACTACACTGAACTTTAACTACTTCTGCAGCTTCCCCCCCCCCCCCCCCGTTTGCCATTTCCTGTTGTTGTAATGTATGTTTTTAATTTGTATCTTACATTTGTAAGCCTCCTTGATTGCTCAAGCAAAAGGTGGGATATAAGAAATAAATTATTATTATTATATTAATATATTATTATATAGTTCTCTGTGGCTAGTTGCCACTTTTATTTATATATTTACTCATTATTTATACATTTACTCATTTTTTGAAAATGTGTGGCCTTTATACATATAAACATACATTTATATGCAGTTCCCCAGGAACAATAGGCTGGCATCCTGTTAGTGGTATACACAGGCATAGGTCTCCCTTATGCCTTTGTATATGGGGGGGGGGGGCTTGTTGCAGAGGACGTTTTTCTTTTGCAACTTCCGCAATGACCAGTGCCTCCCCCCCAACCCTGACATACTGTTTAGCTGCTGAAGCCCCCATGAACATTTCATGCCTGATGGAGATTGGGGAGGGGGGTCTGAGAAGCATTCTGTAACTTATATCGAGGCACAGAATGAATTCACCATCCACTAAAACTTCAAGAGGACCATGGTCGATTGCAGTAGCTGTTGTAATCATTCTGTATCTGGCTGGAGCTGTATAGCCAGAGGTTTTTCTTATTTCACCCACTCTCCACCAGTCACAAAATGGCCAGGGGAGTGAAAGGTTGTGTAAAGGAGGTTGAATGGACACATGCAATGGAGTTCCACACAGGGGGATGAGACTGAAAATAAGAGACAGTCCCATACTGTTAATTGCTGTGTAGAAAGAATCTCAATGGGTATTCCAACAAGCTAGCAAGAAATATCTGCTGAATTTTTCTCTTCTATATAACTACTAAAGATACAGGAACTGTCTCCAGTTTTCATTCTGGCATCCCTAGTTCCATAAGTATAGAATCATAGAGTTGGAAGAGACCAGGGGAATCCAGCCCAGCCCCCTAACATGCAGGAATACACAATCAAAGCACTCCTGATAGATGGCCATCCAGCTGCTCTTTAAAAACCTCTACAATGAGACTCCACCATAATCCAAGGCAGCGTATTCCACTGTTGGACAGCTATTACCACCAGAAAGTTTTTCCTAACATTTAGGTGGAATATCTTTTTCTGTAGGTTGAATCTAGGTGCTAGAATAGCAAAAAACTAGCTTGCTTCATCATCAGTATGACATCACCAAATATTTAAACAGGACTATCATATAATCTCTTACTTTCTCTTCTCCAGGCTGAACACATCCAGCTCCCTAAGGGCCGATTCAGATGGCCCGAAAGGGGCTACACAGAACCGCCCCTGGGAGTGGCAGATCAGGTCTGTGGCAACCACATGCTGTGGCCCTGATCCTCCTTTTTGCCACCCCCCAAAAAGTGGCAAAATGCCACTCCTTTTGGGGGTGGCAAAAGGCTGGCCTTAGAGCTGCCCCAAAAGAGGGTGCATGCTGTGCCAAGAGGGTGTCCTGTTGCTGTGCGCCATGTGGACAGGTACACAGCATCATAACAGCATTGGGGTGGAGTCAGGATGGCCGATGTGCAACTGCCCCACCCCAACTCCACCCCCAGGCCAGCCCTTTGTGCTGGTCTGCATCAGCCCTACATTGATCCTCATAGGGCATAGTTTCCAGACCTTTTACCATTTGAGTTGCCATCCTCTGGACCTGTTCCAGCTTGTCAGTATCCTTCTTGAAATGTAGTGCCCAGAACTGGACACAGTATTCCAGGTGAGGTCTGATCAAAGCTGAACAGAATGGTGGTATTACTTCCCTTAATCTAGACACTATACTTCTATTGATGCATCCTAGAATTGCATTGGCTTTTTAAAGCTGCCTTTCTCATGTACTGTTATCAAGCCAAGTGTTACATATCCTATATTTGTGTATTTATTTATTTTTCTGTCTAAAATGTAATACCTTATTGTAATATAAATGTAATACTGTGCCCCAGAATGCCTATTGTTTTAATCTTTAAAGAAACCACAAGGGCCAACTAGTCCAACCCCCTGCCATGCAGGAACTCAACAGTCTCTATTTAAAGACTTCCAAAGATGGTCACTCCCACCACTTGCACCCCATTTACCATGTCATCCCTGTTGGTTAGAATCAGATCTAAAATAGCCATCTTCTTGTTGCCTCTTCCACCTTTTGGACAATGAAATTGTCTTTGAGACAAGTGAGGAATTTGCTAGACCTTGAAGTTTTGGCTGAGTTTGACTTCCAGCAAATATCAGGATAATTGAAGTCACCCATCACTACTACATCTCTCCTTTCTGAGTGTGTGGTCATCTGTTCTATAAAGGCATCATCCAGTTCCTCCATCTGACTTGGGGCTCTGTAGTAGACTCCCACAATAACATCCTTATTGTTTCCCATCCTTTTAATTTTGAGCCAGATGCTCTCCACCTGGCTTCCAGGATTGAAGTTCTGGACTTATTCACTAGTGTAAATATCCCTGACATAAAATACTATTCCTCCTCTTTTCCTGTTTGACCTATTTCTCTTAAAAAAGTGATACCCCTCTATTACTACATTTCAATGATGAGATTCATCCCACCAGGTTTTAGTGATGGCTATTATATCATATTTGCTTTGTTGTGCTAGGAGTTCAAGCTCATCTTGCTTATTTCCCATGCTCTGGGCATTAGGGTAGAGACACCTAGGACCATGTATCCCTCCTACCTGCTGCTTGTGCAATTTTTTTGCCTCCCACTCTTGGGTACTTGCACTTTTGTCCTCTTCCCTCTATAACAGTTGACTATTTTCTCTAGCCCTTTTGCCTTCCAGAATACTGTCTTCCTCCCCCACATAACTCAGTTTAAAACCCTCCCGATCAAATTGTTGAGACTATTGGCAAAAATGTTCTGCCAAGTGGTATGAGATGCAACTAATCTCTTGCCAGAAGTCCACTCTCATGGAACTGTAGCCCACAATCCAAGAATCCAAATCATTCTTGGTGGCACCATTTGCAGAGCCAGAGATTGGATATTTTCCTATGCTTGTTACTTGGAAATATATTTGACAATTTTTGTTATGTGTGGAGAAAAAGCAGGTGGTGCAGTGGTTAAATGCCTGTACTGCAGCCACTCACTCATAGACCACAAGGTTGTGAGTTCAATATTAGCCAGGGCTCAGGCTAGACTCAGGCCTGCATCCTTCTGAGGTCGCTAAAGTGCGTACCCAACTGTTGGGGGGGGGGGCAATGAGCTTACATTTGTAAACCGCTTAGACATCCCATAGCGTGATATAAAGCGGTATATAAATGAAGTTGCTTTGATCAATTAAATAATTTAAAACCTACTTTTTAAAAAGAAAATTCCAGTTTCCAGAGTAGCTTACAATAAAGCAGAATCAGTATAAAACACATTAGTGTGCATCAATTTTAAACACCACAAAAATTATGATAAAATAAAAAAAACCTCAAATTATAGGCATAAACAATAATTAAATACTTAACTCTAAAACAAAAGATTTAGAAACTGAATAAAGTTGGCACCAGACAAATGTGTTGAGGGAGAAATTTCCAGAATAGTGGTACTAACACAGAAAGGCCAATTTCCTTAATGCTCACACCCCTTTCCATGGAAGATCCGGTGCACAGAGAACCTCTCAAACCAACAACCTGCAGGTTAAATGCAGAAGCATATTTACAAATGTCATGTATAGAGTGGCCCCGAGTCTCCAACCAGTTTTTAAAATATTGGTTGATCTGATTCTAATGTTTTGAATCAAATTTAATGGTTTAATCCATTAGAACAGGAGTTGGCAAACTACAGCCCGTGGGCCGAACCCAGCCCACTGAGGCCTTCCTACCGGCCCCTGGCCAGTCCTGCCACTGCTGCCACTGCCACTTTTCTCAGGCGCGTGCAACTCTGGGGCACCATTTTGTGTTCCAAAATGGCGCCCAGAGTCTTGCGCGACCTTTCCCGTTCTGTCTTGTGACAGGAAAGCTTGTATGAGACTCTGGGCACCATTTTGGAACACAAAATGGCACCCCGGAGTCACATGCACTTGCGCACTGGGGCCTGGTGCAGTCTCCGGGGACCTCCTGGGGGACTCCCGCAGCCACACCGGCCTCTCCAAGACCTGGAGTCCTCCTGGGGGATCCCTGTGGCTGTGCTGGGCCTCCCTGCAGTCACCAGAGCCCTCCTAGGGGACCCCCACAGCTGCGCCGGGCCTCCCTGTGGCCTGGTGCAGTTTTTTTTTCTCCGGTCCTCCGATGTTCCAAGGAACTCTAAACCGGCCCCTGGCTCAAAAAGTTTGCCAACCCCCGCATTAGAACATGGGAACCACAAACTTTGAACAAGTTGTTTGAGCAAAGTTGTTCTAATGGGAGCAATATAAAGTCTGTTTTGTTTCTCTGTGTGATACAAAAGAGATGATGGTTCACTGAGTTAGACATTTCTTCAGAGACACTTTAGGTACTGGTGAAGATAACCTTCACAGGCCCCTGAGCTCTTTTAGAAAACCATTTTATACAGCAACATTGCCAAAGTATGTTCCAGAACTAACTTTATTTTGTTTACCAATGCAAGCTGGGATTAGTGATGGGAAATGGGAACCTGGTTGATGCAATCAGGAGGGCAGTCAGTCAAAGACTCCAACTGTACCACAAGTGGGGTTGTGACAAGGATCTCTGTTTTGACTGGATATAAATGTAGGAACTGTCATTACCTTCATTTAAATTCCCTATAAAAAACAACTGGCTGGCCACTGTGGGAACAGAATGCTGGACTAGATTGATCTTTGGTCTATTACACTATAATTCTTCTTTTGACTTCAAGACTGATGCCATGACAGTTTATAACAAAGAAACACAGAAACAATATCACATACATACACACAATGGAAAAAGATGATCTTGAGATCCTTCCATAGCTTACTAATTTTTCCTCCACCAGGATTTGTGTGTGTGTGACTTGATAGATTTTTTTAATAAACTTACACATTCAGACAATTAGTCTCCACCAACTATGTAGTCCAGCAACAGATTCATCATGTAAATCTATTGACATCATGTTTTAATTCTAATCCATTTAGTCTCTCTCCGTTATCTTCCATCTTGATCTTTAGATGGAATATCTGAATCATTTTGGCTGCTATTCCTAAAATTAAAGTGAATACACCCATTATCATTGGATCAATTGCTCAGTCAGTTTTCTGCTTATTGTTTAGCAAAATTGGTGTGATGCTTTTGACTCATCTTGCAATGTGAACTTGTAGTTTAATTTTATTTGCTTTTCCAAAAAGGAGGGTTTGAGAGATAAACTACACACCACATTAAAAGCAAGCTTGGGAGAATTATTTTGGGGGATAAAAGTAACCATAGCTTATAATGGTTGCAGGATTCAGGGAGTGGGAGTCCCAAAAAGTAATTTTTCCAAGCTTTGATTTAATATGTAACATTTAGTTAATAATTGCTTCCTTTTTTTCACTCCCAAATTTAATTTATGGGGCAGAGATTAGCACCTGAATAGGGTGGGATGAGAGGCAGCAAATCTGAAGAACAGCCGGAAGAAAAGGTTTAAATCTCTAGCTTTATGTTATTGATCTGATCCAGATCAAGATCATGCACACTTACTTAAGAGTAAAAAGAAAATTCCCATTGCAGGGCACACATCTGAACACAGTGTATAGTTTAAGTCTGAGTTTAGCTTTGATAAAAATAATAACCTGGACTTTATTTCATGAGATTAAAAATATCAGTTTATATTTATCAACAACCTATTTTTCTCTCCTTCTACCCTACACCCACCAAATCTTTAAAAACTCCTAGGGCATATTGCATTCAAGAAGCTTCATGTTGGAAGTTTTCTTTACTTCCTCACCTACTGTGATGGATGTTGTACGTATCTCAGACTTGCCACAGCTAGGATCTCTTTGCCATGGGAAAATTCTAGTTTACGGTATTTTTTTCACAAAGCTGCCCTTTGCCATCTATTAAGCAACAACTGGGAAGCAATATAGGAAGAGTCCTACAGAGGCAGGGACACATCATTAGCTTTCCACCCTACAAATACACACACACACAAAGGGAACTTTTGTGAGTCTGCCACATGATGATTGTTGCTCTTGGTCTGTGCTTTGGGATTTATGGGTTCCTTTCAGTTTGACAATGGATTTGAGAGCTGAAAATATAAACAAGTGAAGGATGCCAGACCTGTTGTCAGATAATATCTGAGTTTGCTGGTGAAAGCATGCTTGATCCTGACCTTCCTTGTCTTCCAGCCTGGACCTTTGACTATCAGACTGCCTAGCCATCTTGACTCTCTGGAACCCCTGACCTTAGACTGCCTGATCATCTTGCCTTGTTGGAACCCTTGACCTTGGACTGTTTGACTACTCTTTGGTTTGCACCTTGGACTTTGCTTTGTATCTTTTTTGTTTTAAACTTCACAAAGCTCCATGAAAAGTTTCCTTTGTATTTTGTTTGAACTTTGGCTATCAGCATTCTGGCTGCTTTCCCAGACACCCTGTGATTCAGCAAGTACCAAATGGTATGTTTAGAAGAGGGGATGGTAGAGTTTGCTTGCAGGGAAGATCCTGTCTATCTTAGGAGGAGGGGGAGAGAGAATACAAAGATCTCCCAGCAAAAATGCACGTCACAGCTCCTGGCTCCATTGCCTTTGGCACCAACATTTGGTAGCTCCATCTATGTTTGAAAACCACTGGAACAGGTTGGTCCATATTCATCTTCATTCTACACCTTTGTTCCAACAAAACCACAGAAAATACTGGGCCAGATACTGCAGAAAAGCAAATTCTGAGATCTGGGGCCAATAAGTCTGTGAGTCCTGGTGGCGCAGTGGTTAAATGCCTGTACTACAGACACTCACGCACAAACCACAAGGTTGCAAGCTCAATACCATCCAGGACTCAGGCTTGCATCCTTATGAGGTCACTAAAATGAGTACCCAGCTTGATGGGGGCAATTAGCTTACAGTTGTAAACCGTTTAGAGACTGCATGGTGCAGTATGAAGCAGCATATAAATGAAGCTGCTATTGCTATTGCTATTGCATGCAATCCAATGTAATGTGATAAAGGCAGACACCCAGAAATACAGCCCAGGGGACTGTATATGTTTGTCTGCCTATGAATGCACATATTAAATAACCTAAACATACCAAAAAGCATGCTGAATTCCCATGGAAATATACAGAAATTACAATATGTAAGAATGTTTAAGCAGAGTGCTGATGTTAACTCTGCTTATCTGGCATAACCATAATCACAAACTGGGTACCCAAGTGGCCAGAAGATGACATTAGAACCTCAGACAGAATCCAGATTATCTGACAAATGGCATGGACCCAGTGTTTATATATATTTTCTTTGTTTGTTGGACCACACATTTTTAATTTGAATGTCAAACTCTGAACTTATGTGGTTGATGTATAACATCACAAGGAACTGGCCCTTGTAATAATACCTTTTCATATCACAAGGGGTTATTGTTAGGTTTCCAATTTTGGCTCTGAAATTTCAGGGCCTGAGATAGTCCTGACTTGGCAACTCTGCCAAGGAATAGGGCTTGGGAACTTCCTCATGCAAAGCATGTAATCTACCACTGAGCTGTGACCTATCCCAGGGCTGAATACAAATGATACCTATTTTACATACTTCATTTGAATAATAATTAATGATGATTATAAACCACTTCTATTCTGGTGATAAGGAATGGAAAACACCTAACCCCAAAGCAAACAGTTATAGCCTCTGGTTAAATACTTACAATGATATTATTTAAAACTCACTTTATCAATACTGTATGTAATATTTGCATATCTAGAATAAAATCAAATAAATTGACTTCACAGGAGACAGACATATGTATTTTGGAGTACATTTTAGTGCTGACATGGGGAACCTGTGGCCCTCCTGGCAGCATTAGACTATCACTCCTATCAGTCCCAGCCAGAATAGACAATGGTGAGAGATTATAGGAACTGCAGTCTAGAAGCATCTGGATGTCTATACTGGATGTCTACATAGTGGGAAGCTATTGTTCCCATGGTTTCTTTGAAGAGCAATCCTATATAAGACAATGATTTATCCACCTACCTACTTACCTACCTACCTACCTATTTTTTATCCATCATCTCTCAAGCTGTCACCCCTCTCTGGGATTTCCAAGGCAATATACAACAGATAAAAACATTCAAAAACTTTGAATACATAGATAAAAGACATTTTTAAAAATCTGTGGCTGTTCATACAATGCAGAATTAATGAAGTTTGGCACTGCTTTAATTGCAATGGCTCAATGCTATAGAATTCTGGGATTTGTAGTTTTGTGAGATATTTAACTTTCTCTGTCAGACATCTTTGGTGCCACAATAAAATATAAATCCCAGGTTTCCATAGGACAGTTAAAACCGTGTCAAACTGTGTTATTTCTGCAGTGAACAGCAGCCTAAGATAATTCCTTAAAAATAGTTTTTGAATCACAGATGGTTAAAAGAGCCAGAGGAGACACCCCTGGTTTTAAAGGTCAAAGACCTTATGAAACAGAGTTTTGTGTTGCCCACTGGAAACACAAAAAGGGTGAAGCCTACTTGACCACTTGGCATGGAATTTTACAGTCACGCTGTTATAGAGAAAGCCCTGTCATGGGACCCACAAATGTAGCCTTGTGGAGTGATGGGACATGCTGAAGATCTCAAATTGAACACTTTGTTGGTCCAAATTAGCTCCTTGAATTTATCTCAGAAGCAAATTGGAAACCTTTCAGTTCCTTCTTTCTTTGTAGTTGTACTAGGGATTGACTCTAGATCTCACTACATGCAAAATATGTCTTTTTTGCACAGAAATGATCAATTTATCCTTCCTTCTGCTTCTCATTGTCTTCATTGGATACTCTTCTGGAGGACTCCTGACTTTTAGGAACATCTTTTTGAGAATATGAAGGGCTCTGGTAGACCCTGCCCCATCTATATAGCCTGTATGTGCACCTGGAATGCTGTCCCACTCTTTTGGATTCAGTTTTGGCTAATGAGAAGCAGTGTGATGCACAGTTGAAATTGTGACATCATGTTGAAACATAGCCATGTAAAACTTCCATAGATACAATACATAAATTGGCTAAAAATAGTAGTGACATTATACTTACATAAGGAACAAACAGTTGGGATTCTTATAGATGTGAAGTTTTTCACAAAAATTACAGTTTTGTGTAATGATCCCCCCTTTTTTTGCAAAGTGCCCATGGAAAGGGGTGGTTTAATGGAGAGAAATCATAGAAATGAAGTGAGTATTTCCCTTCTTCCTTTTTACTTTTATCCGTGTGTGGATTTCAGAACAATGTTTTTAAGATTGCAGTGGGATGCTGGAAGTCAGTGGAAGAGAAGGTTGGAGAAATTGGCCTTGCTGGCTGGGGTATTCTGGGAGCTATAGTCCAAAAAGATAACTTTTCTATGCTTCAGAACTAGGCTGGCTTGGAAGATTTCAACACTCTCCCCTCCTCTGCTTCAAAGCTGCTCTCCTGGTGACACTTTATCACCATTATTATTTGCCAAAGATGAACTCATTTATAAGTCATGGCACACTTTGCCTAAACTACTAGGGACCTTGGCCTTTATTTCTACTCTCTGGTAGATATGGGGTGGGGAAAGAACTGGTTTCTTTAAATTTAAAAGAAAATTTAAAGTGTACAACATGTATTTAAAACACATATTTTCGGCAGTATGAAATGTGTCTGTTTTAGTGAATTGAAGGAATCAATTCTATCAACGCTAGCATGTATACTTAATTAGCAGTGCATGTCTCCATTTTCACCTTTTTGTCCTGTAGACACTTTGTGCAGCTGCCAGAAAGGGAGCTAAGCTTATGTTGCATTGACCAGTATCAGATGGAAAAGGCCACTTCTAAAGCAAAAACAATTAACCTATCAAGAGGAGATGGCATTGTCAGCAAGGAGGATGGTTCTGATGCATTTTCACTTCAGACAAAGGAAATAAAGTATTTGTAAGTGTTTCTAATATGGTAGACACTCTGACATAAAAACCTTGGATGGTGGAAGTAAATAAAGTTTCAACACTGCTTCTGTAAGTGGTTAGATACTACCAGGAGGTCATATAAGTACAGTAAGTTTTGCTAAAGCACAATTTTGTTCTTTATAAACCCTGTGTTATAGAAAATTGCACTCTAAAAAATGACAAGCCTTATGGGAGAGCTGGGTGCATATCTCAAATAATATTACTGGTTGCCAAGATATTTATTTCATCTGCCACAAATTTTAATGAATAAATTTTAATTATAAGCATAAGCAGTGATTCTTATCATTGAAACACTGTAGGATATGTATTTATGATAGGGGTGGGCAAAGTATGCCTCCCCAAGCCTCTGGAATCCCTCCTGAAGAGTTGAGATCCCCCAATACTTTAAACAGCTAATAACACTTGCTGCTAGGGAAGTGACAAAAGCTCTTTACTGTTTATTAAACGTATGGGTTGTTGTTGTTGTTGTTTTGTTTCATTTTCTAGGTACTTGGCTCTAGTATTTGCAGATGCTTCATTTGCAAAAGAAGAAACAGGGTGTGCACTTCAGTGGTAAATTTGATGTTCCACAAGCTTGGTCTACTTCCTCAGATGCATGGAGTGAACTGATACCCAATGACCTTTATAATCAGACTGTATGAATAGCTATGGAAATGCAAAACTTGTGGGTACAGTGACAAGGTGACAAGTTCAGTTTTAATTATGATCATTGAGGGATAAAGATGGGAGGAAAGATGTTGCCTAAGGCCAGAGTAGATGCATGAGGAGACAGGAGCAAGACCTTCCCACAAACCAGATGCGAACTCTGCCCACACATCTACTTGGTAAAGTCATCACAAGATCTAATCTCATAACCAACAATATTAAAGGCACTTTTACTTGCTCATCCTCTAATATGATATGCACCATCCTTGTCAATCCTTCAGCATGCTCTTCACCACTCTATTTTGATCCAACAGGTCAGTCACTACACCAGAAAATAAATTGATCGCAATCAGATATTAGACATGATGCCTCATTTTAATTTGTTTAATTTAGTTAATTTTATTCATTGAATTCATTGAATTCATTGTAATGTGGTGTTAGTTTTAATTGGGAGTAAGGGGATTATGCAATTTTATTAGGTTCTTTTATAGTTGTATTGTTGCATTTTTATTATTGTTACTCACCTCGATCCTTCGGGGAAAGGTAGGCTATAAATAAAAAAAATATGATGATGATAATGATTAGGAATGGGACCATACAAAAACTTGTTGCACAACACTTAGGTCTTTATGAGCATTCCATTTCTACTACTACTACTACTGCTACTAATCATCATCATCATCATCATCATCATCATCATCATCATCATATCCCGCCCCTCTGCAGATGCAATTGGGGTGGCTTACAACAATAAACAGCATAAATATACAATCCCAAAACCCACCCACCCCTTAAAATAGTATTAAACAACATAAAGTTAAAACAACAATAAACAATAAAACAGTGAACAGATAAGATAATCACAATGGCAGCGTGGACAGCCAGCCACAAATGTGGCAAAGAGTAGGGGAAGGGATGGACAAGCTCTTAAGACCGGGAGATCTAATCAAGAAAGGCCTGCTGGAAGAGATCCATCTTCACAGCTTTTTAAAAGCTATTTAAACTGGTAATATGATGGATGTCATCCTGCAGGTCATTACATAATCTGGGAGCGGTTGCTGAAAAGGCCCTCTGGGAGGTTGTAGACAGCCTAGTTTTTATAGGCTAAAGCACGTCCCTCCCAGAGGACCAGAGTGCACAGGGTGGATTATATGGAAGGAGGCGGTCCTGAAGATAGGTTTGACCCAAGCCATTAAGGGTTTTAAAGGTAATAACAAACTACTGAGCCCGGAAACTGATAGGCAGCCAGTGGAGTGATTTTAAGACAGGTGTTATATGGCCTCTCCTTGATGTACCTGAGACCAACCTGGCTGCCATGTTCTGTACTAGTTGAAGTTTCTGGACTAAGCACGAGGGTAGCCCCATGTGGAGTGCATTACAGAAATCAAGACGAGAGGTTACCAGTGCATGTACCACAGTTTCAAGGTCCCTTATTTCCAGGAAAGGGCACAGCTGGTGTATCAGCCGAAACTGATAACAGGCACGCCTGACCGTTGCATTTACCTGATTAGTCATTTGGAGCGATGGATCCAGGAGACCCCCAGACTGCAAAGCGGAGAGTGTGACCCCATCCAAGATTGGAGGTTGTATCCCAATACTTAGTTTTGGGGCTGCTACCGCAAGCACCTTTGTTTTATCTGGATTCAGTGTCACTCTGTTTTTCCTCATCCAGCCCATTACTGCCTTAAGACAGTCATTGAGGGGAGATATGCCATCTGAAGTCATAGCTGATGACCGAGATATAGAGAAAGCTCTTTTCTGATGGAACAACTGTCCCTGAGCAACACCCTCTGGAATCTGCCTGAGAGGAAGGAATGGATTCCTAACCTTCTCAGGTGATCCAAGAGGATGTTGTGATCTGTTGTGTCAAAAGCCACTGAGAGGTCTAAGAGCACCAGCAGGGTCACACTACTTCTGTCGATGCTCAGACGGAGGTCATCAGCGAGGTGACCATGGCACTCTCAACTCCAAATCCTGTCCTAAAGCCAGTTTGAAATGGGTCTAGATCAGGGGTCCCCACACTTTTTGATCTGGGGGCTGGTTCGCTGACCTCCAGATCTTCGAGGGGCTGGAGGTGCATGTGCATGTGCGTGCGTGCATGCGCATGACTCGGGCACCATTTTGTCTTCCAAAATGGCACCCAGAGTTGTGTGCCTGCAACCGGCATTGTGTGTGCATGTGCATGATGGCAGGCGACATTTTGGAAGACAAAATGGTGCTGGAGTAGTGCGCATGCGCAAGTGACATCGGGCGCCATTTTTTACGCGGGCTGTAATTTGGGGACCTCTGGTCTATATAGTCAGTTTCTTCCAAGATAGCTTGGAGTTGAAGAGCAACCACCCTCTCAATCACTTTGCTTAAAAAAGGTAGGAAGGAGACCGGCCTATAGCTGTTCATATCCAGGGGGTCAGGGAAGATTTTTTCAGAAGCAGCCTAACCGCCGCTTCCTTCAAACACGATGGAACATGACCTTCCCTGAGGGATGCATTGACGATATCCCTAAGGAGCATCCTCAAGGCATCCCCCCCAGGATGGCCAGACACGACGGGCAAGGATCAAGAGGGCAGGTCGTCTTCCTCACTCTACCAAGGAGCTTCTCCACATCATCAGTACTCACAGATTGAAACTGATCCAGTATAATTTCATTACCAGAGTTGCTTGTCAATTGATTCTATTATAACACTGGCATCTAACTCAGCTCTTATCTGAGAGATTTTATTTGCAAAAAAGTTGTTAAACACATCACAGCAGACTGTTGTTGGGTTAAGTAGTGGGTTCTGCACAGGTGGCCCCTGCATCAGCTCCCCTACCACCCTAAACAGTTCTGCTGGATGGGACATTGCAGATGCAATATGTGCAGAGAAGAAAAATCTCTGCGCTGCACGCATTGCCTCTCGATAGGAACAAAGAAAGTTCCTATGACGAGTCTTGTCAGATGAGAGATGAGTTCTCCACCAGATGTTCTCAAGTTGTTGTCCAACCCACTTCATCTTCCTAAGCTCTTTCGTATACCAAAGCTTCTGGTTTGAAGTGGGTTGGAAAGGACACTTGGGAGCGATTGTGTCAATAGCCTTGGTGAGATCAGTATTCCAAGTATTCACCAGGGCTTCGACAGAATCACTGGCGTTACCAATCATTAAACCCTCCAAGGCTTTCTGGAATCCAATAGGTTCCATTAGCCTTCGAGAGCAGACCATTCTAATGGGTCTATCACCCCTGGTGTGGCGGACAGTGATTCTTAGTTCAGCCTTGATAAGGAAATGATTTGTCCGTGACAATGCGGAGGTATTTATTATCTCCACCCATGGATATTCTTGTTCCGTATTGAAGACCGCATCGAGGGTATGACCCACACAATGAGTGGGCCCCACAACCAATTGGGATAGGCCCATGTTTGTCATGGATTCCATGAACTCCCGAGCCGCACCTGTTAGACTTGACAAACTGGTCTCCAGTGGAATGTTGAAGTCACCCAAGACTAGGAGTCTGGGCGACTCCAACAACAACTCTGAGATCAGCTGTGTCAGCTCGGTTAGGGAATCTGCTAGACAATGGGGTGGGTGGTAGACTAGCAGAATCCCCAAACAATCCTTAGTCCTCAGGGTCAGGTACATACACTCAAAGTGGACTGTGTTCCAGTATCCTCGTCAAGGTTAGGTTGTTCTTGTTAAGTTGTTCTCTGACCTCAGGACTAAGGCCAGAGAGATTCTCTGTACGTGCTCAAAGACATGTTCTTAATACCAGACACATTTTAGGTCTGTTTTTTGGCATTAAACCTAGTTCCAATGGTTATTCTGATGGCAAAGCTTATGTTTCTTTGCATTGCACAACAGTGAACTAATATGTCTTTAGTCACAGCTAACAAACACAATGTGTGTGTTGTTATTGGTGTTTGCTTGCAGACTAATAAAAGATTAATCATTTTTTGGTTCGAATCAAGAGGCTTGATGCTGAAGACAATATGTATGTTGTCTTAAGCATGAAGAAATGGTTCCACTTATCTCAGAGGGCACACATTTATGAGGAAATTGTTCACTTTTCTCTGTGTGTATATGTGTGAGTATCAGCATTCTGTCCTTAAAAGAACCAAAAAGTCCAAGCAATTAACTCAGCTTGAAAAGGTCAGAGTCAGCAACACTGGCTTTTTTTCTTTTTTCTTTTTTTGACAAGTAAAATTGTCTAAATCAGTTGGCCTAGAACAGAAATTTTCTTGTTGGCATTTGATGTACACTGTTTTAAGTTTACACACACACACCCTTTTTGAATTGTAAATTCCGAATACCCTTCACTGTTTAGAACAAGAACCTAGAGGATGTTAGCAAGCTTCAAAATATGTGGATAACACTCATAGAGAGACATTGCTCAGTGTCAAAAGCAGGATCTGTGATTTGTACAATACCTCAGAACCTGTGTGCAAGAAAGTTAATGAATTAAATGAAAAGAAGATGGAAGAGCCTCCTTATTTCATCTGGGGTCCCCTAAAGCCCCGCCAGTTGTGTCTTTGGCCCATGTTCTTCAGCAAGATTGCTATTCAGTTTCAACTTCATGTCCATGAAGTCTGCACCTTTGCTATCCAAGTGTCCAGCCTCCAATCTCAACCAGCCTTCAAAGTCAACAAGAACAAACATTTTGCACTGGGTGTGTATCCACACTGCAGAAATAAAGCAGTTGGGTATTACTTTAACTGACTCTCTACTACAGAATTCAACAGAATACTACAGAATTTTGGGATTTGTAGTTTGGTGAGGCACCCAATGCCTCTGACAGATCAGACCTCACCAAACTGCAAATCACAGGATTCCACAGGATGGAGCCATGGCACTTAAAGCAGTGTCAAACTGCTTTATTTCTGCAGTGTAAAAGAGATGTTCAGCATTATTCCTCAAGAAAAGGTCTGGAGGAATTTTCTTTATCCCATGGGTACCAAATATCTGTTATCACCACATTCTTTGTGAAGGGAAGTAATGGGAGGCTTCTAGGCCAGCTTGTATTTATGATGGCATTGAGACAAGGCCTGAAATTCTGACTATGGCTACATCTACACTGCAGAAATAATCCATTTGGACACCATTTAAACTGCCATAGCTCAATGTTATGGAATTCTGGGAATTGTAGTTTGTTGTGGCACCAGAGTGGCACTCTAACAGAGAAGTCTAAACATCTCACAAAACTACAATTCCCAGAATTCCATAGCATTGAGCCATGACAGTTAAAGTGGTGTCAAACCAGATTATTTCTGTTGTGTGAATGGAGTGTATGTGAGCCTAAACTGGAGTGATCTATGCCTGATACAAATTAGCAAGGGTGGGAAATTGATTCTTCAGATATTTTGGACTCTAATTCCCATTACCTTTAACCAGCATGACCAATGGAAGAGATTATGGAAGATAAAGTCACATGTACCTAGATGGCCAAATATTTCCCATCCCTTCCCTAGGCAATCTTCTTTAAAATCTCTAATTCCAAGGAAGCTCATTAATCCTAATTATAGTGATGTCAAGATTATTTCATGCACGTACCCTTTGCCTTTGTATTTTAGATACAGAAATCAATTTGGACATCAAGTTATCTGTGATGAGGAAAATAGATGTGGCTAGTCTCTATGGCCAGTTTAGTATTCAAGATGGTGGGATTTCCTGGCAATGAACCACCAGTGACACTACACATTATACTGAACAAACAAACAAACAAAAACCCTGCATATAATTTCAGCAGGTGTTGAAAATCAAAACTACATACTTGACTGGTAAATCTTAAGACTGCCTGCAACAGACTATCAGAAAATTTATTCCAACTACTTTTAGTCCAAGTGCCACTTTCATTGTACTTTTTTATGACAAAAGAGATCAACACACTATGGATGTATGAACTGAAATTAAATTTTATGATTTAAGCACTTCTGGCATATTCCATTCAGTTTCCTAAAAAGTGAAGAATTATCAGTAATGGTGAAAACTTGCCATGTGTTCTGACACTAGTGACATACTCTTAGCTGGATGCAAGTATGAATGATTATCCAGGTCAAATCACTACAAGGGTTCCATAATATAGCCCTAATTTGATACATTAGATAGATTTTATGAGTCTTCTCTTTTGTTGGGTAATTGTGTTTTGTTCATGTTTGCCTATCCCCACAGAGACTTTTGCCTAAATCCTACTGTTAGTCCTGACTAAAGAAGAGTCATTACATCATTTGGGATTACCTATATGCTGATTCACCATTCAAAATTGATTTGATGGCTCTGCTATTTAGGACCAACCAACAGAGTTCTAGCTTTTATTAGTACTGTTTGGAGTGTCTGTCCAGGGCTACTGCTGTGTAGGTTTTGACTGGGATATGACACTATAATAGGGATATAAACTCTCACTTGTCTTGTTCTTGCATAGTTTTACTCTACCTACAAGATAGTGAGATAGTTCCTTCCTGCCAGAAGATTTCTTCAGTCTGCCGGAACAATTGTTGTGCAAAAGTGTGCAAAACTACAATATTGGCAATAGTATATTCCACACCACTACATTTCTCCCCATTATTTCCCCCTTCAACAATCAGAATCTTCCCCCAGTTATTTTTCATCAGTCAGTCCTTCTATGATTGCTGTGTGTTTGTCTGCCTTGTTTGATGGAGGACATTATTTTGGGCAAAAATAGACATTGTTTTGGACATATATTATAGAAGTAAAAGGTAAAGGTATTTCCTATTGACAAGGTTGTCAAGTTGTTTCTGACCATAGGGGGCGGTGCTCATCTCTGTTACTAAGGTGAAGAGCCAGCATTGTCAGAGACTACTCTGTGATCATGTGGCCAGCATGATTGCACAGAATGTTGTTTACCTTCCCACTGAAGTGGTACCTATTTATCTACTTGCATTTCCATGCTTTTGAACTGCTAGGTTGGCAGAAGTCAGGAGTAGTGACAGGAGCTCATGCCATCATGTAACACCCTGTCCTCGAACTGCCAACCTGCCATTCTTGCCATCAACAGAGTCAGCGTCTTAACCACTTGAGCCACTCCATTCTAGAAACCTTGCTGAAAATCAAAGTAATCCTTGTCTCCTTCTTATGACACTATAATCAGGCCTGGCCTAGATTAAGAAGGAGAGCCTTCCCACCAGCCCATTTGCCATGGTTCAGGCTTCAGAGGGAGAAAAGAACTGCTGGACCTGATCCCCCTTCTCTACTGCCATTCCTTTTTCCTTTTGTGTCATGTCTTTTTAGATTGTAAGGCTGAGGGCAGGGAACCATCTAACCATTTGTAAGCTGCTCTGAGAGCCTTTCTGGCTGAAGAGCAGGGTATAAATACTGCAAATAAATAAATAAAGCTGGAGGTGAGAACATTTGTGGAGGCTGGCAGTTTCTCAGCAGACGGTCTCAACCTGTCCAGATAGCTTCTGTCACTGAGAATGAGAAATTATGTAAATATTCCTCCTGCTCCTGCACTAAAAACATGAACATACTGAATGATTGTACAAGTGAAAAATCTAGAATGTTATGTTCACATATGGAGGCAAGGAAAAAAAAGCCTTTAAAACTTAACTTCACCCATCTATAAGTATGGATATATTAGCAATTCTGAGTCATGGTTGGAATATACAATAAACTTCCAATCTTTTTTCCATTTAAAACCCTACAGAGACCAGCAGCAAACTTTTGCAGGTGCTAGATGCCTTGATTGTGTTTATGAACTTAATTGTTTTCTTGAATAGTTGATTATGAACTGAATCTAGTCAAGCCTTGACTATTGCTTTGCTCAGACAACTAAACCACAACCTGCAGTTACAATTAAGAACAGAATCCAACAGTTAATCATGATTTAGCCTCTGCAGGAGGAGGTTGAGAATTTTTTCCCAGTTGCTTTAAGATCTTTATGAAATGATAGCACTTTAATTGTTTGCAACAGTTTTCTTTAACAGGTCAAGATGTGTGAAGCAATGGATTCCATATTGTAGTCCAAGGAACCCTCTGAGATTCCTTGGAAACTCATTGAAAAGGTAGTGAGCAGCAGAGAAGCTTCTCTAAAAGATATTGGGCCATCATTACTGATCTTCTTCACAGTCCATCTACTGTGGAGGGTTGGGTATTCCTTAAGGCAGGCCCCTGACCTAATGCTGTCTGGAAGATTGGAGATTACAAAAACCATCAGCTCAACCAGCATGGCCATTGACTATGCTGGCTAGGGGTTCTGGAAGTCATTGATCAACTATCTGGAGTAGAATTAAGAGACATGGCTGTGTGAGACTGGAATATCAGTATGCAAAAGGATTTTGTAGCACTTTTGAGATTAAATACATTCTGATTATAAAGGCCCATCCTGGGCATCAGTTTACTCTATGCATCTCAATGTATCTGAGGAAGTAAGCCAAGTCTACATGAGCTTATGCTACAACTTCTTCTGGAGGTAGTTACGTTGAAGATCTGATGTGTGCTTTGAGTTTCTGTAGAACAGGGAATGGCAATCTATGGCCCGCGGGCCAGGTGGACCCCAGCCCAGGCGGACCCCTGCTGCCGCCGCCGTGCGCCACTGCCGCCATGCGTTTTGATTGCCATGCAGGCATGCGCGCCATGACCGCCATTTTGATTTCCAAAATGACGGCCGTGACGCGTTTGCGCATGCGGAGGAGTACTGCACATGGGCAAATGAGTTGCGGCTGCCATTTTGGAAATCAAAATGGTGGCTGCGAGTGGCAGCCACCATTTTGTTCTCCAAAATGGTGGTCGCGACTCGTTCACGCATGTGCAGTACTCCTGCGTATGCGCGAATGCGTTTTGGCCGCTATTTTGGAAATCAAAATGGTGGTCGCAACATGCGAGGAGGCAGCTGTGGCAGCACGGGCAGTGGTGGCGGTGGCAGTGGTGGCGGTGGCAGCTCACATGGGGTGGTGGCGGGGGGTGCGCTCGGCCCGGTGGAAGGGACGACTTCGGGAAACCAGCCCCCCGTTCAAAAAGGTTGCCTACCCCTGATGTAGAATGACATGAGACTCAGCATTGTGCACTTCCCAGAATCCCTTTCAAAACCCTGTACAGCAGTGAATGGTCTCCTTGGGGGCTAGAAACATGAAAAACCATTGCTATATACTTTATAGCAGGGGTCGGCAACCTACGGCCTGCGGGCCGGGTGCAGCCCGTGGAGGCCTTGGGACC
The DNA here is from genome assembly GCA_020142125.1 of Phrynosoma platyrhinos. NCBI lineage: Eukaryota > Metazoa > Chordata > Lepidosauria > Squamata > Phrynosomatidae > Phrynosoma > Phrynosoma platyrhinos. The sequence continues at coordinate 254,027,856 of CM034706.1, read as the reverse complement.
AGCCTGTGGCTGGTCCTGCTGCCACCGCCGCCCCGTTCACCGTGCGTGACCGCGGGTACCATTTTGGCATCAAAAATGGCACCCGTGCTTGAGCATGCATGTGCGTGAGCATGGGCGCCATTTTGGAAGGCCGCAGTACGTGTGCGTTGGGCAAATTTGCAGGAGCAGGCACATTGGGGACTTCCCTGGGCCCTGGCAAGGCCACAGCTCACGTGTGCCGGGCTAATTTGCCTGGAGTAGGTGCGCTGGGGCCTTCCCTGGGCCCTGGCAAGGCTGCAGCACACGTGCGCTGGGCGAATTTGCCAGGAGCAGACATGCTGGGGCCTTCCCTGGGCCCTGGCAAGGCCACAGCATGTGTGCACTGGGCGAATTCGCCCGGAGCAGGAGCACTCTGGCCTTCCCTGGGCCCTGCCAAGGCCGCAGCACACATGCGCCAGGCGAATTCGTCCGGAGCAGGCACGCTGCGGCTTTCCCTGGACCCTGGCAAGGCCCCAGCATTCCTACTCCGGACAAATTTGCCCGGTGCATGCATGCTGTGGCCTTCCAAAATGGCACCATCCACGCGCGCACGCATGTGCACAATGGCAGGTGTCATGTGCATGCGCACTCAGGGGGAAGTGTGTGTGTGTGTATGCAAGCACGCATGCGCCCACCCAGCCCCCGCACCATTCCCCCCCCCGGCAACAAATGTTGCCGACCCCCTATGCTGTCAAGCCCCTGTGTATAACCTTACTTTTTGAAAAAAAATATATGTAAAGGATTTGTAATAAGTACATCTAGGAAGGTGTATACAAATATAGCTAAACAGAGGAATATTTTAGATAGGTTTCCACATATTAACTGAGACAGCTGAGTTGAGAGAAAAGAATAACTATTGAAATTACCACTTCCATTGACCGACAGTAAAAGCACTGGAGAGAATGTGCATGCGAAGAAATCATTGGTGAAGACAAAAAACATCCTTTTAACAGAACTTTTAAATCCTCTAATTCAGTTCTGCTTCTTCAAGGAAATCATTTCTTTCTGCTGAGCAAATTGAACAAGTTTCTGCTTTCAGTTATTTTTGTCTGTGGTCCCAGTGCTGGGAAACTGTTCTCCTTTCCTCAATTTAAATTTTACTGGGAATGCTGCTGCTTTTAACCTCTGAAAAAATAAAATAAAACGGCCCTTTAAGGGGATGGGCATGGATCTTATGCCAGTGGTTTCCAAACTTTGGTCCTCCAGCTCTCAGAAGTCCTGACTGTTGATCAAGTTAACTGGGGTTTCTAGGTGATGAAGTCAAAAGCACCCAGAGGATCAAAGCTCATGGGAACCACTGGTTGTGGCTATGAAGAATGGTTTCCACCATACAACCTGGTCACAAGTCATGTCTGTTCTCATATTCTCAAAGTTCTCCAAAATTCTGCCATCTGTTCAAAGCCCCACTTGTCTAGCAGAGCAAGAAGGAAGGGCATGGAAAACTAGTGAGAGAAGCTGGGGCTACCTTGTCTCTTTGTTTTAAGAGAGCAAGTGTTCACCATTATCTGGAATGGGTCATGGGAACCTTACATTCCTATGCTGTCAAGCTATTCCTTTGAGGATCAATTAAACGTTGACTCAAAATATCCAGGTAGTGAAGGCGCAGACTACTATGAGAGGGACAAATATTTTAGGTTGGTCATTTTGAAAAGTAAAATAGTGGATTCAGTGTAGCTCCATTTCAGATTCAGCTGGGAATGAGTAAGAATTTTCCTTGGTATGTGCTTTGATAAATTATTTTAATCAAAATTTACAGATTTCTTCATAGATTTGTTGGGAAAGATTTAAAATTTTAAAAATGCAAGCATGAGGGAAAGATGTGTGTGTAAGTTTGAATCCTGAGCTCTTTAGTCTTTGACTTGAATTCTGTTGCTAGCCCTAGCAAGAGCAGGTTTACAGAACTGATGGGATTTGCAATACAGTTGACTCACCTGTCAATTATTGATTCAGTAGATAGACACCCCCCCAACACATTGGGAGGGGTACTCTGTTGAGCTGGCCTCTAAAAGGGAAGCCAACGCTTAATTGGCTGGGCGGGCAGGAAGTCCCTGGGTTGCCCAGCCAATCGGGTTGGATCCCATGGGATCCATGGCATGCTGGGTAATCTCATGAGACTTTAGGTCTCGTGAGATTACCCGCAAGATTTGAGGGCTATTTAGCCCTTGGCCACCATGTGGTAAGGCTGAAGAGGCCCTGAGGAGGGCAAGGGGATCTGAGGAATGGGCTTGGAGGGTGCAGGAAGGTGCGACCTCCATTTAATTGGTTTGGGACCTAGGCCTCATTGTATTACTGGGGTCACATAGTCCAACTCCTCAGCTTTGGGCTTGGACTGGCTTCTGGATAATTAACTGGTGGTGGGTCATGAGGGTGCACAAGGCTTTGCTATACCAATATCACATCGTCAGTGGTTCTGGCCTGGGTTTTTGGTGTCCCTGCTTGGGACTGGGGGAGGCTTTGTGGCCTAGTGGTGCCACCTTATGATACAGGTGTTATTTCTTTAAGGGACACATGCCATTGGTGCTGAATTTGCTCCTGTTGGGGCTTTATTTACACTCCCCCTTGAGGAGAAGAGGTTTTGTGTTGTGTGGGCTTTTAAAATTTAAACTAAGAGTTTAAGTGGTTGCTGCCTGAGGGGTTTATTTCCTTTCAGGAACACTATAACTTCGAGCCCTTAAAGGGCTACCATACTTATTAGGCCTGCTGCATTTAAAACAAAGGTGCTCTATTACTGTAATTGGCCCATTTAGTTTTTTGATTCATGGATATAGCCTCTAAAGGAACACTATATCCCAAGTAAATTGGCTTGAAATGTCAACACTGCCCTATTGATAACCATGCCTCGCAGTAAGGCCCAGTCCAAATGGCACACAGCTTCTGCTGGCCCTAGTTCAAGCCAGTCAGCACATAAGCAGGTTTCCAATCCTCTGAGCAGGGATGATGAAATAGCAGCACACTTAGTGCAGCTGAGCTGGACCATGCAGGCCTGAGTAGCGGTCTGCGAGCAATTAGCTCAGAGGGGACCCAGGGTGCCAACTCAGGACCCCAAGCTGGCACTTCTTTAATTGAGAATCAAAGTACAGAAGTGCAAAGTACATCTGCACTTGACACACCTTTGGTTGACTTGGCACGTGTCTCCTTACTACATCGGTTGGAGCTCTGCAAGCATCTGGTGATGCTTCACACCAAGCATCAAGCTCAGGTTCATCTCATACTTCTGACTTGTTCGCTTCATGGCCCACCTCAGTATGGGCTCCAGGTGGCCAAATTGGGCAGAGCTCTGGTGCAGAACCCCCTACCTCTGCATTGGTGGGGGTAACCTCGACAAATCCTGGGCTTGCTTAGGTTTCTGACAAGAGGGTGCTGGCTGAGCAGTCTTCGGTTGCTATGGTAGGTGACTCAAGGAGGCAACCCTGGAGGTTTGACCATAAATGTAACACCTGCGGTGGCAACCACCCTGGATCATCCTGTTTTAGAGGTAAGAAGTCCGGGGCTGGGAACCCCTCACAGCCATCCCCAACGGGAGGTAAAGGCACCAACACTAATTAAGTTGGAAGTGTTGGTTGCGGATTTACCCCAGTTGGGACTCCACACAGTATTTGTTCAATGGTTTTTCACAAGGTTTTCGTATTCCTTATTCTGGTTCTAGGGTTCACTGCTACGCAACTAATGCACATTTGGTGAGGGAATTGCCGGGGAAGGTGAGGGATAAGTTGGCCAAAGAACTAGCAGCAGGAAGGATTTCAGGGCCCCATAAACATCTTCCAATGCCAACATTGTGGTTGTCACCTTTGCTGACAAGCTCGTGTCTATGAGGCTTCAGGTGAGGATGATGAGAGGTAAAACTAAGGCTACACTACATGATTTCCAATCCCTCACAGGTTTGCTAAACTTTGCTTGTAAGGTTATAGTGCCGGGACGGGCATTTTGTGCATGTTTATATAATGCCACAAGAGGGGTGTCGGTCCTGCATCACCACATTAGAATCACTAGTGGGATACAGGAGGATTTGAAGATTTGGGAGTCATTTTTGGAATAATTTAATGGTATTTAATTTTGGAGGTCTGAAATGCTGCAGAGGGCCGACTTTCAGGTACACTCAGACACTTCTGGTGCCCACAGTTTTGGGGTGTATTGGAAAGGTCTGTGGGCAGTTGAAGGTTGGCCTCAGTCTTGAGTTGACAATGGATGGACCCATGACTTCACTTTTCTGGAACTCTTCCCCATTGTGGTAGCAATTCATTTGTGGCCGGATCAATTTGCAAATAAAACGGTGTGGTTTTGTTGTGATAACCAAGCAGTTGTCCATGTGGTGAACTCCCAGACCCCCAAATCTGTTAAGGTGATGACACTGGTTAGGAATATGGTGGCACAATGTTTGAAGTTCAATGTTTTGTTCCAAGCTCGCCATGTCCCTGGTTTACTAAATCCTTTGGCGGATGCCCTCTCACGTTTTCAATTTTGCAGGTTTTGTCAACTGGCTCACGAGGCAGCAGCACAATCACTGGAGATTTGGATCAGGGTGAAACATGGATCCTTGGTCACAGCCTCATCTTTTGGGCTGAGCATCACATCCTGGAATATTGTTGAGATTTGAATGTAGGACTGAAGGACGTCAGTACTTTGCATTGGTTTGGACATAGAGGCATGCTGTGGGGAGCCTTTATCCCACAAATTATTGAATTGATAGTGGCTTCTCCACATCCCAGGATCCTTCTTGTCCACCTGGGAGAAAATGATTTAGTAAAGCTTCCTTGTCTGCAGTTAGCTAAAAGTATTGCCAGAGACATGCAGGAAGCTAGGTGAAGACTGCCAAATACCATTCTGATGTGGACTAAATTTTTGCCTCGATGCAGTTGGTCTGGTGCTCGGAAGGATGTGGCCACCAATCGAGCTTGGCGTTGGCTCAATAGAACAGTAGTCAAAAAGTTGGGGGGAATGGGAGTTTTCATTGTGGAACATGATGGGATTCAGGTCTCTGTGCCACATCTGTACAGGGGGGATGGTGTTCATCTCTCTTTGGAAGGATCTGACGTATACTTGGATTCCATTGCTTCCCACATTAAATGAGCGATTATGGGGGGGGGGAGGGGATGCCAAGCTAGGCTGGCCCCCTCCTGTGGTGGGCAGGGACCCCCCGAGGGATAATTCAGTAAATTGAAAATTACAAATTGGGTAAATTAAATTCTATGATGAGTATATGTCATTAGGTTAATTAAAAACAACTTGATGATGTCATGACTTATTTACATCATAAGATCAATTATGACATCATTTCCAGTTAGGGGAGAGATAATTGTTGATGTGCATTTGATTTAAACAGATGTTCTTGACATGTGTTGTGATAGATGCAGTTTACTTTGATAACAGTTCAGTTATCTACATGGACACGTGTCAAGAATAAATTCTGGTATTTTGTAACGATTGTTTATTAAAAACTGTTTGAGACCCTGTACAGAAATAAAGTTGTGGCCAGTTATTACACAAGAAAAAGGCGTGTGGAGTCCTTTGTGCCAGTGCAACTACTGTATTTAGGATTTTCAACAGGATTCAAGCCTTGTTTTTGTTTTTTATAAATATTTTATTAAATTTTCGCAAAAACAAAAAAACACAAAAAGACAAAAAAATAAAAATAAAAAAGATACAGCTGTGATCTTGCAAGTTCCATTCATGTATAAACTAATATCTAAACCTCAAAATTAAGAAACAACCATGAGAAAAAAGACATTTATAACTTCCACATAACTGATTCTCTTTCCTATTCTTCATTTTCTTCTTCTTTTCTTGATACTATTCTGTAGTATCCAATTTTACCATCAAGATACTTTTAATAATATTACTTCCCCCTTTTTATTATCTATATTTTTTTAAAAAAAAATTATAATAAACCAAATCTGTTTCCAATTTGACTTAACTAAAACATTATTTTCTCTAAATCCAATAAACCATATACACATAATCTTTATCATTATTAATCTTCCATCTTTTTTATATATAGAATCTCACTCCAATTTCTTTTCAAGTAATCATATATTTTCTTCCAATCCTTTTTTCTCTCTTCTAATTTTTCCTCTATTTCCCCAGATAGTAAATCCATTTCCATTAGATCCATAAGTTTTGACCGCCATTCATCTATTTGAATTTCTCTATTGGTTTTCCAATGTCTCGCGTAAACTAATCTAGCCGCTGTGAGCATATGGAATATGACTCTACCATATTTCTTTTCCAATTTGCTGTTTATCATGCATAATAACATAATTTCTGGCTTTCTATCCAGTTCTATCTCAAGTGTTTGAGCCATATTCTTTTGAATATTTTTCCAAAATCTTTTTGCATATACACACTCCCACCAAAGATGAAAGTATTTGCCTTTTACCTTCTCACATTTCCAGCATTTATCTCCTGTATTGTATATTCTGGCTATTCTGTCTGGAGATAAATTCCACCTATATATGATTTTATAATAGTTTTCTCTGATTTCTTGGCTTAGCGAGTACTTTAACCTGATGTTCCAACATTTTTCCCATTGAGTTAATTCTAACTCATGTCCACAGTTTTTGGCCCAAGCTATCATGTTATCTTTAATCAGATCTTCTTCCGTATATATTTCTAGCAACCTTTGATAAATTCTAGACAACTGTGCTGGTTTATCGTTCATAATATTTTCCTCTAAATCAGTTTTTTTCTCCATTATCCCTATAGTCTTAACGTCGAGATTAAATCTTGCTCTTAACTGATGATATAAAAACTATCCACATTCATTCCCTTCTATCTTTAATTGTTCTAAGGTCTTAATCCTGAAATGTCCTTTATCTTTTTCTAAGATATCTTGGTATTTTATCCAAGGTTCTTTTTTATTAGGATCAATTTGAAATAAAGCTTCTTGGGGCGATGCCCATAAGGGTAGCTTGGGACAAATTCTGTTTTTGTATTTTTTCCAGGTCACAAATAAAGCAGCTCTTAAGAAGTGATTCTCAAAGCTCTTATTAGCCTGTATTTTTTCATAAAATAGAAATGCATGAAAGCCAAATTTTAATTGTGTGCTTTCTAATTTTAACAATTTTCTATCTTTTAGGCTCAGCCATTCTCTTAGCCATACACATGTACTGGCTTGAAAGTAAATTCTTAAGTTTGGTACTGAGAAGCCTCCTCTTTCAGTTAAATCCTGCATATAAATCTGTTTGATTCTGGGTCTTTTACCTGCCCAAATGAATTCTGACAGATTTCTTTGCCAGTCTTTAAATACTTTTGTATTCTTAATTATTGGTAGTGTCTGGAAGAGGAAAAGCATCTTCGGTAACACATTCATTTTAACTGCAGCTATTCTCCCCATCATACTTAATTTTAACTCTTTCCAGTTATCTAGGTCTTTTTTAATGTTATTCCATGTTTTCGAGTAGTTGTTTTAAAATAATTCTGAGGTTTTTTTTGGAGATTATTATTCCAAGATATTTAGCTTTATTACTTACCGCAAAGCCTGAAATTCTAGTTAATTCCTTTTCCTCCTTCTGTGACATATTTTTAGTTATAACATTTGTTTTTTTTAATTTATTTTTAATCCTGAAACTTTTTCTAAATCATCTAATTGACGCATTAACTGAGTGATGTTTTCCAGTGGATCTTCCATTGTCACTGCTATATCGTCTGCGTAGGCTCTGACCACATAATTTTCCCCTCTATTTTTCACTCCTCTTATCTTTGTATCTTTCCTAATTTTACACATGAAAGTTTCTAATGCTAAAATAAAGAGGAGAGGTGATAATGGGCACCCTTGCCTTGTACCTTTATTAACTCTAATCGGTTTAGTTCTTATACCATTGATTTTGATTCTAGCTACTTGGTCCTTATATATAGCTGTTACCCAATTTAAAAATTTAGGCCCAAATCCCATCCAATTTATAACTCCAATCATAAATTCCCAATTCAAGCTATCAAAGGCTTTCTCCATATCAAGCAAAATAATTGCTAGCTTTTTATCAATATGTAGATCAAAATGCTCAATTACATTGACTATATTTCTTATATTATTTTTTAATTGTCTTCCCGGTAGAAAGCCACATTGCTCCTCTGAAATATAATTGACTAGTATCTTTTTAAGTCTTTCTGCTAAGATAGCTGCATAGAATTTGTAATCTACATTCAGTAGAGAGATTGGCCTATAACTGTTTGGGTCCTGTTCATCTTTTCCTTCTTTAAGAATTAAGGACACATTAGCTTCTTTCCAAGTCGGAGGTATTTCTCCTTTATCTATATTGTTTATTGTGTCCAATAACGGTATTATCAGTTCATCTTTAAATACTTTATAATATTTGGCATTTAAACCATCTGGACCCGGCGTTTTGTCATTCTTCGCTCTTTTTATCACCTCCTCTAACTCAGACAAAGTTATTGGTTTTTCTAGTTCTTTTCTGTGTTCCTCTTTCAATTTTAAATCGAAATTTTCTTTCAAGTATTCCTCAATCTTTTTTGTTTTCTCTTTATCTTTTTTGAAAAGTTTCCTGAAATGATCTTGGAAAATTTCTTTAATC
>CM034706.1:253994414-254009875 GCA_020142125.1 Phrynosoma platyrhinos | reverse complement strand
CTTACAATCTTGCATTTCTTGCCAAATACATTTCCGAATTTCATCAAGCAAATTTGAATTGTTTTCTGGGTTTTTTGACTGGTCTAGTGAAGAGCATCTGGGTAACTGAGTTTGGGACTACAATTTAGCCGATTGATTCCTAGACATCATATTTTACTATATTTACTATATTTGATTTCAATTTGGTTTATTTTGTTAATTCAATCAAGTATTTTATATATATATATATATATATATACCTATATATATATAGTTAAAAAAGAAAAATAAAAAAAGAGAAGGGGGGAAAATTATCAATGTGATCCTCTAAACTGTTAATAGAATCTTCTATACTATTATGATGTCGTGTTGTAACAGATGCAGCACCTTGACAGCTCACAAATTGACCAGGAGATATACAGCTCACAAATTGTCCAAGAGTCTTGTAGATTGTAGAATGTCAATGGAATCTTTTGTACTGAACTAATGTCACAATAGGGCTAAAACAACAACTTAATAACTCACAAATTATCCAGGAGAGACTAATTAGTTAATATTTGTTTTAAATGGTCCGCTGATATATTTGCAAAAATTTTATAGTCATTATTTAATAAGGAGATAGGTCTATAGTTTTGTGGGTCTAATTTTTATTTTCTTTAGGTATTAATATCACATTTGCCATATGCCATGATTCTGGGATATAACCTTTTAAAATTTCATTGAATACTTTTTGTAAGTGGGGAGGTACTTGTTCTTTGAAGATCTTGTAAAATTCTACATTTAATCCATCAGGTTCTGGGGTTTTCCCTGGTTTTGTTTTTTTATTGCTGTTTACAATTTCTTCAATCGTTATTTCTTTGAGAGCTTCTTTTTGTAGTTTTGTTATTTTTTCTATTATTTGATTATTTGGATATCTATTTTTTCTTCTTTGATCCCTTTCTCTTTTGAAAAATTTGAGAAATAATTAAAAATGTTTCTTTTATACTTTTGTGGTCCGTGATTATATTATCATTTTGTCTTAGTTTACTAATAAAACTTTTTTCTTTTTCCTTTCTCAGCTTGTATACTAGGAATTTCCCTGGTTTATTTGCTGATTCAAGAAAATCTTTGTTTTATGAATCTCATTTTCTTTTCCAATTCTTCAGTCATGATTATCAATATCTGTTTCTGTAGTCCTATTATCTCTTTTTTTCTTTATCTTTTATGTTTATCTTTAAATATTCTTCTCTTTCCCACATTTCATTTTCTAGATTTTTGATTTTTTCTTGTGTTTTTCATTTCATTTTGATGGGTTTTTTTGTATAAAGAAGACTCTTATAAAAGCTTTTGCCACATCCCAGACAATAGAGGGTTTACCTTATTATCTAGGTTTTCTTCAAAAAATAATTTAATTTTTTTTTTTTGCTTCTTCTACTAATTTTTCATCTCTTAGCAAATTTACATTTAGTTGCCATCTGGGTGTTTTTATACCATTCCAAATTACCATTGAAACTGGGTTATGGTCTGACCAAATTTTGGGATGTATTTTTATATCATCCACTTTCTGCATTAACTATTATGAAACAAAAAACACATATCCAATCTTGCCCAAGAGTTGTGTGGGTTTGAGAAAAAAGTATATTCTTTTGTTTCATTATATAAAGCTCTCCATATATCTTTTAATCTTAGTCTTTCTAACATTTCAAAGAAATTTTCTGGTAGTTTCCCTTGATCTGGCCTAATGCTTTTTGTTGCATGTCTATCTAGTAGGGGATTGATGACACCGTCCAATCCCCTATGGCTATTATCAATTCATATTTTGAGTCTTCACTTTATTGTAAATTTTTTTAAATAAAACTTATTTCTATTCATAGACGGGGCATAGACACCTATCAATAATATTTTACCTAGATTACAATTTAATTCTAATATTATATATCTACCATTTGGGTCGTTAAAAATTTCTTTTGCTTCCAATCTATGATTTATATATATCACCACTCCTCTTTTTCTTTTGTCTTTTAACGTGGATATATATTCTTAGCCTAGTTTTAAGTTTTTAAAATATTTTTTATCTTTATCTTTAATGTGTGTTTCTTGTAGACATGAATTTCTCCCCCTCTTTTGTTGTGAGTTTAACCCTTTAACATTCCATGTTAAGAATTTAGTATATTTGGACATTTAACGTATTAATGTTAACTCTTTTCTCCGTTTTTCCCACTTTTATCTTTTCTTTTTTCCTTGTTTTTTTATTTCTTTTTTTTTTTATCTTGTATTGATCTGGTTCCCACTCCAATTCTGGTTCTTGTTCCTAACAATTTCATTCTGGAAGCTGTATTATGAACAAACTGGACTTTTTAGATTGTCTTCGGTGGCCAGAGTTTGGAAAAGTTCCTTTTTTGGATGATCAGAATCACACACGATGCTGGCTTGGGGTTTTGGCAACTGCATTAGAAAAAAGAAATCTTTCCAAAGTTTTTTGTGGGTTTTTCAGTATGTGTGGCGATGTTCTAGAAGAGTTTCTTTCTGACATTTTGCCAGCATCTGTGGCTGGCATCTTCAGAGAATACTGGAATGGAAGAGAGTGGGTCTATATATACTGTGAGACCCTGGGTAGTCTGTAGAATCAGTATGTAGAGAGATCTTGTAGCACTCTTGTAGCACCAGCTGAAAACAGTTGGAGATGAATGTCTTTGGTATTCTGGAGCACTTTCTCAATTCATGCAGGACAGTGGCAATGAAGCCAATGTTCTGTTTTGTCCATGTCCCCAGTAAACTATGCATATAACTTAGCACACAATCTCTGAGTTCTGGCGATCTATGTCAGATGTAGAATTGTAACCTTGGGATTATGTGTGTGTTTTTAAAAGAGTTCTCTAGGGGCAGAAAGTCTGATAACTAGGATTGTACATAGGGATGGAGAGAACTCATATTTGAAAAATGGTTAAAAACCATTTTTATATCAAGAAATCCTGAAAGTAAGACTCCTGGACTGATGGTAATCATCGCAGGGACTGATTATGCACAAAATTTTCATGCCTTTGTTTTGCACAGAAAACAGCATTTTCTGCAGAAGAAACAACATATTCTGCTTAGAAAGAAATATTTCTATGTATAAGTAATAATTTCTGCACAGAAAATTGTTTCCTTGCAGAAAATGCTGTTTTTATGCAAATCAAACATGTTTGTATTTTGCAGACTAACTCCTGAATTGTGACTAGGTTTTGAAAATCACAAAGTTTTTGAAGACTTTCTCACAATGGGAAGAAAACTGCTAAAATTACTTGTTGCTTCCTTCAAGGAGAACTAGGATGTCACAGCAAAGAAGCCCCTTCCCACTTTTTCTAACAGTATCCTGCCCACACTCTTGAGACACAGAAGAAGACCACTCTAATAGACCTCAGGGTCTCTGCAGACTGCTAGAAATAGTGCAAATTGAGTCCACTTTAACTGCCCTGTCTCAGTGCTAGGGAATCATGGGAATTGTCTTTTTTTCTGAGACATTGAGCCTTCTCTGTCAGAGAGCTCTGGTGCCACAATAAACTACAGTTCCCATGATTCCCTAGCACTGAGTCAGGGCAGTTAAAGTGGACTCAATTTGCATTATTTCTGGCAGTCTGCAAAGGTCCTCAGTTGTCAGGCAGGGAGAGATACTTCTTCAAGAGAAATATAGGGAGTGATATTTCTTCAAGAATCATGTTTTCAAGTCATTTAATTGGATTGTAATATTCTGGGCTATATTCTACAGCAACAGTAAGCAGCTGCTTGCATTGGATACAATTTGTGGCAGCACACCTATAGAATTCTTTGATAAAGGTTGAGTCTCCCTTATCCAGAATTCCAAATTCCAAAATATCTCAAAACCTAAAATTATCCACATGGAGGGGCTGTGATGGTGACATCTTTGCTTTCTGATAGTTCAGTGCACACAAACTTTGTTTCATGCACAAAATGATTAAAAATATTGTGTAAAATTATCTTCAGGGTATGTGTATAAGGTGTATATGAAACATTAAGGAATTTAATGTTTTACCTGGGTCCCACCTCCAAGATGTCTCATTATATATATATATATATATATATATATATATATATATATATACCAAAAACAACAACACAAAACTCTAAAATCCAAACCAGTTATGATCCACAAGCATTTCTGATAATGGAGACTCAACCTGTATTACACAATGGTCCTCCCCCTCCTATTTTTTGCATAGTCTGCCACTTAACAGTGGACATTGTCTTCATTGCTGATGACATGGCAACTACTTCAGGTCATCCTGGGACAGGGAATGAATTGTCATTAATATGCTGATGACAACTTAGTTTCTCTTTGTCATCTGAGTCAGGTGAGGCACTCTGAATGAATGCCAATAAACTGAAGGTCAGTTCTGAAAAAAAGTGAGTTCTTGTGGATCGATGGTTCCCTGGTCTAGAAAGATGGTATTAGCAGTTCTGCTGGAGATGCATTTGCCTAAAGGATCAAGTATACTTCTTGGGCATGCTTCTGGATCCAGCTTTATCTCTGGTGACCTCTGTGTCATCAGTTTTGGCTAGTGTGCTGACTGTATTATCACTTGTTTTGGATTTTGAAGTACTTTATTGTATTTTATGAATTGTGTCAATTGTTATTAATTATGCCACATTGAATAAATCTAACCAATAACGAAAAAGATACAAGAACATTAAATTGTTTGTTCGTATTTACCCATGCTCTTATAACTTTCCATTTGGAATAATGTAATGTATTAAATAAGGAGCTGAGACTGAAAACAATTTGGAATAATCTGTTGATTCCTAAATCCAACAGCATGCCAATGGATGTGATTCCTTTCCCCTCCTTGCTACAACCCTGCATACTCCCTAATAACTTGCTCCAGAGGTTTTACCAGCCCTCCAAAGTAGGATTTCAGTTTACATAGGAGGATAAAAAGTGAAGGTGCAGTTTGCCTGTCCTCCTCCCAGGTCCCTGATGGAGGCAGTTCTGTCAGTGGAACAAGTCCATTGGATCCTACCCTTGACTGTTTCTGTTCATTCATATAACCCTTCACCAATTTTGAGAAAACATTCATGGCTGTTTACTTGGTTATGTGTAGGTGTGCAAACCCCCCATTTATCCCAAAACCTTGCCCTTTTGCATTCAGTTCATGAACGTCCAGCATCCATGGCAGATATGGACCCAGTAAGTGTCATAAGCTTTTTTGTGTAAAAGTATGTATGTTTATATGTCTGTGTGCATGGTGTCTTAAATTTACAACCTGAAGGCAAAGCTACAACTTTGTAAAAACAAAAACAAAACAAAAAACAACCCACCCACCCCCAACAACCTCAAGCATAGCCTCAATGCCTTTTGTACCCCAAAAAAACTGCACATGAGCCAATCAGGTCAAGACTATCATGAATGGGTTGGGAAGTTTTAACCCTTTGCTAGCTACACAAAGTGGTCCTGATCCACATCTGGCCTGCACACAGTTACTTTGGAATAAAAAAAAAAAGAAAGGAAATTGAAGCTTGTTTGGCTACTGTACATTTTTAGTAGCACACAGTTTAACCTTAACTGCTATGTACACTTACTTGGGAGTAAGTTCATACCTTCAACATTTCACAGATGAAAATTAGGATAAATGGGGAAAGTGGAAGGAGAAGAGAGAAACAGAGAAATGTAAAAGCCACTGAAAAAGTGGGCTCACAGAAGATTAACTGGGACTGCTTCTTCCAAATCAGGATAGTTGCAGGGTATGTAAGTTACACTGAACACAGCGGATTGGTAAGTGCATTGAAATCCACTATAAAGTACCAGATATCCTCAATATGGTTTTTAAATGTCTGTGTATGGGTGTGTATTAGAAAGGGAGTGATAGAGGTTTTCCGAGGAAAAAAAATGAACTCACTACTCATGTTGTTGACATTTATATTGTAATAATCCAGGCAGCCTGGTGTATAAATTGTCATTTAACTGCATTATTCAAAAGAAAAGTGAGGAAAGCTTTTGATGATCTATGTTACTCCTGAATTTTGTAGTCAAGAGAGTCATAACTAGCATGAAAGTAAATTTGAGATAGTCTAGATTAGAAATACAATATGCACTACCTGCCGGGGTACCTAAAATAGCCTTGGGCAAGCCGAAACCTGAGACAGTTTATTAGCAGAAATAACACTTCCAGAAGGCAATACCTCATGAATGATGACACAGTCTGTGCCAATCAACATAGCTGATACCTTGTGGACATTGTTTGAAATTTAACTTTTGAGATATTTGTCATACCAGTTTACTTATTGAAACACTGGCCAAGTAATGCCTCCAAACCCAACTATTCTCTTTAACATAATAATGGAAAGACAGTTCCAGGCCTGAAGAGTTGAAGGTCTGAATTGGCACCAGATGACTGAGTCTGAAGGTGATTCAAGCAGGGCTTTAAACTGAAGCTGAACCAGAACTCAAAAAACAGTTTCAGAAAGCAACCTTCCTTTTGCAGATCGGTAAATGGAAAATAAATGTAATATAAACATCTCTCAGTAGTCATGAATTTGAACTTGAACTAATTCTAACAAGTGCACTCCCCCAGCCTTATGATGGGGCTAGTTTTGCCCTCCCTAAGCCATTGGCTAAATGTCATGCCAGAATGCACAGTGGTGCTGTTGCTGGGAAGGGCTGCATTAGGTTAGTTAAGATGGCAGTGCCTCTGGCTCAAGCCTCTTCACAATTTCTGTTTCCCACTCACTTGTATGTAGCTCAGGAATTTACAGTAGGACTTATTATTATTATTATGCCTTGTTGGGTGGTCAAAAACACCTTGTGCCTACTCCAAATGTTGAATCTGTTGGCTGCTTGGCAAATTGGTTGAGTGTTGCTTATTTGTCACAATTGGTAGGGTGTAGGCACTTAGTTCTTTCTAAAGGCTTTTGATGGCACTGTGAAGTAAAAGAATTCATTAATTACTGACTGACCTGAGGGGAGATGTGAAGTGGGTTCTTTTCTCAAGATGACTTCCTTGGGAAAGAGTGCTAACAACACAACCAGGGACCTCTGATTCCTTCATGGGATCAGGCTAGGATGATGCCCTGGGTTTTAGAGTCAGAAAGTCTCTCCTTGGGAGATCTGGATTAACTGGGTTCCTACATACAAATTCATGCCTGCATATCTTGTTGGCAGCCATACTGCAGATTCCTGGAATTAATAGTTGTGACCTTTTTTCACCAACTCTTGTGTCATTTCAATCGTTGTCATTTGGTAAGAAGGCAAATAGAAACTAAATGAAACTAAACAACTGCTTTAACATCAGGACTCTAGATTTGGAGATCCCAACATAGAATCATAAAATTAGAGGCACAGTGGGATTTTTTTAAACAGCTGCCCAACACCAGAACAGAGGGCTCTGGATCTTTAATAATAATAATAATAATAATAATAATAATAATAATAATAATAACAAATGTATTTATACCCTGCCCCTCTGAGCACAATTGGGGTGGCTAACAAGTGTTAAAAATATAGAGTACAATCAAAATCCTATACCCTCCCCCCTTAAAAAAGTATTAAATCAACTAGGAATTAAAAGCATAGAAATGAAAACAAACATTAAACAATCGACAAACAACATCAAATAACAGATAAGTCCTTAAAGGAGAGACGGTGGTTACTTGTTGATGAGGAAGTGGGCTAAGAAGAAGGTTCCTGGAGGGCTCCCCTAAGAGAGGTTCCTGAGGCTGGGATATCTATCCTGGAAAGGCCTGCCGAAAGAGATCTGTCTTAACAGCCTTTTTAAAGCTGTTATAGATATTAAATAACATTGGGTGAGCTCCCTTTTACTGGAGTAGCTGTTCCCTAGCTGCACCCTCTGGGATTTGCCTGAGAGGAAGGAATGGAACCACTGGAGCACAGTGCCTCCAATTCCCAGCCCCCTCAGGCGATCCAAGAGGATGCCATGATCTATTGTGTCAAAAGCCGCTGAGAGGTTTAAAAGCACCAACAGGGTCACACTACCCTTGTCGATGCTCAGACCCAGATCGTTGGTCAAGGCAACCATGGCAGTCTCGATTCCAAAGCCTGTCCTGAACCCAGTTTGAAATGGGTCTAGATAATCGGTTTCATCCAAGACAGCTTGGAGTTGAAGAGCAACCACCCTCTCGATTACCATGCTCAAGAATGGTAATAAAGAGACTGGCCTATATTTGTTCATATCCAGGGGGTCCAGGGAAGTTTTTTTCAGAAACGGCCTGATGGCCTTCTCCTTCAAACAGGATGGAATATAACCTTCCCTGAGAAATGCATTGATGATGTCCATAAGGAACATTCTCAAAGCACCCCCCCCTCCCCCAGATGGCCAGCCATGAAGGGCAAGGATCGAGAGGGCAAGTCGTTTTCCTCACTCTACCAAGTGGAAACCTGGAGCAAATGGGAATTTTTAAAAAATGTTTTAAGAGGTTCAGCACTGAATGGGCCAGAGGTCATCCAGACTGTTTGTGCCAGACTTGAGGATTGGGCCCTGCATCATCCAGACTCCTCACCAAGAGGACAGGGGGAAACGACAGTTTATTTGATTATACAGACAGGTCCAATGAAATCATATTTGGAGTTCAATGCACTTTACACACTCTTCTCTAGATGAAGTGCATGAGAATGGAGCAGTCTTAATTACTATAACATCTTTACTGAGACATACTGTATATACTCGTGTATAAATAAAAAAAATTAGGTCAAAAATTGTCTCAAAAACCTGGGTTAACTAATACATGGGTCAATACGGTAATTGACCCGAGCCTCTCCTCAGACAGGCTGCCTCCGCAAGGGACAGCCCAGCTTGGGAGAGGCTAGGAAGGGCAGCTGATCACCCTGAAGCCTCTTCCCATCTAGGCCCCCTCCCTGAAAGGAGAGCCAGCTGGGAAGATGCTGAGGAGGGCAATCACTTGCCCTGAAGCCTCTTTTTAACTGGGCTCCCTCCCTGAGAGGAAAACCATCTGGGAAGACACTGGGGAGGGTGATCACTCACCCTGAAGACTCTTCCCAGCCTGGCCCCTCCCCGGGAGAAAGGCCAGCTGCGGAGAGGCTGCCACAGGGTGGCAATCACCCTGCGGCAGCTGGGCTGCCTCCTGAAGTCTGACCCTCAACTTATCCATGAGTCATACCAAAATCCATACTTTTGGCCCCAAAAGTTGACCTCAACTTATACATGAGGTAGATTTATAGGCGAGGCACTTTTGACAATTTAATTCAACAAAACAATTATGTCTTCCAGCTCATAAACCAGAAGATCTGGGCATGCAAATACTTACAGGAAAACCCAAGATTTGTTACTGTGCTGATGTATATTTTAGTTATTGGGAATTACTTAAACGAAAAGGCTGGGAGAGAAAAAGCCAAAGGGTTTCAGCTCTCTTCTCTGGATAAAGAATTTTTTTTGTGGTTTTGTGGTGGAAAAGCTTAGTTTTAAAGTGTGTTTAAGTCTGTTTTCCCCAGCTGTGGATAAATATCACTATATGTAGTTTTATAATTCCCTTGAGACAAATTTGTCCAAGCTTTCAGAAAAGAAACCTTATGTTAATGAATCCCAATGCAAACTTCACTGCTAAATTTTAGATCAGTTGGGGTGTGTGTATCTTTTCCCTTCAGATGATTTGAACCACAACTCTCACAATTGCCATTAGCAATGGCAGGTGGCTGATGGGAATTGTAAGCCAAAACATCTAGAGACCCAAATATTTCCCTGCCTTATTTTAAATCTTGACATCCGTTAGACAAGAAATGTTCATGTTGCTATGCTTTTCTGTATTTAAAAATCCTGACAAATCCACCCAGCATTTTTCTACAGAATAATTTGAAAAAGAATCCAAGGACAAGACCTATCTGCAATAATAGCATCACACTTTAGTTTGGGAAAAAATATTCCCCACTCCACAAGTCAGAAATATTACATGAGATTTGGGGCCATGTTTACCAGCATGCGCTGATATTTACCCCTGTGACCTGCATATGCCTCTGCTTGTGAAGCAAATATACTTTTCAGTAATTGGGATGGTCATGGTGAGCTGCATATGGTGTTATTGACAAGATCAAACTTAAACCATGTTTCCTTGATGTGCTGCAAAAAGAATTAATTTGACTGCTAAGTGAGGCATATGGTATGATCTTAAAAGGTATATACCCACACACCGAAACTGCAAAACAAGGAGGATTCAGGGTTGGTGTTTCATCATGAACCACAAAAAAGCACCTATAATTTGAATGTATACATGCATATGTCCATCAGAAAAGTAAACCCAATTAAGCTCAGCAGGATACACTGTTTAGTATGTTTGTACAGGATTGTAGCATTTTTACTATGGAAATCTTACATAATGAATAATTTTCTATGAATTTGTGTAATTCATCAGGGCTGAATATTATATTTGGAGCTGATTCTGATTTTATGAAGAGAATATTTGTACTGATGAGAATCTGGAAACCTTTTTTTTTTTTTGTTTAGTTATAGTCCAAGTTTTACTTTTTCTTCAGGCATGAGAAACCATTTCTGTGAATGTGTGCCTTCCCATTTCAAAATCCTCTTATACCAGGGATTCAACTGGATTGACTATAATTCAAAGTGTTCAATGACATACATGGATGCCCAGCTCCCTTTATCCTCACAACAAGCAAACCAAAGCAAAGCAGCTTCATTTATATACTGCTTCATTTATATACCGCTATGGGGTGTCTAAGCGGTTTACAACTATAAGCTCATTGCCCCCCAACAGTTGGGTACTCATTTTAGCGACCACGGAAGGATGCAGGCCTGAGTCTAGCCAGAGCCCTGGCTAGTATTGAACTCGCAACCCTGTGGTCTATGAGTGAGTGGCTGCAGTACAGGCATTTAACCACTGCGCAACCCTATAAAGTAGGCAAAACTGAAAACACAAAGGGTGCAGCTACACTGACAAGAAAATCCATCTTACCTTTGGGTTGCCCCAATCCACAAAGACCACAGATTTGGCCCAGTCTTCCTGTACATCATTTGGACAGCTTGCTGTGAAAACTAACTACTGTTTTATCTGGCCTATGTAGATGCACCCAAAGCCACCCAAGGAATATCATGGTTTGGAGAGATATGAACCCGGGTCTGAGTTCATGAGTTCATCCTTTTCACCATGTTTCATTTACCCTCTCCCCTAATATTGCCAGATTTCAAAACAGCAAAAAGGGACAACCAAAATTCATGACAAGCATGGTTGACAATCAGGAAGTAGAGATTAATAAATTGGTGTTCTATGTAAATAATCAATAATCAATTTCAGCTAACCTAGCCATATATTTCTTTGCAAAATTAACATATTGGGGATAAATTACATGAATTTCTATCTTTATAAAGAGCCTACACCCCAAAATATAAGATTTTATGGTATCTCATTTCATTTATATAAAAGGAAAGTCTTTCCAATCTCAAAATAGGGGTCATCCATTTTAATAAGGGGCATCTACCAGCCTTTTAGGGGACAAGCTTTCTGACCCTCAAATAAAGGACATCCTTCATAATAGGGGACACTTAACAACTCTATCCCCACTTAAATATCATGTATGTAGAGCAGTAGCAAACTGAGAAGGGAGGCTTGTTTTAGCTGGGAAGTTTTGGATATGGTGCACTCCTAGGAGGGCCAAAACTATAAAAAGTCCTGTGGCACCTTTAACACAAATAGATTTTTTTATTATGAGTTTTT
Source organism: Phrynosoma platyrhinos (assembly GCA_020142125.1). NCBI lineage: Eukaryota > Metazoa > Chordata > Lepidosauria > Squamata > Phrynosomatidae > Phrynosoma > Phrynosoma platyrhinos. The sequence goes on along the minus strand of CM034706.1, from coordinate 253,998,226 downwards.
GTGGACAACATCCACTTCTCCAGTCCTACAATGACTGTATCAAATACGAGTTCTCAATGGTCTCTTAAGTGACTTTTTGATTTCATTTTCTGTGGCCCGTGTAGCACTTTCAGTTTTCCTGTGGAAAATGTTGGTAAGAAGAATAGCTTCCTCTGCCTTAAACTCGGTCATCTGGCTGTTCCTATTACTGAGTATATATTCTCTAGGCAGCCTTGAACCTTTAAGAATATTATCAAATTCTGCCACAACTCTGAATGGAAGAGGAAGTTATCTTTTGCTTCCTTTCCCAGTGATTTCAGTACAGGGAGTGAATGATTTATGATGCAAACAACAATTCTGGGACCCAATTTGGATGTTTTCCTCTTTTTCTAACTGCCAAAATACCACATCAGTCATTATGAAAAATGCAGACAAAACCTTTCTGTGCCAAACAACATCTTTCTTGATTCCACTAAGGCAATTTAAAGGATTATTTTACATGAACTGTTCTTACTGCTTTACATGGAATGGGAAACCTTAGTCGTCCAGAAAATCATATTTTCAATGTTAAATTGGCAAATGGGTTGCTCTCAAGGGCATATATACAATTTCTCTATTTATATGTACATACTTGCATGACTATTTTCAGTCTCTCTAGCTCTTATCAGAAGTTATTCCAGCACACATTCAAAGAAAGAGTTGTGTGGAAGAGGAAGGCCACATTCATGAAGCCTTTTCAAATATCCCCACTACTATGGACCCCAGGTCACATCTTTTTGTGCTGGGTGGAAGGCTTGAGAGGAAATCTGCTTGCTGAGCAAACTGCTGTGGTGTTTTCATTCCACATTCTTTAGTTAGACTTTAAATTTGGATTTCTGTCACCCACCTTACCTGTTCTTAGAGAAGGGTAAATATCACACAAAACTAATTCCATAGCATTGAGCTGTGGCAGTTAGAATAGTGTTAAACTGCATTAATTCTGCAGTGCAGATGCACCCTGATTTTAAATACCCACACTACTTTCCAAGGCAGTTTCTGTTCCACTGTCAAATCACGCTTGATGTTCTCTGAATGTTTGGTCAGTCATGGAACGAGATTGTAATGTTCAGGTGGAATCAGAAATTGGAATTGGACTATAATTGTCCCCAGAGTCTGCTATCTAGCATAGCCACTGACCATGCTGGCTGTAGGATTATAGGCACTGTAGTCCAAACAACTATTCCAAGCTTTTGGCTGGGGAGAGGCAGAGTCATATTATTCAATATTGCAAGGCATTGTAATATTATTCATTTCATTTCAGAAGTAAGTCCCACTGAGATCTACAGGTAAGTATATACAGTTTTTCAGCCTTCATTCCCCACTTGAAAGGAAAGATTAGAGCCTGTGTTGTGTAGCTGTTTGAGTGGTGGACTATGAATCTAGGAGACCATAGTTCAAATCCCTGCTCAAGCATGGAAACCTACTGGGTGACTTTGGCCAAGTCACACACTCTCAGCATCTGAGAAAGACAATGGCAAACCCCCTCTGAAGAAACCTTGCCAAGAAAACTCTGTTAGGTTCACTTTAGGGTCTCCATGCATCAGAAGGCACACAATGACAGGAAGGAAAGATCAATGATGTCCTCCTTTACCAAGACAATGTGTGAAAACTATTGTAAGATACTTTGCCTAAAGACTTCACTGAATACTGTTAAATACAGCAGAAGGGTAGAATGAGATTTCCACTCATATGAAATTTATCTTACAGTTGTTACATAGCCACTTATTTGTCTAAACATAAGGAGATCTAGTCATATCAACCAATTACATAGTTGTATTGTGTTTTCAGTTGTTGTCACAGCTGCGAGATAAGGAGAGGAACTTCACCTTGCTACATGCCCTTGCTGAACAGATCTTACACGAACCGGATTTGGCTATGTTTTCCCAGGAGCTGACAGAATTTAAAGCTGTTCCTGGTGGTAAGATGAGCGTCCCTTTTTTCCCCTTAAAAAACAAAACAAAACAAACAAACAACACCCCCCCCACTTTTCTGAAAGCAATTACTCATTTCACTATTATGCTTGTACCTCTTATCTACCTATATAATCTGGGTTTTTGTTTTTTACTTTGTGCTACCTTTTCTAAGATGTTGGAGAAGCTTCCATCAAAGGTCTTGGTGTTGAAGTTGAAGGTATGCAAACACATGTGTAAGAGACTGCAAAAGAAGTTTCACACATAGTAGGAAGCCACCTGGAACCAGGTTTCATCATGTTGAGTTTATAGCATTCAAATAGCAGTTTAAAAAGTAAGGTTCAAACTACTGAGACAAGTGGTTGCCATGGCAATATTCTTAACCTGTCCTCGTGTCACTGCAAGGGAATTTGAGAAGAAATATTTAAGTAATGCCCATGAGGCTTCCAAACCATATATATATATATATATATATATATATATCAGATAAATAGATAATTCAGTTTCATTTGCCTTAAACCAGTTGCTCTACTGACCTCAGAAGAGGAGGTGTGAAATGTTCAGAAATGCTCTGTGTTGTTGTGAAAAGAAAGAAAGAAAATTTCAAGCACAAATTCGATTGAAAACTTTGATTCAGGAACTAATGGAAATCTGGTGCTCATCAGCCTAGGGGTCTCTGTGGACTGGGCTGATAGCTCATATGGACATGTCCTGGACCTAAAGTAAGCCAGCATCATCCAGGGAGTACTTCTGGAGGAAGTGCCCCACTGATGGTTTTCACTGAGACTTTGATCCGTTACTTTCAAATTAAGGATGTATTTGTGCTACATAGTTATAGCAGTTTGATGTTACTTTCAACTCCCATGTCTGCAGCCTACACTATATTGGAACCTGTAGATTTCTGAGAGATGTAGAATTCTTTGCTAGACAACTCTAGCACTGTAATTCAAACTGCAAATCTTGGGATTTTGTAGGATGAAACCATGCTGGATGAGGTGGAATGAGAAGAAGAAGAAGAAGAAGAAGAAGAAGAAGAAGAAGAAGAAGAAGAAGAAGAAGAAGAAGAAGAAGAAATTAAGCAGAAGATCAATAGTCTCTTTGACTGTGATATATAATTTCATACTGCAATAAGGAAGCCTTTTTTCTTATATGGTCTGTGTCTTGACTGTTCTGTGCACTGTGAGAACAAAGCCATGTTCAAAGCTATATATAACCAGTTGTCATTTGAAATGTTAACTTGTACATTTGGTTGTGTGATTTACCCTTGTGACATACTTGGATCAAATTTCATAGGATGTATGCATTTGTGATGGCTAGTGTGTATATAAGAGTGTTTGAGATCAACAGAATGAATAAAATTAGAGCCACAATATGCTTCATTTTCTTCCATTCCATTTGTATGATTAGTTTTAGGGAAAGGATTAGAAAGCATTGCCAAGTGCAGAAAGCTAATTAAACCCAAGGTTATTAAGGGAGGAATTCTGGAGTCACAGTTCTTTGAAGAGTCAAAGGTCATGTTGACTAGGGACTCATTGGAATTGATAAGTTTCATGAGCAATTTCAGAAGTTGAATGAGGATAGATATTTTGGAAAGATTTACTAGAAAGTATCTGTGAGAGTTTGATTCAAAGTGGCCCATTCCTGTTCATTTTAACTCACTCACCCCCAGTACTGCTATGTTCATGTGTTCCATTTCCATTTTTACTATGTCCAGATTCCCTTGGCTCATGTTCCTCACAGTCCATATCCCTAGTTTATGTATAATGCTGCTTTGCATGCAATTTGCCTTCCTAAGCATGTCTGCTATTTGTCTTGGCATCTTTCCTGTGCCCTTGACTAATCTTGCAAATGTGATATCCCTTTATCTCTTCCTCCTTCCCTTTC
>CM034706.1:253934878-253969060 GCA_020142125.1 Phrynosoma platyrhinos | reverse complement strand
TCTTCCAACTCTATGATTCTATGATTCTATGATTCTATGAAACAAATAAATTTAAAGCCATGTGTTTACTACCGTATGTGAATTCACACTGAAGAAGGGGTGGGGGAGGTAATTTAGGGATAGGGTGTTCATAAAGAACAGTACAAGAAGTCAAGGGAACCCATGCTTTAGCCTGTGTTATTCCACAACATGTATAAATTGCAATCCTGTACAGCTCAATACTGCATAGTAGTTCCACATGCAGACCTATAAGACACCCTAGTGGTACAGTGGTTAAAATGCTAGTACTGGAGCCACAACATTTGCACTATTTCTAGCAGTCTGCAAAGGCCCATTGTGAGTTTGAACCTGGGGATCCAAGGGACTCAGCCTTCCATCCTTTCATAGGCTGGTAAAATGAGTACCCAGCTTGTTGGTGGAATTGGCTTACAGATTGTAAACCGCTTAGAGAGTGCTGAGTACACTATTAAGCAGTTTAGAAATGTAAATGCTATTGCTAAATGCTATATATAGGGCCATATATATAGCCCTCTAAATTTGTCATCTAACCTGTGAGGCCTCCACACATACCATTCCATGCCTTGTGTGAAGCTGACAGAGAATCATCTGGATATGCCTGTGTTGCCAGATGCAAAATGATTAGATTGTCACTGAGATCTGCTGGGGTCCCCTGGAGATCTTAATGGTTTGGTAATAATTTTGTTTGTGGCTAAGAGGACATAGCCAGACATTTCTCTGATCCTGCCTGCTCTGCACAAGGCACAAAATGGCCATATGGTGGTGCTGGGCTTCAGCGACTGTATGGCAAGTGCAGAGGGGGGCTTTGGGTGGTGTGGAAGGAGAAAAGAAATAAAAACCTCTACAGTGCCCCCAAAAAGGACATACACAGGCACAAGGGAAAGTTACATATGCCAGTAATGTGTTGCCAGCTTTAGATAGCAATAGACTTTACAAGCACATCAGTATTTAACAGGTATCCTGTAGCTAATGGAAGAAAGTACTTACTCAATAATGCAAACATCCTTAGGTCTCTGCACTTGTTATTCTGAATTTCTCTATACCTCATCACAAGGAAATATGTTGGGATTAACAACAGATTTATTTAAGGAGGGTTGCCCAGAATATACCCTGTTAGAATTCGTTTGCTACCATATGTTGGCCATTAGAAATCACCTCCCCATTACCCTCTGCAAACATACTGTTGCTCTAACTGTCGCAGATCTTTTGTGGGTTAGAGGCTATGTTAAAATCTACAAGCTTCCATCACCCTAGAGGTATAATTAAGATTGCAGCAAGAGAACTATTGATTGGCTACCAATTGATGAAGTTAAGTTGATTGGTAAGTGAATTAGATTTGGAATGATTTGTGGCTCTTTGCCTAGGGACCCTTTAAAGATTTTGTGTTCAGATTATGCATTTTATTGATATAGTGAAATAAAGAGAAACAGAGCAAATGAATAATCAATGATTGCTAGAAGATGTAAAATGGCTATTCAAACCATTCTTCAGTATAAATGGTTCTTCAGATGTTGTTGGACTACATTTAGCATCTCTCACTATTGGTTGTTCTGATTATAGCTGATGGGAAATACAGTTCACTAATATCTAGAGGTCATTACAATTGAATATATTTATTTATACTAAGCATGGGATCTTTTAATCTCTACCATTGTATAAAGTAAACATAAGTAAGCTTGAAGATGCATATATAATTCCATTTTTCTTAAACATGGTATCACTTTTACTAAGTTCAATCAGGATTGGGATCCCTTCTTCCACCTGTACCATCACCATTTTCTCAAGCTTCTTTTTCATTGATGTAAACAGTTGAGTAACTTTATTCCTTATCTGATAAAAAAAATATAATGTCCTCTGGCAGGTTTCTCAATCTTGCAATCCAGGAGTTCAGTTGATAAGCATAATCTCTGGCCTTCTTTTGTCTCACCATCATTTTTCTCTCCTTAAGTTCTATCAATAGTTCATCATCCAAACATGTAGAATCTGTAGATATGTGGGCCAGTGATTCTCTCGTGTCTTTCAGTTCAATTCCCAACCCTTCTCTCAATATTTATGACAGGTCCTTCTTGAATTAGTACCTTAAATTTACTTGGTTCATGTCTTCTCTCAGCTGTTCTCTCATCTGTTTTATTTCTTCCAGAATCAACTGATTTAAGTCTATCTTAATTGAATAATCCACTGGGCCCCTTCTTATCCCTTTATTATGCAATCAAAATACAGCATATATTGTGCTATATTACAAAGCAGGATAGTCCTCAGGTACAGACCTGCTGTCCCTTAAGAATAATTTATTATAATCATTGTGATCCCTTTCTCAGGATCTTTCCATGTAAATTGCAAAAAACAGTTTTGTCAACCTGTAACAATACCATAACAGTTGCATTGAGGAGATGCCCTAGAAGATGGTGACATGTCTCCTTAATTAAGCCCCTGGGAAGTGATTTAAAAACAAGGGCTTGCTTATGCAATATACCTATAAATACAATCATCCCTCTGGATTTGCTGACTTCCCATTCACATTTTTGAATTTCCATGGACAGGAAGCCAGTTTTACATTTCTGTGGGAGGGGTGGGGTCCCAGAATGAATTGGGAGGGGTGACTGTACTTGCATTAAGGAAGTTTGGACAAATATTTATATACCTGATTAAAGGTGTATCTTGAAGTGAATGATGCTTGATTCTAAGAAGGTAGTTGTGACATGCATCCTGGGTTTTGTTCCAGTGAATGATGAAAAGTGTTGCAAAGTGTGTAGGAAGAAATGTTTATCTTTATAAACAGAGATATGCAGAAGAGATTTTCCAGATAGGATAATAGGCTGTTGTTTGCCGCTTCATGTCTGCCATGTACCTACAGAATCATCTTTCTTCTTACACTACTTGTCACACAACATATTTAGTATATTGGCCTTATAATGGAAAGATCACATTTTAATTTTTAATTAAATATTCAGGTCATATAAGAAGATAATAAAGAAGTTAATCAAAAAGAAATAAAAATAGAAAAAAGGAAACCACATGTATATCCTTTTATAAATATACAAAGTCACTGGTAATACTATATACACAGGTTTTTTTTAAAATCTCTAGGTCGGACCTCTTCTTTAACTTTTATCTTTTTGATTCTTTCTTTGTTTCCTGCTTATGTTTACCTACCCGTTCTTTCATATCTATCTTTTCCTTTACATCCTTCATGATATTCTTTAGTCAACTTGCTCATTTTCTCTAACCTTCTCATTGACATATTTCATCTGTTGTTACTTTTTCCTACTTGATCCTTCATATCTCATAGAATCATGGAATCATAGAGTTGGAAGAGACCACAAGGGCCATCCAGTTCCAATCCCCTGCCATACAGGAACTCCCAATCAAAGCATCCCCAACAGATGGCCATCCAGCCTCTGTTTAAAGACCTCCAAAGAAGGAGACTCCACCACTCTCCAAGGCAATGTGTTCCACTGTTGAACAGCTCTCACTGTCAGGAAGTTCCTCCTAATGTTGAGGTGGAATCTTTTTTCCTGTTGCTTGCATCCGTTGTTCCGGGTCCTATTCTTTGGAGCAGCAGAAAACAAGCTAGCGCCCTCCTCAATATGACATCCCTTCAAATATTTAAAGAGGGCCATCATATCCCCTCTTAATCAGGTCTTCTCCAGGCTAAACATACCCAGATCCCTAAGTTGTTCATTGCATTGGTCTTTTTAGTTGTGGCATCACACTGTTGATTCATGTTCAACTTGTGGTCTATCAGAACTCCTATATCCTTTTCACATGTAGTCTCGTTAAGCCAGAGGTCCCCCAGATTAGTCTAACTTGACTTGTTTTTGAGAAACCCATGTTGATTTTTTGTGATTATGGCATTCCTTTCTAAATATTCATAGACTCTCTGTTTAATGATCTGCTCTGGAATCTTTCCCGATATTGATGTCAGACTAACTGGACAATAGTTGTTGGGATCCTCTTTTTTCTCCTTTTTGGAGATGGGGACAATGTTTGCCCTCCTCTAGTCTTCTAGGACTTCTCTTGTTCTCCAGGAGCTCTCAAAGATTATTGCCAGTGGCTCTAAGATTACATTTGGCAGTTCTTTTAATATTTTTTGGATGTAGTTCATCTGGTGCTGGAGACTTAAATTCATTTAGGTTAACCAGGTATTCCTGTACTACCTCTTTACTTATTCTGTGCTGCATTCCCCTATTGTGTCCTCTGCTCCATTTCCCTCAAGTTGAGCATCCTTTTCCTTTTGTGAGAAAACTGGGGCAAAAAAGGTGTTGAATAGTTCTGCATTTTCTCTGCCCCCTATTAGAATTTCTCCATCTTCTCTGCACAGTGGTACTACCATTTCCTTCTTCTTTCTTTTGCTACAGACATACCCCAAAAGCTTTTTTTGTTTTCTTAACCCTTCTAGCAAGCCTGAGCTCATTCTGTGCTTGGGCTTTCCTGACTTTACCCCTACATGTGCTAGCTATGTGTTGGAATTCCTCTTTAGTGATTTTGCCCCTTTTCCATTTCTTATACATCTTCCACTTAAAACTTAGTTCAGTTGAAAGTTCTTTTGTCGTCCAACCCAGTTTCTTGAGATATCTCCCATTTTTCCTTCTCGTTAGAACAGGTTGAGATTGTGCCTTCAGTCTCTCCCTTTTGAGAAACTCCCATCCAGCCTGAACTCCCTTCTCCTTTAGTATTCCTGACCACGGGATCAGTCCAAGTGTTTCCCTAAATTTATTGAAATCAGCTCTCCTAAAGTCTAGAATGAGTGTCTGACTATGCCTAGCTTCTCCTTTCCACTTCATACGAAACTTCAGGAGAACATGATCACTCCCACCTAAGGATCCCATCACTTGCACTCCATTTACCAGGTCATCCCTGTTGGTTAGGATCAGATCTAAAATAGCTGATCCCCTTGTTGCCTCTTCCACCTTTTGGACAATGAAATTGTCTTCAAGGCAAGTGAGAAATTTGCTAGACCTTGAAGTATTGGCTGAGTTTGACTTTCAGCAAACATCAAGATAGTTGAAGTTACCCATCACTATTACCTCTCTCCTTTCTGGGTGTGTGGTCATCTGCAATAGAAAGGCATCATCCAGTTCCTCAGTCTGATTTGGGGGTCTGTAGTAGACTCCCACAATAACATCCTTGTTGTTTCTTTCCCCTTTAATTTTGATCCAGATGCTCTCCACCTGATTTCCAGGATTTAAGTCCTGGACCTCTTCATAGGTGTAAACGTTCCTGACATATAATGCTATTTCTCCTCCTTTCCTGTTTGGCCTATCTATCTATCCTTTCTTATCTTTCATGGTAATCTTCTATCTACTTGCTCATCGCCTTCCTTCTCACTTTCTTGTACCTTCTCATCAATGCATTTTGACCTTCATTACTTTTAGTGATCATTCCTTCATATTGGTCTTTCCCTTTTTATCCTTCATGGTAATTTTTGATATACTTATTCATCACCTTCCTTATCACTTCGTCATATGAAAGATCATATTTTTGAGCCTTTAACAGTATCGTCCTATTCATTTTGCTTGGTGTCACTGTGTTCAATGGATCTTATTCCCAAATAAGTGTGCATTGGATTACAGTCTAGGATTTTTTTTGTGTGAATTCCCCAAAGTTTGGGGTGGGGATGGGTGAAGTGTGCCTCCATAAGCCTTTTTTTGTGGACTGCTAATCCTTCCCCAACTTCTACATACTAAGTCTTTTCTCGAAAAAGTAAAATGCAGTTCAGGCAAGTGGGCTAGATACTTCTATGTTGTCTTCCAAACTACAAATCTCAGGATTCCATTGGATTGAACATTGGCAGTTAAAGGAATATCAATCTGTTATATTCTTGAAGTTTGTATACACCATTCATCCTCCATACTTGAAGATGTATATGGGTAGATGGAGAAAAGAGAATAGACTTATGTGGTCTACTAATACCTTACATCTGTGCCACCACCTGCTAATGTTATACGATTTGTATTTATGACATTTCCAACAGTAAACTAGAGGATGCCATTCTGCTTCTGGATTTTGCCAGGCAACCTTCCAAAAGAGTTTAATATCTGAACACTTGCAGTTTGCTTCATGACCCTTAATTCTGATTGGGAGATGTCAGTCCCCTAGTATAAAATTCTACACTCACATGTAGGGAACACCCTAGGGTTCTGCCTGTTTGTTACACACTTTCCATTCCAGAAGATCTGTGTTTTTATTCTTCCCCCCAGGTGAAATTTGGGGAAGCGGCTGATCGAGACTCAGATAAGGTTTTTGATTGGATTTCTACATTTATCAATGATTTCGGGAGTGCCTTGGCTGAGATTGTATCATGAGTACAGCAATCAAATCTGAAAGAAATTGAACATTGTGACTCTGAGAGTGTGACAATTAAATGAACTGTGGGACATTGTGTTAGTCTTCTCCACATGAATTAATTTCTGTTTGAATGTAATTTTTAAAATAACCTTGCAGACCCTGTGCATCAGCTGGAAAACCACTACTGCAAGGCAGGCTCAGATTGGTCAAAGGCCCCATTGTTCTTATAGTCTGCTTTTCAATGACTTTTCAGAGTCTTTTCAAGTAAAAGAGGTTTTAGAAGCTGTTGAAAGGAGATACAAAAGAAGGGAAACATAGGACAGCTATTTATATTTGCGGGGAATCTGGACTTGAACCAGGAGCCTCAGTTGACCAGTTGTAGGTGGTGATATCCATGTCAGTGGGGCAGTGAATCATTAAGGGAGCTGTCCAAAATGCTGAAACCTGTATCCTGAAATAGTTTCAACACCTTGGATAGCAGTTTCAAAGTTATAAAACCCAGAGATGATTCATTGCACCACTGTCATGGAAGGCATCAGTTGCTACTGAATATATTTATGTGGGGATCCATTTACTCTCATGAGGGTTAAAGCAGGATGGCCCCATGGATATGTATGCAAGTCTCTGGTACGTTCAGCTTTTCAGTGTTGCACTGGAATAGCTGCAGAGGGCTTCTACTCAATGGAGTCAACGGAATATGAGCAGTAGGCTGATTCATAGCAGTGGAGCCTGGTGGCTCCAGTAGCAGAAAGAAAGTGATCTACTATAGATTTTAGCCTGAATTTCAAAGGAGAAGCAGAACCTTATATCCTAAACAGGTTCAGCACTTTGGATATTTCCTTCAAAGGGCAGATAAAAATCTGGGTGTGATTCATTACCCCACTGATATTAGAACAAATGGAACAGTCTGTGTGTTCTTTCAGGTATAGAAGGGATAGCAAGTAATATTTAATGTGAGCCAGTCCGATTGGCAGGCAGATTAAAGCTACTTAATTATTACATTTTTCTAAGAACCTGTTGTTTCCCTTCCTGATTGCTATGCAGAGGGGCGAGGCATAAATAAATTTTATGATGATGATGATGATGATGATGATTATTATTATTACTATTATTATTATTTATTCTTTTTATTCTCTGGTCAATAGAACAGTTCTTTCTTGCACCACAGAATCCATCTCAAGCAACTGACACAGGGACTCTGAATAAGAGAACACACCTTCCAGTTGCAAATTTCAAAATTGTTGGTTGTGATACCCAGGTTGTGAAACTCTCTATGAAGTAAGGCTCACTTGGCCCTTTCGGTTTTGTTCATATCTCAATAGGTAAAGTCCTGTTTATTTTAGTGGATGTTTGGCAACTCAGTTGCTACTGAGAAAGGGGCTTTTAATGGGTGGGTAATTTTTTTAAATGATGCATTATTAAATAGTTATTTTTATTCACCTGTACTTTAATATTTGTTTAATTGTGTTTAAATATTTTTACTCTGTGTCTTTACATTTTCTCCCAAAAACATCTTGTTGTGAACCATTGCATTCCAATGTTTAGAGAAAATCAGGATATAAGACAAATAATCAATAAACCAACAGCAACCATCTGATTTGAAAAGTATCTTTTGTGGCTGTTTGCTCAACTGTTGAAAACTCAAGGTTTTTCCAAAACATCATTTGTAGACAATTTCATTCTTTGATATAGAATTTGCAGAGAAGATTTATCCCTCTTATATAACAATATCATTTCATATACACTCAGTCATCTTGTTTGTACTGGGAGCAGAAGGAAATTGCTTGGAGAAAGGTATGTTATTGTGAGAAGGAGAGAGAGCACTGATTTACCATTGGCATGGTACTTAGAATTTGATTTGTTTTCCAGTGGAAAGTGGGTGGAGAGTAAAGGGGATTAACTGTGTATGAGGGTGTTTAGGAGATTACCAATTTTAATCATATTCATCCTGAACTCAGATATATTGTGAATTTCATTTCACTAGTGCTCAAATACAAACACTCTTTATACTTAACTCTGGATAACTCTAAGCAAACTTAAAGGTTTTAAGGACCTATCTCCATCTTTTAGAAGAGTTAGTCTGTGAAACATCTGTTCTTGGATCTGATCACAACAATTACTCACATGCACACCCTTAAGTAAAAGGGTGTACATTTTCATTGGTATCACAACAGCTAACAAAGGTGAACAATAATACAGTTCTGAACATGGGAGTCAGTACTGCTTTCTTAATAAGTAAATATACACTGTTTATATTATTGTTGCTTCACCTATTTAGAGGATATGGCTGGTGCTTCATTTAGGTTCACGACTCTAAATTTGGTGCTATGTTCTAAATCTAGTGTTAATATCCAGCTATTCAGTTCAGCAAGTTACTTTTCATCCAAATAATATTTTCTAGGCTTGTGTATGTATGGGAAAACAAAGAAGAAGAAATGGAATGAGAAGAAGATGGCATGAGAAGAATGGCACCTTGGAGACGATAAAAAATGGTCCATGGTCTGAAGTGTGTCATCATTATGCAAGATGTGAAGGCATTGGGTGAATTAAAACACGAATAAAGTAACTAATGGAAACTCAAAGGCTTTTGTATAATGAATCTGAATGAAATCTTTACCTTTTCATGCATGCTTCCTTTATGCAATGACTACCTATGTAATTATCATTGTGTGAGGACAAATTGGAAAATAGTTCTCAGGAGGGGAGTCTGCTTTACAGCTGTGGGCCCCTACATGTTCCTTAAAACAGATCCCCCCATTCCACCACCTGTGAAAGATAGAGGTGTCAGGCAACCAGAATGTGGCAGAAAGCTCAGGTTCAGCAGCTACAATTCCAGTTTCCATTGACAAAAAAGTAATTCTGGAAGAAGAGAGTGCTACATTATATGTTACTTTATTATACAGTCACCCCTCCATTCTTGTGGGGGATCCGTTCCTGACCACCCACCCCCACAAAAATGGAAAATCTTGGATATTCAAGCCCCATTGGCTTGAATGGAAGTGTACGCCTGTGGGGGTGTGTCACAGGCATGTGGCCCATTTTATCAACCTCCATTCACTGCCCACAAATGGGTGAGGGATGTGGACTTGAAGTCCGCAAAAACAAGGGCAACTGTATTTATTATATTTTAGATGACATTTCCACTGAGTGAGAGCTAAAGGTGGCATAGAAGTAAAAAGAACCAAATGCTAAGCTGAAAAAAGCTGAATGAGGCAGTCTAGAAAAACAAAGAGTGGTGAATAGCTAATATAGAGGGCAGAAGTAACTATTAAAATCTCAGCAGAGCAGTATTGTCTAAAGGATAATGGAAAGGAGGCTAGCTAACTTTTCTGGGAATGTAGTTCCACACCTGCTGCAGCCAATATATAGTTTAATAGCATAGTAACCCAATCATTATCTGGCATGTGCTTTGGTGAACAGCATAATATATATTTACTCACCAGCCTCAACTTTGTAGGTGGTAGGATCAGAGCTTGGACAGTTACATTTAAGAAGGAATATGGTGATGTGCTGCAGCTACCTATAACTGAGCCAACAGGGACTCACATCTCCCTATCCAGATCCTGGTATGTATCATTTGTTGATCAAAGCTGTTCCCATTCCCAAACTAGGCCTGAATCCAGATGGAAAAAAAGATCCACACAATAATTTCCATTGATGAAAACTTAGAGTGATAAAGCCATCATTATCTGTAGAAACTGGAGTGATGAGTCACAAAGGATAGGTTGCAAAGGGTAATAATCCCCCCCACCCAAATCTTCAAAAGCTGGAACACAATGCTCTTTCATCAAGGAGACATTAATATTCTTCATCATTCAATAACCCAGCTGCTTCTCTGGCAGCTTTTATATGCCAGCATGGATATGGATTCAAAGCAGGGGTGGGAATTCTTTGGCCCTCTATTGATGAGTTGGGCTGCATCTTTAATGATAATAGACAATGTTGAGAGTTGCAGTGCAACAATATCTGTATGGAAGCACAATTCCCATCTCTAGTCTAAAGAATATGCAGATAGTTTTACCCCTTCAAGTAACTAGTCCACCTCCACAGGCTGATCAAATTGTAACTCATCCATCAAAACTGGACAAGTTGCTGCCTCAACCAGACTTTATCAGAGCTTTTGTTCAGTAGGAAGTCCAAATCAGAAAGATGTGGGTAATTTTATTAGTACAGCAGGCTCTTGGTATCCAGTGTGGTTTTGTTCCAGGACCCCTCATGGACACCAAAATCCATGGATTTTCAAATCCCATTATATACATACAATGGTGTAGTAAAATGGTGTCCCTTATATAAAATTACAAATTAAGATTTGCTTTTTGTATTTTTTAAAAAAATATTTTCAGGCCATGGATGGTTGAATCCATGGATGTAGAATCTGTAGATATGGAGAGCCGACTGTATAGTGTTTTGAACATTTGCCACAGCAGCTTCAGATTGTTCCTCTACACTACCCTGGATGATGCCATTATATCTAAGGGATGGCTCATTCAACATGTCTTCTCCTGGAGACAAACAATCTGGGCCACCCCTTGGTATTTATTTTTACAGAAAGCACAATATGTGAAGCCAGTGGTCATAAATGCATCTTGGAAGCCATTATTGCAGCTGGAACAAGTGTCATAGCAATCATGGAGATATTGTTGGAAGATATAGATCTAAAACATTACAATTGTACAGTTAAAAGGAAGTACAGCCTCTATTCAATAACATCTGAGAGATAACAAGCCAAGACGAAGATACTATTTGGCTGAGTGTAGCATAAAATGTTCTACATATGGAAGTCCACTGTGTCTTCCTGTTACCCCCATCTCTCAGAACACAATTTTGTAATGTGACAGTCCCCCCCCCCCACACACCCATTCCATTACTAATGGAGAGTAGAGGAGAAAAGTATTTGGCTATATTCTCATAGTTAGATGAGTACATCTTCCACTGACATACATAGGAGTCCTCATTCTGCATCTGGCTATGTGAACACAGCCAGGTGCTTCTCCGATTCCTGTGTTCTTCACCAGCAATGGAATAGTTTTGGGGAGTACCTATCACAGTGCAACAGTGAGTCCTGGGGGCAGCTTTGGATCTTGCAAAAGGAGGGTGATAGTACCAACCTCTGCAGTTAACCCCCTAATTACATATATGTAGGTGGACATACACTTGCATACATCATTAACAGAAGGATAACAATTGTAATCTGGTAAATAATATTGCTTTCTACATTGAAATCCAAATGTCATCTCTAATGTAAACCCTACATTGTTCACTTCTACAATAGGTACTTTGTAGGGTACATTGATTGTCATTTAGCAGCCCCTCAACAATAAGGTATATGTTTCACATAAAGAAGGTCCTAGCTTCAAGGCTTGGCCTCTCCAGCTAGGAGGATTAGGTAGAAGGTGATGTGGAAGATCTCTGCTTGAGGTTTAGAAGAGCCATCATAGTTAAATAGCCACCACAAATACTACCCTGGATTACATAAACTAAATAGGTAAAATGAATAGACAACTCATAAAGTTTTGGATAAGAAGAAGCTGTATGCCCAAAGCTTTTGAAGCAGCAAGGGAAGAATGATAGGAAAGAGGCAGAATACATTCTGCATACACAGAAGGTCTCAGACTCAATCTTTAGTATCTCCTGTTAATAAAATGTGTGGAAAATGGCATAGGGCTATGCCTGAGATCTTAGAGAGTTGTCATTAGTCAAAGTATACATAGTAGAGTTTGGAAAAGTTATTTGTGTGGAATACAGCACCAAGCATCCTACAACCAGCACAGCCAATTTCTGGATGTTGGCATTGAAGGAAGAACCTGACCAAATATAATGCAGTTTTCTGTGACTGAAATAAGTTGTTTTTTTTTAATTGCCAATTTATTGAGTCACAAATGTATTTCTTTTTTCAAGTCCGTTGATTAATGGAAGAATGGTCGACTGGGGGAAGAATTCTGTTTATACAGTGGTACCTCTACATACGAATGCTTCTTCTACCAAAAAATTCGACTTTCGAAACACGCCTCCTGAAAAAATTTGCTTCGACTTAAGAAAGCGTTCCAACTTACGAAATTGGTGCGAACGAGCTGCTCTCTGAATTTCGTGGCATGCCATTGGTTAGCGAAATCTAGCAAAGCAGCACTGTATTGGCTAGCAAAAGAAGAAGTGTTTGCCTAATGAAATTCAGCTAGGCAGCACTGTTTGGGCTTGCGAAAGAGGAGAGGAAGTGTAGCTAGTGAAATTGGTGGCTTCTGAGATCCAGGAAGGTAGGACTTGTGGCTTGTGGCTTTTTGGCTTGTGATATTTGTGGCTTCTGATCTCCAGGACTGTATTTTTGGCTTCTGATATTTGTGGCTTCTGATCTCCAGGACTGTATTTTTGGCTGTATTATACATTTGTATTGAGTTTTGAATTGTATTGAATCTAGGGGCCTGGAACGGATTAGGGCATTTCAATGTTAAATTTGCTTCTACTTATGAAATTTTCTACTTACGAAATGGCTGTTGGAACGAATTAATTTCGTAAGTAGATGTACCACTGTATTTAAAATGTTGATACAGATTTTAGTTGCTGTAGGCAATGGAATTTGAAGATATCTTCAGGATAAATGAATTAGCATGCAGTGTTTTCTGAGAGAGTGTTTCCCAGTGGATGATTGTAACAGTTTGAAACCACTTTAACTGCCTGAGTCCATTCTATGGAAACCTGGGATCTTTAATTTAGTAAAGAACTTAGACATCTGTAGTTAAATCCCTGAACTACATCAGTAGAGATTTTTGACATGGGCTTCCAAGTTCTTCACGAAACTACAAATCACAGTGTATTTGGGTAAAAGTAAACAGAGAAATAAATAAATGCAACATTGTGGTAGGAGTTTGAATAGAAGAGGTGGTGGATGATGCTTTTCAGAAACAAATTTCAGAAATCTCAAGGAATTAATAGTTATTGGGGGCTTCAATTACCCTGATATATGATGGGAGACTAAGGGCCTAAGCAGACTGTCAGAAATAGTGCACATTAAATTGAGGCACTGCCCTGGCTCAGTGCTAGGGAATCATGGGAACTGTAATTTATTGTGGCACCAGAGCTCTCTCACAGAGAAGGCTCAATGTCCCAGAAAAAAATATAATTCCCATGATTCCCTAGCACTGAGCCAGGGCAGTGCCTCAATTTAATGTGCACTATTTCTGGCAGTCTGCTTAGGCCCTAACTCTGCTAAACATATGCTCTCCAACAAATTTCTGATGTTGCTAGAGATATTTAAAAGGTGTTTGTTTGTTTTTTGTGCTATATCCATAGCAAAAGGAAGAACAGGAAAATGCAAGGAGAAGATGGCAAAATACTAGCAAGGGACAGAGAAAAGGCAGAACTGCACAACACTTTCTTTGCTTTGGTCTTTTTTCCAAATGAAACAATGCTCAGTCTGGGAGGAATGGAGCAGATGATGCAGTGGGAGAAATGCAGCATGTAATAGGTAAAAAGGTAGTATGGCAATACCTGGTTACTCCATATGAATTCAAGCTTCGAGGGTCAAATGAACTACATCCAAGAATATTGAAAGAACTGGCAGAGATAATCTCAAAACCAGTGACAATAATCTTTGAGAACTCCTGGAAAACAGGAAAAGTCCAAGCATACTGGGGGAAGGCAAAGGTTCCTATCTTTAAAAAAGGGGAAAAATAGGACCCAATCAGCCTGGCATCAATTCCAAGAAAATTGTAGGGCAGATCATTAAACACACAGTCTGTAAGCACTTAAAAGGAGATAATATTATCTCTAAAAGTCAACATGATGTTCTCAAAAACAAGTCATGATTCTTAGCAGATCACATGAATCGACAATGTGATGCAGCAGCTAAAAACACCAAAGTGACTCTAGGTTTCATCAATAGGAGTACAGTTGCCCCTCCCAATGCATGGGGGATCTGTTCCAGACCCCCCCCCCCAATGATGGCTCACTAATATTTGAGCCCCATTGAAACTAATGGCACATATGCCCATGGTGTGTGCACAGGGATATGCATGGCTGTGCATGGCCATTTAACATACAGGCACTTGTCCCTCCCTGTGAAGAGTGAGACTGTGGACTCAAAGTCTGTGAATGGGGAGGGACAACTGTATAGTGTCTAGACCGAGGGAAGTAATAGTGCCACTCTATTCTGCTTTGGGTGTACCTCACCTGGAATACTATGTCCAGTTGTGGGCACCACTATTGACAATCTGGAACTTGTCTAGAGGAGGGTGACCAAAATTATAAAAGGTCTGGAAACCATGCCCTATGGGGGGCATCTTAGGGAGCTGGAGAAGATGACATGGATAGCCATATTTAAATATTTGAAAGGGTTTCATATTGAAGATGGAACAAGCTTGTTTTTTATGCTATAGATACTAGAATGTGGAGCAATGGATTCAAACTACAGGAAAAAGAGATTCCATTCAAACATTAGGAAAAATCTGCTGCCAAAAGAGTCAAATATGCTGCCCTGGAGTGTTGTGAATTTTCTTCTTTGGGGTTTTTAAAACAGGGGATGGATGGCCATCTGTCAGGAGTACTTTGCATATTCCTGCTTAGTAGGGGGTTGGATAAGATGGCCTTTGTGGTCTCTTCCAAGTCTATGATTTTATGTTGCTATGATTTTGTGATTCTAGGATCAGAGTCACTGTAAAATAGGTAGCCCAGAAGAATACCATGGTCAATGTTATCAAAGGTCTAGCAAAACCAACAGGGATACTCTTCTCCTATCTAGTGCCCAGCATAGATCATCCAGCAGGGTGACCAAAGCAATCTCTATCCCATAGCCAAGCCAGAGACTAGACTGAAATATATCTAGAATAGATAATCTGTTAAATGTGCCACAATAATTAAAAAATCTAATTAAACAATCCACTAACAATTGAAACTAATCTAGATCAACAAAATTAAGTGGCTGTTCATTTCTGAATCACATGACAACAACTGAATATATATATATATTTACCATGTAGCTATCACATATATTTGATAGGGCTATATGGCATATTTGAAATTCACTTTGGTGGAGGGGAAAAAGACAACTCAATATTTTTTTCCATTTGTATAGAGTAGTGAGTTTGGCAGCTGATCAGAAGAGACATGATATTTCAAGGACAACTGAGACTAATGTATAACACAGGGAATGTTTAAACACTCAGAGCAATAGGCTCTTATCATCCAGAGCAGTTGAAATTGGACAACCATTAACACTGGGCAAGGAATTTATTGTGCAGTACTGGGTTGTATATTCAATATAAAAAAGGAAACACAGAAAAGAAAACCATATAATAACAAAAATATATTTCTTCTCAAACTAAATGTCTCCTCAGCCAAAACCTCCTAAATAAGACACCAATTGTACGACAATGGCATCTTCTGGAGGAGCAGTTGCTACAGCAGCAGTAGTTGTTATGACTGGAATTGAATCAGTCAGAAGATCAAGGTCTAAGTTTCAAAGAAGTCACAGCTGGATGTGCTGTGACACCTTCTCAGACACCTTCTGGAGCAGCCATCAACTTTAGTTTTTGTTATTATGTGCTTTTCAGTTGATTCTGACTAATCATAGAGTTGTAAAGACTGCAAGAACCATCCAGTCCAACCTCTTCTATGCAGGAATACAAAATCAAAGCACTCTGGACAGGGAATGTGTTAATTGGTCAAACAGCTCTTACCATCAGGAAGTTATCTCTAATGTTTAGGTGGCATAATTTTTCCTGTAACTTGAATCCCTTGCTTCTGGAGCAGCAGAAAACAAGCTTGCTCCATCTTCAATATGACATCCTTTCAAATATTTAAATATGGCTATGATATCACCCCTTAACCTTTTCTTTTCCAGACTAAACATATGCAGCTCCCTAAATCACTCCTCATAGGGCATGGTTTCCAGACCTTTCACCATTTTGGTCACTCTCCTCTGGACATGATCTAGCTTTTCAACATCCTTCTTGAATTGTGGTGACCAGAACTTGACAAAATATTCCAGATGAGGTTGAATAGCACTGTGCCCTGTATAGATACCTGTGGCACCCCTCTAGTCACTTCTCTCCAGGAAGAAGAGGAGCCATTGTTGAATCCCCTTTGGGTTTGGTTTGTCAGCCAATTACAAATCCACCTAACAGTTGCATTGTCTCGCCCATATTATACTAGCTTTTTTGTAAGGATATCATGGGGGACCTTGTCAAAGGCTTTATTGAAATCAAGATATGCTACATCCACAGCATTCCCTTCATCTACCAAGCTTATCACTCTAAAGCAGAGAAAATATTAGTCTGGCCTGATTTGTTTTTGAGAAACCAATGCTTACTTTTAGTAATCACGGCATTACTATCTAAATGCTTGCAGACTTTCTGGTTAATTATCTGCTCTAGAATCTAGAATGTTGATTCTATCCCTGTGTTGGTGAACCTATGGCACATGTGCCATCAGGAGGACAGGGAAAGAAGAGGAACAGGCACATGCCTGCTCCTCCTCTTTCCCTGCCCTCTCATTGCTTCAACCATCTTTCCAGAGACAGTTAAAGGCAAGGGAGGATAGGGAAGAGGAGGAACAGGTGCGTGCCTGTTTCTTCACTTCCCCCCTCCCTCCTGTGCCTTCAACTGCCTCCCCAGAGACAGCTGAAGGCCCAGAAGGGCAGAGGGAAGTGGAGGAACAGGTGCACACCCATAACTCCTCTTCCCCCTGCCCTCCTAGGCCTTTAGCTGCCTCTGTGGAAACAGAAGAGACAGTCTCTCTGGAGACTTCAAAGCATGTGCCTGTTTCTCCTCTTCCCCACCATCCTGGGCCTTCAGCTGCCTCTGGAGAGCTAGCTGAAAGCCTGGGAGGGTGTGGGGGATAAGGAAGATCAGGCACATGCCTGTTCCTCCTCCTTCCTGGGCTTTCAGTTGCCTCTGAAGAGGTAGGTGAAGACCTGGGAGGGTGGGGTGGGGTGGGGGAGAAGTTCCCTAGCAGTCTCACCCCTGGAGGGCAAAAGTCCTACCCAAAGAGGGCAGAAGTCCTGTCCCCAGCATGTGGTGCCAGAAGGACTTTTAGTCTGGGCACTTGGTCCCTAAAAGCAGGGGTAGGCAACCTTTCCCCTTTAAGGGCCGAGGGACTTCAGCTTCCAGAAACCTCAGCCATGTTGGCCAATAGTGCCATGTTGGCCAATAGCTCCTGGGATTCTGGGAGCTGAAGTCCCTCGGCCCTTGAAGGGGAAAGGTTCAGCATCATTGCTCTATCCCAGGAAGGTTCAGCATCATTGCTCTATCCCAGGGGTAGGCAACCTAAGGCCCGGGGCCAGATGCGGCCCCCCCAAGGCCTTTGGACCGGCCCAAGACCAGTCCTGCCGCTGCTGCCACCCCCGCCCACCATAATGATATTGATTATTGTTGTTATTACTTGTTCTTGGGGTTTTCTGGGCAAAATCTCCAAAGGGGTTTTGCCATGGTTTTTCTGGGGCTGAGAGAGTGTGCATGCATATTTTTAATTTTTTTTAACATTTTTAAAAATATTTTTACATTTATTTATTTATTTTTGGTGCTTCAGCCCCCCAATTGTCTGAGGGACAGCAACCCGGCCCCCGGCTCAAAAAGGTTGCCTACCCCTACTCTATCCTATGCATTTGGGGGGCAAGATTTATTCATTGAAGAATTGACCTTGCATTCTTCTTAGGCTGAAAAGACGTGACATGCCTAGAGCACCCAATAGGTTTCCAGAGTGCTACTCCAACACATAATCCACTACTCCACTGATAGTTGGAGTCATATCCAATTTACAAAATGGCAACAGTCAGACTGTGGGGGGTTACAGACTGCCAGAAATAGTGCAAATTGAGTCCACTTTTAGGGTTAGGGTTAGTGCTAGGGAATCATAGGAACTGATTTTTTTCTGAGACATTGAGCCTTCTCTGTCAGAGAGCTCTGGTGCCACAATAAAATACAGTTCCCATGATTCCCTAACCCTAACCCTAACCCTAAAAGTGGACTGAATTTGCACTATTTCTGGCAGTCTGCAAACCCCCTAAGTTAATTATTAAGCTCAATAGGGATTATTCCTGGGTAAGTGGAAGGAGACATTCAACCGATTCCATTTCCAAATCTCACACCCTCATCCCACACATCTGCTTGTCTCTCTCTCTCATATATATATACAGAGACACATATTAACCTCCCCTTCTCATTAAGACTAACAAAGTTACAAAATGTGTGTGTGTGTGTATCCCCCCCCCAAAAAATACTGCTATCCAGCCAAAGAAAGAAGACAGGAGCCCAACGCACACAACATGCACACTTACTCTCCTTCTTTTTATATATTCACAGTAATTTATGCATAGATCTTTGTAGATGCATTCATGTATGTTCACACAGCAGAAGGACCTTTGTCATTTTAACAGTGGAAAGAGCAGAAATGAAGGATTTTATAACTTGGTCCTCCATAGACCCACTTCAAAGCATTGTAAACATGTGGACCAAAACCCAAGGCATCTTCCCTTTAGTTTAGAGTAGATCTCTTATTTTCAAGGAGCTTATTTTTTCTTGAGGAGTCAAGTGTTTGCCATTGAGTAACTCCATGACTTGGTGGCATCAAATGAATCACTGTGATACAATAGGCTACAAGGGACATTTTAATTGATTAAAATTCATAATTTTAAAAATAAGAAAACAAGCCTGAGATTACACATCCCTGGTGGCTCCTTGCATATGTACACCAAGTTTCAGAAGCCTAGTTTTCATAATTTTGGAGCTATAGTATAGACACCAGGTGCCAAATCTAAATAGCCTTCTGGCCCCAGGTATTACCCTGTGCCAGAGGCAGGACTTTCAGGGGGAATGGGACTTCTGGGGTGGGACTTCGGCTCTATAGGGGCAGGACTTCCAGGGCAGGACTTCTTTCTCCCCACACCTTCCTGGGCTTTCACCTGCCTTTCCAGATCAGGGATGGCTGGGAGGAGGAGGAACAGGTGCATGCCTTTTCCTCCTCTTCCTTGCTCTGCATACCAGGGGAAATGGTTTTGTGTGCCATCTCTGGCACACATGCCATAGGTTCGCCAACACGGGTATAGACCCACATTCTGTCTCTTTTTCCCCCATCTTTTCTTCTAATAGATAATCTGTGGTGTTTCTTTTGTGATTGATGACTGTTTAGAGTGACACACTATTGGAATAACCTGTTTCAACAGTTGTGTTGTGGGGAGGTTGAAATATCAGGAACAGAAGCAAAAGGGAGGGAAGAGCAATTAGGTGCACAGCATCTTAATAATGCCTCTCACCTCTAACTAGTTCAGTCTGTCTAAAGCAATTGTACCATTTGCTGGTTTAGGTGTTCGTTTTAATAATGATATAATTAATGGAAGGACACTGGATTGCCTGTGAGACTTGAAAATGAAAACAGAAGTTATTTTGCATTGAATGACCTTGAAAGTGGAAAGTGATGTTACTCATTATTAACTAAAAACAAAAAAACAAAAAACCCAGATGAATGTTTATTCCTGTTTTCTTTCCTCACCTTTTCATCAGATGGGAAGATCACCAGTTCAACAGCAGAAAGCTGCTAGCACATGTATGCTGGCAGAAAATAGCACTTAGTAGATTCAATAATTTGGTGGCTTCAGGGATGTTTTGTCAAGGGGAAGGAATCTTCAGATAGACAAGCAGGAAGGATAGCCTGCTGGATTAGACAACTTGAATCCATTCAGTCAAGGATCCTGCATTGTGACCAACTGGAGGCATCTAGAAAATCAAAAAGGTGAGCATGAAAGCAAGAGGTCTGATATTTAGTGACTACTGCTTCTAAACATTACAGCTTCATGAGCTTTTACATGACTTAATGGCTAGCTGTTAGACTATACTTCATTACTTTAACAAATTTTGTTTTAAAAGTATCTGTTGTAGCATATGTTCAGTATTGGGCATGCAACAGTTGAAGGAGCAAAACTGCCAGGTGGGGCTTGGGACAGGAAGGAACTGCCTTCACAGCTAATATAATTCTAATTCAGAAGCTTGTTCTACTGAGCTCAAAATATACGCATTATTTGTTAATATTTAAAATATAATGTTCAATTGCCTTATCTCCAAAGAGATAGGGGTGTAGTACATATTCACACTTACTCTGAAGGAAGAGGCAGGCATATAAAATGGGTTAACTATGCCTATACTTTGGGTGCTGCCACACTGCAGAAATAAAATGGTTCGACACTACTTAAACTATCATGACTCAGTGGTATGGAATTCTGGGATTTGTAGTTTGTTGTGGCACCAGAGTTCTCTGACAGGGAAGGCTAACTATCACACAAAAACTACACACCCTGGAATTTGATGGCATTGAGTCATGGTAAAGTGCTGTCAAACTGATTTATTTCTCCAGTGTGGCAGCAGCCATTGTTAATTATTTACACTGATATGCACATGGGACTACCAATAGTATGGAATAAGATGAAGCTTGGGCCTTCTGTAGGCCCAACCCCTCAACCTGTTATGCAGAAGCAATCCTTGGTCCCAGAGCTGAACTCTTGATCCTAATTTACATCTAACTAGCTTCATAGAAAAGCCATCTATAGGTTACTCACCTTCCCAAAATACCATGGTTTGAGGCCCTCTAGGCACAGTTAAGCCCCAAAGACCCTGGACTGGCTGCCTTAAGTGGTAGGCCAAAGAATGCCCTTTACCCAAGAAGTGCCTTTTTTTTTTTTTAGATTTGCTTTATTGAAGAGTTGTATATTATTCTACATATCATATATACATATAAACTAAAAATACATTCTCATTTTTGTCACATCAATGCCTTTAGAAAAAGAATAAGAAAAACCATTTCTGATATCATGATTATTTAAACTAAAAAAACTCAATAAAAAGGATTGACGGTTTCAAATATCAATCTATAAAGTTCATAATAAGAAAATAGATAATTAAATAATTAGGGAAAAACAAGGAGAAAGAAAAAAAAGAAAAAACCCTCAAAATGTATTTATTATTCATTTCTTTGGCTTTAGCTTTAACTGTCCAACTGAAGAATAATTTTTTTCTATTTTTTGCCATTTTGAATTATAATGTATTTCTTGTTTACCCTTTATTAGCATAGTCAATCTGTCCATCTGCATTAATTCCCTTACTTTCTGTTTCCATTCTTCGAACGTATTTTTGTCATTTCTTTTCCAGTACTTGGATACTTGGATATGATCAAACGTGCTCCAGTAATCATATATAGAATTACGCCTATTTTTTCTTTTTTTAATAAGCCTCTCAAATTCATCATTATATTTAATAAGTATAGTTTGGCATCCATTTTTACATATGTGCCTGTAGAAAATATTATGTTAAACTGATGAGGGTGCAAATAGGGAAGAAAAAAACACATATTTACATATACAAATGTGTATTTGTGGGAAAATGCATATTATTTTAATAATAATAATAATAATAATAATAATAATAATAATAATAATATTTATTTATATCCCACTTATTGGCAAACAATCCAAGCGGCTTACAATAAAACCCATATAACATATTTCAAAAAAGAAACCCACCCACCCCCTTAAAACAGTATTAAATGATTCATAGTTTTACATATTATTTTCCACCCAAAATCCACAAGCATGAAAAAAAATATACAGAAAGAGTGCTCCATGGAGAATGAAGCAAGACAAGAGCACCTGAGCTAGTGAAACATGCATAGTGTAGATTATGCTTGATTTGTGCATAATTAATTATATTGGGCATGGGGGTTAGAAGCTCAGCATTTAAACTGTCTCCACTCACAACCATGGACTTTGAGAATTTGGTTGCATACATCTGGCGTCCCTAATATGCAGTTAATGTTTCAGTTGGTTACCTTGGGGCCAGATAGGAACTTTGGCCTCCCATTTCAACCAAGGAGTGCCCCTATTCTGTGGGGAGTGAAACAAGAATAGGATTTTAGGGAGCACATATGATTGAATGACTGCAATACATCCTAATAGCAAGAGATGGATTCTCTTCCAACTGTTTAGCTTTTCTTTTATTTGATTCCACTCCCCACAGAACTCCATTAGTTTTTACATATGTAAATCTATTCCTGAATTTTGAGGACAGTGGATCTTTCTCATCTGGCCACAGTTCCTGCTGAGACAAGGCAGTATGAAATTGGAAAGATGCTGCTCCTTTGGAACAAGGAAAATTTGGTACCTGCAGACTCCATGATGGGTTTTGCTAGCATCCATAGTCATGACACTTGCATCTCAACATGGCTAGCTTTTATGCCCCTATTCTATTCTAGTTAACAGTGTGAGGCTACAGCTAAAAAGGCCAATGCAATTTTAGGCTGCATTAATAGAAGTATAGTATCTAGAACAAGGGATATAGTAGTGCCATTGTATTCTGCTTTTGTCAGACCCCACCTGGAATACTATGTCCAGTTCTGGGCACCACAAGTCAAAAAAGGATGTTGAAAAACTGGAGCGTGTCCAGAGGAGGGCGACTAAAATGGTGCAGAGTCTGGAAACCATGCCCTATGAGGAACAACTTGGGGAACTGGGTATGTTTAGCCTGGAGAAGAGAGGGCTAAGAGTGATATGATAGCCCTGTTTAAATATTTGAAGGTATGTCATATGGAGGAGGGAACAAGTTTGTTTTCTGCTGCTCCAGAGAATAGGATTCAAGATAACGGATGCAAGCTACAGGAAAAGAGATTCCACCTCAACATTAGGAGGAACCTCCTGATAGCGAGAGCTCTTCAGCAGTGGAACACACTCCCTCAGAGTGTGGTGGAGTCTTTGGAGGTCTTTAAACAGAGGCTGGATGGTCATTTGTCAGGATGCTTTGATTTTGAGTTCCTGCATGACAGGGGGTTGGACTGGATGGCCCTTGTGGTCTCTTCCAACTTTATGATTCTATGAAACAACAGAACCATTTTTACATCCTTTTTTTAAAAAAATGAATTATTGCATTTGAGTACTGCAGCTTACATCTATTTTGTTAATAATATCTCTTCTGCTATGTTGCAAAATAAATATGTGAAAACCTTGGATTTCAGTAGCTTAGGATATGTCAAAATCCTCCAACCCTGAAGGTCTCTGACTTTACAATAGGATTGCCCTATTAAAAATAATATTAACGTAGGCTCTCCACATTTTGGCTGGAAGCTGAAAGAAGCTTTGGTAGTCTGAATGTGATTAGTAACAGAGATAGCTCATCTGTCTGTCTATCTGTATGCTTCTCTATCTCTCTCTTTGTCTCCGGGGACAGGAGCTCAAATCTCTTTGAAGTGTAGTCCTATGGTCCTTGGATGAGATGTTCCAGAGTGTATCCAGACTGCAGAAATAAAGCAGCTTCACATGACTTTAACTGATGATTCTATATAACAGAATCCTGAGGTTTGTAATTTGGTGAAGCACTCAAACTTTCTGACAGAATACACTGACTATCTCACAAAACTAGAAATCCCAGGATTCCACAAGTTGGAGCTATGACAGTTTAAGTGGTGCCATATTGCTTTACTTCTGCAGTGTTAAAAAAACTACCAGATGGTACAGGGTAACACTTACCTTGCTTTCTGTGAGTGCTGATGATGTTATGTGGATAAAAGGAGGTCTATCTTTGAAAGCCAGCTTGCATAGATTATGGAGAGCTTCATCATCATTGCTCTTAGGGCTCCACTGCTGTTAGGAAAGGAGGTGGAGAGAGGTTTTTTTTTGGGGGGGGCAGATTGGAGAGGTCTTGGATCTACTGGATCCAAAGCACTCTTACTTATCCAACATGTCTCAGTGAGAAAAAAGCATATTAGTTGGCTTAATTATATTTCACTTCTGCTGAAAGAAGTAGGAAGCAAAATAAAAAAGACTGAGGTTAAGAAAAAAAGTAAAAGGGGGAAAGACCTCCCTCATATATATTCATACATTCTGCCCTGGCCCAGCACAATCTCAACAGTTGAGAGGAAACATAGGTACATCCCCTGCAGTACAAAAGGAAGATACAGAGGTGTGTCACACTGTAGAGAGCCATCAGATTACAATGCTAAACAGCTTTAAAAAGGCTGTGAAGATGGATCTCTTCTGGCAGGCCTTTCCTGATTAGATTCCCGGCCTCAGGAGTTGCGCCTCTCTATCGCTTTTAGTTTCTGGCTTGCCCATGGCTTTGTTTGTTTGAAATTGTTTTAATTATCTTAATTCTTCTTGAGATTTATGTCGATTTTTAAGATATGCAGTTTAATATTTTTTAAAGGGGTGGGGTGGGGTTTTGGAGCTTTTAGTTTCTAATTTTGATGTAATTTTTAACTGTGGTAAGCCGCCCCAATTGTTTTTAACAGAGGGGTGGGGTAATAATAATAATAATAATAATAGCATCATAAATGAACATGTTAATGGCAAGGGGTCAGAAAATGCCCTGCTCCTTTTTTAAAAGGAAGACGCTGAGCTAATGCAACCAGCTAGATAGCTATAAATAGTTCAACTCAGGCCATTCTGTTGTTGCAGACATAACTCTATCACTTTCTGGTAACACTGTCTGATACTTCTGCCTTTGTAGCTCTCTGATCTTCACCATGTACTTCAGACTAATTATCTGGCAATTTTCTTATTTTCTTTTGATACTACTTGGGACTGTTTCCCCCATTTGAACCTCACATTACCTGGATCATGTTTCAGCTTCCAACTTAATTTCTGTACAATCCTTGGATCTTGCCTGACTTCCCCAGTAATTTCTTATAGACTTTAGGTATACTTAGCTGGACACTTGCCATACTTAAACCAGACAGCTTGCCTCCTTCTCTTTCTCCACGTATGTCCTGAGTAGATTTTTGTAAGTGGATAGATTTTGTAAAACGGTGTAACGGTGAAATTCTATAGGGATTACTTCTGTGTAGAATGAATACTTTTCATATGAGAGGAGGTTAATTTTTGTTGCTGCTATTGATAAACAATATTATAAACCCCTGGCAACCTATTGGAAGTCATCCAGAGATCTGCCACTAGATCCAAATTTATCTTCTGCCCATATCTCTGATATGTCTTTGGTTCACCTCTACCATCTCACATAGATAAATGTGCTTAAATGTAATAAGCAAGAGGAAAAAGAAAATGACCATGAGATATCATTTCTTGTGGCAACTGTGTACCAAAAAGAGTAATGGGTAGTTCTATCCATATA
Organism: Phrynosoma platyrhinos; assembly: GCA_020142125.1. NCBI lineage: Eukaryota > Metazoa > Chordata > Lepidosauria > Squamata > Phrynosomatidae > Phrynosoma > Phrynosoma platyrhinos. Next base: position 253,943,663 of record CM034706.1, on the reverse strand, counting down.
TTATCTACTGATCAAAGAAGCTGAAGCAACATTTGAATTTTGGAGGGCACTGGAGAAAATAGAAAATAAGCATATATTTAAATGTTTGCTTAGCATCAGGTCACAGTAGTTATATCTCAACTCAGGGCCATGCTTTTAACTTTCCGATGTCCTCTCCCACATTCTTTGCTACCACTGAGGGCTAGATATAATTCTTAATCAAATTTAAACTGATTTCTATATGCCCATAATTTTCTGTGGCTTTTATAGTCCCACACACGCGAATGCTCTTCATTTATATGTGAATCAGGTAAAACTACAGTGAACACAATTGCTATTTCCATGGTATCCAGATCCCCATGTCCCCAAACAGCACAAGTTATGGTCATGATAATTTCCTTTCTTCCCACCCACTTCCCCTTCTTCCTCTGGGTTAGATCAAGATGGCCAGGAGGTCTCTCTTAACACAATAGCTTTTTTTTTTCCTGGTTTTTTATAACAGTATTTCCTTAGTGCACAGACAGTTGATATGTTGTTATATATCTGCTGCATTGTAGCAATAAGAACCTGTGAAAAGGCATAAAGGAAACAGAAACCATGGAGGCTATAGAATTTCCTTTATGTCACATACCAATGAATTCACATCAGCCTCTTCATATATTCAAAGCAATGCAGCTCACGCAGATTCAGGTCACTGAGTTGACTCAAAGTCCCTGGGAAAGCCACATGTTGTGAACATCAACGCCTTGTGCAAGTTTTCCTACAGTTTAAGGTGTGTCACTGAAGAGATGACATACAACTATTTCTTCCCCTGAAGAGACAGACAAGGGTCAACAGAAGCTTCCTGCTGGTGCTTGCAAATTAAAAATCAATACCAGTGGCAGCTTTGTGCAGTGCTGAGAGGGTATGGGGGTGGGAAGTGGGAGGAATGCAACATTATGTTGAGTGGATGGACTCACTGTGATAAATGCAAAAGGAATGGCTTTATTGTTCATTGTTAGGCTCACATTCTTCTGGCATTGAGGCCAGGCAATAGAGATGCCCTTTATCTTAAAGCTCAAAGTGCTTCCTTGCTATACAGTCAAGGCTGCACATTACAAAGCTCAGAGACTGCAAAAAAGAAGAAAGCAGTCATTTTTTAAAATGCAGTTTGAATGCAAACATCATGCTCCCCTCCTGCTTTTCTTGAGTTATGAAAGGGAAGCAGCACTGAAACCAATAGACGTACTTTCTGTATAGTGTTGCCAGGAGCATCCCATGCCCTCAGCCAAAATCTGAGACAGTGATAATCCCTTGTGATGTTGCAGAGGGTAGGCCATGGTGATTCTATTAAGCACACCCATTAAGCATCAAATAGAGTTGCTGAGAGCATGTCATTCCAATACAAAAAAAAAAAAAAAAAACCTAACCAAAATCAAATGAACCACAAAGTCTAACAAATGAAACAAAGGAGGGAGGAGATTTTTGGAGAGTCTATAGTACCGGTACTTTCTCCAAAGCAGACTGAAGCAGTGGGATCCAGCAACATAGAGATCTTTTTCTTTTCTTTTCAGGGCATTGCTTTTGTCCTGAGATTCCTACTCTCATCCTGTGGCCTGGATATGGACTCAAAAAGTGGAGGTCTGAGATCTAGGAACCCTATTACAGTATTTTGTCTTTATCAACTAGAAGAAGAACACAGCCCTGCTAATCTCTTTCAGCTTCTTATGTCTAAAACTGTGTCTGTATGTTGTTACAGAGCGTGTGGGGATATCTCTCTGAGAATCTGGCAGCAGCTTAAGTCTGGAAAAACACTTACTAGAATGGAAGTAAGAGGTGAGAATGCTGGTGCATCCAACAAGACTTTGAGATGTGAGCAGATGTGATCTATAATTCCCTCCTAGGAGTTTATCACATGGGGACCATATGTACCTCCACCCCAATAATGATTAAAGTGGCCGCAACCCACAAAAGCATGCAATGCACAAATGATTTTCACACACAGAACACAACACGGTAGATTAGAAGCTCATTACTAAAGCGAGAAAGGGTGTAGAAAGCACATTTGGTTTCCCAATAATGGTTTGGGAATCCCTTTTTTTTTGCTCATGCACACAGAAGTAGTTGCATCACCAGAAATCACCCAGAGAAATAAACAATTTTATTTACACAATTTTATTTATAAAAATATACTGTACTGTCCCTTACTTTCCAAGAAATGGTACCTAAGTAAACCTAAGTAAAAAGAACAAAACATTACCGAAAGAAGTAGGAAAGGTAGAAAAACAGAATGATAGGTTGCGTCCCTCTGAACAACTGGTGTCACTGCCTTCCCTGAGTGGCTGTTCCTTTAAGAGCCCTGGCTAATAGGGAAGGGCGAGGGAAAAGAGAGATTCACACAGTTTTTTCTCTGTGTCCCTGCCTGTGCCTCAGCAACTGTTCCTTTAAGATCCCTGGCTACCTGTCCCAAAGAACCATGGGAAATCTGGCAACAAGTACAGAAATGGGGAGAATCGTGCAAATGGTTTTCACATTACAGCAATTGTGCAAAAAAAAAAAAAAGCAAATTTGTGAATGAAACAGAAATGAATTTATGGTATTTTCCCAAAAATGCCTATTTGTTGGTTCATGTTACTTTCCTTTCAGATTCCATGTAGTCTGTGTGCAACATCATGTGAAAACCATTTCTGCAATTGAGCCTAATATGCTGGATAACCATGGGTTCTTATCCATTTAAACTTCCAAAACTGTAATAATTGTGGCACCAGAACTCTCTGACAGAGAAGGCTCAATGTCTCAGAAAAAAATACAATTCCCATGATTCCCTAGCACTGAGCCAGGGCAGTGCCTCAATTTAATGTGCACTATTTCTGGCAGTCTGCAAAGTTCATAGATAGCAGATAAGTACAACATGATGATTTCCAGGCTGTCAATCCCTATACCTACAGAATTGGGTCAGTTTAAGTGGGCAAGACTTTTGCTTCCATTTGTTTTTGAGGAATTTACCAAATTCTGCACATTTCTTCATATCTGAAAAAGAAAGAATTTGAGCTTTGTTAAAAAAACTAAGTGCAACTGAAATAAAAACAAAGATTTCCCTATGTCTTGGGTAAACACTCCTACATTGCTGGAAAATCACATCTCTCCGTTTTCCTTACTTCTGTATTCTACTTCTCTATCCAACCCAAGTTAAGCATGGTTGTGCCCTATTGATTTAAGCAGGTACTCAAATCTCTCTCGCTGAAATCAATGGAACTTAAAATTGCTTTAGCTCTATCTAAATCATGCCTATAAAATATAATGCAGACCTGGGGCTGGTGTAACTTTTATTCATCCATGACCACATCATATACATTAGTCAAGACAGCTTGAACAACATTCTTGACATTTGTTTCATACAAATGTGTTACAAACAGAAAGAGATACATGAAAATGAAGGGATGAAATAATACTCTTGCCTATTTTTATAGCCCAAACCAGTTTGCCTATTACTGGAAAAAGTTCTGTAAGTCTATGCATATGGATGCCTATTATTTGTTTTGACACTAAATGCTTCAGTTACAGAAAGTTCTGCCAATTTACTAGTGTTCAGCAACAGAGATATGCAGCCTTGCCTATCTTTAAGGGTTGCCAAGGGCTTGTAAATGTTGGAAAGTCTTACATAGCTTTGCTTTAAAAATATCATCAGTTTTTCATAAGATGAATCATTTTATTTTTGCTATAAGGTATCAGCTATTCTTTCCACATAAATAATAGTTTAATAACAAAGATGTTAACATTAACTGCAAATGATCAATGCAATGAGAAGCAAGGAGAGATGTGACAGCGGTGAATATCAGCTTGTTTCTGAGCCAATATGATAGCTGCTAGACAAAATTTATACACATCTGGAAAAGATGGCTAGCATGCATATATGCTGGTAACACAAGAGCATGAGCTGACATGCTATTGCTCCTTTAGGTCAAACACATGGGTCCTGGTCCATCTCCAGTTGCACATACCCCAATTGGTGGCCCAAGATGTGCACAGGGATTCCTGTCTGTACCAAAATCCCCATTATGCTGGTTCAGTAAAGACCTGGTGAACACTGATGCGCACCATAAAATATCCAGCTATGACTGTAATAGGAGCATACATGGAAACATTTTGTGCATGTGGATCTGGTGGTGGAATGTTCTCGTGGCAAACTTGAATCTGAAAACTGCATTTCTAAGAAAATATCCCATGACAAATTGGTAATATCTAAATATAGTTAGAGGAATCACATGTGATTTGTGAATAACTAACAGAGTTACATCTTAATGCTGCTATCTGGAAAATCATCAGAAAGAGAAAAGGAGGGTAAGAAAGGGAGAAATCACAGATAGTGACTAATAGTGACATTATTGGACTAGGCAGTGGTGGCTGGTGGTTTCCATGTCAGTTGGACTGAGACTCTGATTTGAATTTAGACCAAAGTTTTAAGGAGCTAACCAAGGCATTGAACTGAATCTGACAACTAAATCAAGTACTTTAAACAAATTCTTTAAAATGTAGAGATTTGCTGTTCCGCTGACATCAGCCATCATTGGCTTTAGGTTTAAAAGGTACTGCTAGTTATAGAAGTAGGTTTTAAAAATATCTGGAGGATTCTGGGAGATGGAGTCTATAGCCAAAAATGTCTCAAACCCTTGTTACTAATGATGTTACTCCTTAATTCCTCCTTCAATAGGGATAGATAACTTACATTAAGACTGTAACTGAGGGTGAATCCACACTGTAGAAATAATACACTTTGGCACCAATTAACTGCCATGCCTCCATCCTACAGAATCTTGAGATTTGTAGTTTTGTAAGGCACCAGCACTCTTTGGCATAGAAGGCTGATGGCCTTGTAAAACTACAAATCCCAGTGTTCCATACGATGATGTTACAGCACTTAAAGTGGTGTCAATTTGCATTATTTGTACAATGTAGATGCACCATAAGATAACCACTCCTTTTGCAGTGTAATTACAACTTTAAAGTTGCTTTTGCAGTTTTGGAGAGGTGCCCTTACTAGATGGTGGAGAAGGGGTATCACATGGTTAGCGTTTCCACTCACCCCCCAGTGATCCTTCTTACTTGTAACTCCTAGGGAAAATCTATACAAGGACTGTGTCCTAGCTCAACTGTGGAGTATCCTTACTCTGTTTTGACTCCTTTACTGCTATTCACAGAATTTAATCCAGATTAAAGTCCTAAATTAAATTGGGAGGGAAATGCACACAAGACATCATGCACTGTTTGAGATGTTGAAATGATGGCAGGGTTGGTGGGTCATAAAAGGAAAATGTATCCTGTAGTTTCTATTGAGAAATGGGAAAGCACAGAATTACTTTTCAACAGTTATAATGGTAACTAACTACAGCAGGGGAGCCTTGGTACTATACTGCAATTAATTACCTAAGATGTGGGTGTGATGCCTGAAACAGCAAACAGAAAAGAAATTCTGCAATGGTGATGTTGAGCTGGCCAGGAGGGTGTGAAATGAACCCCTAGTGGCTTCAGTTTGTCCTTGCTGGACTGACGTTTATGCAACATCTCCTTTCAGAAAGCCAAATGAGGTCCTGTCCTCAGGAAGGAGAGATGTCTGCAGCAGGAAAAAAGTGGCAAGGAAACCTGAGAGTTTTAACTAAAAACAATCCAGCAAGTTTCAATTATGTGTGAGTTGATCCATTGACATAACACACTGTGGGTCATTTGGGTACCTGAGGCAAATTAAATTTCTGCCCCTACTTCCCATGTGCTCTTTTTAGAAAAATATCAGGTCTGCCACTTATATTCTACCCCCAGAAAAAAGATCTTCAGCTGCTACATCAGAGTAACTTGAAATGTGTGAATACAGATTTAGGGGGGTTGCAGACTGCCAGAAATAGTGCAAATTGAGTCCTCTTTTAGGGTTAGGGTTAGTGCTAGGGAATCATGGGAATTGTGTTTTTTTTTCTGAGACGTTGAGCCTTCTCTGTCAGAGAGCTCTGGTGCCACAATAAAATACAGTTCCCATGATTCCCTAACCCTAACCCGAAAAGTGGACTCAATTTGCACTATTTCTGGCAGTCTTTTATTTGTACTTTTACTTATATTGTGTCTGACCTTTCATCCAGTGAGATAGAGTAGGCTGAAAGAATCACCCAGTGAATTTCATGGCTGAGTGGGACTTGAAGCCAACTCTCTCAAATCCCAATCCTGTAATCACAACATGACATTTGAACTTTATTTATTTATTGAAATACTTACAGCCCACCCATATCATGAGATCTCAGTGTCGAGTATCAGTAAAACCAATTTAGGCAGCAATTTAAATTGAAGCAATTTAAAATGTGAAACAATAAAAATACCTTGAAACAAGTTCAGTCTTATCTTCACTGGGAAAATAGTGCAGTTTGATACTGCTTTAACTTCTATGGCTCAATGCTATGGAAACTTGGGATTTATTTGTTGTTTGTTATGACCCCAGAGCTCTCTGACAGAGAAGGCTAAATAGCTCACAAAATTAGAATTCCCCAGCACTGCCAAGTTAAAATTGTCCAGGAAGATATGAAAAACTGACTTCCCAAAGCACTGTTGTTGTTGTTTCCAACTTATGGCAACCGTAAGGGAAACCTATCATTAAATTTTCTGAGGCTGAGTGTGTGTGGCTCACATAAGGTTACCCAGTGGGTTTCCATGGCTGAACAGAGAATTGAACCTGCTCTCCACTATGCTCAAACCACTACTCATATTACCCATTCTTCTTAAGGTGGCATATATGCAAGAATCTCTCCATGAATTGTGTCCAAAGTGGAAGATCTCTTTCTGCATCTCTCTGCCATTCTGAATTACATTCAGATCTCTCAGTTGAGGCCCTGGTGACATTTTGCTTCATGTGAAAGTCCAGGGCCACATGTAAGGAATGGGCCTCTTTTGTAGAACCCAATACTCTGGATACATGGCTGTTGATCTTAGAGTCCCTGGACAGCGACAGTGATCTCCACCAAACCAAACAGACCTTTAAGCATGAATAATATCCATGAAGCAGTTTCTGCCTTAGTAAAATATGGCTCAACTTTCACTGACTCCTTGGTTTAGCACAATTTGATTCAAGCAAGTCTGGATCCAGATGTCATATAAATATAAATTTGTTATATTTCTCATTTTGCTTGTTACATTGTTATGGGCAAATGCAGATGATTGGATTTTGGATTTTAAAAGAGTTGAAGAAGATTGGGTTGCATTATAGTCAGAAAAAGTGAAAACCAAGATCTCTATAAATAGATTTCTATAATTTGCAAGTAGCTTTTCACACAAAAATGTGCAAATTTTACTGGGTGACTCATTTGCAAACACCTATAGATGTAGGACAAATTAGAAAAATTAAAAGCATGATGCCCAAAGCAATCTTGTTTTCCTTTTAAAAATATTAATCCAGCAATTTGATCTCTGTGTTTTTAAAGAAGTAATAGTAATTCAAATGAAGCATATTTACATTAGTTGGCTACCAATGAGTCTTACTCACATAAACTCAAAGAATCTTGCAGTCCTTGGGTAACTATGTTTAGGTCATATAACCTGCCAAGCCACTTCACCAGTGTCAGATAGGATCACAGCCTTGATCTCCTGTCTTTCTTCCATGATGGAATTCATGGTTGTGTGTTCCATCTTCACATTTATGAGCTGCTCCTTCATACCAGTCCCCCTCCCCCTGCCCCAAATTGTATGTCTTCCAAACTCAGTTTCAACCCATGTCTATTTGGCCTCCTTCTTGGGAAATGTAAAGCAAGCAACACCTGGCAGCCAGGACACCCTCTCCCCTATATGAGTCTCAGGCTGTTGAACATCATGTCTCATTTAGATGAGTCTTTACCTTTCAGGTTTTATACAGACTGGGTCTCCTTCATTTCAAATGCTTGAGACCAGAACTGTTTTCGATTTTAGAATTTTTTAGAGTCTGGAACACCTGTATCTGCATATACATACATAATAGACCCAAGTCTCAACACAAAATTCATTTATATTTCAAATACACAATACACACACACACACACACAGAAAGAGAGAGAGAGAGAGAGAGAGAGAGAGAGAGAGAGAGAGAGAGAGAGAGAGAGCCTGAAGGTAATTTTATACAACATTTTAAATAATGTTGTTCATGAAACAAAGTTTAGTGACACTGCAAAGGTCTCACTATCACTATCTCAGCCACCTATGAAACGTTTTGGTATTTGGAGCATTTTGGATTTCAGAATTTCAGATAAGGGAGACTCAACATGTACAATAAAAAAAATCAAGGTCTTTTAAAAAAAATTTAGTTTGAATTTGATATGAAATTTCTCAAAAAAAAAAAATCATGTTCAGGATGGAGAAAATCCCAGAATCATAGAGTTAGAAGAGAACACAAGGGCCACCCAGTCCAACCCCTTGTTATGCAGGAACTCAAAATCCAAGCATCCCCGACAGATGGCCATTCAGCTTCTGTTTAAAGATCTCCAAAGAAGGATACTCCACCACACTCCAAGGGAGTGTGTTTCACTGTCGAACAACTCTCACTGTCAGGAAGTTCCTCCTAATGCTGAGGTGAAATCTCTTTTCCTGTAGCTTGCATCCATTGTTCCGGGTCCTGTTCTCTGGAGCAGCAGAAAAGAAGCTAGTGCCCTCGTCAATATGACATCCTTTCAAATATTTAAAGAGGGCTATCATATTCCCTCATAACTGTCTCTTCTCCAGGCTAAACATACCCAGTTCCCTAAGTCATTCTTTGTAGGGCATGGTTTCCAGACCCTTGACCATTTTAGTTACCTTCCTCTGGACATGCTCCAGTTTTTCAACATCC
>CM034706.1:253908574-253921699 GCA_020142125.1 Phrynosoma platyrhinos | reverse complement strand
CCCCCCCCTTTCCTGGTGGGAGGGAGAAAAACTCAGGAGAAGAGCATTCTCTTGCTTTCCTCTCACACGGTGTGCATTAAGGAAATGAACGGGTGCATCTTTCGGTATCATTTCCAAAGGGAACCACTAGGCATTGCCAAGCCTATGACAAAAGTGGGAGAAAACTGGGGAACTCCATCCCTGTTACTTTTATTTGACTCTGAAAAGCTCTGTGTTGTGGTTCCATCAGGACAGAGGGAGCACCTCAAGAAGCCCTTCTCCTTCTCCTTCTCCTTCCAAATAGGCAGGGCTGGAGGGTCGCATTTTTGCCTTTTCGAGCCCTTCAGCTTTTTGCAAGCCTGCCCCAGCGCTCCTTATTCCCCCAGCCCGAAAGGGTTAATAAGGCTGGCTGTTGTGTGTTTCCCAAATGATCTCATGGACCTATTGGGTTGAGATGTAGAACCAAAGCCCTCTGAGATACGTACAACATAGGCAGCAAAAACAGACCGAGCCCACCAAGTCCGAGAAGGGCTTTCCTTGAAGCAAAACCTTCGTGTTTCCTGACCTTCCAAATCATTTGAGAAAAGTTCTGCTTTTCGGAAGGCTAGCTTGCGCAGGAGTTTCTCATACCTAGGCAGACTTCTTCCGGCGGCAGAGAGAGGCTCTTGTGCAAAGCAGGGAGGGCACACACACACACACACACACACACACACATATATATATATATACAGACAGGGGCTGGGCGGGCTTCTGTGTGCCATGACGCTGGGGGATGGCTTGTGGTAAAGAGCCAAGGCACTCCTCGTCTGCCCAGCATCCTGGCCAAGGGAGCAGAGCCGGTGTGCCCACTCTGGTGCCAACCTGGAGGGCGCTCTCCTTCTTTCAACGCCAGGCTCAGTCTGTGCAGCACCAGAAAGGCCAGCCAGGATGGAGCGACTCTCCGCCGCCTCCAAGACCCTCCTTGCTTCCTGATCCTCCTCTTCCTTCCAGTCTCTCCATTTCTGTGAGCCATCAATAATTCACTTTAGGGCATCCCTACCTAATCCCCCCCCCCCACACACAAATCGCTTGGGTCTTCTTGGATGTGGAGGGGGTGGTGGAGAAGAAGAAGAAGAAGAGGGCACTGGGAAGTCCTGCCTTGGGCAAGGAGGGTTCCGAGAGGATCTTCTTTTTAGCTCTGTAAACCGCCTAGATTGGTTCGCCACCGGGCGGTATATAAATAAATTTTATTATTATTATTTATTATTCTTTTTTTTTTTTCTTGGTGAGGGGGAAAAGGAGACACAGCCGGGGGCGTACCCACCAAAGCCAGGACTTTCTTTTTTTTCCCCCTCTTTCTCTCTGCTTGTTTGGTCTCTGGGAATGCTGGAAAGGCGCAGGAGAAGAGCGGCTCTGGCTGATGCGCTGGCAGCCAGTGGTGTGTTTGTGTGTCAGTGTGCCAGAGAGTGAGTTTCGTCCCCCTTGCTGCTGCTGTTGCTGTTGTGTGTGTGTGTGTGTGTGTCTTTGGCTGCCTCTGGGAAGGCATCTTCTGGTCCACGCCGCCCGGTCGCTGTCCGCCTCTCTTGGTGCTGAACCATGGGCTTTCCCTCCACCGGGGCGCTGTCCATGGTCCCGACCGTCCTCCTGGCTTTGACGCTGCCCACCTTCCCTGTCTGGGCCCAAAACGACACGGAACCCATCGTCCTGGAAGGGAAATGCTTGGTGGTTTGCGATTCCAACCCCACCACCGACGCCAAAGGCTCCTCTTCCTCTCCTCTGGGGATCTCCGTACGAGCTGCTAACTCCAAGGTTGCTTTCTCGGCGGTCAGGAGTACCAACCATGAGCCTTCCGAGATGAGCAACAAAACCAGGATCATCTACTTCGACCAGGTAAAGGAAAGAAGAGTATCTTCCCTGTGGGTGGGATGTGGGTGGGTGTGTTTGTGTGGGTGTGCTGAGAAGGAAGGGTGATTTAATCATTATCTGATAGAAAAGGAACTTCTGTTATTTCTTTTCATTAAGGAAAGGAGGTGGTGGTGGTGGTGGTGATAACGACGATGACTACGACTATTATGACTATTATTTTTGTCATTCTGACTTGCCTACAAGATTTGAAGTGACAGGTGGGGAGGAAGCTGGGGGAGACCAGTTGAGGGGAGCAAGGGATGGATCAACAAGTGGGAAGCTGATCTGTGAACTCTTTCCTGCTGCTTTGAAGGCAAACTAACAAAACAGTGGTGTTGGTCAATGTGCTCTTTCAAAAATGCAACAACCCAGCACTCTCTTGCCTTTTTGGTGGAGCCCTACCTCGCTTTACTGCATTTGCATAGGAGAAGTCTTGGGGCTGAATTAATCATAAACCTGTAAACAGAAGTGGGTAGAGGGCTTTGCTTTGAGACCCCAACTACTTGTTTTATTACTTATTTTGATTTCTGCTATTCCATTCTATACTAGCGGCTCACAGCGGGTTATCTAAGTTTCAACCATTCAACATGTACAAATGACATGTTCCTAACACCCTACATTCCAATTAGTCCACTTTCTAATGATTGTAAATCAAGTTCTCAGTATCTGGGGTTAAAGAAGGATGATGCAGCTCATTTAAGTGACTGGACATTACTGGAATCTGTGGCAGTGGAAGAATATAGAAGTTACATTTTTTTCTTTACCCTTTCAGCCTACTCTTGAGAATATTTACCCAGACGTAGGTCCCTTGAGTTCAAGTGGGTGTAACTTACAAAATGACTATGCAAAGGATTGCAGTCTTTCAGAGATGATTCACATCTCTGTAGGGAAATAGTTTAACATTCCAAACTGTGTTCAGGATGAGAACACATTGTGCAATGATAACTTCTACCTCCCTGGACGATTTCTATTTGGTTTCCACTCATCTTTTTCCAGCACTTCAAACCTTTTATCACTTTATAAGGTGTCCACTTTCCTAAGTGGAATAGAAATGCATCTCACAGCTCACCATCTACTTATTGTGGAGCAATCACAATGGCAACAATAAGGTGTGAATATAGCATGAGTGTAGTTGGCAAACAAAGACATGTTAACACTAGGTGAAGGGTAAGGAGACATTTTTGTGTGTGTGAAAAACACATCACACCTTCATTGGGCCACTGCAGAATTTTTGAATATAAGAAACACTTCCCTCAACATTCATCCTAAACATCAGGGACAGACATCAAAAATTATTTTATCTAAAAACATAATATATCTATGAACAATAATAATAATGATGATGATTCATTTTCTCAGCAAATCAAGGCTATTCACAATCATTTTAAATAAGTCTTTTGTAAATATGAGTGATCTCTTTTCCTGCAGAGAAAATAAGTGACAGGTGGAGTGTACAAGCCTGTCACTTCTTTTATTAAAGTCAATTTACTTTGATGGGAATTTTAAGAATGTGTGTCAGTCCTTGCCACTGAAATATAGGAAATTTCTAAACATACAGTTTTGGCTGAATTAGACCCATATGTTGCAGAGTGGGGTGAGTGGAGAGAGTGGTGCTGCAATTATGTTGTGTCAGCTCCAATTTGAAATGGATGTGTCTTCTTGGGAACTGTGTATAACTCTACCATCAGTTATTTTCTCTTATCACCCCTCCTTCTCATTACACATGAGAGCAGTTAGAGGAGCCTGCCTTTGCAAATATTAGCCAGATGGTTTAATTAAGTCCCATAAGTTACTCTTTAGTCGTTCAAAGTATATTCGCAGAGAGACTGATGGATCTTTAACCTCCCTTGTCATTATGAAGAGTTCTGGGAATCTTGTCACTCAGTCACATTACCATTAACCTTTTCAAGAGGTCAGGAGACAGGTGGATGTGTAAGAGACTTGGAAATAGTTAAAGCATCAGACAATTGTCTGTATCTATGGGGAAAGAGTGAAAGACATAATACATAAGACATAATACAAGCCTTCCCCTTCAGGCACATATTACAAGTCCTGAATTTTTTAAAACTGTGTGCTTCCCCCACCAGCTGTGTATCAGAAAAAATGAAATATAACTAATTGCTTCTCTTCCTACTATTTCCGTAATGTTCCTTGTTCCTGTGAGAAACAACCCACTTATCTGCATTCATATTTCTTGTCTTCACAAGACATTCCACTCTGAACAATAGAAGTCCACGCCACTTTGAACAGGAGAAGTCCACATACAATGATTCTTGCAGGTAAAAGATACTGCTTTCTCCCACTGACAGCAGTCAATTCCCACATGAACAGATCTGAAAACACATGTCTTTGGACAGAAGTCCTATCCATTTCCTTTGTTAGCTTCTAGTGGTATCTGTGCCTTACAGTGCAACTCTATGGATGCCACTTAGAAATAAGATCCACTTAGTAGTAAGATCCACTGATCAGGGGACTGTATGTAATATTGCTGTCTAAAGTAACTTTCCAATGAAAAATGCAAATGAGATTAAGATTGAAGTGCAATGAAGGAGAGATGAATTTTCACCTGTATTGGGTGGCCTGACAGCAAATTTGTGTGTCTAAAATGGAGCTGTCTCCCAAGAATGATCAAAGTAGAATACCTGTAAGTATTTCCTTTAGACATCTGCAGATTACAAAATGTGATGAAGCTATTTTGTACTGTATCACATCAGTGGACCTTCTAGCGTAGCATGTTCTCTGGAGAATGTAAGCAGCCTTCAGTGCACAACACATTTTCAGTCTTCCATGTAAGATTCTGTACATACTGGGCCTCAGACCCAAGTACAAATGATGTATCCTATTATTACTGTTATTATTATTATTATTATTATTATTATTATATGAATAAATACTGAACAAGCAAGCAACCAGCACTGTCATGTAGAAGATTTATAGTATTGTAGATTAAACATTACTTTTAATTAACTAATTACTTAAAGATTTTTGCATTCTCTAGTAGATTATTTTCAAAATACAAGAGGGCAGTACACAGCAGGAGACTCTAGAAATGATCATATATTCATAAGATGCGATAAAAACAAAATCAAATCAATTATAAATCCATGCAAAAAAGCAATAAGATAGAAAAGAATAGGCTAAGCTTTAGGAGACTGAAACCACTTTGCAGATATTACCGTGACAATGTCTCTGCAGGGCAGGTTAGTATTATCACTCTCACACTGCAGATGGGAAAGAGTAGTTTGCCTGGGCTTACCTGATGAGTTTGTAGCAGAGGTGAGATCAGAACCAAGCACTTGCTGATCCATAGCTTAGTTCTTTAGCAATTATATATTGTTGTTCTGGAATATTATACTGATATGGCACATTGACAACACAATTCTATATATGTCTATTTCAAAGTAAATCCCATGGAATTAGTAATAGCAAGTACATTTCTATGCCACTTATCAGTGCACTTAAGCACTCCCTAAGCAGTTTACAATGTGTAAGCCAATTGCCACCAACAAACTGGATACTAATTTTATCAACCTCAGAAGGATGCAAGCCTGAGTCAAGCCTGAGCCCCTGGGTGGTACTGAACTCACAACCTTGTGGTTTGTGAATGAATGGCTGCAGTACAGGCATTTAACCACTGCGCCACCAGGACTCTTCATGGGATTGACTTCTAAGTAAATCGGAATAGGATTGAAGTTTTGACCAAGGGAGACAACAGAAGGAGGACGCAGTAGTGGAAGAGAGTGAACAAGTTAGGAAAAGATGTGAATAAATTCATCTACAGTGCAGTGGTATCACTAGCATTGATGTCACTTCATGTGGTAACTTGTGGTGTCACTCCCCCCATTGACCCCTCCCTTCCCACAGCATACAGAATCTTTATCAATGGTTTTTATACTACTGTTACTCATTAATCATAATTCTTGCATATCATTGAATGCCATGGTAATAGCTGTGACACAAAACTAGTAAAATTAAAATTATACCTTTAAATTACAATATCATACACACAACCTCAATGTATTTATATGTACACAGTTTCATGTAGCTTAAGTAGAAATTTGGTAAAAGGTGATGTTTTAAAGTGAGGGGATAAGTGGTTAATAATAATAATAAAGTTTATTTTTATCCCACCCCTCTGCAACACAATCGGGGTGGCTTACAATAAAGCATCAATACAATAAAACTATCAACCCCCTTACCCACACACCCTGTAAAAAAGTATTAAACTAAGAATATTTAAATCATAATACAATCAATAAAACAAACAACTAAAAACAAAACATCCAATGCAATAATATACAGCAACTAGAGTACTCAGTGGCAACATAGAGATAAACATAGACCGGGAAGATCATTCCGGAAAGGCCTGCCAGAAGAGATCCATCTTGATAGCTTTTTAAAAGCTATCTAGAGTGGTGATAAGATGGATCTCATCCGGCAGGCTGTTCCATAATCTGGAAGTGGTAGCAGAGAAGGCCCTCTGGGAGGTCACTGACAGTCTAGTTTTTATAGGCTGTAACAGATTTCTCCCAGAGGACCTAAGTGCGCGGGGGGTGGGGAATCATATGGAAGGAGGCAGTCCTGGAGATAAGTTGGGCCCAAGCCATGTAGGACTTTAAAGGTCAAAACCAACACCTTGTACTGTGCCTGGAAACTAATGGGCAGCCAGTGGAGGGTTTTTAACACAGGTGTTATGTGTTCCCTTCTGAAATACCAGAAACCAACCTGGCTGCCATATTTTGAACTAACTGCAGTTTCCGAGTTAAGCACAAGGGTAGCCCCATGTAGAGTGCATTACAGAAGTCCAAGCGAGAGGTTACCAGAACATGTACCACAGTTTCGAGATCCCTACTTTCCAGGAAAGGGCGCCGCTGGCGTATGAGCCGAAGTTGATAGCAGGCACTCCTGACCACTGCATTCACCTGATTAGTCATGTGAAGTGATGAAGCTAGGAGTACCCCCAAACTTTAAGCCACAAAGAGTCATAGAAAATATTTAAAACAAAACCAAACCAAATGAAAAACAAAACAGTGTTTGAAGGAATATGGGGCCGTATTATTACCTAGGAATTCAAGGGGAGAATTTGAAACATTATGATAATTCTATCTGGTCCTTTTTGGAAGAACTTAGCAAAATTATTATTATTATTATTATTATTATTATTATTATTATTATTAACATTTATTTATAGAGTGCTGTAAAATTTACACAGCACTTCACATAGTAGGAATCAAATAAAATAAGAAAAAGAATAAAAACATGCCAAGTGGCAGACAATCTAAAACAACAACATTACATGATTAAAACATTTCTAAATTAATACTAACTAGTATACAATGAAGACAAAGTAAGCAACAGATTTACAAAATTCAGAATCCACTCACCCACCCATGTGTAGTATGGGTGGTAGGAACCCTATATGTATATAGAGAGAGCCAGAACAAAGAGACTAAAGAATAAACAGATCAAAGTCTTCAGGTTGATAAGTGGCATCTTAGTGTCATAGGGACTATGGTTTCTGTTTGATTACTGTGGAAAACAAAAGCTGGGTCTTGGATCCAACTGAGAACAGATGAGAATTTTCTTTAGTCAATTTTCCAAAACTTTCCACTTTCCTGATAAATTCACTGTAAAGAACTTGAGAATGTTTAAAGTCTAATGTAGAAAAAAAGCCAACACTGGAAGATGGGTTAGATGAGGCAGCAAAAATCCTCAGGGGTAGACAACCTAAGGCCCGGGGGCCGGATGCGGCCCCCTGAGGCCTTTGGACCGGCCCCAGGCTGGTCCTGCCGCCACCGCTGCCACCTGCCATGATGATATTGATTATTATTGTTATTACTTGTTCTTGGGGTTTTCTTGGCAAAATCTCCACAGGGGTTTTGCCATGGCTTTTCTGGGGCTGAGAGAGTGTGCATGCATTTTTTAATTTTTTTAATTTTTAAAAAAAACATTTATTTATTTATTTATTTATTTATTTATTTATTTATTTATTTTTGGTGCTTCGGCCCCCCAATTGTCTGAGGGACAGCAACCCGGCCCCCAGCTCAAAAAGGTTGCCGACCCCTGGCGTACCTCTTACAAGTCTTTTTTTCTGACAGTCTCTTCTTTTGGAGCATCCACATGACAGGCAGCTACAACATAGTTCTTTTCATGATGGAAGAAAAAAAAATCTTATTGAGTTTGTTAAGTGTAGATTGCTGATAATTTTATTCTGCCCATTTTTTCATAGTTCACATATCTCTTCTTAACAGGGATGAAATAAAGCTGAAATAAAGAAAACTGTTCAGAGAGAGCAAAACTGGCATTCCTCTCTCATTTGTACTCTATATAAAGAATTTAGCAGCTACTGTCCTAGAATATTGGTGGTAATGGATTCATTGGGGATAATTTTCACTACTTCTTTTGTTTGGAGTTAAGATAAATCATCAGCAAAATGTAAAAGAGACTTCTGTTCAAAAAAGAAGATGAGTACGCGAGGAGACAAACATGCAATCAATGTCTTAATTTTACTTGTATGGCTATTTTTTTTCCTTTAAGAAACTCCAGGGATGTTGATGGCACCGAGATTTTAAACAAAAACTTGGTTATCAGAAATTTTAAAAAAGAGAGAAGTAAATACATCCTAAGATCCTGAAGTAGGTGCTAAAAAATGGGCATGACAGGGCATTGGTCATACTGGCTGGGAGATTTTGCAAGTTTTAGACCAAAAATCTCTGGCACTGTGGCAGTGTGACCTCAGTAGGATATGAATTTACATTGGGACTCAAGTGCATCTTCATTAGGAGCTAACATTTCAGACTTTTCAGTTTAAAATAATTCAATTTGATCTGAATAGCCTAAATTCTGTGATTTACGCATAGGCACTCTCACCAAAAGACACAACAGGATGGCTTTTGATCTGAAGTCATTTCAATATGAATTATCCCTTTTTAAAAGTAAGGCAATATAAGATGCCATATTCCAAATCCTAATAGTGTAAACTGAAACATTTGGAGGAAATCTCTGAAAATGGGGCCTTATTTAAGAATAATTTTGTTCCAGCCAAAAAAAAAAAAAAAAGGGCGAGTAGACCCTATGCCAGGGGTAGGCAACCTTTTTGAGACAGGGGACGGGTTGCTGTCCCTCAGACAATGGGGGGGGGGGGGGGGAGAAGCACCATAAATAAATAAATAAATAAATAAATAAATAAATAATTTTTTAAAATAAAAAAAATATTTAAAAAAAAATGCATACACACTCTCTCGGCCCCAGAAAAGCCACGGCAAACCCCCTGTGGAGATTTTGCCAAGAAAACCCCAAGAACAAGTAATAACAACAATAATCAATATCATCATGGTGGGCGGCGGCCTACCCCTGCACTATGCAGTACTAGCATTACAAGAGGCAGAGCAGAGAGGAGCCTTTTGTGTTTGTCCCTGTAAGGCCCCTACTTTTCATTAAAGGCCTAGTAAGGGTCCCTACTTTTCATTAAGGGCCCCTCTGTTTTTCTTCCTAGGTTGAATTCCAAATCCTCTTATTGAAACCACATTATAGATCCCAAAGCTAATCAGGTGTTAATGCATTTTAATTCTACCACCCTAAATATATTCATAGAATCATAGAATTGGAAGAGACCACAAGGGCCATCCAGTCCAACCCCCTGCCATGCAGGAACTCAAAATCAAAGCATCGCTGACAGATGGCCATCCAGCCTCTGTTTAAAGATTTCCAAAGAAGGAATATTGATGATATTCAGCCATGATCCAGTAAAGTAGCTTGACTAAGAAGAATGCATTGATCATAGTGTATAGAAAAGCTAGTCAGAAAAGGCTATAGTCATCTGTGTGAGTCATCTGTGTGTGTGCTGTGTGTGCTAGAGATACTATGACTGACACCCTGAGTACAGTTAAAGTCTTCCCTTTCTCCCTGCTTTCTTATCCTAATTGCCAATCAACAGGCACTTGAAACAACAATATACATTACACAATGACGATGATGATGATGATGATGATGATGATGATGATGATGATGATGATAATACTAATAATAATAATAATACTCAACCAAATCCACAATAAAAATGAAACACTCCAAAGCAGCTCTTTAGGAGAACATCAGTCGCAACATCTACCAAATCCAGAATCTGCTGAAGGAAAGAAAACATCATTAGCTGATGGAGAGTGAGAAAAGAGGCTATTATATCCATCTGCAGAAGCACACTCTTCTAAGAGTGGATCTAAAACCTCAAAGGGCCCTGCTGTGTGCCTTATGAGAATTTGGGCATGTTCACATCATACAGTTATAGCACTCTGGTACCATCTTATTGACTAGGTCCCATTTTATGAAATCTTGGGATTTGTAGTTTCTGAGATACTAAGTCATGGGAACTGTAGTTTATTGTGGCACCAGAGCTCTCTGGCAGAGAAGGCTCAATGTCCCAGAAAAAAAACAAAACAATTCCCATGATTCCCTAGCACTGATCCAGGGCAGTTAAAGTGGACTCATTTTGCACTATTTCTGGCAGTCTGTAAAGGCCCTAAGATTCTATGCCCAGAGAAATCTAAAGCTGTTATCTCAAGGGACCACAGTAGAGAATTAAAAGTGCTTCACAAAACTGCACATCCCTGGATTTCATAGGCTATTAAAGTTGCATCATACTGCTAGAATTCTGCAGTGTGGATATACTCCTCATCTAAATAAAAAGCAGAATTTCATGTATGGCTATAAGGGCATGGGGAGGCACTGAAGGAAGAAAATGTTCCTTATGTTAAATAGGACCCATGGAATTAAGGGGTTTAAAGATCCAAAGCAATTCCTTGATTAGGGTAAGGTGTGCTTGAGACACATGGAAATCAATAGACTTGATTGTTTAGTTAAAGATTGCAACTGCAAGGCTATTTATTGGGAAGTATACTTCCTCTTGAAATCAATGAGGCTAATTTTTAAGGGCTGTGTTTAGGACTGAGGAATAAATTCTATTAAAATCAATAGTGCTTAAACAAGCCTGACCTTCTGAGGATTGTACCTATTTGTTCTAACAAACCAGCCTAGTATATGGGATTCCCACAGTCAGCTATAGAATACAGCCAGGATACACATCTGAAAGAAATACCAAAGGACTATGCCTTTTTCTTTCTGAATATACCCACAGCCCCCTACATAATAATTATTCACTCTGATTCATAAGATCCCTTAACTTGGAGATGTCACGCTGTGGTACAAATAGGCTTTCCCATCCACTTTAATAGAAAGAACAGCTAAATACAGAGCCACCCTCTTCATGACAGAAAATGGAGAAACCAAGCTTAACTGGCGGTTTTGAATAAATACTGTATCTTCATTCCTAATCTCACAAGAAACCACTTCATCAGAGCAGTGTTAGAAAAATAAATACTCAAATGGCTCACGTGTAGTAATACCATACACAGAATGGCAAATGATCACATAACCAGTGTGGCACATGGTTAGAATGCTGGACTAGGACTTGGGAGATCTAGGTTCAAACTGTCACTTTATGACAAAGTTCTCTTGATGACTTTGTACCAGTCACTAACTCTCAGCCTGACCTACTTCATAGCATTGTTGTGAGGAAGGGGAAAAACCATATAAATTGTTTTGAGCTCCTTGGAAGGTGTAAATATAACAAATCACAATATATGCACACCTGGAATCATGTCTCTGAGACTGCAGTTCTATGTCCTTACAGATGAATAAGTGCAAAGAAACCAGAATATGTAAAAACAGGTAAAATATGGATCAAGCCTCCTTTAAT
This sequence comes from Phrynosoma platyrhinos, assembly GCA_020142125.1. Lineage (NCBI taxonomy): Eukaryota > Metazoa > Chordata > Lepidosauria > Squamata > Phrynosomatidae > Phrynosoma > Phrynosoma platyrhinos. The sequence goes on along the minus strand of CM034706.1, from coordinate 253,910,085 downwards.
GATTGTATAAAAGCAGGAATTTCAGCAGGTATTCCTTGTCATGCAAGCCACACCTACTAAAATTCCCTTTTCTTGTTTTGTGCCTTCAAGTCAGATTCTGGCTTATGTCTTATGCCTAATGTTTTTGGGTGTTTTTTTGCAGGATTTATTCAGATAAGGTTTGCCATTGTGATTCTCTAAGGCTACACAAGGGCCTTGTTCCTTATTTCACATGGCAAGCCTAGAAGAAATGCACAGCATTTGAAAAAGGTGTGGAAAGGTTGAAGTGTGGAAATACACTTGCATTGGTCAGATATACATGTGACAATGCCATATGCATATGTTTAGTGGTGGGTGTGCAGGTGGGATAATGCTTTCTTTCACTTTGGGATCCATCTGATTTAGATCTATGCTCCGTGGACAACAATGCATCTTCCTGTATAGAAAATGTGCCTAGTTTGTAATACTTCAGTTGTGTGCCTTAACCCAGCCTGCCTATTTGCAAAGGATCTGACATTTGATCCTACATTACCAGAGGACTTGCATTGCATCACTGCAGTGCTAGTATAACATCATACCTTTGTGCTGCTGCCATTTTTCTGATGCAATGCTTTGTGTTCCACATGGTCTCTTTGTGTCTGTTTGGTTACTTTGGTGAAGCTTGTGTCATTAGAGTGCTTTGTGAATTGTGTGACAAAGGGATTTTGAAATACACACATCACCCCACTGTGAGAAGGCGCCTTGTGCTTCAAACTGAGCAAGAGCTTTGAGGAAAAGTAAGGAACATAGAATACAAAGTCCTTGCAGTGTGCTTATATTCAGACATATAGAGAGGGAAGCCCTAGCAATTCCAAAGAGGCTTCCTCTGAATTAAGAATGCATACAGCCTCAACTTTAGAAAGACATTTCAAGGCCAGTTTAATCTTGCTAAAAATAAATATTTTCTGCATCAGCAAATAATCATTTTATGTTCCATATATTAGTACCAACATTTGTGGGAGGGAGGGGGTTATCTTTTTAAAGCACACACTTAAGCTTTAGATGTGAATAAACCCTGGTGATATATCTTGTGTTTATTGAAAGTTAATACTATTATTTCCCAGAGTACTAAATGACTGCTCTAACTCATATTTTCCTTTTTTATTTTCTAGATCCTAGTAAATGTGGGAAATTTCTTTACATTGGAGTCTGTCTTTGTAGCACCAAGAAAAGGAATTTACAGTTTTAATTTTCATGTAATCAAAGTCTATCAGAGCCAGACAATCCAGGTATGTTGATTCAAAACATTTTAAAACATTTTTTTTCAAGTATTTTCTTCCTTCCTGCTTTGGACAGTTGGCTAGTGGCTGAAAAATAAGTATGCTAAAAAGAATGGAACAATTCAGGGGTAGCTGTGTTGGCCATTTAGCAAATTCAAACAAAAATCTATCAGTGATACCTTTATTGGCCAATCAAAATGCACAATATACTTGTTGACAACTTTCGAAGCTCCATGGGCTTTTTCATCAAGCAAGATGTTACAAACCAAACAG
>CM034706.1:253886064-253908474 GCA_020142125.1 Phrynosoma platyrhinos | reverse complement strand
AGATTTTCCAAGTCCAGGAAATTTAAAATCCATTTGCATCTCAACAAGGACCCCTCTGTTGCAATCCAATATCTCTCCATTTCAGTGAGGCCACAGGCCTTTTTGTGGCAGAGAACAATGCATTCCCCAAGAAGTCTCCAAGTGTTTGCATCAGGAATATTTTGGTGGATATAGAAGTAAAACATGTGAATTCAGTCCAAATGTAAGAAGAAAAAAATTGTTTTACCTCGACTGAAGTTCCCAGTCCACAGGCTATTCTTCTTGGTTCCACTGTTGCAGCTACAATGCAGTATCTCACAATACAGAGAACATTCAGGCATAGCTGTGTTGACCATTTAGCAAATTCAAACTATGTTGATGAGCTGGAAGCGTATCAAATTTTGTAAAAGGACAGTATAAAAATACAACAATAAAAAGCTCATTGTAATAAATTCAGATGGATTTCAGGGAGGTTCCTAAATCCAGTTTTCATACTTCAATATGGCCTAGATTGTTCATAATAAACAATTCTTACCTTCTAATTACATGATACAACTTTTTTTTGTAACTCTATGACACTATGTCTGAGCACAATCTACCAGAAATCAATGAGGTAGAATGATAGAATCAGAATCCTAGAGCTGGAAAGAACTGCAAGGGCATCCAGTTCACCCCTCTGCTATGCAGGAATGCAAAACGAAAGCACTCCTGAAAGATATCAATTCAACCTCTGTTTAAGTAACTTCAAAGAAGGAAAGTCTACCTCCACTTTCTGAGGTAGTCAGTTCTACTGTAGAAGGGCTCTTAGGGGGGAAGCAGACTGGTGGCACGGGGCCGCCCTGGGAAGGTGCGCCACGGGACCAAGGCATCCCCACGCCTCGATCCTGCAGCGCACCTTCCCCGTCCCTGAAAGGAGTGCTAAAATAGCGCTCCTTTTACAAGTCAGTGAAAGTGTGCCGCAGAAGTTGCAGCGCACTTTCACTGACTTTTCTGCCGCAGTGTGTCCGGATGCTGAGGTGGGAGGTTGCCCTCGGAGCGCCGGCCATGCGGAGGGCCGGCGGCTCTGAGGGCAACCTCAGGAGGAGGAAGGGGCACTGAGCGTGCGGCTGCCCCTCCTCTTCCCTGCCTCCAGGACGGCTTTTTAAGCCACCTGCCGATCCCCTTACTCTTCTACTCTTACCAAGGTGTTCTTAATGTTTAGGCAAAGTTTCCTTCTTTTTTTTTTTTGGAATTTGACTCCACTAGTTAGTCTCTGGAACAGCAGAAAACAGTTTGCTCCAATTTCTACATGACAATTCTTTACCTATTAATAAATGGCTATCATGCAACCTGTCAAGTCTAATCTGCACTGCAGAAATAAAGCAGTTTGACACAGCTTTAACTGCAGGGCTCAAAGCTATGCAATTCTGGGATGAGTAGTTGTGAGATATTTAGCCTCTTGTTTCAGAGAGCTCTGGTGCCACAACAAACTAAAAATCCCAGGATTTCATAGGGTGGATCCATGGCAATTAAAGCCAAGTCAAACTGCATTATTTCTGCAGTGCAGATTAGACCTTAGTTTTCTCTTCTCCAAGTTAAGTATACCCTGAGTGGTAGAATTCAGAGACATAGCTACGTTAGTCTGAAATATCAGTATGTGAAGGGATCTTATAACACCTTTGAGGCTAACTGAGTGAAAAAACATTATAACATAAACTTTCATAGACCTTTCACACAAGACATTATCCCACCACTCAAATAACCCGATTTGCCTCTTCCAAATTGAAACACTAAAACCCAGTGTTTTCCTATGCAGAATAATTCCCTTTGAACAACTTTGGGATGTTCAACTGCATGAAGAATACTGTGGAGGAATGTTCTTTGTCATAGTCAGAAAAGTTGGGGTCACCCACAAAAAGGAACTGGCAAGAAACTCAGAAGTTATATAAGGACATGGTTTTATGCAGAACATAGAATTAACTCACAAAATTATCTTCCATGACATGCAATGATGGCTGAAGGCTTGGATAACAGACAAATAAATTTGACAAAATCATAGTGGATGAGTCATGACAGATAAATGGAAACTTCATGCTCAGAATCAGTATACACATGAGTACTAGGCACCTGGAATAAATAACCAAAGGTTAAAAGCAATGCGTCAAAAGTAGCAGTGTTACTTGAAACACATTACGCTGGGGGAAGTAACAAGGGCTTGACAAATTTCCTTTGCAAATAATGTAATGTTCAATAAAATTATTAGATTCTTGTGTAAGAAGTAGCATTTTCTTCTTATCTTTGAGGATCTAAAACAGGGGTAGGCAACCTTTTTGAGCCAGGGGCCAGGTTGCTGTCCCTCAGACAATTGGGGGGCTGAAGCACCATAAATAAATAAATAAATAAAAAATAAAAAAAATAAAAAAATATGCATGCACACTCTCTCAGCCCCAGAAAAGCCATGGCAAAACCCTTGGGGAGATTTTGCCAAGAAAACCCCCAAGAACAAGTAATAACAACAATAATCAATAACATCATGGCGGCCGGCGGCGGCGGCAGCCCCCGGGCCTTAGGTTGCCTACCCCTGGTCTAAAATGATGCCCTGGAGCATTTAGTGGGGATTCCCTCCTAACTCCATACCATTTTCTTACTTTTTAAGATGGATTTAAAAAACATAAAAAAGGAACAAGTAACAAGAAGTGAATGATTTTTGTAATATTAATGGTATCAAGATTTTTGTGCTTTCCAGTGAGGTACATAATGCATCACTTTAAAAAAAAACTTTCTCCACTTTTTAAATAAAACAGGCAGAACATGGGACCCTCTTGCCCTCTATATTTTTTTTTTATTTTTGTGTTTTATAAGATGTTTTTCAAAATACAACCATTTAACTAAAATGGGAAGGATACAGAAATAAGGTATGTCTGGGCACAATGGTTCATGCCTTAGTTACCTCCCACATAGACTACTACAATGCATTGTTCATGGAGCTGCTTTAAAAAAGTGTTCAGAAACTTCAGGTAGTGCAAAGTTCAGCAGACTCTCACAAGATTAGTGTCATCTTGTAGCACCTTTGAGATTAACTGAATGAAAGAAATTGGCAGCATGAGCTTTTGTAGACTTCAGTCTACTTCCTCAGATGCAGTCTATGAAATCTCATGCTGCCAATTTCCTTCTTTTAGTTAGTCTCAAAGATCTCTCTACGTACTGATTCCACAAACTAACATGGCTATATCTTTGAAGTGTAGTGTCAAGTGTACATATCAGGGAGCATATAATACTGATCTTGCAAGAACTATACTGGCTTCCAATTGGCTTCTAAGCTCAAACCTGGTTTTGACCTGTAGAAATCCTTACCCAAGGAACCCCCTTTGCAGACGGTTCTTTGCGCTGTCTTGAAGGCAAGGAAGGGGAGGGGCAGCCTCACTCTTGGCACCCCAATCCCTTCCTGAGGATGTCATCGGAGCGCCCGTCGTTGCACGTGACAGGTAGTCCGATGATATCCTTCCGGCTCAGCATACAGACACGCTGAGCCGGAAGAGACGCCGAAGAGGCACATGCCACCTCTTGCGGCACCCTTTCCGTGCCTTGCAGAAAGAGCACTATTTTAGCACTCCTTCCAGGGCCAGAAAAAGAGTGGATCGGGGCTGAGGAGTGCGGCAGCCTCGGCCCCAATCTGCGGCTTCTCAGGGCAGCCCGCTGCCCATCTGCAGAGGCCCAAAGCCATTTTGTATGACATTTAATGTTTGAAAATGCTGTGTTTATTGTTTTGAAACTGGATTTTAGGATTATTTTTATGAGTTTTTAAATATCATTTTAAAGATTATGTGTTTTTTATTTCTTTTATTAAAAAATATCTCTGTATTGTTTTCCATGACACCAATATTTGGTTTTCCAGTCTCCGTATACCTTTTTCCATTCAAAAAGAATGAACTGACTCTTCCAAGACTTCGTTTCTGGCAGTAAGAGCTTTAAGCTAAAATATGTCCCCATTTTGATGCCACACAGAATGGAATGCATCCATCAAGAACTGATTTCAAACTGAATTTGGCCCCCATACTGAATAAAACTTGCCATCATTGCTATAGATGGACATTTGCCTGACCCAGCAGAAATTCACTTATGTTCTAAAAATGCAGTGCAGCTTTCAAATCACTTTTGATTTAAATGATATTTGTGGTGATTGGGGTCTAACTGTACTCACTTCTAAAATGCAGAGGGTATCATGTAGTTTTCAATATCCAAATACCACAAAATAGCAGCAATTACCTTAGTTTATTTTGTCCCATGACAGTGAACAATAACCTCTCAGCTTTGCTGGTATTGCAAGAGATGCTAAACTGAGAAGCTTTCTGGGCTGCTAAAATGTCATTGCATTCTATGGTTCAAGATGAAAAAAACCCTTTGCTTCTACTTCAGTGTCATTACAGTAATAAATATACTGACAACATGGTCAAAAGTATAATAAATGCTGGTTACGGGATGCCCACACTACACTCATACAATTGCTTCATTTGGAGAAAATAGCAAGATTAATTTAGATAAGGACCTAGGAATGTCTGGAGAAATGAATGGCTATAAACAGCATATATTTTCTCACTCTCTTACTGACAGTCTTTGTTGAATGAACATATTTACAAAATAGGGTGAGAGCTACTTCTCTATGATAAGGTTCTTAGCTGGTCCTCTAATTCCTGTTTCAAAGTTTGCAGTCCCCAAATTTTGAACTGCACTATAACTATTACTATTGGCTGGAAATTCGGGGATTTGGAGTACAAAACAGATGAAGAACTAAAGGTTCTCCACCCATGGTTTCAGTGTTTGCATCAATTACTGGCATGACATAGGACTGAATCACAGCATTGTTGGCCAAAAGCACTCTCTAAATACAGCTTGAAGATTATTGATGTTAGTGTCAAGCTAGAGGTCAGACAACGGTCTGACTCCTGTTGAGCGTTTTTCAGTTTTTGCAAAGACTGCAGGCTGTGAAAAACAGCAAAATAATCTGTGTAGTTAGGTGAAAGTTAAAGAAGGGGTTGATAAATCCTTTGAAGACCTAGTGTTTGTTTTTCTGAGAATTTCATGGCTAACTATATTTTCCCAATCATGTTGTGGTGTTGGTGGTGTTTGTGGTGTGCCTTCAAGTAGTTTCTGACTTATGGTGACCCTAAGGTATAGAATCATAGAATCATAGAGTTGAGAAAGACTACAAGAGCCATCCAGCCCAACCCCCTACCATGCAGGAACTCCCAATCAAAGCATACCTGACAGATGGCCATCCAGCCTCTGTTTAAAGACATCCAAAGAAGGAGACTCTGCCACTCTCCAAGGGAGTGTGTTCCACTGTTGAACAACCCTTACTGCCAGGAAATTCCTCCTAATGTTCACATGGAATCTCTTTTCTTGTAGCTTACATCCATTCTTTCATGTCCTGTTCTCTGGAGCAGCATAAAACAAGCTTTCTCCCTCCTCAATGTGACATCCCTTCAAATACTTAAACAGAGCTATGATATCACCTCTTAACTGTCTTGTCTCCAGGCTAAACATACCCAGTTCCCTAAGTCATTCTTCATAGGGCATGGTTTTCAGACCCTTCACCATTTCAGTCACCCTCCTTTGGACACATTCCAGTTTTTTAACATCCTTTTTGAATTGTGGTGCCCAGAACTGGACACAGTATTCCAGGTGGGGTCTGACCAAAGCAAAATACAGTGACATTATTACTTCCCTTGATCTAGACACTATACTTATGTTGATGCAGCCTAAAATTGCATTGGCCTTTTTAGCTACTGCATCACACTGGTAAACCTATTATGGAATTTTCCTGGCAAGATTTGTGTAGAGGAGGTTTGCCATTGCCTTTCCCTGAGGATGAGCAAGGAGCAAGGATAGGGAAGGAAATGAATTCAAATAGGGTGTTTTGAACTGGAAATGACAAGAGGTGAAATAGTTAAGCAATCTCTTCCACCCATTATTTTCCTGGCTTTGGCTTAAAAACAAGGGTGACTGTCCAGTCATTAAGTGACTACTCATTTGGGAGAAGATGGTGGCTTCTATGACAGTGGAGAAATTAATTCACTCCAGGTTTTAGTCTAAATTTCAAAGGGGTTAACTGAGGTGCTGAACATGGTGTCAATGAGATTCCCTCACCCTGATGAATGGCTTTGTTGAGGGAGCATGATTTTGGTCAAAATTACGGGGGGGGGGGGAGAAAAAGTTTAAACTTCCTCTTCCTTCACACACTGCATTGAATACATTGTACTGTATTCTGGTGAAAATCCCTCCGCCTGCTGTTAATTTGTTTTAAAAGAAAGTAATTACATACATGGCAGCCAGCATGATGTAATGGTCTTCATGTTGGCCTGGGACTCTGAGAGTCCAGGCTTCAAATCTTTGCTTGGCCAGTGAAACCTACTGGCTGATCTTGAACAAATCACACACTCTCAGCCGGTGCCAAGAAAATCCTGTGATAGCTTTACCTTAGGATCACCATAAATCAGAAATGACTTGAAGGCAGACAACTGCAACATCAGTTACATACATATGAGGGGGTATTGTAAAGTTTTAATTATCACCTTTAAAAAAATTGACAGAAAGTTTGCTTTGATTTGTAGTTGTTAATGTTTCTTTATGTAGTCACCATGCAGATTTACACATTTTCCCCAGCATTTCTTGACCCTCCGAAGACCATTATTGTAGAAGTCTGCGATTGCGCCTTAAACCACTCTTCCACTTCATGAATGATGTCATCTGTGTAGTCAAATTGGCGACCCTGCAATGGATTTTTCATTTTTGGGAAGAGAAAAAGTCACTTGGTGATGATGACACTGACAAAATTTCATCAATATACCATAATAACTTCTGGGTGATAATTATTACTTTACAATACCCCCTCATACTTCTCCATCTTACACTTTAGTCATTTCTAGCACAACCTGTAACAAAAATTAAGAACACAATGAGCTGATTTTCTCAACATCATGCAATTAGGGACCAATTATGACACTGACAAAATTTCATCAACATACCATAATAACTTACAGGTGATAGTTAATACTTTGCAATAACCCCTCTTTCTTGCTAATAATAGAGTTAACATCATGTGTAATCTGTACTTTGAAACAATAAGGTTCATGTCTAGGTTACTAAGGGGGGTTGCAGACTGCCAGAAATAGTGCAAATTGAGTCCACTTTTAGGGTTAGGGTTAGTGCTATGGAATCATGGGAATTGTTTTTTCTCTCTGAGACATTGAGCCTTCTCTCTCAGAGAGCTCTGGTGCCACAATAAAATACAGTTCCTATGATTCCCTTACCCTAACCCTAAAAGTGGACACAATTTGCACTATTTCTGGCAGTCTGCAACCCCCCTAACTTAAGTTTTCCATGATAGCATTCCACTACACTCAATGGTGGCACTTATGCCATTGGGGTGTGACTATTCTGGGTTTAATCTAAATTTGGGCTATCCAAGTTGCTGAACCTATTTTGGGCACAGAGGTTGGGCCATTTAGGTAGTTCTTTTCAAATTTAGCCTAAACCCCATAGTGGATTCACTACTCCATTGATATGGAAATCACTGGCTGCCACTGCCTTTCAGAAAAATACATTGCAAATAGAAACAGGAGTGAAATTTATTTCTTTCTCTGTTGGCTATGGAGATCTCTTTCTTTTTCAACTCCAGAAGCAGCAGTAGCTAAAAAAAAAAAAAAAAAAGCTGATTAACACAGAGAACTGAATGCAGTAGGGGTTGGCAAGTTGTAATGGAAACAGGACTCACCAGTCCTTTAAGAAATAACCTGATGATCTACCATCCCTGAATAGTGATAATGAAGCTGTTGTTAGCCTTGTGGGGTGGGGCACTAGCCTTATGGGGTCTTATTAGTATGCACCAACTTCTTTTCACCTCTTACACTTCAGGCAAGGCAGTGAGTGTATGAGATAACGCGTTCGCACATTCAGAGGAATTATAGCATTTCTTCATGAGGAAGTGGACCTTTCTGAATGGGAAGGAGGGTCCAAGTCCAGATGGAAAAGCACTAAGTACAGATGGCAGATTCTTGCTGTTTGATATGCCTTTGTTGTGACAGTGTTTCTTATCCTTTAGTCCTCCAGATCTCTCAGCCTTAAATTCCCAGAATATTTGAGCATTGACATGATAGCTGGACATTCTGGGAGCTGAAAATCAAAACATCTGGAGTACAAAAGTTTGAGAACCAAACTCCCATCACAGGGGTGTGAGAACTTATGGTCTCAGTGAAGGCAATTATCCCTTCACAGCTAGTTCAGGTGAGGTTATGTGTCCTTTCATCTTCTGCAGTCAAGAGGGATGCAAAGAATTCATCAAATTATAGAGTTGGAAGGGACCTAGAAGGTCTTCTAATACAACCTCCTGCCAGGCTCTGTGGTGCACAAAGCAACAACAGCATCTGTGCTAAATGGCAGACCATTTTGTCCCATTTATTATCATCTTTGTCCAACAGACCTATAATTTATCTCCCTGGTTTTCTACTTCTAATGCATTTAGATTCTATTTTGAAAATCGCTGATATACCTTAGGTATTTGTTCCTCACACTTTTTACATTTGGCTTCTTAAGTTTGTGCTTTCATTATTTTCTTCATCAGATGAGACTTACATTTTTGCCTTTTAGAGCTGAGTACTGTATACAACTACATCAACATCTTTTGGGCTTTTTGTGTGCCTTTTCTAATCAGTGGTGTACATTTTATATTAACATCTGTTATATTGCTGCTTTTTTAAAAAAAGTCATACTCCCTAAAGGAATATTATCCTTTTGGCTATACATTTTATTATCCTTCTAGTTAAATTTCTCATCTTAAAAAAATGGAAATAAATGCCATTTTGAAATTAAATATGACTCTGTTAGACCTTCTTGGCAATTTTCCAGTCCCATAATATGTTGATGTTAGTGTTGTTTTATCACTGTTTCCAGGAAGTTCAACAGTATTTGCACCTTGTATGAGATCTGGAAATAATTCAATTGAATCATGAGCCAATTCCTTGCTACTGGCTTTCCAATTATTAGTATAATCATAGGGCCTTTGCAGACTGCTAGAAATGGTGCAAATTGAGTCCACTTTAAGGGTTAGTGTTAAGATTAGGGAATCATGGGAACTGTATTTTATTGTGGCACCAGAGCTCTCTGACAGAGAAGGCTCAATGTCTCGGGGGGGGGGGGACACAATTCCCATGATTCCCTAGCACTAACTCTAACCCTTAAAGTGGACTCAATTTGCACTATTTCTGGCAGTCTGCAAAGGCCCATAGATATATCTAATCAGATATAAATTTCATTGAGTTAAATGGGGCTTGCTCCCTAGTAAATGAGGATAGATTGTAGCCTAAGTAGGCCATCCTGTGGTTCCAGGGAGTCATTCTCAAGGCCCTAGGATTAAATGAAAATATCCTCTAACTAAACTCCAGCCTCATAGAGGAAGATCCAATCTCAGATTTCCCCAGCAGCTACCTCCCAGCCATTGCAGATGTTTCTGAAATCATGGGTGGGGTGGGTAAGAGAGCTTTGGGTGAAGACAGTGAGGGCATTGGGTTCCCTGAATCTATATGGATTGGCTGAATCTATTACCCTTCCACCCATGCCTTCAATAGGGTGAAACATTTAGAAAAGGAATGGGGAAAGAACATGGGTTATATGTGGCCTCTGAACCCCACTTATGTAGCCCTCAAAGCTCCCCGGTGTTTCTCCAATCCCCAAGAACTTACTTTTTTTGTAAACAGACTTTTGGGGTGATTTTATTTTTTTACCTGAAAGCGTCCCCAAACTTAAGAAAAACACCAACTAAGCAGTTTTACTCCAAGGATCCTCAACCCTTCCCCAGCCTAAAATGGTGAACAGAAATTATGTGATGTCACTTCCAGTGCACCAGAAATTGCCATCATGACCCATTGTAATCTCTGTGGGCATGAATTGCTTCTTGCATAGTTGCCACCCATGATTTAGATCAATGCTAGTCTAAATGAATTTTCTCCCATATTGTTTCCATTTTTAAAAGGAAATCCCTCTTTAAAGTTATGGGAAAACACACACAAGAAGGATAAAAAAAATTACTTGACTATATTTCCATCATCTGGAAAGATCTCAGAAGGTTTTGATTAGATAAGATGTTTTGATACTAGGATCCTCTGTCAGATTCTGTACCCACAGTACTGCTGTTCTAGGTGTGACAAGACACAGTGATTCCACTGCAGCTCAAAGAAGGTTGTATTGCTTTTGATTTGCCAAATGTATTGGACTTCAGCTCTCAGAAGCTCCACCAAAATTATCAGTGGTAAGGGATCATGAGAGTTCAAGTCCAAAATATCTGCAAGGCCAAGGTTCTCCTCCCTGGATCTCAAACAGTGATATATAAACCATCTGAAAGTGGGTTATCTGCCAGTATGTCATGATGTAAATTTTCATTCAGTGACTCATTCTAAGAGTAACTGAAGCCATCATTTATTAGTACTCATTCTACTTTTCCTTCTTTCCTGATTTAAAACACAGGAAGCTGCTTTATGGGTCATCTGCCACAATAATATCAAATGGGGGTAGCTTTCTAGGGTCACAAGCCAGGGTCTTTCCATTATCTGATCCTTTCAGGTGGAGATATGAGAGATAAAACTTCAACCTTTCTTTGGGGTTGAGGATTTTAAAGAGAAGTTGAGTGTTCATTGATCAGGATGTTCCAGTGCAGTGATTCCCAAACTCTGGCCTTTCAGGTGTTTTGGATTTCACCTCCTATAATCCCAGACTATTGGCCAAGATGGCTGAGGTTTCTGAGAGCTGAAGTCCAAAACACCTGGAAGACCAGAATTTGGGAACTGCTCTAGTGGTAGGTTTCCTGTATTGGCAGCCTGGTCTAAATAACTCTTGGGATCCCTTCCAACTCTATAACTCTTTGCAGGCAATTCTGTACTCTGCCACTGAATTGTGGTAATCCTGATCCTCTGTGTCATATTTTATTTTGTCTTTATCAGCATTTTTATGAAGAGTGATGATGTATACCTAGCACTGATTTGCACTGGGCCCAGAAGTCCAGTTGGTTCCTCTGAACATTTCTAAAGTTTTGGATTCTAGGCCTTCATACTTCTAAAACAGGGTTCAGGAATATGTAGACTTCCAAATGTTGTCAGAGTACAGCTTCCATCACCCATGGACAGTATAACCAGTGGTAAGAGGTGATGGGAGTTGCAGGACAATAATATTTGAAACTCCACACTTTCCCCACCATTGGGGAATGGTGTAGAATGCCCTAGTCTTGCCTTGCTGTTACTTGTATCCCATTGTTTTTTGTTGACATAACAGCCTTCAGTTAATATCTATGTTGGCCATAATCCTGGTGGTGACTTATGATAACAGATTTTCTGATAGTGTAAGTACCTTTGGAGGCAACTTTCCTAATACATGACTTTTGTTGAAAGTAAGGGCTGATTCATGCATACATACATGCAAGAGATTGGGAAAATTACTTATTTGGACTAGGACTTCCCAGATTCCTCAGAGATGTAGAGAGTTGTAATCCAAACAAGTAACTTTCCAAATTTCTGATACATGCTTACACTTACAAGCCTCTTTGGGGTTATTTTTTATATCTGAATATTGAAAATCAAGCCTGAACTCTTACTAGAAGCAAAGATTCTATAGATCCAGGATGCTGTAGGAGGAAGCCAAGCTTGTTAAACTGGTATAATACTGCTATAATTGTGTTGTGTGGATACACTCCATGACTGTACAGTGTCAAGAAACTAATAAGGAATATCTGAGTGAACTGGGTGTCTTTAGTGTGGGGAAAGGAAGAGAGAGAGAGAAACACACACCCCCCACACACATCTGATAGCTATCTTTGAATATTGTAAGATCAGTCCTGTGGGAGAGAAAGGAAGCTTGCTTTCTATTGCTATAGAGGGCAGGCTTCAAACCAATGGATTCAATCTACTAGAAAGGAATTTCAACTAAGAATTAGGAAGAACTTTCTGATGATAAGAGCCATTTGACCATGTAAGGATCATGTAAACCTTCATCCCGGAAGGTGGTAGTTGGGGTATGTGTGTGTGTCCTTCCTGGGAAGTTTTCAAACAGAGTTTAGATGGCCATTTATCAGTGATGCTTTAGATGTGAATATTGGAAGAAAGTTGAACTACATGACACCAGGATGTTTCTTCCAATGCTACATCTGCCAAGATTCAGACATAAAAGTATTGAAGAATGGTTAAATGAGGCCTGCAGTTGTGACTAAATTATATCATATAAAATACATGAGGCAAAGCATGATACGTCAGAATATTTTATTCATACATAAAAGTATGTCTGGCATTTCATTACACTTGTAAAATGTAACATAGTTCATATAAATTAAAATCACAATATAAAAATAGATCAACAATCTTAGCCATATACCACTCAAAAAAATCAAAGTGCTAACATCAAAATGTGCAGACTAGATAAGGACAGGTTGTGCTGATAAAAAACAAACAACTCAGTCTGACAAACTGAAAGTCAACCAGGAAAAACAAAAGTCTTTGTAAATGAGTAAAAGACAATTTAAAATGATGTGTTATAATGATGTCAGCTCACCCAGTCATCTGTGAGTCATCACATTATGCTTTCATTCATACTCAAATGATGAGAAGCAACATGATATATGTACACCTTAGACTTAAAGGGTACGCACACTCTCTTGTGATATTGGCCATACTCACTAGTTCACCAATGCACTAAAGTGTATATAGTCAGAAACACCAAGCACAATGGGATCTTGGCACTCAAATGTATCAGCATGCATTTTTATTCTGTGCTGTTGGGCAAGTAGATCTGTAGGAGGCTTCTACTTGTGTTCTCTTGAACAGAATAGAACCATTGACGAGCTTATGAACCTTAGTAAAACAGAACTTCCAGTTATTTACTAGCTGAGTACAACTGAATACAATGTGAAACACATAGCCTGCTTCCCTTCTTAACACTGGAAAGTTGGTAGTATGGGATGAAGAAATCTGAAAGTATAACCCCATCCCTTTGAAATATGTCCTTCTATCCTATTCTGACCTAACAAATGAATAGGGCTTTAAACATTACACATAAATACTGCATCAGTAACTTGTAAAGTGTGTGTTTGTGTGTGGTTGAATGATAGATAACCTGGAAAACTATGGAAGAGTTGTTTCTCCAATAAACTTTAGAAATTCTTTAAATTAAACTAGAATAATCTGGTGCAGAACAACCCATGCATGATACCAAAAAGTGAGAGATACCCTTTCATTCATAGTGGAAGCCTGTTGTTGATGCATAGCTTGGAAAATTTTCTTTCTTAGACTAGAATTCCAAGAATCTCCCAGTCAACATGGCTATTGGCCATGCCATTGGGAGAATTCTAGGAGCTGTCAACAGATCCAGTCAATTTTCTAAGTTGTGGGTAGACTTGTACACTAATACATTTTTGTGCTATCTCTCCTTATCCCCAACAGAAGGCACATTTTTTATTACTACTGTTTTAAAAACAGTTGTTGAAAGAGTGGTAAACTGTCTGTAGTCACCAAGCACCACATGACTTCTAATGGACCTAAATTCATTCATGTCATATGGTTCTTTGTTAACTTGAGTTTTTTCAGTGCTTTTCTTTTTGTAGGTTAACCTGATGCTAAATGGAAAGCCAGTCATTTCTGCTTTCGCTGGGGACAAAGATGTCACTCGTGAGGCAGCCACAAATGGAGTCCTACTTTATCTAGACAAGGAAGATAAGGTTTACCTGAAACTGGAGAAAGGTAATCTGGTTGGTGGATGGCAGTACTCTACATTTTCTGGTTTCCTGGTCTTCCCCCTGTAAGGTCAGTTACCCTGTGACATTCACCCAGGTGTGGACCAGTCATTGCTTCTGTTCTTTGAAGATCATCTTCTCATCCTCTGGACTGATGTTTTCTTTCTTGGTTTCTCATGGGTGAATATGGATTCTATTGTCCAACATTTGACCCTATGCGAACTCCTCTAGGATTTCACCGAATTTTGTGTGTTTAAATACAGTACATTTGGATTAAGACTCAAAGCAGACAATAAATATCTATGCTTGATGTTACAGAATAAAGCTGCCTGCAAGATTTATTGAGTTCCTTTACAGGACTTGGATTTTTGGGAGAAGTGGATAATTATTATCTCCCCCTACCCTGATTATATTTTTTAAAAGACTGGCAACCAGGTCTATAATTTAAGAATCTTTCAGTTCTGTCTTCAATCAAGATTAATACATAGCTGCCAAAGAACTGTTCATTGATCTATTAGTTATATGATGTCTTTGTTTCCCTCACTCTAAAAATTGACATAAATTCGTTCTGTTCAGTTGGGAAGGAATAGATAATGGTTATTGATAAAGGATTGAGTTCATTACTCCTTTTTGTACACTGTACTGGGTTAATCACTTAGAAGTTTTCCTTCAACTAGCTAATCACAAAAGAGGACCACCCTGCTGAAAGTCTGTGAGCCATGGCTGGATGTTATTTGCACACTGAACAAATTTATATTCTACAGAAAGTATTTTCTAGTAACAAGAAGAAATTATCATGGTAGGAAATAATGCTTACCAAGGTTAAATGGGATAGTTTTGGCAAACCTCAGTAGAATGGCCTTGTTCAATAGGAAAATTACACTTGTTCTTCACCTTTAATTAATGTGACTGATAATAACCACTTTGTTAAAAAAAACCTGAAGGGATTCATTCCTTAGGCACAGGTAAATTCATTAGTCAGAGATGAAAATTCTGCCCTTTTGTTTTTAATTATGTCGGTTTTTCAAGCCTTCTGTTGTGTGTGAGGTGTCATCTGGTTTTGCCTTAACTCCACAAATGTATATAATGAAGGTAGATATTGTGGGCTTTGTCCAGAACAAGTTAAGCACTATACAGTGCAATCCTATGCATGTCTACTCAGAAGCAAGTCCTTCTGAGTTCAATGGGTCTTTCTTCCAAGTATTGTGTGTATAGGATTGCAGTCCTAAAGTCTTACTGGTTTCAGTGAAAAAGACTTAAGCACAGGTGTAATTCTTCCACTGAAACCAGGTGGACTTAGATGTGGTAACTTTTACAGATCAGCGCCTCATCTGTTTATCAAATATTCAGTTCAAATAGCCAGTACCTAAACTTGGTGCAATATCTTTTCTGTCTTTTTGTAAAGGCCATATGAATTCATAAATTTATTTATTATGTTGCTGTTACAGAATAAAAGTTAATATATGTTAGTGTATTTCTTAACCTTTGGGCTCCTGGAAAAGCATCAACTCCCCCCTATAAGATGCTATCAGATAGCAACTTATTTTATGCAAGCTTAAAGAATGCTTCTGGGAAAAAAGTTTGTGACTTCACTGTTCTGATCTCCCAAAGTCCAGAAAGCAATCAGTATACAAAAAGCACCAATAATTTATCTCTGTGTTTTGATGGAATATTAAAAAAACACAACACCCACTTCTGGCATATTTTCAGAATAAATAAATAGGTTCCCTTATTCTTACCTTAACCTACCTGGTTGTTGTGATGATAAATGTCAGGATATATATTCAAACAAAAATCCACCAAACTGTGATATTTTTATTGGCCAAGCAAAATGAACAATATACTTGTTGCAAGCTTTCAAAGCTCCACTGGCTTCTCCATCAGGTAAGATGTTACAAACCAAACAGAAGAAAAAATGGAGATGTTAGTCAGATGCCTGCATTTTGATGTTTCTGTCCTTAGTTAAGATGGTAAGTGGAGGTATCTTTTGCAGTCTGGCCCCTCTTCCTTTTGTCCTTGTGGCTATTGGGAGATTTGCAAAGACCAGGAAATTTAAAGTCCATTTGCATCTCACCAAGGACCCCTCTCTTGCAATCCAATATGCCTCCATTCCTATGAGGTCACAGGCCTCTTTGTAGGCAGAGGACAATGGAACATTTTGGTAGGTGTTGAGGTAAAACATGCCAATCCAGTTCAAATTTAGGAAGAAAAAATGTTTTAGCTTGCTTGGAGGTCCCAATCCACTGGCACACTCTTCAGGGTTTCCCTGTTGCAGCTACAATGTGGTATCTCACAATCAGGAAACATGCAAGGGTAGCTGTGGTGGCCATTTAGCAAATTCAAACAAAAATCCGCCAAATGATGATACCTTTATTAGCCAACCAAAATGCACAATATATTTGTTGCAAGCTTTTGAAACTCCTCTGGCTTCTTCATCAGGCAAGATGTTACAAACCAAACAAGAGAAAAACAATTGGAGATGTTAATCAGATGCCTGCATTTTTATGTTTCTGTCCTTAGTTAGGATAGTAAGTGGATGTATCTTTTGCAGGCTGGCCCCTCCTCCTTCTGTCCTTGTGGCTATTGGGAGATTTGCAACGACTAGGAAATTTAAAGTTTTGATCTGAACTTTAAATGAGTTATCAGATATGCTTAACCCATTTTGGGGGATAGTGTTCAGCACTTTGGATAGGTCCTTTCAAATCTGAACTAAACCTGGAGTAAATTCACCACCCCACTGACATAAGAACTACCAACAACCACTGATTGAGTTTTACTTTGGGCAATGAGATAGCCTTCTTCACTCCATACAAGCCTACAAATTGCATTAGGGAGCCCAGGATAGGACTATGAGACAGAATATGTGACACAATTCTGTCCAGCATCAGAGGATAATGGCTGGGGCAGGAAGAGTTGGAGAGATGCTCACAGAATCTGCTGCCTGAGACTATTGCCCTAGCCTCTGCCCTGTACTCACAATGCCACAAGGATTACTGCTCATTTGAAGGGCAGAGAATGAGAGCAGGGAGCTGGATTAGTTTAATGGGATGATTCATGAATTATATATGTGAGTTGCCTGTCCACTGGAGGCATTTTTTTAAATGTTGGGAACTGACTACATACTTCCCCTTAGGGTGATATTGGTCCAAGTCTTTATACACTGGATCAAACATAATACTTATCTGAGCACCCTAAGGAATGGCTTAGCCCCTGATCCTATGCTGTGGGTCATGTAATCCACTAGGTTACCAACATGACACAAGTTAATCAGCATGTACTGCTGTATTATACCAAGCAGGAAGTGTGTTCAAGAGGTCAACATGGCTGCCATATACCTGTCCACAATGATGCTTTAAATCCTGTTCTCTGTGCACTGGAAGATACAGTGAGATTGGAACAATGTGGCACAGATTCACCAACCCACTAACATGGAAGCCACCAAGCTCCCATGTTCAGATCTGCTCACTTTCTAAGTCCAGTGATGCTAAAATTAGAGTGACTTTTTCAAACTCTCATGGCATTCTTAAGGGGGTTGCAGACTGCCAGAAATAGTGCAAATTGAGTCCACTTTTAGGGTTAGGGTTAGGGTTAGGGAATGATGGGAACTGTAGTTTATTGTGGCACCAGAGCTTTCTGACAGAGAAGGCTCAATGTCTCAGAAAAAAAAATGCAATTCCCATGATTCCCTAGCACTGAGCCAGGGCAGTGCCTCAATTTAATGTGCACTATTTCTGGCAGTCTGCAACCCCCCTTAATCTGCTGCAACAAATTCTCATAGTACCATAAAGACTAAGCAATTTAACATGGTAAAAGCTTCAGTGCAATGGAATGCACTCTATCATATGTATATTTCACAGTCCTACATTGCTCCCCCCATCATACACATACATTTAGAAGGGCATGAAATGCAAGGGGTTCATTTATGTGGACATTTCTATGAAAAAGTCAAAGCATACAAGATAAATACAGCAGGAATACGCAATAGCCACAAGTTTCATCCTAGACCCTACATTTGGAAATTTGCAAAGGGCCTTGGTTCATCTCAGGATAAGTTTGGAGACTCAGGGGGGTTGCAGACTGCCAGAAATAGTGCAAATTGAGTCCACTTTTAGGGTTAGGGTTAGTGCTAGGGAATCATGGGAACTGTATTTTATTGTGGCACCAGAGCTCTCTGACAGAGAAGGCTCAATGTCTCAGAAAAAAAAAATACAATTCCCATGATTCCCTAGCACTAACCCTAACCCTAAAAGTGGACTCAATTTGCACTATTTCTGGCAGTCTGCAACCCCCCTCACTCTGGGTTTGAATCAGAATCTTGCTTTGAAAACGTATAGCTTTGTGCCTCTCTGTTGGGAAATCAACAAACATATTCAACTTGTTTCTTTTATGCTCTCTGACAGAATTGGTTGGACTTTGCAGGTATATTAGCTTCTTCTGAGGATGAAAACTGGCAAATTTCAGACAGGAAGGAGCAGGTACAGCATTAACAGTTATTTAAATGATAAAAGAATTAATAAAATAAAAGCCTTTTCACCTCTTCTCATTTTGAGGTGTCTTGTGTGTGTCTCTCTTTCGATGGATTATTGGTATGAAAACGATGTACCTCACAGAGTGGTTCTGGGAAGAGGAAGCCTGCAATGTTCTGGAAGGAAAGGTTTGGCAAGTTTGGGATGGGTGCTGCTGAATTTTGATTAAGGAGAGGAATTAAAACATTTGCTTCAACCTATTCTATTTTATTGGTAATCTATTCAGTGGTAGTTGGAAGTCTTTAAACAGAGGTTAGGTTTAAACATATTTTGGGAGTGCTTAACTGTATATTCCTCCATGGCAAAAGGTTAGACTAGGTGGGTCTTGTGTTTCCTTCCAACTCTATGCTTCTATGATTCTGCAATTCCTGCGAGCATGGTGTAGTGGTTTGGGTGTTGAACTAGAACACTGGGAGACCAGGGTTTCAATCTCTGCTTGGACATGTAAGCCCTGGATGACCTTGGTCAGACCTCACCTGGAATACTGTGTCCATTTTGGGAAACTGCAATTCAAGAAGGACATTGAGAAGCTGGAGCACATGCAGAGGAGGACAACCAAAATGGTGAAATGTCTGGAAAGGAGTGGCTTAGGGAGTTGGATATGTTTAGCTGGGGGAAGAGAAGGTTAAGAAGTGGCATGATAGCCATGTTTAAACATTTGAAGGGATGTCATATTGAGGATGGAGCAAACTTGTTTTCTGATGCTCGAGATTAGGATATGGAGCAATGGATTCAAACTACAGGAAAAGAAATTCCACCTAAACATTAGGAAGAACTTCCTGATGGTAAGAGCTGTTCAACAATGGAACACACTTAGAGACTGGTGGATGGCATCTGATGGGAGTGCTTTAATTGTTTATATCTGCATGGCAGGGGGTTGGACTGGATAATCCTTATGGTCTCTTCCAACTCTATGGACCTTATCACACGGGGTCCAAAGCAGACAGAATCCAAACAAAATCCCGAGGATGTTCTGCTCGGAGCACGGAGCCTGTGCCGGCTTGGGAAGGGGTGTGTTTGACAGCTGCGGCAAGTGACAGCCGTGGCTGTACTGAGCATGTGCAGGGCATCATTACTTGGTTATGTCTGGGATTTTCTCAGTTGTTTGTGCACAGCAAATACGGTTCCCGGGAGCGCTTCATTGTGCTTTCCTTAATTGAGCGATGATGCTAGTTGCGTCTGATAGCCATTTACGTATTGTGGGGTTCCTTTCGGTTTATTCCTGGATTTATTCTTATTTCGCTTTCTTATCGCTTTGTGGCCCGCGTGTGATAAGGTCCTATGATTCCAAGCCACATTCTCTCAGCCTCATAGGCAGTGGCTTCACTAGGACTGGCATCACCCAGTGCAGTAACTCATGGTGTCACCCCCCCCATCGACATTCTTCCATGCCACATCATGCAGAAACCTTAGTAATATTTTTTATGCTAATGTTAATCATAAATTGTAATAACCATATATCACTGAATGTAATGGTAATAGCTGTGACATAAACACCTAGCAAAATTAAAATTATACCATTAAATTACATTATCTTGCATACAGCCTAAATGTATTTACAGGTTCATAGTTTCATGTGGTTAATGTTAAAATTTGGTAAGATGTTTTGTCTTTTAAAGAAAATTTAAAAAGTATAAAAAATAATTTTGTTTGCATTTTTAAATTTTAAATTTTTAAAAATCATTTTTTGAAAACCTGAGGCCTCTCCATTCTCATCCCACTCACATCATCTCCTCAGTATTTGAAAGGGACACAGGGGAAACTCCACAACTCATTTCTGCCAAAAGGTAGATGTTTGGGAACAGTGGTGTTACCTTCCCCCTTAGGGTGTGTCCCACATTCCCAGCATCTGGTGTGTCCCACATTCCCAGCATCTCCCTATGATGCTCCTGCTCAGGGAGAGGCAAGGGGAAACCCCCTCTGAACAAATTCTACCAAGCAAACCCCATGATAGGCACTCCTTAGGATCACCATAAATCAGAAATTACTTGAAGACACACAACAACAAGAAAAGGCAGTGACTCAATCCTAGGTTTTAGTCCAGATTTTAAAGAAAGTATTGAAAGTGCTGTTCCCAAATAGGTTCAGTACCTGGACAAAATCCTTTTAGGTTCAAACTAAAACCTGGAGTGGATTCATCATCCCATTGACATAGGCATTACCAGCCCTCACTGAATCTATATGCATGCATCATAGAGGTGCCCTTGAGTAAGAGGTGCCCCTGAGTAAGTTTTTTTGTGGGTTTTTTGGGCTGTGAGGCCATGTTCTAGAAGAATTTATTCCTGATGTTTCACCTGCATCTGTTCATGGCATCTTCAGAGAATGGTGGCATGGAAGTGACTGGGGTTTATTCATACTGTGTGACCCTTGGTTGAGAGGATGTGATTTGTATGTTAATCTGTGTATTGTTCTGTTGTTGGATGGCAAGACAGGGTGGGAGGATATGCAAGAAGGATTGGTGTCTAATTAGTGGTCCATGGTCTACTGGGAAAACCCCTGCCCCTGGGTGAAGTTCATTTGCATGTTCTGAGTCTTGATTTTGGTGTTTTTCAGCATGTGCACAAGACTCAGCACATGCGAATGAACTTCACCCATATAATATAAGGGCTAATATAAAAAAGGATGATCTCATTTAAGGTTTAGAACAATCTTCCAGGTTCTTTATGTGTGACTGTGCTACAAATGCTTAACACAGGCTGATTATTGGAGTCATAGTGTGTTCAACTATAAAACACCATTTTTAGGCTATAAGATTATATAGCTACTTAGGTATATTGCTGTAATTATTGTACCTATATTGTACCTGTGATATTATATACACATACAGTATACGTATATGCACATACTATTAACCTTATGCCTGCACCAGATTCCATCTTATTTCTAAAGGTAAGATGATTAGGCCTGGTTTATTCTTTGATGGAGAACTGCCAAGGAATATCAGGTGATGTAGGCTATAGTCAGAAGAAGGCAATGCAAACTCACCTCTGAGTCTTGCTTGCTTAAGGAAAGGCTATGCAATTCATAGACTCACCATAAGTTAAAGGCAACTTGAAGCTCCTCTACACACACACATCTGTCTGCCTGTTTTTTGTTTTTGTTTTGCATATTCAATTAGGGAGCTTTGCTTTAGATCCTTCAATGAGCAGGGGATGTACTTTGTGGCCCTAAGGACCCCTTCCAAATCAGTGACTTGATGACTTAATTGTTGAATTAAGAATGGCTTCCCCAACCAGAGGGTATTTCAACAGAGCTTGCAGAACAGTAGTGAATTCACAGAGTGAAATGGAAATGAGACAGGGTGATGACAGATGTGACATTTATAAAGTGTTGAATAGGTTTAGAAAAGATATCAAAATTGTATACATTGGTTTTTCCATGGCAAGCACTGTTCTGCAACATCTTTCAGCTTATAAACTCAATGAATGAAAACTATGAACACCTACTGATTGGTTAGTACTCATGACATTCTTCTTTGCCTCCTCCATCCCTTGGATTTTTGCAACTCCTTCAAAACTAATCATGGGCTTTTACTTTTAAACAAGAATGGGCATATTGTGGTTTACCAGAGGTTGTTGGAATGCAACTCTCAACAGCCCTAAAGAGTGAGGAATGCTGGGAACTGGGATTCAATGGATTCTGGAGGACAATACTTTGCCCTTCCTTGTCTTAAAAGAATGACACATGAGGACACTTCCCAGGGTTGAGCAATCTCTCAGCAAAGTATATTTTTGCAGATCTCTTTCTATCTAAAGTGGCCTTTTTTAACTTTACAGAGGACAATATTTGAAATCTGTGGTCCTCCAGATACTTTTGGAATGCAACTCTAATCAGCCCTCATCACTAGGCACTGTGGTAGAAGTCAAAGACATAGCCGTGTTAATCTCGATCACTATGCAAAGGAATGTTGTAGCACCTTTGAGACTAACTGAGAGAAAGTCATTTGTAGCATAAGCTTTCATGGACTGGCAGAGACTGAGTCTGTGAAAGCTTATGCTACAAACCTATTTCTCCCAGCTCAAAGGTGCTACAATGTTCCTTTTTATAGTAGCCACTGGGTTGCACTTGTGGGAATTGTAAGCCAAAAGCCTGAAAGGCCACAATTTCCCACCCTGTTTTATTGGAAAGGCTATATGATTTAAACTTAGGTTAAATTTAACT
>CM034706.1:253863121-253884805 GCA_020142125.1 Phrynosoma platyrhinos | reverse complement strand
CTGGCTGGTCCTCTAAGAGTCCTCCATGAGTCCTCCACAGCCCAGCGCTGCTGCACAGGTCTAGGAGCACCAATAGGGTCACACTACCCCAGTTGATGCTCAGACGCAGATTGTCGGTCAAGGCAACCATGGCAGTCTCAACCCCAAAGCCTGTCCTGAAGCCGGTTTGAAATGGGTCTAGATAATTGGATTCATCCAAGACTGCTTGGAGCTGAAGAGCAACCGCCCTCTCGATTACCTTGCTCAAAAATGGCAGCAAAGAAACAGGCCTGTAATTATTCATATCCAGGGAGTCCAGGGAAGGTTTTTTCAGAAGCGGCCTAACAGCCACTTCCTTCAGACAAGATGGAACATGTCTTTCCCTGAAGGATGCATTGATGATATCCCTAAGGAATCTCCTCAATGCATCCCCCCCGGATGGCGAGCCATGATGGGCAAGGATCGAGGGGGCAGGTTTTTTTCCTCACTTTACCAAACAGCTTATACACATCCTCGATACTCACAGATTGAAGCTGATCCAGAATAACTTCATCGACGGAGTCGCTGGACACCTCTCCTATCGATTCTGTTACAACAATGGTGTCTAAGTCGGCTCTTATCCGAGAGATTTTATCTGCAAAGAAGTTGTTAAATGCATCACAGCAGGCTGTTGTCGGGTTAAGTAAGGGATTTGGCACAGGGGGCACCTGTGATCTCCCTCACCACCTTAAACAGCTCTGCTGGACGGGACTCTGCAGACACAATACGTGCAGAGGAGAAGGCTCTCTTTGCTGCACGTATTGCCTCCCAATAGGAACGAAGAAAGTTCATATGGCGAGTTCTGTCGGATAAGAACCGAGTCTTCCACCACCTGCTCTCTAGTCATTGTCCAAACTAGTACCAAACACTCCAACTGTCCCAATTTGGCAGGGGCAGTCTTGATTAAACTTCTGTCATCAACTTTTTCAGCTGCTTTTAAAATACCCGTTTCTCTCTCTCTCCCACTTTCCTTCTTCATTTGCCAATTCCATCAATTGCTGCAAACTGTGTTCAGATTGCAAAAGTAGTTTGTACTCAGTTAACTCAGCAAGGTGACAGTTATTGGAATGCAACTAAAGAGAAAAGCTTGCTGTTAGAGAGAAGGGGAGAGAATCTTGCCCTTCCCTGGAGGCTCAGGCAAAAGCAAACCTCTGTAGCCACTCCTAGCTTATGTTCCACATTAGTAACTTTTGCCATTTTGACCATACTCTGATGTTGCTTGGCCACATGTGTTCCAGTTTTTCTCTGTAAAGTGTTGGAGGGTATGTATTACACAGAGGGCAACCATGAGCCTTCAAGTTGCCCTTCCACCTTTGACATCTGGATAGTGGACTGAACAGGTGCAGTGGTCACCTAGTCAAGGTCTATCCTCACTATGTTGAAATGCACTTATTTCTACTTGTAAGGTGGCAATAATAGAATCATAATAATAGAAGAATAGAATAGAATAATAGAATCTAGGGATGCAGTGGTTCAAGCTGATTGCAAGATTGGCAGGTTGGCAATTTGAGGCCTGGGAGCTGCATGATGGGGTGAGCTCCTGTCACTAGTCCCAGCTTCTGACAACCTAGCAGTTCAAAAGCATGCAAATGCAAGTAGATAAATAGGTACCACTTCAGTGGGAAGGTAAACAGCATTCTGTGTAATTATGCTGGCCACATGATCACAGAATAGTCTCTAACAAGGCTGGCTCTTAGGCTTAGTAACGGAGATGAGCACAGCCCCCTGTGGTCAGGCATAACTTGACAACTTTGTCAACCGGGAATACCTTTACCTTTAGAATCGTAGAGCTGGAAGAGACCACAAAGATTTTACATAGGTAAATCCCATTGATTCAATAGCTCTATTCTATATGGGATTTAGGCCATTGAGAACCACCACATTGACTTGCCCATCTAAAATATTCAATGATGTTTTCAGATACCTATAAATGTTAGAGCCAGGGAGCCTCACTTTCTGATACATTTTCTGATTGGGGGAATAAAATACTTATTACTACTTTCCAGCAAAGTTTTGGGGATGGAAAGGTAACTCACAGACTGAATGTTAACTGATTTACATATTGCTTCACCAAACTGACACATTTGTAATTACATCTGATCAAACTTTAGCTTGAAGTTATAAAAGGATATATGTTAATTAAAACAGGATTGCAACATGTAATTGAATGAGGTACAAAGCATAGTATTTTTTGACTCCTGCAAGATGCTCACATCTCTCACACCCATAAAAAAGGAAGAAATAATAATAATAAATGGATTTTGTAACAAGAGCTGAAAATAATCTGAAAGAAAAATATGTCAAGGAAATATTCAGATCAGCAAAGAACAATATAATTTCATTCTCCCCTAATCTGAATTAATTAAGCAAATGTGCCTCAAAATGTATGATGCCCCTTTTGTGAAGCTGGAAAAACATGACATCTGTCACATTCATTCCAAGTATGGGGGCCATCAGAAACTTCAGCTGAAAAAGTTCAGTATGTTAGGGGTATATGATAAGCATAACTTTCCCCCCTAAAATTCTCTGATTCTCATTATATTTCTATTAGGATTACACCAAATATTCTCCAGTTTTTTATTTTTTATTTTATATCATTAGGGTCGAGATTTTGTTCCCTTTTTATGAGTTATTGTGGTAGCATTATTTCCAATGGTTTATTTGACACCCAGAGTGGATACTTTTTTAACAGCTCCTCTAGCCAAGAAAGTTATTTTTAGTAATAATCATGGGCAAAAAATAACCTTTAAATACAAATAAAAACTCCAGTTGATCACATAAAACTGAAATAACTCAAGTCCTCTTTCTTTGTCTTTACAATCACTGTGCTATCATTATGTCAAATCTACTCTTTAAATGCTTTTGTTGTTACAGATGGAGTCTCCCTTATCTGGAATTCCAAAATCTGAAATATTCCATAACTCAAAATTGTCCACATGGGAGACTGAGATAGTGATGGATTGGATTCCATCTCCAAAATCACATTATATATATATATATGCAAATATTCCAAAATCCAATGAAATAAAATAAAATAAATAGTTCCAAAATCCAAAACACTTCTGGTTCCAAGCATTTCGGATAAGGGAGACTCATCCTGTATTATTTTCAAGCACCAGACCTTGTTCTGAAAATGCTGCCACAATTTCACTTGGCACCTATGCTTTCATTATATAGGATTGCAAGGAATGAGTCAGAGTGAAGAAGCTAATTATGCACCCACACATCCACACTGGAGGATCTAGACCTCCCTGAATGAGGAAAATAAATCACTGCCACCCTCTCTCAGTACCACAGGAGGAGGAATGGCCTGCACTGATAGCCCAAAAGAAAACAGGAGGCTCATTTTTTTCATTTTTTATATTATATCCCCCATTTTTTCCCATTTTTAAAATATTATATTTGATATAATATCCCAGTGTGGTGTAGTGGTTTGAGTATTGGACTGCAGCTCTGGAGAACAGGGTTCAATTCCCAGCTCAGTAATGAAATCCTCTGGGTGACCTTGGGCAAGTCACATAATCTCAGTGGAAGGTAATGGCAAAACTTCATTGAAACAAATCTTGCCAAGAAATCCCCATGAAAACCCTTAAGGTCACCATAAGTTGGAAATGACTTGAAGGCACCTAACAACAACACCAACAAACCTTATATGGTTTTCCCCAAATTTGATATGCATTGATATCCCTCCATACCATCTCATCCCAGAACAGCACCAACAACATCTTGACAAAATGTAAGCCTGTGACTGACATCATAAAAATTTCCCCTCCTGTATGATTTTTAACACCTTTGCCTGATGAAGAAGCCAGTGGAGCTATGAAACATCACAACATGTACATTTTCGTTGTACATTTTGGTTGCTCCAATAAAGGTATCACTGTTTTGTGGATTTTGGATGTTATTGCACTTTGCTATATGGCCAAAAGAAAATAAGCCTGTGCCTTATAGACTGTAGGAAAGCCTTTGACTGCATAGATCATGAAAGGTTATGGAATGGCCTTAAAGTGCCAATACATCTGATCGTCCTGATAAGGAATCTGTACTCAGGACAAGAGGCTACTGTCAGAACAGAACATGGAGAAACAGAATGATTCCCAATTGGCAAAAGGGTCAGACAAGGCTTCATCCTTTCACCCTTTCTGTTCAACGTGTATGCAGAAGATATAATAAAAGCAGGCTTGGGCACAGACAGCTGGACAGTTAAGAAAGATGATAGTAAGAAAACTGATGCACTTGAGATGTGGTGCTAGAGAAGAGTGCTAAGGATCCCATGGACAGCCAAAAGGACAAATACCGTAAGTGGGTCCTAGAGCAGATCAACCTGGAAACCTCCCTGGAAGCCAAGATGACCAAACTGAGGCTATCGTACTTTGGACACATCATGAGAAGGGAGGACTCTTTGGAAAAAACAATAATGCTGGGGAAGGTGGAAGTAGGAAGAGAGGAAGGCCACATGCCAGATGGATGGATTCTATTCAGGAGGCCACGGGTATTAAGGGGTTGCAGGAATTAAGCAGAGCGGTGGAGGACAGAGGGTCTTGGAGATGTCTCATCCATAGGGCCACCATGAGTCAAGATCGACTCGAGGGCAGTTAATAACAGCAACATGGCCATCATGGCTACCACTGGATATGTCAACCATTTTAATCGCTCTCTCCTTTTCCCAACTCCCAATCTTTTCTAGCTTCTTGTTGAATGAGTTCTTACCTCTGTTTTCTCCCAGTAAGGGATGATGCCATTGCTGCTGTTTAGGTGCATTACAATGGTTCTATAGCCATTACGTCTGTCCCTTCACTCAACAGCAGTAGCAACAGTGATAGCCCTCATTCCTGTGTGAGCACATGCTCCTCACAGATTCCATTCCTTTATGAAGAACTATTTCAGCCTTGCTTGAGAACACATGCACCAGCATACTTTCTAGCCCATGTGAAGGTCCTAAAAATCTCAGCCTTTGGGGGTGGGTGGGCTGAGTGAAGCAAACATGAGAATTGAAGGAGGATGGAAATCACTTTCTCTTTTGGACAATAAAAGAAAATGTCACAGTAGAAATAGGAAGGAATGCTGTTGGAAAGACTGGACAACAGTTACCACTATGCCTACTAGTTCATTTCCATGCCATCCATTTTCCCATCCCTTCTGTTCCCCATAACTATGTTCCATATGACGTCAGCAGGTGTATTATTTAAAACTCATAAAGAAATAAACAAGTGAGAAAAAGGATAGATTGGAGGAGTAGGAGAGTGTTGCAAATTTGCCTCTGGTACTGCACAGTCTTCATTTAAGTAAAGGAAAGGAGAACAGGTAGGGGGCTTTACTTAAACTTGAAAGGGGAGGGACTAGGCAGGATCTTTCCCACTCAAGTTGTGTGAAGACATGATATTGTTCTGGGTTTCCTCAGAACAGTGCACCCTCTCAATTTCTGTACCAGGGGTGGACCATACCCATTGCATACCTATTGGTATGACACTGGTTGTTTCCTTTTACATTTCCCTCCCTAGGAACAGCTTGTTTCTATTTTCTGGATCAGTCACATGGATGACTCTAGTGATTCTGAGAGCACATGGTGAGCAGGATAGTGCAATTGCTATGTAACTGCTAAGCATTAGTTATGAGAGAAAATCTCTTGAGCATTGAAGCAATACATATTTTATCAGTTGCACAGAAAAAGCCATCAAATCCTGGAAGTCCCTCAAAATGGAAAAAAAATAGCTACTTTTTTTCCCCTCTGGGTAAAGCTGATGGGATTTGTTGTCCAGCATATTCAGAAGGCACCAATGGACTACATGATGATGTGAAAGATAGGGAGACAATGTGTCTTCATTAACAAAGACCCTCTGTTTGAAAGATTTCAGAAGACAATCTTTTCTCTGAAAATGTCCACTGTTTGAAGTATTGTCCAGTACAAGTCTGCTTTAAAGTTTGTTTTGAAGGAAGAGCAGCAGCCTTGAAGCTGTCTGTTAAAAAGTAGCATCTGGACAGTAGACTGATGTGTTCATGTTCTTCCTTTCTGTGCATATATGTACATTGCATTTCTATTTAAATTACAATAATTTGCCGGAATCCTGTATCACCTTTTACTTAATGTAACTTTACATATAGTACTTAGATATATAGCAGAGGTTCTAGCAAACCCTTCTACTGAATTATGAAGATATATATTGGGACACTAGCAAGAGTGTCCAATGCTCATTGGGACCAATGTGCATTGGTGCATAATGCACACCAGCTACTGTTCTGGCTCTCCTACATAGTAACATAACTATAGCTCTCTACTGGATAGAGATATTATGAATCTAATTCCCACAAATGTAAGTCCACTTTTAAAAACATGTCTTCTGAACAGGATTCCAGCCATTATTTTTAATTTCACATCTGCAAAAATAGTATAGGCAAATGCTATACAAATATATGTATCTGCACCCCTCTTTTTTTGTGGGGGGTAGGTGGGTGGGTTGTTAACCTTTTTCTTTTGGGAGGGACCATTTGCAACTGACCACCCTGATCATGGAGGGCAAGTGAGTTCAACTGGGGGTGAAAACAAATTAGATCAAGGCAATTAAATAGAAGGGTAGCCTAAATACCCTAAATGTGCCAGACCCTATCTGATCTTGAAAGCTAAGCAAGGTCAGCCCTGGTTGGTACTTGGATAGGAGACCATCTAAGAATGCCAGTTGTTGTATACTATATTTTTCAGAGTAAGGAACTGGCAAAATAATCTCTGAGAATTCTTTGCTGAAGAAAACCCTATGAAATTCATGGGGTTGCCATAACTTGATAGGTAACTTGAAGCATTAGTGAGTGAACACACACATAAGTCAACAGGCCATTTCCGCTCTAAATATAATGAGAATCACACACCATCTGCTTATTTTATTCTTTCTCTCTCTCTCCCTCCCTCCCACTCTCTCTTTGCCAGTCTTTTTGTTAAAGGGGGAGAGCCAGCATGGTTTGAGCATTGGACTACAACTCTGGAGATAAGGGTTCAGTTCTCCTCTTTGCCATAGAAACTCATTGGGTGACCTTGGGCAAGTTACACAATCTCAGCCACAGCAAACCCCCTGACAGGGCTGTCATAAGTTGGGAAAAATCTAAAGGCACACAAGAAATTGCTAAATGCAGGTATTTTTCAATACAGCCAATTATTTTTGTACCTTTGAAAGTACTTTTAACAAAGGCCTAGAATCAAAGAAACATAGAGTTGGAAGAGATCACAAGGGTCATCCAGTCCAAACCCCTGCAATGCAGGAAATCACAATCAAAACACCCCTGACAGATGGCCATCCAGTCCCTGTTTAAAGACCTCCAAGGAAGGAGATTCCACCACACTCCAAGGGAGTGTGTTCCACTGTCAAACAGCTCTGACTGTCAGGAAGTTCCTCCTAATGTTGAGGTAGAATCTCTTTTCCTGCAACTTGCATCCATTCTTCCATGTTCTAATCTCTGGAGCAGCAGAAAACAAGATTGGTCCATCCTCAATGTGACACCCCTTCAAATACTTAAACAGGGCTATCATATCACTCCTTAATCATCTCTTCTCCAGGCTAAACATACCCAGCTCATAATGCCTAGTTTCTAGACCATTTTATTTGTGAAAATTTTACTGTTTAATTCATGAACAACTTGAACCACAATGCAGCTTGCATTACAGACTCTTAACACAGAGAGACACCATTGTGTTTGTTCTATATTATTAACAATCCATTATAGTTCCTCATCTTTTTGCAACAGCTCTTTATCATTTGGCTAGAAAGATAAGTTTATAACAAAAAGGTATATTCTGTGTAAATACGGTTCCTGGTAAAGATGAGATGGAATCCATGGCACAACTGAGGCTGCCACCGTCTATTTCCACACAACATCATCCTTGCTCAAAGAGTTCCTCAGAGGAAATATATTGTTTCAGACATTGAGCTAAGATGTTATTTATCTATTATCCTTTAAGCACTAAGGGAAAATGATACAAAGCAAGATGATAAAATCAGATGCTCTTATATAAGTGATGATGAGAATAAAGGGACAAGTAGCCTGACCAGCCTGTTTTAACAAAAGCTGTGATCTATGGCATTTGATGAAAGCAATCTCTATCTTCACAATTTGAGGGAGGAAAAAACAAGTTGCATTGTTTTCCTTTAGATTATTTTTTATTTCCCTTTGTGGTTCAGCTGAACTATGAAAGAAAAGAAAAAAGGACCCATAAATCAAACTACGTAACTCTTCAGAGAAAATGTTTTATTTCAAAAACACACAAAGTGAAAATCTTGCTCCTTTTATTTGATCAGGAGGGGAATTACTCCCCTCCTTTTTTTTTTTTTTTTTTTACAGCAGAGGGAGAAAAAAGAACTTTTTAGCTTATCAAATGTATTAATTATGAGTTCATTCAGATCTTACTGAATGATCTTATATCTCTGATCTTAAGATCATTCCGATCTTATATCTCTGGATTTCTTGACATACAGCAGCTGTTCATTTGACAGTTGTCTCTTGGCTATGTGCATTGACTCTATTGCATTTGAGTTGAGCCAGTGTGATGTAGCGGTTTGGGTGTCGGAGCAGGCCTCAGGGCACCAGATTTTGACTCTCTGCCCAGCCAAGAAACCCACTGGGTGACTTGGCCAAGTCACACCTTCTCAGCTTTAGATGAAGGCAATGACAAATCCCCTCTGAACAAGTTTTGCCAAGAAAATCCTATGATAGGGTTGTCATAATTTGGAGTCATCTTGAAGGCACATAACACAAATCTCCACCAAAAACCAATAAAAATCTCCATCTGATCAGTGTTTGGGATGGGGTGTTCAATATGCAAGTCATCAAATTATACCTAGAAGGGACCCTAAAAGCCTTCTGTTCCAATTGTTTACCATGCAGGAACCCACAGCTAAATTTCGAGAGATAGCCATCCAACCTCTGTTTAAAACACCACCAATAAAGGAAAGTCCACTTGATACTATAGACATCAAACAAAGAGTACACAAGCATGAACCTTTCTCAAATGTGATGATGTTCCATGGTGCAATTGTAAATTTTTCTCTGCAGGAGCTCATCATTAATGAAGATCAAAAGCTTTGCTCCCCTTTAAAATACACAGATAGTGGGGTGGGAAGGAGGTTGTCTCCCTGGCTGAACTACTGGCCAGAAACATTCCAGCTCTCTGAAGATGCCAGCCACAGATGCTGGCAAAACATCAGATAGAAACTCATCTAGAACATGGCCATACAGCCCAAAAAAACCCACAAAAAACTATGGATGCCAGCCATGAAAGCCTATGATTCCAGCTCTTGCTTGGAAGGCAGTGATACCACCTTCCAATACTGAAGTAATCTCAGTAATCTCAGAACTGCAATATTGGAATCTTGTACTGAGATTATAGAGGAGTATACTCTATATCTGTCCATGTATGGACTCTTGCTGCTAGAAGTAAATCATCTAGCTCAGGGGTAGGAACCTAAGGCCTGGGGGGCAGATGTGGCCCCCCGAGGCCTTTCGACTGGCCCCAGGCCAGTCCTGCCACTGCCCCCCAACACCCCCTGCCACCTGCCATGATGATATTATTGTTGTTATTACTTGTTCTTGGAGTTTTCTTGGCAAAATCTCCACAGGGGTTTTGCCATGGCTTTTCTGGGGCTGAGAGAGTGTGCATGCATATTTTTATTTTTTATTTTTTATTTTTATTTATTTATTTGTTTATTTTTGGTGCTTCGGCCCCCCAATTGTCTGAGGGACAGCAACCCGGCCCCCAGCTCAAAAAGGTTGCCTACTCCTGATCTAGCTACTTGAGTTGAGTAGTGGCTCCTTGATCAATGTACTCAAGACAAAACAAACAATTAATCCCAAAACCCTGACCACCTCACCAAGGAATATGAAGTATACATTAAAAAAATATTCTTGGACATTGCACAGAGAACACTAATATGAACTGCACCTGAGCAGCAGATTAAGGGCCTTACAGACTGCCAGAAGTAATACAGCTTGAGGCCACTTTAACTCTCCTGGCTCAATGGTAAGGAATCAATGGAACTGTAGTTTATTGTGGCACCAGAGCTCTCTGTCAGAGAAGGCTCAATGTCCCAGAAAAAAAAAAATACAATTCCCATGATTCCCTAGCACTGAGCTAGGACAGTTAAAGTTGCCTCAAGCTGTATTATTTCTGGCAGTCTGTAAAACCCTAAATTGGCTTCAAGGCAGCATTATTGATTACCAAGCCCTATGCCTGATGCTTATGAGATTCTCATGGAGATAGCTGAATGGCTGCAATGTAAGTATAATGCTGGACTATATAGGTTTTTTGTCTGGTCCAGAAGTGGGTTTTTAAATATCCCTTCATACCAACCCCTGGCTTCTTCAGTACAAAAAAGATTCCCACCCTCAATAAAACCCTAGATAGCTGAGCGTAGTCATTGCATGCTATCTATACATCCAAAGGTGTAGCTCCTGGGGTATAATACAAGGCCATTGTCCTCTTAAATATGAATTCTGCCTTCAAAATGAAAATTTCCTTCAGTCTCCATACTTCCAATATTGCTGAGAAGGAGACCCTGGAAATCATTCATATCTAGAACAATCTGATTGCTCTGTTTACGTACATTCCCTTGGTAACTGCCTGACTCTTCTTTGGGTACCTAAACTGTGTTTCTAAATTTTAAGTTACTGCAATGCTAAAACTTGGGAACTAAAGGAAAATTTGATGGGGGGGGGGGGGAACAGAATTTTTATTTGGATGTGAACATGCTTCTCAGAAGAAATCTGACTTGATATAAGTTAAAGCAGCTTCCTATGTTCCTGTGGCTAGAGTGCATCTCCTTATGCACTGCATCAGGGATAAGCAACTTAAACAGGTCTAGGGGCCAATTACCCTCTTCCTAAATGCCTCTGTACTTTACCCCATCCACCTCTGCACTACTGAATTCAGTGGAAAATGACATGACAGGCATTTAGTAGTAAACCACAGAAAATTCATTTGAAATAAGAATCTTTTGCTTTTGACAGCACTGTTTTTGAGGGCATTAAACAACCTGGGACCAAGTGCATATTCTCAAAATGTCCTGGTTTGGCAGTAACAGTCCCAGATAATTTTTTGTTGTCCATTTTTTTCTCTTCCTACCATTTTGCTCAGCTTACTTCCAGCAGAGTCACTATGGTGTTACAAGGGATGTAGGCTGCACCAGCTGGCACCCTAAAGGGAGGGTGATACCACAGTTTCATAAACATCTAACTTTTGGCAGAAAAGGGCTGTGGTATTCATCTGAACCCCTTTAAAATGTTGGAGCTGAGGGGAAAAAAATGGTATGAAAGGGGTGAGAATCAGTGGGAGGAGAAAGGAGAGGCTTCAGCTTTTTTTTTTTTTAACCAATTGTTTTAATTCTTCTTTAAAAAGCTACAAGAAGAGATTCCACCTAAACATTAGCAGGAACTTCCTGACAGTAAGAGCTGCTCCATAGTGGAATATGCTACCTTGGAGAGTAGAAGAGTCTCCTTCTTTAGAGGTTTTCAAACTGAGGCTGGATAGCCATCTGTTGGGACTGCTTTGATTGTGTATTTCTGCATATCAGAGGGTTGGACAGGGTGGCCCTTGTGGTCTCTTCCAACTCTTTAATTCTATTGCCATTACATTCATTGATGTACAGGAATTATGATTTATGAGTAACACTAGTGCAAGAAACATTACCAAGGATTCTGTATGGTGTAGTATGGGAAGAGGCCAGCAGGGGATGATAATATAAGCTATCCCTCTGGATGACACCAACCCTTCTGATGCCATTGCTTGCTTCAATTGCTGCAAACTAAGGGGAGAGCAGCTGAGCGGGCGTGGGCCGCCCCAAGAAGCGGAGTATTGGGGCTGCTGCTAACACATGCAGCGGCCCCAATATACCCTTCTGCCAGCCCTAGAAGGAGTGCTAAAATGCCACTCCTTCCAGAGCAGGCAGAAGGGGCACTGGAAGAGGTGCCGCACACCTCTTCCACACTCCTTCCAGCTCAGCCTGTGTGGAGGCTGCACCGGAAGGACGTAATTGGAGTGCTTGCTGTGTGCAACGACGCACGCTCCAATGACGTCCTCAAGAAGGAGTTGGGGTGTCCGGCGTCTGGCTAGCCCTTCCCTTCCCTGGCTTCAAGATGGCACTTTGCGCCATCTGCAGAGCCCCTAAGTTCAAATGAAAACTCAGCCATAAGGAGATGAGGGAAGATTGTTTTGCTCATTTGGGTTTTTTCCCTTACTTATTTCACTCTTTCCTAAAATTAGTACATAAATTCCAAGGTTTCTCTGTTTAACATAGCAGTTTTGTATGTTTTTCCACTTTAAGAACCTTTGCTCTGTGTTACCTTGATACACCCTTTTGACCACAGGCTGATGTTGCTTAGCCATGGGTGTCTCAGTTTTCATCCATGAAGTGTTGGAAGGTATGCAAGTGGTTTCTGGGGTGCCTGCTGTTTTACATAGTGTCATCTTGTAGTATGCCTTATAGTAAAAGCTATATCCCTCTCTACTCTGCAAGTCAGGGCTGTCCCCCACCTTAGCATATCTCGATAAGACTGAATAAACAAGCATTCACTTTGGGTGAGTAAAATTATCATGGTCACTTGGTAACTGGATTGGGCTGGGTGGCCACAGCTGCTTCCTATTCATGCTGCGTTCCTATCCTCACCTCTTTAGCTTCTTAGCCCCATCCTCAGTTATGTTTTCTTTGGCCATGGTAGTATATGACGCAATCTGGGGAATTGAATTCTTATATGAATGTAAAGAGTATTTGAAGTTTGTAATTCTGATGCTGTTTTTAAAAAAATATTGACTCTGCAAACACTGCATGGATGCTACCCATTTATATGATAATGTTCTAGCATTTTGCTTAAAATAATGGTTATGATACGTGGTTTTTGGCAAATGGTCATCTATTTGTAATAAGCTTGTAAGGCATTACAGCCAAGGTATTACATATATTATACAAACATATTATGCATATATAATGTGAAATTTCCTAAAATAAATTTGGGAGACTGGTATTTTCTATAAATAGCAAGGCTAAATTTCTTTCCTCTTAGGAATGTCCAATTAAAAAGCAAGTAGGTTGCAGGAGGAAAATAGCCAACAACAAGAAGAAGAGAAAATAGAAATGGAAAATGCATCTGCACTTTTCCATATCATTAAATACAAGGCAGTTAAATTGATTCTGGCCTGTTTCCCACATCACTCAGAGTGTCAGTGTAAAACACTGAACCACTCATCATAGACTATTTTGTTCCCTTTCTCCCACAGTGCAAGCATAGGCTTCAGAGAGCCATTGTGGAATGCCCTATTCAATCAAATTATGCTGATTTCAAAAGGAGAAGGATTGACTGCCAGACTTACAACTTGATTCTGACCTCAAGGGCTGGTCTTTCATTTCTTTATTTCTTAAGGTTCAAAGCATTAGTTCAAAACTGAATGCATACCCTTCTTTAAAGAGAAAAGATCTCCTGCTGTTACTGCCTAACATATAGGGAAATGTGAAAGATAGTAATAATAATAATAATAATAATACATTTTATTTTTATACCGCCCATTGGTAGTCCAATCCGGGCGGTTTACAGCATAAAAATTACATATAACATAAAACAACATTTTCCCTCCCACTTAGGCTAGGCCCGATGGAGTAATAGTAATAGTAATGGATTTCTTAGAGTAATGAAATAGCAAAACAGAAGCTGAACAACAACCAGCCCCATGTCTGCTCACAAACCGACAGGGTCTACAACAGAGATGAAATAAACTTAGACCTTTTTGTAAAAATGTATAATACATATAAAAACATTATCTGCAGCCAAAAACAAAGAGAAGCCTCAATGGATGACAGACACAAATCTTCAAACAGTTCAGAACAGATGAAAAGTAAACGGTGATAGAAATAGGGTCAGAACCCTGAATGCAACTGTTCAGTGACTTATTTATAGGGGAAAAGTGAACTACTATAATAATCAATGCAGAGAAGATGACAACAATGAAAAAGGAAGAACAAGAGATATCTTCCACAAGATCCATGAAATAAAGGGATGTTTAAACCAAGAATGGGAGTGCTGTATGGCCATCTGGGGAAAATGTTATATAACCAAGTAGAAATAAAAAGATGGAAACAATACAGCAAAGAATTATATAAGAAATATAAAGGGATGACAGATTAATTCAAAGAAGGATCATTTGAAGATGAACCTCCAATTTTAGAAAGTGAAGTACAAGATGCAATCAGAGCACTGGGAAGAAATAAATCATCAGGAAAAGATGGCTTCTCAATAGAGCTGCTTCAAGCTGCAGAGACCAAATCTATTCTAATTCTAACTAAAATCCATCAACAAATATAGAAAACAAAACAACAGCCCACAGATTGGAAAAACTAAATACGGTATACAGTTTGGTTTCCAAAAAAGGGGGCACCAGGGATTGCATTATTTTGGTCAAGTGATGCTCAAAATTCTACACCTTTAGCATATATGGAATGAAAAATGCCAAAAGGCGAGGTACTAGGAATAATATTGACTTGTAGGTCTGTCATTCAGGGGGTCACCATAAGTTGGAGTTGACTTGAGGGCAGTTAAAATCAAGGGCATCTCCTAGTGTATCTTCAGGGAAATTGAATTGTTAGCACTTCCAGAGGCTTCCTGGAGTGCTGTTAGACTTCCATAGAAGTCAGGCTTCTCTAGTGTTGTCTTTTTTTGTTTGTTTGTTTGAAAACATCTACACAGTGACAAATTGGAGATGGGTGGGATTTGGGGGAGGGACTTTGACCCTTTCTCTTGTGTCCTCATAGGCAAGTCTGTGATGGTGGTGGGACCAAGAGAAAGCTTTCTCCTGAAGATCTTAGGGCTCTAGCTGGTTCATATGGGGAGATAAGGTATCTCAAATAATCTGGGCCTAAGCTATGTAGGGCTTTATAAGTCATAACTGGCACTTTGAATTGTGCCTTGAAATGAACTGGTAGCCAGTGAAGCTGTTTTAACAAGGGAGTTATGTGGTCCCTATGACTGGCCCCAGTCAGCATTCTGGCTGTGGTGTTTTGCACATGCGGAAATTTCCAAACAGTTTCCAAATTCAGCCCCATGTAGAGTGCATTGTAGTAGTCCAATCAGGATGTAATCAACGCATGTGTCACTGTAGCCAGATGTGACATCTCAAGGAATGGGTGCAGCCAGCACACAAATTTTAATTGTTCAAACGCACTCCTGGCCACTGCTGAAACCCGAGCATCCAGGCTCAGAGCTGAGTTCAGTAGCACAACCAAGCTGTGAACCTGAGATTTCAGAAGGAGTGTAACTCCATCTAGCACAGGCAATGTCTCTGTTCCCTGATCTGCCCTGTGATTAACCAGGAGCACCTCTATCTTGCCTGGATAAAGTTTCAATTTGTTTGCCTTCATCCAGTCCATTACTGACCACAGACACTGGTTCAGTACCAAGATAGCTTCTTTGCAATCAGACAGAAATAGAGTTGGGTGTCATCTACATATTGGTGACACCTCACCCCATAAACTCCAGATGACCTCTCCCAGTGGTTTCATGTAGATGTTAAATAACATGGGGGACAAAACAGAACCTTGTGGGAGTCCACAGGTCAGTGTCCAACAGTTGAACAGGAGTCCCCGAACACCACCTTCTGAGTTCGCCCCTCCAAGAAAGACCAGAACCACAGCATTGTTAGGATTTTAATGGGATATAGAGTCAATGATTTTAAAATGTTGAAATGCAATGATGTGTGTCTGTATTTTTACATGCTGTGTAAAAGATGTTCTTTTCTACAAGGCCAGAGCCACATGTTATCAGTACCAGGTGTGAATCTAGTCCAAACAAGTGAAGCAAGCAAGGTTAAGCTTCATGAGAATGAGCTAATGTTTATGTTAAGAAAAAATCAACATTCATTGTTTTGAGAATTGTAGTCACATGTTCTATTATGGTAATTTAAGGGTTGGACTAGAGACACATCATACATGTTTGACCAATCAGTCTGAAGAGACTACGCCCACGAAGGTAGAACAAGGTGGGCTGAAACATGTGGATCTTACAGCCATTGTTTAGCTCCTGTCCTTCTTTGTCTGTTTTCTGAGATGTAAAGATCTCAGATAGTTACATCTAACTTTTCAACTATATAGTTGG
Organism: Phrynosoma platyrhinos; assembly: GCA_020142125.1. Lineage (NCBI taxonomy): Eukaryota > Metazoa > Chordata > Lepidosauria > Squamata > Phrynosomatidae > Phrynosoma > Phrynosoma platyrhinos. Next base: position 253,868,674 of record CM034706.1, on the reverse strand, counting down.
TTAACCTGTTCCAGTTAGCCTTCTAAGGCTAAGTCATTTTTACTATTATTGCTTTTTTGTTTTCTTTGCTATTTTTAAATAAAGAAGCTTTACAAAAAGTTCCAGATGCCTGTAATGGATTTTCTTTGGTTGAGTCATTCACCAGCCAGCCACCCCCCATCCATTTTTTTTTTTTATCAAGCATAACAGTGCCCCCAAGTCCCATCTCAGAAAGGCGGCCTAGAAGAATACCATATTTGGTGGTATCAAAAGCTGCTGAGAGATCCAGCAGGACCAACAGGGACACACTGCCCCTGTCCAGCTCCTGCGTAGGTCATCCACCAAGGTGACCAAAGCTATCTCTGTTCCATAGCCAGATCTGAAGCCAGATTGAAAGGGATCTAGATAATCCATTGTTAGGCATGGTAACGCAGCACATGGAGACCACGTAACGTGAAGCACCAGGACCCAGACTTCTCTGATGAAGCAGGCTGCTTGTCAGCTGGAGAAACTCCTCTCCCTTCCAGATAGAGCACAGAGACTCCACAGACAGACGTCTCATGAATGAGGCTTTAATCTTGTTGCTCTATATACAAATATGTACAGCATACACCAATGCAACTCCAACAGCAATCCACTATCCACCATCCAGCAACTCAACAACCCATACTCCACATGTGTGTCCAGAGGCTTGTGTCTTATATAGCTGTGCTCCACATGGCTTTCTGGCCTTACCTCTTCCTGCTGGACACCTGTCACTCACCTGAATGACACTGCAGTTTTACAACACTTTTGCAGCAGTTTCTGTGCTTTCCAGCACCAGGTGACAACCCCCATGATGTCATGTCCTGTTGCATCAGCATGAGGCTGCATAACTCAGCTGTGGCCGAATGCTGTGTCATCATGGCTGCTGCACTTTCCCACAATGTACATTTCCCCTTGGATCCCAATCCTAACATCCACTTCATCCAAAAAACCCTGGAGCTGGGAGGACACCACTCACTCCAGATCCTTGCCCAAGAATGGAATATTAGAGACTGGCCAATAGTTATCCAGGATGGTGGGATCCAAAGAGGTCTTTTTCAGTAATGGCTTAACCACAACCTCCTTTAGACAGGATGGAACTCTGCCTTGCTGCATTCACCACTCCCCTTACCCACTCAGCCAGTCCCCTTCTAGCGGCTTTCAGAGCCAGGAAGGGCAAGCATCCAGAATGCAAGGGGTGGTCCTCACTTCTCCAAGGATCCTGTCCACATCCTCAGGCTGTACAAATTGAAACTAAGATTATGTCCACTGGACCTGTGTCAACTACAGCATCTAAGTCAGAGCAAATCTGTGATTTTGTCTGCAGTGTCTTGCAAATTGTTCACAAAAAGTTGCCAAGTGGTCTTTGTTTTCTTCTTGGGGGCCAGAATATAAAAGGCCCTTGATCTCTCAGAACAGCTCTGCTGGACAATACTGTGCAGCTGCAATGGTGGCAGAGAAGTGTAATTTCTTCACTCCATCCATTGCCCCACCATAGGCCTTCCAATGGGCCTTAGCCCATGTTCAATCAGACTCTTCTACCATCATCGCTCCAGTCTCTGATTCACTGGTTTCATCACTGCCAGCTCCCTAGTGAACCAGGGGGCATGTTTGGCTCTACTTCATGGGAGAGGACACTCAGGGTCAATCGTGTCCACCATCCTGGCCAGTTCCTTATTCCAGAAATCTGCCAGGGCTTTGATAGGATCACCTGCCAAGGCAACTGGAAACTTCCCAAGAGCTAAACCCTACCAGTTAATGATTAGTCCATGACAACAGAACTACAGAGAATTCCTCCACCCCCAGATCACCATCATCCTGCCCAAAGCAAAAAAAAACAGGTTGAGAGTGTATCCTGCAACATGGGTGGCACCAGATATTACTTGGGACAGCCCCATGTTTGTCATGGCAGACATGAAGTCCTGAGCTGCTCCTGACAGATCAGTCTCTGCGTGGATGTTGAAGTCCTCCAGGACAACATGCCGAGGGGACTCCAGCACCACAATAAAGAGTATTTACAATAATGCTTAAAAGTCTGCTTTCATTTATATTCTGTATCAACTGTCCTACCTGCCACAAAACATACTTTTCAACATTTCACAGATGAAAACCAGGGCACATGTGACCAAGTAACATCAGAGAGTGGTCAACATAGTGAGGGTTATTAAAGAGAAAGAATATACAAGTTAGGGGAGACTGCAGCAGTTTGCTTTTGCCTGAGCCTGAGCAAGTGTCTCCCTCCTTCCTCACCCATTACTTTTTCACTTTGAACTCAGTTTGCTGCAAGTAAGCTGAGTGCTAAAGGGGGAATGTGGGAGGAGGAAAGAGAAACCAGGACAGACTGCTGAAAAAGTGAAATGATAGTAGATTATTTGGGACTGGTCCTGCCAAATTGGGACAGTTGGAGGGTATTATACAGGTATCAAAGATGCAAAGCCACAGCAATAAAAATAAGTAGCAACCCTAATTCAACTCTTAAATTATTGAATGCACAGGGTTACATCCCCAGGTTTTTAACAGTTTATCAGTCAAAGCACTAGATCGGGACAGGTACATATTTTGTCTGATTTGCTTCCATTATAATTTAAAAAGTTATTTCTAGTTAGAATATGAAGAAATGTTAGAAAGTTTGCTGAATTCCTATCACAAGAAAAAGAAATGAAACTCTCACCAATCTTTTTTTTTCTACATAGCACCTGTTATTCCTGTTCATGCTGTTGTAATGTCCTTGACTGTCACTACAGAACCCTGTGTTTAGTCTTCTCTATCATTCAGTAACATGGAGAAACACGAAGTGAGCATCTGAGCCATCAAAACAGCTCTGCAGTTTGAAAAGTCTAATCAATTTGTGGGACAGATATTTATAGCAAGTGAGGGAAAGCGTGTCACTCTCTAAATCCTGTTAAACAGACCCAAAGGAATTGTAATGCACAAGGCATTTTATGGGACCAAAAGAAATTCCAGTTAGCTCTTAGACAGGGATGGAAAAGCCACATGAACAGCAAAAACAAAACAAAGCAACCCAGAAAGCATTTTGATTAATGGAATCTCTAAAACATAGAAGGATGAGGGCAGTTTATGGCTGTAGAACAAAAATAAACTTCATGTTGTCATCATGCTCTTTCCCCCCATTTATCTTGGATGTCCTGTTGAAATGGATTTCTTTAAAATCATCAGCATCGGCATCATAATAAAAGCTTCCAAATACGATAACTCACAGTTCATCTATCTTACTTGTCTCGAATTCAATACAGCTTAAAGAAGATAGTGGGAGCTTACTTTCATATAAACAATGATCCATCAAGCTTGATTTGGCTGACAATTTTGGGTGTGTATACAAACTATTTTACTGAATGATATGGCAAATGATTTTTCCAGGTTGCAGAGAGATTGCACTGTAGCCATTTAATTATGTTGGTCTGACAGGATAAGGGAGGAACAGATATATCAGCCTTGGATGCTGTCAGGAATTCAGGATCTCAGATCACCAGGTTATGTGCTGAACAATACATATAACCTGCCTATATGACCAATAGGTGCATGACGGCTCATCAAATTGGGAATTATGGGATGTTAGGGTTTTGAATATAATGCTGTTGACCAGCTGAACACACCTCCATTTGCCACAATAGATTTACAAAAATTTAATTATGTTAGCTGGAATCCTCTGTGCTCTACATTGTTATGTAATTATGGTAATTATGTAGCAACATTATGAATCCTGGCCCAACCCCACTCCCCCATCTTTACTTGCTAGTCTCCAGCCTCTGCAGATGAAGGAGATCTGGTTCCCTGTCACTCAAGAAGTAGCTGACTAATGTTCTCATGCCTTTTCATGAGCAATCTCACACACAATAGGTAGAAACAAGCCCCATCCCCCAGAGGAGATTGCTGATATGAGGGAAGATGGGACCATCAGCCAGTTGCTTCTCAATTGACAGGGGAGCAGATTCCCATTGAGTGCAGCACCTGCTAAATGGTAAGTGGGGATAGGGAGGGGCTTTGTGGTTCTTATGTGGTCCTAAATGAATGTAGGGAATCATAAATGCAATGCAATCACAAGTTCATAACCACCCAATAGGATTCTGGCCATTAACATTGTAATATGGTTGGAATTCTGGTGGGGCCACTGCATGTGTAGATGTCTTTTTCAGGTGTTGTGGGGGTTGATAGTCCTTTCCTCCCTGTTCAGTGCCCCTTGAAGCCACCGCACATCAGCTTCTTGGTGAGCAGACAGGCTTGCAGAAGCATTTGGTTGCATCTCCATAGCCTGGTGCAAAATGATGGTATTAGCACTGAGTCTCACTAGGATCTTCCAAAAGGTCTCATTATTGCTGTACTGTTTCGTCTGGCTGTGGGGATGCTTCTATGAGCTTGTCTGTTCTCCAAGAAGCATGGAGCAGATGTACAGGGCAGCATCAGGGATATATCAGTAAGTTGGTATGGGGAAGGGAGAATATGGCTCAGTGTAGTGTAGGTTTGCATGCAAATATGTACAATACCTTGAAAGGGGCGTTGGACTGAAGCCAATCAATGATAGCTTCACTCTTTGTATGCTGTAACTGTAACTCTTCAGTTACTTTTATCATCACAAGGTGACCTCACTAAATGGTAGAGAAGAAATATCATATCTTCAACCCCTCTCTTGGGATGTGTCCCATGCTGCTAATTTATATTCTGTGGCAGCTGAGGAAGAGTGGACAAATAAGTGTATGTTTCTGCTACAGCACATATGCAGGGAAAAGCAGCTTGAACCTGCAGGAATGCCCCCAATTAATCTCAGAATAAAAGAGTAGATGATGGTTCAGTTTGTTTAGAAGGTAGAACAAACTACTGCTGCTTCTGGATAGCCTGCAAGCAAACTTATGTTTAGCTTCATTTAATTGGAGGTATTAAGGGGAAGGATGAAGGGCTGGCTGCCTTCCAATTTAGAGGGTTTACTTAATGGTGGAAAGACTCCTCTAATGTATTGTTAGAGGTAAATGGCAATGAGATGTCTGGGGGGAGGGGAGAGGAACAGATGCTAACTGTTCAAACATTGGAGGCTCAATTTATTTGTGGCTCACAAATTGTCATAAGCTTTCTCCATGTAGTAAATTTCAGTTTTATTCAGAATATCTTCAGAATTAAGACATTCTTCTGTTTAGACCTCATTGCAATGAGCAACAGCAGCAAAAGAGACCTATTATTGTGGGGGGGGGGGGAGAATTCACTTGGGATGGATATCTTTATTTATTTCATTCTTGTATGTAAGAACAAAATACTTCCTTATCATTATCTTTTATTTATGTAGTGCCATCACTGTACATGGTGCTTTACAAGTAAAAGTCCAGCCCAAACCCCTCTAGTTCCCTGCCCTCAGGCTTGCAATTTAATTGAGGAGCTTATCGCACCATTAAATAAACTTTCTTACCTCTCCCAAATTCAGTCTTAATTCAGGCAGCATCTGGATACCATTACAGGTATCCAGCCCACGTCCCAGGGGCATTCTGGAGGCCATTTTCTTAATAATAATAATAATAATAATAAAATTTATTTTTACCCCGCCCA